>CM045762.1:83263616-84463616 GCA_025200525.1 Camellia lanceoleosa | reverse complement strand
ATGAACATAAAAAAAATATTTATGCTCTTAATCTAATAAAATAGATTTTTTATTTTCTTTACTAACATTCATGTATATAATGTATACATATACATATAAAAATATACACGTGATTAATGGAAACACGAAAATATCCATTAGAGGCTCTGATACCAATGTAAACAAAGTATGACGCAGCGGAATAAAAATTAATAAGGTCATACATTTCTGAAATATTTTGAACTCTGATGGATCTCGTGGGTAAATCAGTGCTTCCTGAATCTGGCCAATCAACCCAGCAGTGGGGTGATATTACAATGATGAATATCACCCACACAAATCACAGTGCAAATAGCTTATTGATTGTTGTTTATGAAAGAGAGTCGATATATGGGAGAAACTGTATATGGAAAAAACAGAGATGACACATTATATATCTCTTAATCACCCATAACCCATATATCAGATATATAACATGTTATTGTTATCTATCCATATCAGTCAAGGAGATAATATCTGTATCCTGAGTGGTTATCCTAAATAGGTTTGAATTCAAATTCAAATTCAAAACCCATTTGGATAAGGTTCAAATTCAAATGTTAAATGGTCATGTCACATGAGCGCCCATTTCTAACAAATATACTTAAAGAAGTAAAACAAAGTAGTGAAAGAAAAAAAAAAGAATATTACCCTTAAATTGAATTATTTAATTTATATTACTAAAATATATAATTGTTAAATCATTGAAATTTATATATATATATATATATTTTTAATTTATATTACGGTTAAGGATCGTGATTTGCATTGGAAGTATGTTTAGGTACACGTCATTAGCTAGTAATACAAATAATAATCACTTGAGCAAGGGTTCACTTTTGCCAGCTATGCCACATTGACAGATCACAAAAATATACCTCCCCGCAGATTGCTTATGAGAGAAATTGTAAATAAATGGAAAGATAATAATAATAATAATAATAATAATAATAATAATAATAATAATAATAATAATAATAATAATAATGTGAGTGTCAAAAAGAATTTCAAAATACATGAAAAGTCAAAAAAAATATTTATAAAAATATAGAATTTGCTTTATTAAAAAATAAATAAATTAAAAGTACCCTTGAATTATCAAAATTAAAAAAATATTAAGAGTTTTAAATTAAGAGCTTTAATAGCTCTAATTGGTGTGTAGGTCCCATATGATGTGATATTTTGATCTTATTATTTTTTTTTTGATTTTTTAATCATTAATACTTTTTTAAAACTCACAAATTAAAGAAATATATTATTTTTGATCAAAATTTCTCGCTTTTTCTTTCTTTTCCTTTTTATAATTATAAGGCTGGCCACCTGTCACAATTACCAGGTTTGTCTTTGCCACTCCTAACTTTGGGTAGAAGTACATTTTGTAATCACAACGAGCATATATTACAGGATCTTTTGAAAAGTGAGTTATAATTTATTTATTAGATTATAATCTATTTTTTTTTCTCATAAAAAATTTATTATAATTAACTTTTAATTAAAAAATTAATTATAACCATCTTCTCAAAATAATCCTACACTTGCCGCATGTACCTTTACACCAACTTTTTTTTTCTTGTGGTTTGTGTTGTGACATGAACCGGTTGGGGGATTAGTCGTGGTTGTAGTGGTAGAAAACCGTCACAATACTGATCAGCATCTAGTGACCGGCCGCCAAAGTTGTGGGTTCAAAGATCCCATTTGATTATACATTACTTTTGAACATTTCATTACTTTTTTAAATTTTAGAGACATCCCATTAATTTGTTAAATATTTTGTGTCGATCATTCATTTTTAAGGATAAGTTTTGTTGCTGTTGAATTAGGCCAACTGCATGGTATTGTTGGGCTCGTAAGTCACACTTGGAGACCCACATCAATAATTTGAGCTATTAAATTTGTGGGGTTATTGCGTAAATTATTTTTTATAAAAAACCAATTGTCGTTAGTTGTATGTTTAAATAACACTTGTATTAAAAAAATAATAATAAACAATCAATTTTTTAGACAAGGCCGATCGTTCATTTTTTTTTTTTTTCAAAATAACTATAATTTAAATTGATGTTTGACCAAGTTAATTGTTTTACAAGAATAAGTTCCTTGACAAACCCAACCAACTCAATGACTCAAATCACTAACATAGCATTCAGCGTGGGGTCTACAAGCCCAGCACGGTGCTGTTGGCAGCAAAACCAATCCCCATTTTTCATGTCTCATTTTAAAACATTAATTACTTACCACATCAAGTTGTAAACATTGTTTGTAATTTTTTTTTAAAATACTCATTTTAGAGATTTCTCCCTAGTTAGCTTTTCTAACCGGAGGGTGATGTTGAGTCTCCGTAGGCCCATTCCAAAATTTATATTAATAATTTGAACTGTTCAATATATAAAATTCATGAAATATTTTATTTTTACAAAAAACACATTGTTCGGATAGCAATAACCACTTGATCTGATCACATTTGTATTAATAATTTATTTTTAAAATTACACTTATCATTGACATGAATGTGATCTGATCAAGTGACCATCAATATCCGATTAATATGATTATTTTTATAAATGAAATATTCGACGAATCCTACACATTCAATGATACGAATTATTGATGTGAGTTCCATGACACCTATAGAGGGCCAACAACACTCTTCAACCTGATTTAGGTTGGGAAGAAACCTCTCCCAACATTTTAATAATCAAATTGGACAAGAGGACAAAGACCTAAAAATAGTCACCTTTCAGCCCACAAACATAGGATGGAGCAAAAGAAAGAATTTGTGTGTTTCAATCATTCCAATGATATCATAAAAATAAATAAATAAATAAATTATGTGCGTGTTAACAAGTGTTTCTAATCACAAGAAAAAGATTTAAGAAAATGTAGAATTTAAAATATTTTTTTATTAATTTCATAACATTTATTTATTTATATAAATGCTTTTAAAATTTTCAAAACACTTTATATACAAATCTCAACATTAAATATTATCCATGGGAAGACCGATTGCTCTTGTGCAACCTTGGGACTTGCCCTCGACTTATTTTGATATTATGGGGTTTGTCGAGTAAATCATTCTGAAAAAATCAAGTCAATCAGAAATTTGTAATCCCGTGATCAGGTTTTAATTATTTTTTAAAAACTTTGATCACATTTGTTTTTAAAAAGTAATTTCGATAATTTTTTTAAAAACAATTAACACTTAATCATATAATTATGAATGTTCGATTAATTTGATTTTTTTCATTATTGATATGCTTGATGAACAGGGACGGACCCATAATTTTCATATAGGGGCCGAATATATATATACTATCACAAAACTAAACAAAAATTATAATATAAATTTCTACTACTATAAAAAGTGAAAATAAGATGAAAATAAATAAATTTAAATAACATGTTTTTTGTTTCCACATCATATATATATATATATATAATTAAAAGTAGTATTTTTCTAATACTTAAGTGGCACATTATAAAGACTTATTTTTTTCTTCTTCAAAAGAGCCACGTCGTGTATTTTCTTAATTATATATAGAGTTCTATACAAAACCAAATCAAATTTAAATTATACTAACTTTACATATTTTATAGACTCTATTTGACAAATATGTCTTTTTCATAATTTTTTTTTTTATGGCAAATTGAGGTAATTCACAAAATTTTGCGTTTTATATTTTTTCTTCTTAATTCTTTCAAGAGTATTATGATTTTTTAATGCTAAATTGCCTCTTTCTTTTTCTTCTTCTTATTTTCTCGCGCATTATTCTACACCAAATATCAATTAAGTATTATTTTATATTATGGATTTGTTGTTTAAATTTTAGAGTGATTCTATATATGAAATTATACTTTTTTTTCTACATTATTTTATATAATCACAACTCACATGAAAAAAAACATGCACAACAATGATACTCTTGAGGAACCTCTAAAGTTTGAATTTACTACTTGAGTTACTTTTTTAATTGTTGAACTGTAAGTCTTTTTATGTTTTGATATCATATTACAGATGATTAATTACTTTACACACTAAGATGTATCTATCGTTTGAATGTTTTCATTATTATTATTTTTTTTAATTTTGGATTTAGATATTGTTATAAAATTCTTTCTTACTTAGCCGTTGTTGAATTTCTTTTATATAGTTGATATTTTAATTTAATTAAGAATATTTATTTTACAATCTTATAATTTAGTATATATATCATATAAAATCATTATATGTCCAACTACCACATATTTATATTTAATGTTTTTAATTAATTTTATATAATTTCTATTTCCACATATTTTTATTTTCCAAATGAATATAAAAGAAAATTAAATAGTTAGAATAATTTTAATTTTATATTACTAATTCTTCTTCTAATTTAACTATTATTTTTAATATCAAAACGAGTATTTATTTTATTATTTTATAATTTAATATATATCATACAAAATTATTATATGATAATTATATTTTTATAGTATGATAGAACTAAAACTATCAAAATAAACAAATAATTTAATTAAAATTATATATATATATATATAAGTATTCAAGTAATAATTTTATAGAACGATAACGTCAATATTATCAAAACAGATAATTAAAATCATACTTTAATTTTAATTTTAATTTAAAATTAAAATTAAAATTACTCTTTTATAACACACATTGTACTATTAAATATTTTTTAGAAAAAAACTAGCTCGTGCATTGTACAGGTCAATTGCTAGTTTAGTTATAAAATATAGCAACTATAAAATAATCTATTTATTAAAGTAAGATATCTTAAATTATTGTGCATGGTACTCTTTCATGTCATTAAAAATATCTATGATAGAATCAAGTAGTTAGCTGATACCTCATTCTATTCTTTACCAACTAAAGGCTTATAATTAACACTAGTTATAAAAAATTAATTTTTCTATTTATATATATATATATCATATTTGATTTCATGTTTCATAAATATAGACTGACAGCTATTTAAATTTTTTTAAAAACCTAGAGAGCATGACCACTTAGAATTTGTAAAAGAAGAAAAATTCAGAGGGGACGAGCCTCTATAATTTGTAGATAATTATAACTAATATTAATATAATAAATGTAATTTTTTTAATTGTAGGGGGCATTCGCCCTCCTCTTGCCCCTTTAGGTCCATTTTTTATAATATAAATAATTTAAATTACCAAAATAGACTCGAGATAAATCCCAATAGACCCTCATACAACAACTACAACAAGGGCAATCATCTTACTTGCCCATTAAGACACTTGTTTGCATTGTTTTTCTCTATGTACAATCAATTATTATTATTATTATTAAGTGAAATCTGTAAGACTAAATTAATTATTTAGTCATGGCCACATGATATGATAACATGAATTAGAGATTTGACAAGATTATGATTCTATATTTTTTGCCACAAGATTTTATTTAATTTGTAAATAAATAAGAATGTTTTCCTAGTATTCTACTGTGATGGAAAAGTTAAATCATCATTGAATAAGGAAACTAATACTCTCTCTACCTATAAAAGAATATTTAGATTACCTATCAAATTATTCTGAGTTCATATTATTGTAAAAAGTTTAAGAAAGAGAAACTATTTTCCCATAAACCTGAAGATTATGGTTTGTTTTCATTCATCTACTGAATCTCTGAAATTTTATTTTTCCACAATAATGGATTCAGGTATGTAAAATTATTTACATGAAAATCATGATAGTTTTAGATTTTGGATTATAATATGTATAATATTATAAAATAATTTACATGTAATATCAGAGCTTTGTTGAGAATTATTATGATTTTATTGAACATGATTGATTTAGTGTTCGGAGCATGGATTGATTTCATTCCTTTTAATTGGTTCTCTTGGTGGAGCATGATTTAGTTTTTATCTGATCAATTGGCTTGATTACTATCTTCTAGAATCTTATTTATTTATAAATAGGAACACTAAGAATTTTGCGTAATAAATCAGAATTTTTTTTAATTATTTTATTGATCATTATGGGGGTTTTTCGTCAGCTGCTTTGGAATTAAACTGTGTGTTTTCAGTCATCTTATTACTAATATTTACGTCAAAATTCTGATAAGTTTACAGCATAATTGATTGATTCAGATTTATAATAATAATAAAACCAACAAACAAGGACATAGATGTTGAATTTTATTTGGCCATTATTGACATGATGCTGTATATAAATATTACACTTAGGCCTCGTTTGGAAAGGGTCAGTTTAGTCAAAAAATCAAAAAGTTACTAAAAAAGTCAAAAATTCTCTTTTCTTTTTACTTTTTGTGTATTTTTTCGTAAAAAGTCAAAAAATCATCTCAAACATATTAATTTGTTTTAGCTTATATTTTAACTAAATAACCAAAAAAATTACTAAATTAACCTGTTCCCAAACGAGACCTTAAGAATGCATTAGTTTGGTGTGCAGAAAGCATCTGATGCAATTTTATTATTATTATATTGATCAATTCGTGTGATGTAAGTAGACAATATCAGAATCAATTATGTGGTTATTCGAGAATTAAATTTTTTATGAATTAATTGGCCTGACGTTGATATTATTATTTACTGTTGTAGACATCTTATTTTTGACCGCTCTTAAGATTTGGATGTCACTGATTGATCGCTCGAAGATGAAAGTTATGTTGTACAAACATTCGATTTCTTCATCAAGAGGAGCTCTAAATCTCAACCTTACACCTCATTTTGGACTAAAACGATTTTGACCAAAATCAATTTAGATCTTAAAATCCTTTTTTTCAAAATATTTTTCTCAAAAGTTTCTACGATGTTCCGAGGCTCGCATTTCATTAAAAATTGTACTTTTCGGTAAACCGAGTAAGGACAAAGTAGAAATAAATAGAAGAGAAGTGAACTCTTTCAAAAATATTTTAAAACATCTTACTTAGAGGTTTGGAGTTGAAGAAAATTGGAGGAGATGGAGGAAACCTAGTTGGGAAGAAGTTGGACATAAACCGTTAAGAGAGAACCGGACAGCCTTCACTAAATCAGGTCTATCCTTTTGTATACTTGGACTTAAGTTATGAGGCCACCACCATTGGAAAGTGGACATTCGGGGCTTCATTTTACACTTAAGAATCTCCTAAAGCCGAGTTCGGATGAAGGAGATATGGCTGGTTGAAGTTAGGCATCAATCCGGTTAAGTCAAAACTGAGCAACCTTCACTAAAATAGGCATATCTCTTAGCACACTTAGAATTTAGATGTGAGGCTACCACAATTGGAAAGTAGACTTCCAGGGCTTCAATTTAGGCTCAAGAATGACCTACAAAGGAGTCTGGATGAAGAAGATATGCCCATTTGAAGTTAGGCCTAGAAGCAGATTTTTGGTGGCCAACCACACTTCTGGCCGGTCGGCCACTGGTGAAAAAGCTAGATATTTTGTGCTAGCTGTCCCCCAAAAGCTCCAGCTGTTCAAGGCTTGATATTTCTAACCTGAGGGGCAGGTTTTCTATATATACCAGGCCAAACCTCTTGATTTAAGTTTTCAAAAAATTCTAAAAGCTTCAATTCTTGGAATTCTCTCTCTATCTCTATCTTGCAATACATACACCTTACCTAAACACTTCCTAAACCAATATTGGAGCTCTCATTGCTGAGATTGTTGAGTCTAAATTTCAGTCCTTGAGAGTAAGAATTTGTTGGTTTGTGAACAAAAGTGTTATTTCTCTTCAAGAGTTATGATTTTGAGCACCTTTGTACTACTTCTTTTCTTGTTGATTTAGAAGTGTTTTTTAACTATTTTTATGGGCTGAAGCTTGTGATTTAAGGCTATTAAAGGTAAAGGGGTTAATCACCCTTCTTTGAACCTTATTCTCTAAGCCTTTCCACTTGTGTTTTCCATCCCTTCATCAACTTTTTTCCAAATTTTTACCACTGATTTTCAGAGGTTTTCAGAGGTTAAAAATGTTGTTTTGAGGTCCCAAAAATAGAGGGGTTAGCCACCCTTCTTTATGCTTGTTTACTAGCTCAAAAGCTCAATGTTTTAGCTACTTTTCTCTTCATTCCAGCATGTTTTCCAACTGATTTTGGGCTAAAAAAACTTTATGTTTTTACGCTGAAGCTTGGGCCCTAAGGCCGTTAAAGGTTGAGGGGTTGATAGCCCTTCTTTGTACCTTGTTTTGAAGGCAATTACCCTTGTGTTTCCCACCCTTGTATCATCTTTTTCAGAGCTTTTAAACACTATTTTTCAGAGCTATTTCAGTGGCTAAAATTATGTTTTGAAGTCCAAAATTGGAGGGGTTAGACTCCCTTTCTTGTGTCTTGCTTACTAGCTTAGCTTGTGTTATGTTTTAGCCTATTATTCTAGCCTTTGTTAGCTCAATTCCAGCACATTTTAGGATTGTTTTAACCTGTTTTAGGATTGTTTTGAGTTGTTAGTGGCATTTGAGCTTTGCTTTGTATGCTTCTAGTGAGAGTGTCTTCACAAGTTTGGTGTTTTAGGGTCTTAGACACCTCTTGTTTGAGTTGATAGCATCTTTTGGTGTTTTTTTTTACTCCATTTCAGCACTATAAACTCTGCAACCTCCCTCTTTGCTTCACTCTTTCATTTGCTTTTGAGAGTTGTTTCAAGCTTGGGATCCTTTAAGCTTGAGATTGAGGTCATGCTTAATAGTTTAATCCTCTTTGAGGGTTCATTATCAATGGCATGATCTCTCTCTTACCTTACATTATCCCTTGGTTGACACTTCTTTCATCTTGGAAGACACTCACCAATGGACAAATTGATTAATGAATGATTTGGTAACTAAAATGTGTAAACAAAATTGGCAAGTAAAAGTGGCAAGATAAACATTTCTCTGTGTTGCATTGTATGTGTTCAAATCGGACGTTAATTTGAACTTTGAACACAAGGAAAATGAGACATTTTATATTCAAAAGTGATGAAATGTGCCACTTTCCTAGGTCTCCATTGCCCTTGATCATGCATGATAGGGTGATGGTCATTTTGGTCTTGTTTGGCATTCATTAAACTTGCATAATTGGTTTCACAAGCCATCATGTAATGAAATTGCTTGATTGATGGTTTATAAACCAAATTTTGTCCCTCCTTTGATTTCCCCATGAAAAGGAGAGGCAAAGTGTGCAAACAACCCTTGAGAAATACATTATTTTGCTCTGTTTGCTCTCTGTTGCAGCAAGGAAGTCCAGGTTATCAATGACCGACAGCCACCACCAGTAGCCGATTAGCCACCAGTGGTAGCCGACCGGCCCCTTGTCGGTCATCAATGAAATTTGCACAGTGTGTTGGTAAGGTGGAGCAGAGGTATTCTGGAAGTGGGCAGAATTGTTGATGTTCAATGCGCAAACAGAGGCATTTAGCAGCAAGGCAATGTCTTTTCGGGTGAAAACCGAGCATGCATGGGCCTCCCTCACTTCCTGAGATTAGCTAATTAGTTTAATTAGCAATAGATCAAATATGTGTTGTAATTAATTAGTTGTAGCTAATTAAGTGTTGTAAATAATTAATTAGTTGAACTAGTTATTCAATTTTGTTTTGTAATTAATTAACTAGAATAGTTAATTAATTTGGTTTGTAATAATTAGTTAACTAGTATAGCTAGTTAATTAGTTTCAAGTGCTGCAATAATTAGTTTAATTAGTTTAGCTTAGCTTAGCTTAGCTTAATTAGCTAGTTAGCTTTTATTCATTTGGACCCTCTTTCACGAGGGCGTAATGTTGTAATAAGTGTGCGCGCGTGCGTGCATGTATGTCTTCCAACTCCACGTCTTTTTCATTTTTATTTAATTGCTTTTGATGGTTAGATTAGGGACATGTTTTAATTAGCATATCACATGCTTGCGTCTATTCATCATGTCTTGCATGTACCGAGGCTTGGCGCATCATTCAAATTGCATCGTCATTTCAATAATTCCTTGAATACGTGTTTAACCACATGTTATCAAATTGCTTCATATGCCATATTAGTAGCTGAGCCTATTAATTGCATATTGCATGTGTCGCATTAGGCATCTTTGTATAGTTAGGAATCATGTATAATTTTTTAACTCATATCTTCTTAGCTTGGAGTACTAGGTGAGTTTTTATGCTTTAGCATACTTGCATGAATGTGAATGTTGCCATGTTTAGCATGCTTGCTATGAGGCTATGTGCTTAAATGATTAACTGCTTGAATGTCTGTGGATGAAGGTTTGTTATTTGAATTGGAACGAATGAATGTGCGTTTTAAGCCCACTTTGTTGAGTGGCAAATAATGTTTTAAGCCCACTATGGTTTGGTGGCAAATTCGTAAACTTTAAGCCCACTTGAGGTGGCAAATTCAAACAATTTTTGCAAAAACAAACATGAGTTGAATTGTTCCAAATTGAGCAAACTAGTCTATATTTGCTTGTGCGCATCACATAGTAATGTTAGTTTAATAACCGGAACAAGAGCACATAATGTACATAAAAAATCGTATCATGATTAGTAGAGGCCGATCTTTGATCAGGCGAGCGGGGGTGCTCAATTCATGACCTTCCTCTCTCATATCTAAGTTATTGAGTTGAGGCAACTTTGGTGATGACGGATACGTGGCCTTTGGCACGAGTCATGGGTTTCCTAAATTTCTCAAAAATAAAATATTTAGGTGGCGACTCTGTATCTAGCAAAGCAGTCCAATTTTTGCACTTTTTGATTCAAAATCGATTTTCCAAAAAATTTGTCGGATTTGGACTCTTTGGTGTTTATCAATTTCACATTACACTTGTGAGATTAGATTTAGAACTACGAGAGTCCGAACTGTAGGGCTTTCTTTTCAAGTTTCCAAAAGGGGGCGCAAAAAAGGCGAGCTTCAACCGTTCTTATATTTTGTTGCATATTCCGGTAATTAATAATTGTGAATGAAATATTGTTGATTTCACATATATGTACAAAGTTATTATTTTGATTTAAAATTTATATTATGATACGATTAGCAGTTATCAAAGTAATCTAATCAGAATGATACATAAATATTAAATCAAATAATTGTATTTTAATACTCTATCCCAAGTATTAAACTATAATGATTTTGTAAATTGCAATTCTTTAAGCATATGGATATTAGGTGGCCCAAAGGTGCACTATTCTAAGTAATTATTAAATTGGAATATGATAGATGATTGGTATTCACAATTGGGATTGGAATGGATACCTAAAAGTAATGGACCTATTTAATTGTGAATATTTTATCAACTAATCCCATTGGTAAAAGGAAATCACCATAATTATTAATAGTATGCTATTAGATTATCCCAAAGGTAAATCACGGTAATACTATTTATTATTGATTAAACATGTGTTTGATTTATTAAAACTCTTAATACTAATGTAGTGAGCATGACTTATTAATTTGTAGTGCTAGTTCCCATTTCTCTACATTTGCTTGCTTTATCTGTTCAATTTCTTAATGGAATGAACTTTTCAGCTTGCAAAGAACAAGTTCAGTTTCATCTTGGTGTTCTAGACCTTGACTTAGCACTTTTATCTGAGAAACCGGGTGTTATTACTGATACAAGCAGTGTAGAAGAAAAGGCTTCGCATGAAGCATAGAAGAAATCGAACAGACTAAGCCTTATGTTTATGCGAATGACTATAGCAAACAATGTCAAGTTAACTCTTCCAAAAACTAATGATGTTAAAGAATACCTAGACAATGTGGAAAAATGTTTTCAAACTGTTGATAAATCTCTTGTAGGGACACTGATGGCTAAGCTTACCACCATAAAATTTGATGGTACGCGTGGGATACATGAGGATGTCCTTGAAATGACCAATTTAGCTGCTCAATTAAAGAATTTAGGGATGATTGTGGATGACTACATTCTTGTACAGTTTGTTCTAAATTTGTTGCCTCTTTAGTACGGACCATTTCAAATTAGTTATAACATTATGAAGGATAAGTGGAATGTAAATGAATTGGCCAATATGCTTATGCAAGAAGAGGCAAGACTTAAGCAGTCGGTGTAACGGTTCTGGTTTAGACCCGACCCATTTCTTGCTCTTAGATCCAGGATTCTGTGTCTTTAGTTGCTGTTCATGCCTTTTTCATCTTGTTGGTAGTTAAATTGAGTGTTAGTTGTGTTTGGAACAAGTTAGGAGTTAGTTTTTCAAAAGAGTTGCTGTCCAGTTTTCTTCTTGTTCGCTTGAGCGGTGTTTTGCTCGCTCAAGCTGTCTTTGATATCTCCCAGTATTTTTGCAGATCTGCAAAACTTTTTGGAAGTAAGGTATCTTGACTCGAGCGGTCTTTCCTATGCTTGAGCGGTCTTCTATAGTCAGTAAAACTTCTGGGAGGGGGTTAATGTGCGTTGAGCAGTGTTTTTGGTCACTCGAACAGTGTTACTTATTGTGTTTGACGCTCGAGCAGTGTTTTGGTCGGTCAAGCGATCTGTGCGTATATCAGATCGGGAAAAGGAAATTTTAATCACTTTTCATTTTTCTTTCTCTCTAAAACACCTCTAATCCTAATTTCTTTACACTCTCTCTTTAGTTCTTGCTTTAAAATCTCAAATACACCTTCACCTATTGATTTCTCCACCATAGCTCATTGGAGAAAAAGGTAGAACTCGTCAAAAGTTTCGTTTTAATCGAAGAGGGTCTTGTTTTCGGCTTCGTCAAAGTTTTACCCTCTCTGTCTTCCTCTTCTACTATTGAGGTAGGGATTTCTTTAACCTTTGGTATGATTCTTAGCCTAGTTATTTGCTGTTTGAAAAATTTTAGTGATTTGGGACCTTGGGTTGAACCTAGGGTTTGATTTTGAAATGTAAAAGGTGGGTTTTTTTTAAATAGATTCTTAAGTAAGGTTGTGGAAGTGTATCAAATATTGGGTTGTGATGAAATGTTAGAATTTCATTACTTAAATGTGATTTTGAAAGTAAGTAAGGTTTTGTTTGAAAATCATTGATATTTGATTTATAAAAGGAAAATGAAAAGATGTTAGGTGTTGAAAAGATAAGAGTAATGTATCTGTTGATGAAGATAGTGGAGTTGGATATGTAGTATCGCTCCTATTTTGAAAAGGATGAGATTATATCTATTGTTGAAAAATTATCTGTTGAGTAGAAATATCTATTTTGGGTTATCGGTGAAAAATAATTTTGATTGTTGTAGAAATTGCATGAGGATTAGGTGAATTGAAACTAGTTACCGATACGTATTGCATTGAGCATGTTTTATACTTAAACATTGAAAATGTATTGTTTTGAGAAAAATTGGTGTATACTTTGGTGAATCTGATTAGGGGGTGTGGTTGTGGTTATTATGTTGGCCTGTATGTCCTTGGTGAAAGTTTAGAAACCCGTTTGGTTAGGGGTTGATCCTTTCGGTTAGTATTGGTAAAATAACTTTGGTAGTGCTTGTATAGCTTACTGACAGACACGTATCTAGAGATTCCCAGTGTTTTGTATGCACTGGCCTGTTTTTGATGTAAAAAGGATATTTTTTATGAATTCGTTTGACAAATGGCATGCATATGCATTCACCTTATAACTCCATCAAGTTTTATACCTTGTGTTAAAATATCTCTACTGGGCTTTAGCTCACCCTATGTGGAAAATAACTTTTAGGTGCTGAAGACATGCCTCCACCAAGGACATAGCTTGGGAGGACTTAGAGCTAAGAGCTTCTTTTTTTTTTGTGTATTTATTTTTATGCAAGCCTTAGGCTTTAACTGTATTGAGTTGAACTTATTTTTGTTGTAACCAAGCATCGGCTTGGAAAGATGTAGCCCTTAAGGCATAAACTTACATGATTTTCCTTTTTATTTCCATTCATGTATACATGTTATATGTTATAAATTCAGGATCTAGGATTTATGTATGTGTAACGCCCTAAAAAAATTGCTATAAACCCACACACAGTATCAATAAAAGACAATAGGGATAAAGTAATTATCTTTCATTAATTCCCAATCAAGTTTTACAAAAGAGTGACATATGCCGTTATACATTCGCAAGTCTAGCCCTGAATCTATAGCATATGTTACAACAAGGGATAAGACATGAAAATAAAACAGTTAATAAATATCCTAAAGGCTTACAACTTTCCAAGACGATGCTTGGTCTCAAACAAAAGTGAAGGCCCGTGGCCTGTATAAAACATATACAAAATCAACAAAATAAAGCCCTTGTTCTAAGTCCTCTCAAGCTATTACCTTGGCGGAGGCATGTCATCTGCACCTGAAATGTTTTTCCTACATAGGGTGAGCCAAAGCCCAGTAGAAATAATCTGACATAGTATATGAATCTTAACAAAGCTATAAGGTGAATGAATATGCAATGCTCGTGCCAAAACATTTTTATATCTTTTTCCAAAACCGTGCAATGCTAAATTAATATCATGGTTCATAAATCATTTCCTGTATAATAAAAAATAGGGTAGTGAATCACACTCTGAGAATTTCAAAACAATACAACATTTCTTGAAAATTTCGTTCAGAGGAAACCATGAATCTGGACCCATGTAAATGTAGGCTATATAAGCACTACTATTGTCATTTCAAGAAAATTTCGTCCACGGGACCGATGCATTGAGTAGGAATTACCATTCGGGAGTATGAGATGTTGTGCGCTATTGGCGAGTTTGACTTGCACCTGGGAAAATCCATTGAGTTAGCCACCGTATTTTTCGTAGTTGCACAACCTACCTTAGTTAGCTAAGTTATAGAGGCATAATAGTGTGATCACGAAGTAGAGGCTATCCGAGGAAAGATATCTAGTAGAAAGGTAGAGAATAGCTTGAATATTTATTCTGACTCGAGTGTGAGGTATCTAGACCGTCTTTTTGTGCTAGAATTTTGTAGGGAGGAGGCACTCCGAGAATTCCATCATTCATGTCTTGTGGTATTCCCGAGAGACACAAAGATGTACCACGATCTTCGTCGTTAGTTTTGGTGGAGGGGGATGAAGAGATATATAGCCTTATTTGTTTCGAGGTGCCTTACTTGTCAATAAGTAAAGGCTGAGCATCAATGACCAACAGGTTTATTGCAACCTTTACCTATAGCCGAGTGGAAATGGGAGCATGTTACGATGGATTTTATTGTGGGTCTTCCGAGGACTCAACAGGGTAATGATGCTATGTGGGTGATAATAGATCGGTTAACCAAATCAAAACACTTTATACCTATGTGCACAAGTGACTGGGTAGATTATCTTGCTGACCTATATGTTAGGGATATAGTTCGACTTCACGGAGTAGGTGTGACTATCATCTCAGATAGAGATCCATGTTTTATGACTCAGTTGTGGCAAAGCCTACAGAATGCCTTGGGCACTAGGTTGACGTTTAGCACCGCCTATCATCCTTAGACTGACAAGCAATCCGAGTGCACCATTCATATTTTAGAGGACATGCTTCGAGCTTGCATTCTCGACTTTAAGGGGTTATTGGAAAGGTATTTACCTTTGGTGGAGTTTGTTTATAATAACAGTTTTTAGTCGAGTATTGGTATGGTGCTTTTTGAGGCCTTGTATAGCTGACCATGTAGGTCTTTTGTGTGTTGGGCTAAGGTGCGCGATGCATCTATTTTAGGTCCAGAGTTAGTCAAGAAAGCAACAGAGATGATTACACTTATTCATAAGAGGTTGGTTTCGGCTCAGTGTCGCCAGAAGAGCTATGTCGATCGTAGAAGGAGGCCTTTATCTTTTAAGGTAGAGATCATGTGTTTCTGAAAATATTACCAAGACGGGGTTTGATGAATTCTAGAAGAGTAGGATGTTATTTCCTAGATTTATTAAGCCTTTTGAAATTCTAGAGCGGATTGAGGAAGTAGCTTATCATTTGGCTTTGCCGCCCTAACTTTTCAATTTTCATGACGTGTTTTATATTTGTATGCTCTAGAAATACGAGCCTGATCCTTCACACATGTTGGATTGGACCGAGTTAGAGGTAAATGAGGATGCCTCATATAAAGAGAGACCAATTCGAGTGTTAGATACTCGGGATCATGTCTTGAGGGGCAAGACTATTCTGTTGGTTAAGGTATTGTGGCGACACTATGAAGTCCATGAGGCAACTTGGGAGCATGAGGTGGATGTTTGTGAGAAGTATTCGAACCTATTTGTTGATGTTTGAGACTTGTATCGAGAATTTTATTCATGTTGTAATAGATAAACATTGTAAATGTTTTGGAAAGTTGAACCGTAATATCTTGTATTGAAAGACTGTTTTGTCATTATCACTAGTGTGGATGGCCAATGGAATTAATATTCGGTAGTTATTGGTTTGGTTTATAATTTCAAGGATGAAATTTCTTAAGGGGGGAGATTATAACGGTTCCAGTTTAGACCCGACCCATTTCTTGCTCTTGGTGTCATGATCTAAACTCACCCCTATAGGTTTAGCATCATAACCGACTAGTAATCCTAAGATTACCGAAGGCCTCTGAAACAGATTAGCAAAATAAAGGGACTAATGGAAGCAAATATCCAAGTACAATGTCCACAGAGCTATGCAAACGTATAAGGGACATAAATTTTTAAACTTTATTTACATATATGTGACGTCATAATTTCATTAGTCTTATGTCATCTTTATATACGGATAAAGCCAAAATGGGACTTAGCCCTATTTACAGATAGTACAAAAACTTATCCAACAAAAGAAAATAAAGACTTAAAACTTGTTCATATGACTTGACCACTAGCAAATGTCGGAACCTCCACCGGAGGCCCATAAGTTGGCTGACACAAAAATAGATCCAGACTGGATGTCTCAAGCTTGGTTACACGCTTGATCACCTACATACATAAATATAAAATAATGAACTAGAGCCCAATGAATAATAACAAAGTAAAGGTTTTATGAATAGTGTCCATAACGAATTCAGAAATCAATGTTTAGGTCAGAAACAGATTCATAATCATAATCATATTTATATTCAGAGTTCACAGATAATCTACCACTAGGGAGGCCTTGGTTATATCACATAAAGGTTGTGTCCTCTACCCTCTATCAAATGTTGAAGTGCCCTCATAGGGGAGGGGTAACTACTATTTTTGGGAACTCATCCATCCATCCGCCTCCAGAGTTGACCACGCCAGTGCTATAGATCAATCATGGCGACAAAGATGTCTTCCTCTCGGGATTCACTCTGGCTAAAGTCCAGGTAGTACAAACCATTCTGGCCACAAACGAAGGCATGTACGTTAGTGCCCAGTTCGTCTACTTCATGAACAAACTGTGACAAGTTCCAGGAATAGGGCTTGGAAAGAGTGGTCGAAAAGGTGTTGTGGCACTGGCAGATGTGCCACATAACCAACATGCCTATGGACTGGGCTATGTGCTTACCAGAGAGGACTGGATCAGAAAGGGAAAAGAAATGAGAGGCAGAGCCAAAGCCAAGAGAGTTGAGAAGCAATATGAGCTCGTCCACAGGCCAATCCAAGGGACGCTGAATGGTCGATTTGTTCGAGAGTAAGAGGATTTCCTTTTTTGCGACTTTCCTGAGCCTTGGATAAATTCCTCAAAAAAGCGCGTCCCTGGGTTCAAGATCTTTCTTTGATCTACAGTTGCAGGACAGCGATGAGAAAAGGGCTGAACCAAACATTAGAGTTAGCCAAAGCATGGAAGATGACTCAGACACCAGTGAACCTGAAGTAGGGGCAGTACTGGCCAATCTCCTAACATATCTTGCGGCTGACCTAGAGAACTTAAGGGATAACTTTACTATCTCCATGATCGGGGAATGACCGGGTGTGGACCCAATCTTTGAAATTTTGGATGTATCAAAGGTACCGCATCTTACTTGGTAGCTGGAGGAGGGTTATCTTTCCAGTTCCAAATCGGGTGAAGAGCTAGAATCTAATTCCACTAAGTCTGTGGGGTTGGGATCAGATTCAAGTCAGTTTGGGAATTCTGAGTTTGGTACTTTTGGGGGTGGTAACCCGAATACCAAAGTTCTGTCTAGGTGTTCATTCATCTTTTCTTTTGAGTCTGTAACCGAAGATCTAGACTTTTTGAATGAAAACGCTGCAGATTCTATGTATTTCTCTGCGCCGTTGGTTTATTGTATTGACCAAGATTTTCATAATTTTAATGAAAACAAAGAGAAAGAAATTCCTCTAGCTTTGAAAAAGTTGATTAATCGAAAGGAGAAAAGGTTTGCTAAGCCTTGTTTTGATGAAATCATTGCCATTAATGTGGGTACTGAGAAGGATCCATGCTTGGTCCAGATTGGGTCCACGTTGTCTTCAGAGAAATGCGAGTGTTTAATTGTTTTGTTAAAAGATTTTAAAGATATTTTCGCGTGGTCCTACGAAGACATGCCTGGAATCGACCCTGAGATCATACAGCACCGGATCCCTCTTGACCCTGAAGCCCGCCCAGTGAAGCAGAAACTACGCAAAGTTCATCCGGATTGGGCATTGAAAATCAAGGAAGAGGTCACCAAGTAGATTGATGTAGGATTTTTGTTAGTAGCCGACCTGGTTAGCCAATATCATCCTAGTGCCGAAGAGGGATGGCAAATCCGGGTTTGTGTCGACTTTCGAGACTTGAACAAGGCGAGCCCGAAAGATGACTTTCCTCTGCCGCATATTGATAAGCAGGTAGATTTCACCGCAGGCCATGCCTTGCTTTCCTTTATGGATGGGTTTTCCGGGTACAATCAGATTCTGATGGCACCGGAAGATCGAAAAAAGACTGCTTTCACCACGCTATGGGGTATGTACTGCTACCGAGTCATACTGTTTGGGTTGAAGAATGCTGGGGCTACCTATCAGAGGGCTATGACCATCATTTTGCATGACATGATCCACAAAAAGGTTGAGGTGTTTGTGGATGACATGATTGTCAAATCTAAAGAGCGGGAAAGCCACTATATCGCACTCGAAAAATTCTTTCAACGGATCAGGGAATACAGATTGAGGTTAAACCCACAAAAAAGGCACCTTTGGTGTAACGGCAGGGAAAATGCTGAGTTTTCTGATCACGCAGAGGGAAATTGAAGTAGATCCTTCTAAAATCAAGGCCATCTTAGAAATACCACCACCAAGGATTGAAAAAGAGCTGTGTAGCTTTCTGGGTAAAGTACAATTCATAAGACGGTTTATCTCCAAATTAACCTTGACTTGTGAACCACTATTTGGTCTCCTGAAGAAAGGGAAGAAGTTCCGATGGGACGATCGATGTTAGTTTGCTTTTGAGTAGGTTAAGCAATACCTACAGAATCCGCCTGTGTTGTCGCCACCAGAGCCGAGGAAACCTATGATTCTGTATTTGTCAGTAACGAACTCAACCATGGGATACATGTTAGCTCAAGAATCTAAAGATAGAGTGGAGAAGGCCATCTATTACTTGAGCAAGAAAATGCTAGACTACGAGACCCGTGTAGACGTCCCCGAACGTCCCGGGAGAGAATCCTGTTTTGTTCATTAGGGCTTACTACAGTTCGGACTCAAATTGTCACGGTTCTTAATCTGATCTCGCAAAGTGCAATGCGAGATTGATAAATCACCAAAGAGTCCAAATTCGGCAAATCGTTTTGAAAGCAGATTTTTAGAAAGAAGTGCCAAACATAGACTGCTTTGCCAAATACAGAGTCGCCACCTAAATATTTTTATTTTGAGGGAATTTAGGAAACCCTGACTCGTTTGCCTAAGGCCACGTGTCCGTCATCACCAAAGTTACCTCGGCTCGGGAACTTGGGTACGATTGGGGAAGGTCAGCTATGAGCACCTCCGCTCGCCCGATCAAAGATCGACCTCTACTAACCATGATATCGATTTTTGAAAACAATATGTGCTCTTATTCCGGTTTATTAGCCTAGAATTACTACGTGATGCGCACAGCAAAACAAGTATAGACTGGATTGCCTAAGTTGGAACAAAGCATCGTATATCCGTTTGTTTCGAAAAATGGATTGAAGTTTGCTACTCGCAAGTAGGCTAAAACACGGGTTTCAAAGAATTATTCTAACTCAAGCAACCCAACCTTCACCCATAGGCATTCAGGCAGTTATATCACATAAGCAAATAGCCTCATGGTAAGTATGCTATCATGGCAGTCACTCACACGCATGCAAGAATGCTAAAGCATAAACACTTACCGAGTATTCCGAGCCAAAACAAAAGCTATGTTAGAAATCAATGCATGATCCTAGCTATGTTAAAGATGCCTAATGCAACACATGCAAAATGCAATTTACAATAGGCTCGGCTATTCTAAAATGACATGTGAGATGTAACAATTGATACACGTATTTAACTCGGCATTGCAATACAATGCAGTTAGTATGATGTGCCGAGCCCGGTGCATGCAAGACAGATGAATGAATGCAAACATGCGAGCATAAGTATGCTAACTAAAACATGCCCTAATCTAACCATCATAAGTTGGTAAATAAAAAGGAGAAAGACGTAGGGTTGGAAGACATGCATCACACACACGCACACTTATTACAACATTGCCCTCACTCGGAGGGTCCAAATAATAATACAAACTGAATAAATAATTAACTACCCTAGCTAATTAAATATTACAAAACCCTTAACTAATTAACAAATTAATTAAGCTACTAAAGCAGTAAAACAGCCTCGGGAAGATGGATGAATGCGTGCTCGGATTGGCTTCGCTCGGAAACCCAATGCCATGCCACTGTTGCCTCTGTTTACACTGTTATGCGCCTCTGAGACTTGCACAAATCCCAAGGTTGCTTCTAAACCACCCCTTGATCAGAATGGGATGCCACCGGCCAAGATAAAAAGCCACCGGCCATGGAAACATGGCCATCGACCAAAAGTGGAGCCATCGGCTGGATTTTGGTAGCCGGCCAGCACTAAAGATGGCCGACCGGCCATCTGGTTCCTGCAGGACCCTGTTTGACAGCAGCAGAGGATAGACAGAGCATGGCAATGCATTTTCAAAGCAAATGTGTGCACAACCACCCTCTCTATCATGTCATGAATTCAAGGGAGTATGGTTCTCGATCCTCGGGTCACCAATCACGCATTTCCATGCATGATGGCCCAAGAAGCCAAGTGTGCAACTTCAATATCAAATGAAATGCACACAAAACACATCAAAGCCCCAACCTCTATTATGATTGGTCAAGAGGCAAGGGATGCATGCTCAATGCTATGCAACCGAAGCATGCAAGCAAACTAATGCAAAATGAGTATGCTAGCAAGCAATATGCAATAGGCATACAACCTAAATATGCAAACACGCAACCTAGCATACACAATGCTATAGACTATATGGCACCCACAATGCTATATGAACTATGGCATGCTCAATGCAACTAACCACCTAGCATACACAATGCAAGGAGTGACATGGCATACACAATGCTAACAACATAACATGCACAACACATTGTAACATGTCATACACAATGCAAGATGGACTTAAACTAAAATGAGTGGGCCTCAGCCACACTCAAATCAGTGGCCAAATGAGATGAGAACAAGGCCCAAGATTCATGCAAACATGCACAATGCAAAGGCTCCAAGCCTAAGGCACAAAATGCAACTCTCCAAGAGCAATGCAATGATGAAACATGGCATACAATGGCATACATATAAGCTCTAAAATGACATGCTCAATGACCCAAAAACATGAAAACGCCTCAGTATAAGCATGCAATAGGCTTCAAAACTCAAAGGTAAGCAAGGCTATTACACTACAACCACGCATGGAAAGCACCAATCGACCAAGAGGCCTAAAAACAGGGCTAAGGCAGCCCAAAATAAGGACAAAATCAGTTTGGAGTATAGCCAAAATGTGCTAGAATGAAGGGCCAAAACAACATGCAATGTAAGCTAGTATGCATGGTTTACACTACAAGCATATGGAGCATATGAGGGACCACCAAACCAGCCAAAAAAAGATTCATGAAATGTCAAAATATGACCAAATACCCACTGAAATGTATCCAATACAGGCAAGAACGAGGTGCTACTTTGAAAGGCTATAAAGAGGGTTGTTCTACACATGCAAGAGGCAAGCCTTAAATGAAAAAAATAGCTTCGGGAAGAGTTCATTCAGGCCCTAAAACTCACTGAAAAGGGCCTAAACCAAGCTCAAGAAGTGTGCAAATAAGGGCTCCTTTGTAAGGCCAAAGATACTAGTAAACAAGACAACAAGGGAGAGGGTCACCCCTCTCCTTCTTAGGACCTCAAAATGCCATCCCCACCACTGAAATCCCTTTGGATTTTAGTGGTGAGAAGACCAATACAAGGTGGTCCTGAAGCTCAACAAAGAAGGCTCAAAAAGAGGCCAAACAAGGCCTAAGAGAGGGTAGACGACCCCCAACACCAAAATGACCTTAAACAAACTTCAAAAGCATGCAAATACAAAACTTTTTTCAGTTTATAGCTAAGCTTAAATCAGTGTGCAAGATAGGATAAAAGTGTGTACAAAAACGAAAAATAAAAGAGGGAAAAGGAGTTACCCTTGAAGACCACTTCCAAGAACACCAAACCAGTAGCCTCTTTGGATCAAAACCAGCTCAAAAACCCCTCAAACAACTCCTTAGCACCTTAGTAACCAAAGAGTAGTGTACTCCTAGGTGTTCTAGTGCAAAAACAAGAACAAAAACTCACTTTGGAACACTCTAACCCACACAAATGTAGAGAGAGAGGGAGATATAAAGAGAGAGTGATATATATATCTTATATATCAAATTTTTCCAACCCTTGAAATGGAAGGTGAGGCCCTCTTTTATAGAGGAACAAAGGTCCAAGCTTCTCTTAGAAGCTTGGAGCAAAGGGGCCAAGCTTCTCTTAGAAGCTAAAGCAAAAAGGGTCAAGCTTCTTCAAAAAACTAAGAAAGGTTCAAGCTTCTCTTAGAAGCTTGGAGCAAAGGGTCAAGCTTCTTAGAGAAGCTAGAGCAAAGGGTTCAAGCTTCTTGGAGAAGCTAAAAAAAAGGTTCAAGCTTCCTCAAGAAGCTAAAATGAGGTTCAAAAGGTTCAAGCTTCCTCAAGAAGCTAAAACAAGGTTCAAAAGGTTCAAGCTTTCTCAAGAAGCTAAAACATGGGTTCGAAAGGTTCAAGCTTCCTCAAGAAGCTAAAACAAGGGTACAAAAGGGCCAAACCTCCCCAAGAAAGGTCTCGGCCAGAAAAAGTGGCCGATTGATCAAAGAAATGGCCGGCCGACCAAAAACATTGCCGACTGGCCAATACTTTTGGCCGGTAACAAGAAAACAGGGCCGGTGGCCTCAAGCCATGGCCGGTGAGGTGTGGGGATGGCCAACAAGCCATTCCCTGCCCTTCGAAGCAAACACACAAGTGTTTGGTTTACAACCGAGCATAAAACAAACAGGTCGAGAGGTCTCGAGGCAAGGCGCGCAGCCGAAACCTCTGAGAACTCAAGACGAACACGAACATGGATAATCATCGAGTGTTCAAACGATGACGTCCAAGTCTTGAGGACGGTCAAAAATGAGGTGTCTATAACCCGCTACACTCTTTTAGAGAAAGCTTGCCTAGCCTTGGTATGGGCTACCAGGAAGTTAAGGCACTGCTTGTTAGTTCACTCTGTAATCTTGGTTTTGAGATTAGATCCCATCAAATATCTATTTGAGAAACCAGCGCTTACGGGTAGGCTAGCTCGCTTGCTGCTTCTTCTTTCTGAATTTGACCTGAAATATGTTACGCGCAAGTCAGTTAAAGGAAGAGTTGTAGCGAAATTCCTGGCCGACCGCCTAGTAGAAGGTGAGGAAGCGGTGGAATATTTGTTCCCAAATGAAGGCATTCTGCAAGTCGAAGAAGAAACTTAGATGATATACTTTGACGGAGCGTCCAATCAATATGGTTATGGGATGTGTGTGTTGTTGATAGCACCTAACGATTCCCATATACCCTTAGCCTTCAAACTTCACTTCAAAGTGTCCAACAATGAAACGGAATATGAAGCATGTATTGCTGGTTTAGAAGCTGCCTTAGAACTAGGGACAATAAAGTTGGATGTCATTGGGGACTTAAACTTGGTTGTTTCTCAAGCAAACGAAGACTGTAAAGTCAAAGAAGAGAAGATCAAGGTTTACAATCAAGCCCTGGATATTCTGATTCCGAGGTTTAAAAAATAGACATTCACGCATCTGTTTAGAGAGGACAACAGGTTCGTTGATGCTTTGGCAACTCTATCTTCTATGGTAGACATCCCGATGAGAGTAAAGATGCGTCTAATTATCATCAAACAAAAATACACGCCGGCCTATGAGACTATTACTGCAATAGATGAAGTGCAAGACAAAAAACCTGGTATTACGATATTTGAAATTTTCTGGAAAAAGAGACATATCTACCAAGGGCAAATGCCAAGGACAAACGGGGCATATGCCATTTGGCCATTCAATTTATCATATGCGGGGGCAAGTTGTATAAAAGGGGTCATCTGGGAATGCATAAGTTATGTGTAGAGGGAGAGGAATCGAAGCTTCTTATGCAGGCTATCTACGGAGGAGAGTGCGGGGCACACATGAATGGTGTGATGTTAGCCCGGAAGATCCTCAAACAAGGTTATTACTGGTCAACCATGGAGGAGGATTGTATTGGTTTTGTACGACGATGCCACAAATGCCAAATTCTTGCCAACCGCATGAACACCCCGCCGTCTAAACTCTACAACATGACATCTCCATGGCCTTTCTCGATCTGGAGAATTGCCGTTATTGGTGCAGTCCTTCCAAAAGGTTCAAATGGACACGAGTTCATCCTGGTGGAGATTGACTACCTCACAAAATGGGTGGAAGCTCAGTTCTATGCTGTATTAAAAGCGTCGCATGTAGCCAAATTCATCAGAAATAACATCATCTGCCGATATGGAGTTCCGAATGAGATTATATCAGATAATGGCTCACACTTCAAGAAAGAGGTGCTGGATCTGCTTGAGAAATACAATGTGGCTTTTCATAAGTCACCAACATATAGACCACAGACCAATGGAGCTATTAAGGTTGCGAACAAGAATATTAAGAACATCTTGCGGATGATGGTGGAAACATATAGGGACTGATCGGATAAACTGCCATTCGCGCTCTGGGGCTATAGAACATCAATCTGAACATCCACAAGGGCAATCCTCTATTCTCTAGTCTGTGGGATAGAGGATATTATGCCAATTGAAATTGAAGTGCCATTGCTGTGAGTTATGGTTGAGTGTTAGATAGCAGAGAAAGACTGGCAGTAGAGTAGGTTTGAGGAGTTAATGTTATTTGATGAGAGAAGACTAAATGCATTGTATCATGTCCAGGGCTACGAGCATAGAATTGACAGGGATCTCAAGGAGCGAGACATGCTACTGAGAGACAACTAGGCTCCTATCCACGACCCTAAGTTCAAGTTCAAACCTAATTGGACTGGCCCTTACATCATCAAATCTATCTAGTCAGGAGGGGCGATTGTTCTCATGGACCTAGATGGCCTGGAGTTTTCACAACCGATCAATATGGACAAGTTGAAGAAATACTATCTTTGAGAGGCTCGCTAGGCTGAAAACCCGGAAGGGCGACCTAGGCAGAGGTTAGAGCATGAAAAATTAGAAATAAAGAAAAACTGAGCTCACAAGGTTGAAAACCCTAAAGGGCAAATTTGGCAAAAGTTAGAACGAAATGGAGAGAGTAAATAGTTTAGTGAACCTGAACCGAACTATGTAAGGCCTGATTCCCATCGTTGGGATACATAGGCAACTTCAACCCGAAGTTCGGCAGTAACCATCTCCAACTCAACTGTCCTATTCATTCATTTTGTTCAGGCCATTTTTGTCCGTTATCAACTAGCTCGGTTATGTGATCTTTTGTATGGCGGCAGAAGGGTCGAAACGGTGAATATGATTATGGGCAGTTGTGATTTATTGATTTGGGGTTATACATTTTGAGGGTTGATTCCGTGCATGTGAGGCAATGATCATTTTGAAAATGGTTTTGAAAAGTTTTAATAAAAGTTGACTTTGTTTAAAATTTTACTTTTCACAACTTAGACCATTTTGGGACCAAAAGAAAAAAATTTAGTGTTCACAACTTTAATTCCATTGATTTCAACATAAGTACATTCTCCAACTCTCTAATTGCAAATCAAAGTTGTTTTTACATCATAAAAATTGGTAAAGAAAATTTAAAGCAATAAACTAAGGGTATAGATGAGTTAGGTGCTCCTGCATCCTCTGCTTGTGCTTGTGAAAGCCACTACAGCCAAAGTTAGCCCAATCTGTGCCTCCTCTTCGAGCCAAGCCAAGCACTCGCCGGAAAGGGGATAATTGAAACTAGGGGTTGGGGTTAGGAGCTCTCTCATCCTCCAGGAAGCAAGGTATCGAGTCAAGTGTGAACCACGAAGTGGAAATGAAGCCAGGTAGTCTACCCCCTCATTTGGCCGGGTCTGATCATGTCTAAACTGGCATCTAAACCAGAAAGGAAAGTAGAACACGTAGTGCGTGAGGCCGGTCAACTGAATGCCTGGTTGTCGGGACATGCTATAGCTCATCTCAGCCACATTAAGCTAGGGGCAACGCCAAGCTATATCGGCTGCAGATCTACTGCACATCCAGTTGCACCACTATCCTTCATTAGCAAAGTCCACTAGTTGCTGGCGAAAAATGTATGCTCGGGCTGAATACTCAGGGAAAGGGTCCACTATTTTCAGCTTATCCATTAACCATACTTGGGAAGGGATAAAAAATAAGAGAGAGTAAGGAATAGAGAGATGTGCGTTAAGAGAAAAAGAAAGAAAGGGCTTTGAGAGAAAACTAGTGTGTGAGTGCCGAGTGATGTGAGAATCATATATAAGAAAGGGTGGGAAACAATACCTGGAGCAGTAGTGGGCTCCCCGTAAACATGGTGGTCTCTCATCGATAAAAAGCATCTATACCCATCAGGGTCTCAACCAGTGCTAAACCAATGTAGCTCTTACCCTCTTTCAGGTATTGGGCTACTTCGATCAACTTAATGTTGGCTCTGCCATAACTAGGGGCAAGAAGGAAATGTGCGAGCATACATAAACAGAGGGCATGTTGCCGAAAGCCTCACCAGAGAAGGTGATCTCTGTCGCTGATGACAGAAAACTAATGAATCAAGCCTGGTATATCTAACTCCCCGTCATAAGCCAAAGATCGAGCTTCATGCAAAGTAAGCCCACACATCTATCACAAAGCCAGGGCATGGCCAAAACGGGGTTAAGACATGATCTCTTCATCACGCCGGGACTCCATCAGTGCTTGAAATTCTTTAAGAGTCGAACACATTTCCTGTGCTCTGAAGCAAAATACATGCGTAATTGGGTCCCAACATCGAACCACGGCATGGAAGAACGGAAAACAAAGTGGAGTACGGCTCAACGAAAAAAGGGCGTTTATGCTAAAACCTCAGAAATTTGCCTTTTTCGTGTTGTCTAAAGTGACTATCTAATTTGTGAGCTTCTTGGCAAGGAAGATCTTCATTTGTGGAAGAAACAGCCGCTAAAATAAGGTTCTAGTGAAGAAATTATGAAGGAAGACCTTTTGTAGAAGATACGATTGTGAGCGGAGGCCAGTTGTCAGCCATCCGGTGGTTCACTTTTAGTGGCCACCCGTCCACTTTGTGGCCTGCCAGTTTGGCATTTTTGGTTTTGTTCTGGTCCTTGTGTTTTAGGGTCTTGTTTTGAGTCTTTTGTTTTGAGCAAGTGTACATAGCTATGTTTGAGTTGTTTTTACTTTGTTTTCCATATATCGAGTTGTATTTTGTATTTTGTTTGTTGGTCGGCTCATTATTCGATTAAGAACATTGTTCCAATACAAGCATTCCCGATTTCAAATTCAAATCCATTTTCATTCTATGCAAATGTGGTGCTCATGATGCAAAAAACAATAACTCTTTTTATAAATTGTAAGGTTTTTCCCGATCATGGTTTTTACAAAAAAGAGTACAAGTTTTTAAAAGCAAAAGTAAAAACTAACTGGAGCTATACATGTGCTAAGCTACCATAAGAAAAAGAAACTAAGCAAAAGAGTACAAAAATCAGTGCCAGTCAGATCAAGCTCGAGAGGTCCTCTTCGTCCTCTTCCTCGAAAGGGGACTTAGGGGCACTATCTCCATCAGTGCCACTATCAGAATCAGACTTGAGCCGGAGCCAGTGTCATCATCTCCACTCCCTGACTCAGAATCAGCCTCAGCGTCCTCCTCGCTCTTTGATCCCCAGCTAGTATCATTGTCCTTACTCTCAGACTTAGAGCGTTGGCTCACTGCCTCTTTGGAGTCGCTGGTCTCAATATCATCCTCACTCAAAACTGGTTTTGAGCTGCTCTGACTTCGATCACCTCTACCTCTTCCTTTGCCTCGGTCTTAACACTCGTCTCGACCACGTGCTGGGTTTTGTCTACCTCTTCTCCCTACCGTTAGAGGAGGTGTCGCCGGTGTTAGTACTGCCGTTGGCGCTGCCGCTCTCGGCGTAGGTGGAACTTGAAAAGCAAACATCAGAATATTTGACACAGTGTTTGCAGATTGGAGTATGCAGTATACAGAATGTGTCAGTGCAGTGTAAAATAGTATCAGGATGTATGTCAGTATGCAATGTATCACAGTGAGTGTCACAGAGTATGAGTATTGTGTATTCGTAGGAATATGGCATGTCAGTATAGTGTGGGAAGCAATGCAATGCAATGCAAGAGGGGAAGAGAAGTATACTTGGATACCGTGCAGAGGAAGCAATATCTCCCTCCTCTACACCATGTGAACTAGGGAGGCAACCAGCTGAAGAAGGCCCTCTGTATACTCTGTGGGTGCCTGCAAATGAAGTTGACTATTCAGTATCTGAAAAAAGGAAAGTGCAGAATGTAATATGTCAAGTATGGTCCATACTTGAGGTGCGCCTGGGGCTCTAACATACCCGTGCCCCACCTTCACTGGCTCAATCAGGAGCTGATAGGTCGTCTCGCTCGGCCGGCCGCAAAGGATCATGGTAGGAATCGCCGAGCCTTCCCAGCAGGAGGGGCCTCTCCAATACTAGCCCAGGCCTCCTGATCAGCCTCTGCAGCCGAGGAAGTACCGATTGCAACACTGGCACAAACTCCAGTCAGGGGTGGCATAAAGTGAGTCTGGATAAAAGTCGTGTAGTCGCTCTCCCCTCTGACGTAGTCAGCCTCTAGCCCCACCATATACTAGATAATAGCCTCAGCTGAGAGGCTATCGGCTATCTTCATGGATGCTAGAGAGGGTATAGGAACAACTGGAGCAGGCAAACTCAGTTTCTGGCACACAAACCTCTTATCCATGAACCAAGCTCGGCAGAATGGGCCCTCCAGTAGGATCCTATATCGGGAAGTAACCCAAGTTCTAGTGTACTGGTTCCTAACTCCGGCTGGCATCATCGCCCATGGCTGCTAGGTGATCTGCAAGTAGAGAATGTACAAGTTATTAGTTGCTGTCAGTTGCAGAATATGGATCAAAATAGTAGCAATGAGAATAAAGCAGAAATGATTGTGAGTTTCAGATTACCTCGCGGGTGACCACTGTGTCGAAGTAGTGATGATAGAAGGCAAAGGTCATGTTCTCGTGGCTTCAGCGGCGGCACCTGCTATCATATCGCCACAAATAGGGCACGACCAGAGTGATCTCATCTATCGGCTCTTGGGCAAGGGCTGGGAAATAAGCGTAAACCCACAGCTGTAGGAAAAGATCAACAGTGTGAATCAATAGATATAAAACAGAATGTGGAAAGCAGAAGGCATAATACATGGCATGTAGATATAAAATAGAGAGTGCAAAGCAGAAGGCACAATGTAGTGTGATAGAAAATGCAAAACATAAAGCATAAGGAGAAACAGAATTGAAAGTGCAGTGCATACCTTCCAAGCTCTCCAGCAGCCTTCGATTCTATCTCTCTTCATGTGGGAACTGGAGCTCATGTAGCTGTAGAGAGTCACAAGGCCGGCTCCACTCCAGTCGTAAAATAGGACTCGCGACAGGGTCATAAGGGCACCCAACAAGTACAAACCCACGGTATTCCACCTGTTTGCGAAAAGGGTGGTACCGAAAAGGTACATCAAGAAGCCCCGGGTGTACTACTCCACCTCCTCCTATGTCTCAGGCTGACTCCCGCAGAGCGCTTTGAAGAACCAATTATATCGCACCATAGTTGGCCTGTGTAAAAGTGGGCTCATTCCGAGCAAGTAGATCCAAGTCGCCTCCCACTCACTCATGTCCATGTCGAAAACGATCGGATCACCCCCTACTCCTAAGCCTGTGATCATCGAAAAGTCATAGGGGGTCATTGTCATCTCCCCAACAAATGAGAAGTGGAAGGAGTTGGTGGTATCCCACTACATCTCCACTAATGCTCCGAGTAGGGCTCGGCTAGCCATGTGACGCGAGAGCCCAATGCAAAGTAAGCCAAAGCTTGCCTCATCGACAAGGTTGCGGACCTGAGGGCGGAGCTTGTGATACCAGTCCCTGGCTGTCACTGCCCCGTAACCCCTACAAGAGCGAGAGTCCCCCTATGGCAAAGAAAGAGTGAATCAAATAAGAGACAGTGATAAAAGAAGAGTCAGAGGAAAGGTAGTGCAAGATCGTTAGATGAAAGGCAGTAAAAGCATAAACATAAAGGCTGTACCTCAGTAGCACTGTGGGAAAGGTAGGAGTCTGGCTCCTTTAGCAAGATATCCTCTAGCACGTTATCAATGAAGTCATCAAAGCGCATTATGCCTCCAGGCGCCATCGTGTGTGTGCGAGGGTGGTATATTGTCGGATCAAAGGGCCTCACCCTCAATGGTGGTAACTCAGGCTCGGGCCCTAGGGTGAAGACCTCGGCCTCTGCCTCGAAATCATCGGCAATGTCCTCCACTACCTCGCCACCCTTAGTAGCTATAGTCTCCTCAACCTTGACAGTAGGTGAAAACATAGGGACCTTGGGAGGGGCACCAGGAGGAATGTTATGCGTTATCTAAGAAGTGAGTGAAAGGTGGGTAAAAACTAAAGAAAAATGAGAAAAATGGGGGAAAACTTGGAAGTCAACCCTAGGAAAGAGAAAACGGGAGAAAAAGTCAAAACCCGAAAAAGTTCACAAAACCCAAGAAAAACTCGAGGAAAACAAGCCCAAAGTGTTGAAAACCTGAAAAAAAAATCAACGAAAACAAAATCTGATCGATTCGAAGTGAAGAGGACCAAAAGGGTTTTACGAATAAAGTTTGCGTAGGGTATTGGAAAACGCATACAAAGCACAAATCTAGAGAGAGGAAGCACCTAGAGAGAGAGGGAAGAATTTTGGTCATGTGGGTATAAGAAAATGAAGTTTGGTGATGTGTTTAAATAGACCCAAGCTGAAATGCCCGATTTGTCCCCGAATTTGCTATCGGCCACTAAAAGTGGGAGGCCGCCCACTATTAGTGGTCAAGAGGCCCCTTTTGTGGCCTAGTGTTGGTTTCATAGCACAGTGTATGGGAGGTTTTATGTTGGGTCAAGAAAGAAGGATCGATGTATTGGAATTGGATTTGATTTCCAAGGAGCCCGGAATTGTGTTTCGTTTGCGTCGTTCCAATGCCCACTGTACTCCGACGCGCGAACGTGCCCCAATTTCAAATATGAACAAGTTGTATCCTTTTGAGCATTTTGCAAAGCCCCAAGGGGTAAGTCGGAGGTTGTTGTCGAACATCGCTTTTGTTCGTTTTGTCGATTTGCATATCTGTTACCTTCTTTTGCATAGAACGTGCACTCTCACATACTTTGTATGTTGCATGTGCATATTGTATCATAGCTCGCATGGTTTCAATTCTTTCACATAGAACATGCTTTTTGATTCTTGCATAGAACATGCATTACATCTTATGTCGGTTGTCTATTACGTTGTAGGGAACATGCGTTGTCATCATACTAATTTTCAAATTTGTCACATTTTGACGTATTTACATGCGTCGTGGTGTCCACCCTTGTCACGTGAGTGTGATTTGGGTTCCCTTCCTCTTTTCTCACCACGCGGTAGTGTGGCTTGGTTTGCTTTTGTCCTCTCTACGTGGAAGTGTAGTTAGGATTTTCTCGCCACGTGGTAGTGTGGCTCGGTTTGCTTTTGTCCTCTCTACACGGAAGTGTAATTAGGATTTTCTCGCCACGTGCTAATGTGACTCAGTTTGCTTTTGTCCTCTTTACGTAGAAGTGTAGTTAGGATTTTCTTGCCACACAGTAGTATGGCTTGGTTTGCTTTTGGTCCTCTCTACGTGGAAGTGTAGTTAGGATTATCCCGCCACGCGGTAGTGTGGCTTGGTTTGTTTTTATCCTCTCTTCATGGAAGTGTAGTTAGGATTGTTCTGCTTAACCATTCTATGCAATAATGTAGTTTGTTTTGTTTCTCGCCTCTCTACGTGAAAATGTGGTTTGGGCTTATCTTTTGTTAACCTTTCTGTCTGGGGGTATAGTTGGGATTATTTCTTATGCATGGAAGTGTAGTTAAGAGTGCTCTCATTTATTGATTTCAATTGTTGCATTGCATTGCCTTGCATCTCATGTTCATAAGTTTCAAGCGGTATGCTCGTTTGTATTTTCACTTGTTGCATCGCATCGTATATATCACGTCGCATTCGGCCCCTAAACTACACTGGTTTGATTCCTTGCAAAAGGATACGTAGGCAGCTTTTGAGCCGAACCAATTTAATTTATGCCTTGATTGTTTGCCTAAGTCTTATGGCCTTGTCGAAATGGGTTGTCTCTGGGCTTTGACATTCACTCATGTCATTTCATGACTTTGAGCTCCGTCAAAGAAGGGCAACTGTAGACACCCCATTTTTGACCGCCCTTAAGACTTGGGCAGCACTGATTGATCACCCGATGATGAATGTACACGCTTGTTCAAATGCCCGACTTCCTCAATAGGAAACCTCACTTTTGAGCCTAAAAAAACTACAAACCTTGTGCCTTGTTTTTGGACAAAAATAGTACTTTTTCAAACCTGACCATCTAAGGGACCAGCAGACCCACTAGTGGCCTGCTGCCTACTATTAGTGGTCGGCCGCCCACTTGTGTAAAATCTTAGATCTTTTTGCCAGCTATGCCAGTTGTCTATACAGATCCATGCACTGCACCAACTGTGTCTATATGGATATTTTCGAGATAGTCTCATATATTTCTATATATAGATGACTCCCTCTCATAATTTAGGGTTAGAAAATTTTGTGGAGGAAAAAATCTTGGAAAATATTTCTCTCTCTCTCCCTTGCAACTTCTATACCCTTTGCCTAGACACTCCAAACCAAATCTTAAGGGTTATTTGCTACGGTGTTTAAGCTTGCATTTTAGGGTGTGAAATTAGTGGTTTATAATTCAAAGGGTCATTCCTCTTCAAGAGGTATAACTCCAAACATCTTTCCCTTATTCATTTACCATAATTTATTGTTGTTTTTGTACTGTTTTTCACTTGTATTTATGGGCTGAAACTTGTGATTTAAGGCCATTAAGGGTAGAGGGGTGGATTACTCTTCTTTGAACCTTGCTTTCTAGGCTTTTACCCTTGTGTTTCCCACCTTGTCATCAACTTTTTTTTAGGCTTTTTATCACTGAATTTCAGAGGTTAAAAATTGTGTTTTGAAGTCCTAAAAATGGAGGGGTTAGCCTTCCTTCCTTGTGCTTGTTTATTAGCTTAATTTTCTTCATATTGTAGCTCACGTGTTCAAGCTTTTCCATATGAATTTCAGTGCTATTTTTGACTGTTTTGGGACTAGTTTTAGGCTGTTAGCTTCATTTATGCTTTGTATAACATGCTTGTAGTGTAATGGTCCTCATAGGTTTGGTCTTTTAGGCATTAGACACCAACTTGTTTGAGTTGATAGCATTTATTTCCAGTTTTCCATACTTGTGTTCATCTCTAATCACCTCTGTACTTCCTTCATTTATTGGCTTCTCCCTTGCTTTGAGAGTTATTTCAAACCGATTGTTTGTTTAAACTCGGGATAGAGATTGTTGTGCTTAATGGTTTAATCTCTTCGGAGGTTCATTACCAACGACATGACATCTCTCTCATGCCTAAACTAACCCTTAGTTTGACACTTCCCTCCTTTAGTGGACTTAATCTTCATTTTGGACAAAATGGACTAATGAATGGGAAGGTAATTAAAAAGGGGTAATCAATGGCTTAAAATGGAGCAAAATCATAAAATGGTTTAGGGTTCAATTGGACATTAATTGAACCCATTGAGTCTTGAGTCCTTTCATACTTGTTAGTGATGAAAACGGTTCAAGAGTCGATGTCAACCGCTTCCCTTGATCAAACATCATGATAGGGAGGAGGTTTATGAGTCTTTAATTATGCATTTATCAAAATTGTACCTCTTGATTCATAGGCCATCATGCAATGAGTTTGCATCGATTGATGGCTTGCGGATCGAGCCTACCCTTCCTTTGAGCTGTTTGATGATAAAGAGAGGTAGGGTGGACAGACATCCCTTGCGAATGCTCTGTTTGTGCTATGTTTGTTTTCTGTTGCAGCAAGAGAAACCCAACATTAGTAACCGGCAGGCCACTGTAGACACCCCATTTTTGATCGCCCTCAAGACTTGGGCATTACTGATGGTTTGCTCGGTGTTGAGAGATGTAGAAGAGAGGCAAATCTTCCCAAACACTTTGTTTAAGGGTTTGGAGTTGAAAAATAGGTTGAAGAAGAAGTTCGCCATGAAAGAGAATCGGCTTATTCAATTGCATACTTGGAGTTAAGCTATGAGGCCACCATCGTTGGAAAGAAGACTTGGCTTCACTTTGTACTCAAGAATCTCCCAAAGCCAAGTCCGTGGAGGAGATATGTTGGGTTGAAGGAGGATCATCCGGTTGGATCGACTTCACGGAAAAGGGCATAACTTTTTTCATAGGAGGAATTTTGATGCAAGGTTTGCGCCATTGGAAATCTAACTTCCGGGGCTTCGATTTGAATACCCACTGGCCATGTTTTGACCAAGGAATCATCCATCGGCACTCTATTTAGAAAGAGTGCCTATTTTGGACAATGATCGAATCTTGGTTTGAACCCTTTGCACCCCCAAGCTTGGTGCATGCGCATCCATATGCCTATTTTGCATCCTTTTGCACCTTTGAACCCCATTTGGTGCACCAGCTTCCCTTACAAGCTTTGGCCCCCCCCTTGACCCCTTTTTGGATGACTTAGCCTCTAAGTCTTGGCTTTACATTGCCTATAAAAGAGAGCTCTCTTCTCCTTGGTCTAGGGTTGGGGGTTTTGGGACAAAAACCAGGGGTATATAGATATATATCTGATATATATAGATACAACCCTCTATCTCTCTCTATATCTCACTCCTTTACCTCCAAAAGTCCATTATTCTTGGCCATTCCTTCATCAACCCATAGCACAACTCATACACACTCCACACCAGCGACTTGGGGGACATTTGCAAAGGTTAGGAGCTCATTTTCTTCCATCAAAAGGTTTCTTTGGTCTTCAAGGGTAAGTCTTCATCTTCCCCTTTCTAGCCTTTTCTTGCTTCATATCTAAGCCTTGCTTGCAAGCACTTTTGGGCTCCGACCCAAACTTCAAATAGTCTTATTTTGGGGTCCTCTTCATGTTTGATTGAGGACCCCTTGCTGTTTGGTGATTGCATCTAGCACCTATCTCAATATCCTCTTGTATGCCATGATCCTTGCATAGTATATTTGGGCAATCTGTTTTGAGGAATAATGTAAGCTGTAAGTAGGCTTATTTTGAGCCCTTCTTCAACATTGTTGAAGGGCTCAACATTGTTTGCATACTCCATGTGCTACTTGCTTTAGAATCCATGTTTTACCCTCATTTTTGCACGGTTTGTTAGCCTACCATGCTTCTGTTTTTGGGTCTTTGACAGGCCTGAAAAAGGTCTTAGTTTGACCCCCTCTACATGTCTCATGAAGGGTTTTTGTCTGTTTAGTGAATGCTTTGCATACCTCATGTTGTGGCCTCATTTTGCCCTTGTTTTGTATGACATTTTGAGCCCACTTGTATCTATTTTTGGGGCTGACCATAAACTGTAAAACACTATTTTTCGGGCCCCTCTTCGACATTGAAGAAGGGCCTTTCTCTATTTTTGGACAGCAGGTTGTTTCAATAGCTTGCTCTTGGGGCCATTTTCATGCTAGTTTAGCCTCATTTTTGTTTGCTGTTTTGCCATGCTTTATACTGAAAAATGCTTTTTTGGGACTGTCTAGCTGCTGTCTTCATACTTCATGTTCATATCTTGCATGTTTGGCATAGCTATAGGCCATTTAATTCATGTTTGGGACTATTCCTGTACTTTGGCCATGATTCGACTGTTTTCCCCACATTTCAGTGCTGAAATTCTATTAGCATGTTTGCATATTGTTTGCCATGCCATTGCATGCCTTTATGCCATTGCTTCATTTTCATCTCCTCTTATGTAAGTATGGTTGAGGCTCTCTCATGTTAGTATAAGTCCATGTTGCATTGTATATGCCATTTTAGCCATATTGCATTGTATATGCCATCGCTTCATCTCATGGCCTCCTTGTATTGGTGTAAGCCCATCTTGCATTGTGTATGCCATGTTTCAATATGTTACATTGTTAGCATTGTGTGTGCCGTCTAGTTGCATTGCATGTTTGCATGTTAGCTTGTATGCTTAGGTTGCATGTGCATTGTCATGCCTTGCCTCTTGAATTGAGTATGATAGAGGTTGGGTTTCACTTGTGTGTTTGATGTGCATTTCATTTGATATCAAAGTTGCTAACTTGGCTTTTGGGCCATCCTACATTGAAATGCGTGATTGATGGAGTCCATTATATGATAGGTGTGTCCATGCATACATTTGCTTAGAAATTCTATGCCATGCAATCTTTTTGTGCCGATAGGTTCCCTAGCGGTTATTTGGTGTACCCTTGCGGGAATTTGGAAGGTGTGACTTTGGCAATTTTGGCCTTTTACTTGCTTGGTTTAATTAATTTGTTAATTAATTAAGGGTCTAATAATTAATTAGCTAGGATAGTTGATTTATTATTTGGGATATTATTCTTTTGGTCCCTCATTTGTAATAAGTGTGGGTGAGTGGTATGTATGTCTTCCAACTCCCATTTCTTTCTCCCTTTTATTTACCTGCTTATAATGGTAGATTAGGGCATATTTAAAATTAGCATACCTTATGCAATGCATGCGTGCATTGATGCATTTGTTTACATATCATCATACAAACGCATTGTATTTTCAATTCCAAAATTGAATACGTGCTATTCGCGATTTCACATGCCATGTTTAGGGTTACCTACTCTAGATTGCATATATGCTGTGTTGCATTAGCCACTTAACATGAACTAGGTCATGCATGTTTGCTAACCAATGTAAGTTTTATGGCTTTAGCATATCGCATGCGTGTGAATGTTTACCATGAAGTGCTTACATGATATGGGTGGAGGTTGACCGTTGGACAACTCATTGAAATCCGTATTTTAGCCTACTTGTAGCAAAATCTGATATGCAATGTTTATTTCCAAGTTAGGCAATCTAGTCTATACTTTTGTGTTGTGCGATCACATAGTAATTCTAGGTTAATAACCGAATAAGAACGCATAAAGTTTTCAAAAGCGGATATCACGTGCTCATAATGACCTTAGACCACTTTGGTGATGTTTCCTAAATTTCCCAATTAAAAAAAAATATTTAGGTGGCGACTCCATGTTTGGCACTACTTTTCAAGAATCTGTTTTCTCAAGCGATTTGCCAGATTTGGACTCTTTGGTTCAGATTTAGAACCGCGACACAAATCGAGTCCGAACTATAGCCGAGGTCCCCTGCCGGACGTGCTACAGCCACCTTTAATGGACCCTAGGCCACTATTAGTGGGCGGCCGGCCACCACTTCTGGCCTGCCAGCCATATTTTTTTTTTCAGCCAGGCAATTTTCATTTTTCTGCAGAACAGAGTAAAGGCAAAGGTAAAAAAAAACAGTGCAATTCTCTAAATGTAAAACAGAAGCATTTTGGCAACCAAACAGAGGCATTTTCGGGTAGAAATCCACGTTCATTCTTGAGCCATCCCTAGCATTTCGGGACCCGTTTAAATTATGTTGTTATCATAGTATGTTGTACTTAAAGTGGTGAACTTATAATAGTTAATTACTTAGTTAGTTCAATTCCCAATTTGTAATAATTAGCTAGTGTAGTTAATTTATTCCATTTGGTTTTTAATAGTTTGTTAATTCGTAGTAATTAGCTAGAACATTCATTTGGACCCTCTTGTGCGAGGGCCAATATGTTATAATGTGTGAATGACTTCCAACCCCACGTCTTTCTTCCTTTTATTTATTTGCTTATGATGGATAGTGTAGGACATCATGTTTCCTTAGCATTTTCCATGCTTTGCATCCATGTATTTTGCATACACAAAAGCTCGGTTCATCATTCTAACATACATTGTTATTTATTATTTCTTACTTGAATACATGCTTGAACTGCATGCTATCAAGTTGATTTACATGTCATAACTAGTAGTCGAGCCTATTAATTGTATATTGCATGTGTTGCATTAGTCATTTACATAATTAGGATCATGTGTTGTTCTAATTATTTTGCTTTGTTCGGCTTGCCTCGGAGTACGAGGTAAGCATTTTTGTGCTTTAGTATATCGCATGCGTGTGATTGCTGCCATGTCTAGCATGCTTGCCATGAGGCTAAGTGTTTAAGTGATATACTTGCTTAAATGATTGTGGATAGAGGCTAATTGCTCAAATTGGGATGATTTGATCAATGTGCATATGAGATCACTTTTTCAAGTCGTACATATTTGAAACAATTGTCAAACAAAGATGAAATCAAAGTGTTCCAATTTTTTACAAATTAGTCTATACTTATGTACAACACATAGTAATGCTGCCTTAATAATCAGAACTTGAGCATATAATCTAAATAAGAATCACATCATGATTAGTAGAGGCCGATCTTTGATCGGGCGAGTGGGGTGCTCAATTCATGATCTTCTCCTCTCGTACCTAAGTTCCCGAGCCATGACACTTTGGTGATGATGGATAAGTGGCCTTTGGCACGAGTCTCGGGTTTCCTAAATTTTTCAAAAATATTTAGATGGCGACTCTGTGATCTGGCAAAGCAGTCTTTTTTTTTTGGCATTTTTTATTCAAAATCGATTTTCCAAAGGAAATGCCATATTTGGACTTTTTTGTGTTGTTCTATTTCACATTGCACTTGTGAAATTAGATTTAGAACCAAGGGAGTTCGAACTATAGGGTATCGTATCTGAAAAGAGCATGAAAAAGCATGAAAAGCAAGCCACTGCAGGCCAGGCACTAAAGGAGATGGCCGTACACTTATTTTTGGCTGGCTGGCCACTAGTTTGGCTTTTGGGGACACTTGGCTGGCCAATCCACTCAAAATGACCTAATTTTTCACAACTGGCCAGCCGTACACTTCCTTGTACATCCACAAAAAGTGGCCGGCCGTTTACAAAAATCTACTTCTAGGCCCGACTTCAAACGGGCATATTTCCTTCATCCGGACTCGGTTTCAGGTGATTCTTGAGTCTAAATTGAAACCCCGAAAGTCTAGTTTTCCATGGTGGTGGCATCACATCTAAATTCTAAGTGTTCAAAGAGATATTACTAATTTAGTGAAGGCTGCTCATTTCTTTCTCAATAGTTTGATGCCTTTCCTTTCCTTTACTACTTTTCTTCCCTCCGTTCCTATTTCCTCCAAATCCAAACCTATAAATAAGATGTTTTTAAATATTTTTCAAAGGTTTCACCTCCCTTCCATTTATTTCCGCTTTGTCCTTACTTGGTTTACCGAAAAGGGAAATGTTTTAAACGAAATGCGAGCCTCGGAACATTATAGAAACATTTGAAAAAGAGGGTTTAAGGTCTAAAATAGTTTTGGTCAAAAATGAGGTGTAAGGTTGGGATTTAGAAACTCTTCTTGCTGAAGAAATCGAACTTTCGTACAACATAACTTTCATCATTGAGTGATTAACCTAAGGCGTCCAAGTTTTAAGAGTGGTCAAAAATGGGGTGTCTACAGCGTCCAAGTCTTAGGGTGCGGTCAAAATGGGATGTCTACAGATAGGAATTGAAATATTCCGAGATAGATCACGTGGATTGTTAGGGTTGTCTCAGAAAACATACATTCAAAGAGTTTTAGGGAGATTTAATATGTAGAAATGTTTACCTACTGATGCTTCTATTCAAAAAGGGGATAAGTTCAGTCTTATGCAATGCCCACAGAATGAATTAGAACGTAAACAAATGGAAAGAATTCCTTATGCATCTGTAGTAGGAAGCTTAATGTATGCACATACTTGTACTAGACCAGATATCAGTTTTGCAATTGGTATGTTGGGAAGATACCAGAGTAATCTTGGTATGGATCATTGGAAAGCTGCAAAGAAGATGATGATGTATTTATAGGGAACAAAAGATTACATGTTCACATTTAGGAGGTCTAACAATCTAGAGATGATTAGCTACTTTGATTTACATTTTGATGGATGTGTTAATAGTAGAAAATCCATTTTTGGATATTTGTTCATGTTAGCTGTAGGAGCAATATCATGGAAAAGTACAAAATAGACTATCATAGCTTCATCTACTATGGAAGCTGAATTTGTGGCATGCTTTGAGGCCATAGTTCATGGATTTTGGTTACGAAACTTTATTTTAGGACTTAGGGTTGTTGACTCTATTGCTAAGCTACTAAGAATTTATTGTGATAACTCCACAGTTGTGTTTTTCTCTAAAAATGACAACTATTCTAAAGGTGTTAAACACATGAAATTGAAATACCTTGTTGTTAAGGAAGAAGTTCAGAAACAAAGTTTGTCAATAGAACACATAAACACATAGCTTATGGTTTCAGATCCATTAACAAAGGGGTTGCCACCAAAGACCTTTAAGGAACATGCCAATAGAATGGGTCTTGAATGTAACCATAATAGTATTTATTTTATGTAATGGACTGTTTTATGATTAGTTATTTTACATTTTGATATCATTAAAGTGTTTCTGATATATTTCCTATTATGGAATGAGTACACATATGTATGAGAATAAATGAATGATAACAAGAATAGTATTTCATAAAAAGACATTATCATTGGATCTCTTTACACTCTTCACTTAAAGGGCTATGTTAAACTAGTTGCTAGTGTTATAGTACATGGAAAGGACTATATCATACTATTAGTGTAGAACCTCCATGACTCGCATTAGTGAACTATTTAATTATAGTATTATGATGATGACCAAATTAAATGTAAGATTGGATATGGTTTATTGTACGACTAATGTCAACCTTGTTAAATCTTGACGTAAGTTACCATATGAGCTAAGTGGGAGAACATAAGACTAAATTAATTATTTAGTCATTATGGTGACCCACATGATATGATAATATGAATTAGAGATTTGGCAGGATTATGATTCGATATTTTTTGTTACAAGATTTTATTTAATTACTAAATAAAGAAGAGTGTTTTCTAAGTATCCTACTTTGATGGGAAAGTGGAATTATCGTTGAATAAGGAAATTGATCCTCTCTTTACCTATAAAAGGACATTTAGATTACCCATCAAATTATTCTGAATTCACATTATTCTAAAGAGGGTTGAGAGAGAGAAACTATTTTCCCATGAACTTAAAGGTTAGAGTTTGTTTTCATTCATCTACTGAATCTCTGAATTTTTTTTCACAATAATGGATTCAGGTATGTAAAGTTATTTACATGAAAGTTCTAGGTTTTGGGTTATGATGGTTATTATGCATAACACTATAAAATAATTTACAAAATTTACAACATACATATTTGAAAAGGTGCACATAAGAAAAAAAAAATTGATAAAAATTATAATTGTGATGTATGTTATGATATTTTGTGATAAAGTCATGAGTATTGAGTTTATGATGTGCACCATAAAGTTAGGAATGATAATTAGGGATGGATAGCTAGTTGGCCTAATCCACACAACCCGTCCAATCTGATCCTACCCACAAGGTTTTGGGCGGTTTCAAGAGATAAATAGGGTCAAATGTGGGTTAAGTTTTAGATAAAATTGTGGTTTGCGGACTGTACTCAGCCCGTCCACAACTCGCCCGTATTATTAAATAAATAAAAATTCTCTAACCTCCCACATGAGTTGTTTATTTTCTCAAACCTTTTTATCTCAACTTCATTACCTTTCCCTATTTATATGAAACCTTTGTGCCTATTGAAAGTATTAAAATATAATATGGGATGCAATGTAATGAAAACTTAAGATCAAATCACGTTTGTCTATATATATATATTTAAGTCCATTTGTGGTTGTCCTATGTCGGGAAAAAAAAAAAAGAAAAAAAAAAGAGAGAGAAGAATACTTTAACCATTCTCAACTCCTATAAAAGTGTGTACATCCTAAAATTTTGCTTTAAGCAATAAGTAATAAGCAATACATTAATAATTTATAAATTTACAAATTATTTACAAATGAAAATTGCTTGAAAGTAAAGCATAAATTTGATTTGTTTAGTAATTGAACGAGTTTGAATGAGTTACAAATTATTGAGTTTCATGAATAGGTCAATTTTTTTTTTTTTAATAATAAAATCTCAGCCTGCACAACTAAATGCATCCACCTGCACACTCGATTGATCTACTTGCACAAATTGCAAACCACATTGCAGGCGGGTCCAATTTTTTCAATCCGCGTGGTTGCGGGTGGGTCTAACCCTAACCATAAACCCAAACCGACCAAAATCGGCCTACGATCACCCCTAATGATAATGTTATGACACTTTGTTATTTTGTTATGACATTTTATGTTTATGTTATCAAATTGGAAAATGATATACATGCCCACTTTCTAAATCCATTTTCTAGACTTAGTACTGTATCAACAAAATGATTGGTTGATAATTAAAGAATAAATACGAGAGAAAATTGACTTAGTTATTTAATAGAGTGCCACATTATTGGATTTAGAAAGTGAGCCTAATTTTTTGACCTGAATAGCAATGCTCTATGAAATTTTGTGAAATTTTATAAAAAAATTATGAAAGGTATACCATATACACTCTTTTAAGGGTGCACATTGCAGCATTTCTCTCCAATGTGTTGATTAAGAAACTATTTGAGACCATGACTCCCACAATTCTACCCATAATGATATATTACGATAGATGTCAATTTCAGATTTGTTACACACCCAATGACTGAAGGCCCCATTTCCTTGCAATATCATTATGGATGAATTTATGGACCAAATATGTGGGTCTTTAGCAATACTCTGTTGGCCATTCCTATTTAGGCAATTTGTTATATTCAATTTTTAAATGAGAAAATTAGTGATAAATCCAATATAAGGAGGGTATAAGGCATTAGGTCAAGTAGATATTTTTTTTGTTGGTGAGAGACCCACATTTTATGAAATAGTTTGATAGTTAGTTTTGGAGAACAATTTGTTTTCAATTTTACCCCTTAATTTATTTGTTGACTTTTTTGGACTATCAGTTCAAATGTATATCTATCCGTTCAAATTAATTTCTATCTGTTTAAATTTATATTTATCTATATAATTTTTTTGACTATCTGTTTAATTTTTTCTCCTTATATGTTCAAAATTTTACTATATGTTGAAAGTTATTACTTGATTTGTTAAATTTTTACCCCTTTTCTCTATATATATATATATATATCTTGATATTTGTTAAAATCTTTATATATATATGTTGCTGTCAACGAGAACAATAACAAAAATGAAAAAAAAAAAAGAAAATCCAGATCGTCATCAACAAGAACAACATTGATCAACAATAACACCAACATACTTTATTTGTTTAATTTTATCTGTACAAATTTTCATGCCTGTATAAGTTTTATCTGTCCAATTCCATGATCGGTTAGTTCAAAAAAAAAAAAAAAAACCATGATCATTTAAAATTTGAGAAACAACAATGGAATAAAGATGTAGAGAGAGATTTAGAGAAAAAGAGACAGAGATAGTGATCTAGATCTTAGGCCAAACTACCGGGAAATTCTATTTCCACACACTTAATTAGCTTAGGGCACATCTTTTCTCAATACACATATCTAATAATTTGATTATCAATTAATTTTCTCAATTCGCACACTTAAAGTTACAATTACACCTTTCACTTATAACTATTGTACACACACCACTAACCATTTTTCCACACACTTTTGATTGACCTTACTTCCACTTTGACCCACTTACGCCCTTGAAGACTTTGGTTTGAAGTGAAATATTTCCTTCATTGCAAACTTGCATAGAAGACCTCCATTCAACCTTCATTGAAGACCATAGTAAATCCTCCAAAATAATGTTGAAGGTAAGATATCTTTCCATTTTCTTATTATATTTATCATTTTGTTATTGCATTTATCATTTTCGGATCTATGTGCATTCCATTTATCATTTTATTATTACATTTATCATTTTCGGTTATGTAGTTCCGAAACTATTCCATGTTTTTGATAGTTTATGAATTTATTCGATTCTGTGTGAAAATGAGAGAAGAGAATAAGAGAGATAGAGAGATGTTGGTAATGAAAAGAAAATAGGACATGCTCAGATTAGCGGTAACAAAGATCTTGGTGATTACAAATCTACTCAGATCTACGACCGGTAACAGATCTACTTAGATCATCGGCGACGGAGATAGTGGTGGTCAGTTAGCGATAACGGAGGTGAAGAGAAGAGAGACAGAGAGAGGGACGGTGACGGAGGTGGTGGCAGCGGCAGTCACGGCGGCGACGGCGTGGTGTAATGGGGAGAGATGAACATGGACATAGCAGAGAGAGGAGATGGGAAGTTTGGTATTATTTCAACTTTCCACAGTTTATTATATATAAAAATATATATATAAATGGGTAGTTTGATTATTTTGTAAGAGCCTTGTCTTTATGGATAAATTATTTTAAAATGTGAATCTTTGGGCAAAAAAACTTTAAAATTGGATTTATGAACCGAATGCCTATTTTAAATAGGGGAAATTAGTTTAGCATTCCTTTCCAACATTAGATAGTAGAAAAGGTCCATAATTTTTTTTTTCCTGTTACATAAGGTCCTTTATATTTTTTTACTTCTATTTTATTCAAAAAAAAAAAAAATATTTGGGTCTTTCTTATCTTTTCTCTCTCTTATCCATTTATCTGATCTCTCTCTTCTCAAACCCTAAAATCCAAATACATCATCTCTTCACTCTCCGACACCGTCACCTTTGCCTTCTTCCGTTCTGACAGCCGCTCCATCGCCATCGTCGGCTCCCATTCTGGCCTTGTCTTTCCATTTATCTTCTCTTTTTTCTTTCTCTATAGATTTGGATCTCTCCCACACCTCATAATCTTCTATTTCCAAACCCTAGAATCTAAGTCCATTATCTTTTCATTCTTCGATACCGCCACATCCGTCTCCTTCTGCTCTGACGGCCGCTTCATTGTTGTTGGCTTCGTTCATGTCTTTGATGCCAAGTCTCGAACCCCCCTTACCACCTTTGCAGCCACGCTCACCCCATCTAGCTTTTCCGCTACCATGAGATTGGGTCTTTTATCTATTTGCTGAAGACTAAAGAATGGGTGATCATAGATAACAATAAACTCACAAATGTAACGGAATTTGGACGAGGGGGTTATGATATATGAGCAAATCAGATTGAAAGTTGTGTGAACAAATCAAATTGAATTTTCTCTAGACTGTGTGAATTTTCTCTGGATGTGGGAACTATATGAATTTGCTTTGGTTGTGATCATTGTTTGTAATTTTGTGAATTTTCTCTAACTGTGTAAATTTTCTTTGGCCGTATGAATTTTCTTTTACTGTGATCACTGTGTAAATTTTCTCTGATTGTGGTCACTGTTTGTAATTTTGTGAATTTTCTCTGGCTGTGGTCACTGTATGAATTTTCTTTGGCTATGGTCACTGTATAAATTTTCTTAAACACCGGGGAATTGTGATATGTCTAGAGAAATTCCAATGAAAATGTCTAGAGAAATTCCAAATATGAACATACAAACAAACTCAAGAAATTCTAAAGGGATTGTAATGTATCTAGAGAAATTCCAAACATAAACACAAAAACAAACTTAGAGAAATTTGAAGGGAATTATGATGTGTCCAGAGAAATTCCAAATAAGATCACACAAACATACTTGGCGAAATTCCAAGGGGATTGCGATATGTTCAGAGAAATTCCAGTGAAAATACCTAGAGAAATTCCAAACATGAACACACAAACACACTTAAAGAATTTCAAGGGAATTGTGATGTATCTAGAGAAATTCCAATAAAAATGCCAAGAAAAATTCCAAACATAAACACACATACTCAGAGAAATTCTAAGGAGATTGTGTTGTGTTTAGAGAAATTCTAGTGACAATGCCCAGAGAAATTTTAGAGAAATTCCAATGAAAATCAAACATGCCACACCCATATATATATATATATATATATATCTCTCTCTTCTTCTTCTTCTTCTTCTTCTTTGTGTTTGGGATTCTCTTCATAGAATGATGTCTTTGATTGCTTTCTATGTCTCATCCCAACAACAACAACAACAAGAAGTAATCTGCTTTCACTACCAACATCACTAGCAGTTCCGGTAGCGAACCTCATTTTTCTTGCAATGAAAAAGGCCAAGTCTTAGGCCATTGCTTGTTCTCTTAACCACAAAAACATCCGTATCCACTTTAACACTGACCTTAATGCCATCGCTGATCATCGTCCCTCATGATTGAAGATCCCAACAAGGGTATTTTGGTTCAATAAATTTGGATATAAAACGAGTGTGTGTTTTAGGGATCTTAGAGCATCTTTAACCCATTAGACATATAATACTTATTAGTCAAAATGCCTAATGTGACTCACTTTTTTCAACTCTAATGCATTAGGCATATGATTAGGCATTTTGGTTCAGTTCACATTTACTAGCTACATGTAGCTAGCCTTCGAGGTTAGACAAAATGTATTTAATCATTAGGATTATTTCCCTTCATCTTTGTTGTTGACGTGACATTCTATAAAGTTAATAGTATTTGGATGAATACCTAAAATAAAGAGCATGATTAGAGTAGAAACAGGAAATAGTTGACAGGAAAAATAAAATATATACTTTATAATAATATTTAGATAGGTAAAATACCTACTACCGTTGGAGATGCTCTAATCCTCTAAATTCCTAATATTAGAGATATTTAAAAAAAAAATCCCCTTTTAAATATGTATATAAATTGTTCATAAATAATCAAATTATATGATTTTATTATTTTAATTCAAAAACAAATATAATTTTAAAAATAATTTGTTTATTTATTTATTTCTAAGAGTAAAATAATTAAATTATATGATTATAATTATAAATTCAATTTATTTTATTTTCTTTTATAAATTATCTATACAAAAAGATTAAAATAATAAAGGGCGAATTAACAAAATAAGGATCATAAAACGAGACAGCGGACCAAAGAAAAAACAAAAAACCTGCTTCATAAAATAATAAAATAAAATAAAATTGGTAAACATACCAAACCAATCATGTGGACTGATAAACAAATTGGTCTACTCAGTTGGAGGCCTAGGATCAGATGTTGCCTCCTGTTGTAAGAACTTACAGAATGGTACTTACCCAAGAAACTTCTTGCCACGTGTTGTTCATTGAGTGCCCACTTCTTAGGTGGCAGACAATCAATCCGGGGTGACCGGCGAAATTAATAATTAGGACAAATTACCCGCACCGCTTAACATTAGCTAAATTACAAACTTGACTTAAAATTTCAGAAATTATATTCGTATAACAATTGTAGTCAACTAAATGTTAAGAATAGTTATAGAAGAATGTTAGCATTACCAAAATATGTAGTAATGGATAATATTATCCTTGGTATCTTTCCAAAGCACCAAATAACCTGATTTAATCTGAAATTTTTTTGATAAATTAATAAAATTTATAAAAAATTTACGTTAGATAAAAAAAAATTAAGTTTTTAAAACCATGTTTAGTTTGTTATTTAGAAAAAAAAAAAAATCAAATTTTTATTTGAAAAAATAAAAACTAATTTAATAAAGATAAATATGAAAAAATATATTTAATTTGTAAAACTTATTTGTAACCAATCAAAAGATAAAATTATATAAAAATGATAATTACTTTTTATTTTTATTTCTTATTTAATTTTTTTTTTAAATCAAACCAAACATAGCCTAAGAATATTTTGATAAGCCATTTCTTGAGTTGAAAACTTATTTAATTATATGTTAATTTTATGATATTTTCACCATCTAATAAGTGTTTTTCCTTTTAATTTTGTGTTTCATAACTTATTCAATTAATTAATTTTGTATTCACAACCTAATTAGTTAATTTGTTATTTTTGAGATTTTTTTTTGTTTTGTTTTTGGGTGAATAGTTATTTTTTGGGTAATAAATAAGTACCATAGAATCCCTCAAACATGAAAGGAATGAAGAAAGAGTAATGAAGTAGCTTGAAATTAAAATATTAGTTTAGAAAAATTCAATACGTTATTTTTTTATTTATTTTTTTGTATTCAATGAATTTTTTTAAATTTTTTAACACAAATTTTATACTTTTTAAATATATCTAAATTAAATTGATCTAATCTAGATATAATGGTAAAAATAAAAATGAAAAAGTATATTTATATATAAAAATTTATACAAAAATATCATAAAAATGTTCTAATAGTGATATTATTATAAAAATATAAATCATATTTATGGATATTTTGTTTTAAAGTGAAAGATCACCATTAAATTATATCATTGTGTTTGAAAATTCTATATAAAATTTATATTTATATATCATCACTCAAAAATAATATGTTCAAATAAAATTTAATAATAAAAAGTTGTAAAATGTAGTTACGATGATAAGAAGAAGAAATTGTAAAAAAAATGATAAGATGGACACTTAAAAAATTTTAGAATATGACATCAATAATCTAGGAGACAATATGTAATGAAATTACAAATTTCAAGGAAGGGAGTATAATTTTTTAAATATAAAATAGATCTATATTAAATAAAAACTTTATAAAATGTCAATCTAATTTATTCAAGGATATTTTAGTTAATTTACTATCTCCGTTAATAACGTGAATTGTCATGCGATAGATATACTTTTTGAAACCTTGAGGAGAATTTATAATTTAGTTAAAAACTCAATGGTGTAGGTAATTTGGCCTAATAATTAAAAAGTAGAAGAACTTTATAGTTTGGAAAATTATTAAAAGCAATCTTTATCTGCTCAACAACCCAAAAAAAAAAAAAAAGTCCACCGCATACAGAGAGAGTGAGGCTTTGCTTTGATTGCTCGCTCCAAGAACTGAGGCCAAGAATAATGAGCTTTTTCTCATACATCAACAGGGTTACCCATGGCCACTATAAGCTTCTGGTTCTCTTCTCTGTCAGGTTTTGGATCTTCTCACCCCCTCTTTTATTTTCTTCTTTATTTCAATCACCATTCCATTTTACTTCATTTTTTGCTCACATCCTTTGATTTTGCTTTTTTTAGTCTTTGGTTTCTTTCTTCTTCTTCTTCTTCTTCTTCTTCTTCTTCTTCTTGTGGGTTTTGTAATTTTAATGTTTAATTTTTTTTAAAACACCCATCTTTGTTTTTTTGTTTTTTTTTTCTCCTCACATTTTGCTCTTACTTTCCAAATCTCTCCCCAAATTCATGATTCAAACACAACCTTATGGATCTTGAAGTTTCAGCATGTAATGATTGGCTTTGTTTCTGTTAGTTTAATGGGGTTCATCAACACTGTTTGTTGCTTCAAATGATCTTTGTTCTGTTTTTGATGGATCACAATGGGTGGTTTGATTGGTTTGTGATGTTGGAAACTTGTGAACAGAATTGTTAGGATGTAGATTAATTTGTCACTTACCTTTTCTTTATGCTGACTGTAGTGATTATTAGGTTTTCATAACGTTGAAGGTAATCAAAGTGATCCACTTTGTTTGTTTACTTGTTTATTTATGAGATTTTAGGATATTTATTGAGCTGATTTTTTGCTTTTACCAAATTAATTGATTTTACCTTAATTTAGACAAGTACAAAGTTAATACATCAATAATGTCGTTAGAACAGATTAGGCTTCCCTTCCAGTTACATTATTGGCTACAAATGTAAGATAGCGTTTGGTTTAGTTTTAAAATTATAATTTAAGAATGGGGTTGGATTTTGAGTTTGTGATTTGTTGAGTCATGATTTGAGAGGAGAAAATTTCGTTGGTTATGAGTTTTGAATATTTGAAATGAGTTTTGAAATAATAAAAGTTATTTGGTTATGAATTTTGAAAAGAGTTTTTAAAACTTAATTCAAAAATTTATAACTCATAACCAAACACATAATTCAAAACTCTATTGAAAACTTTATTAAAAAATTAGAACCAATTTTTTTTTTTTTTAAATTCAATTAAAAAAATAATTATTGAAAAAAATAAATTTTTTTATTTAAAAAATTCAAAAAATTCCGAAAATATATTTTTTTACTTAAAATATTGGAAAATATATATTATTTTTTGTTTAAAAAAAATATTCAGGTAGTGTTTTAAAATTATTTTTGATCGTATATTTGATTGGAAATTTTTTTTTGATTGTTTTGTTTTAAAATGTTTTTCTTTTTATCTTTTAAAAATTACTGTGACAAATTAATTTTTATTTAAATTGTTTTTTGTTAATTTTAAATAAATGGCCAAATAATTTATCATTTTAGTCTAAAAAAAATAATTTCTATATTTTAAACATATCAAAACAATTATATATATTTTTTTCTTCAAATAACAAGTGACAATTGCCAAAAAAATAAAAAACAGCTATGTTCCGGTCAACTGGCCGGATGTCTTAGAGGATGTTTGAACAGACGACCGAGTAGAGCCAAAATTCAAAAACTGTCTGGGAGGATGTTCGGGTGGATGACCGGATAGACCTAATTTTAAAATTTAAAATTCAAAATTCAAAATTCAAGAACTCACTCTGCCAAACATGTTCTGAAAATAATTTTCAAACGTGGGTGTGAAATCAAAATTTGAAAACTATATCTAAACACAACACTAAAATAGGAGGGTGGAATTATGATTTCACACCTAAACCAAACATAGCCTAAGTTTCTATACCCGTGAAGCAAACTCCATTTTCTTTATGGTTTCAATGAAATCTAAATTTTGTTTGCTTGTTGGATCTATGTGTAATTTAGGTTGTCACTCAAATCTATAGTTAATGTCCAACTTGAGAAATTTAATCTCCTGATTGGAGTGTCCTGTCTACTCAATTATATGGTTCAAGATTGCACCAAGTTCCTATAAATAGCCGGCTATGATGCCCAAACAATCGAGACACGTAGACTTTGAAGAAAAAAGAAAAAGAATAACTGAATCAAATTGAAGGCGTGATGTCTATTTCAACTCATGGTAGGGGAGGCTGTTAATTAATGTTTATTATAATTGCTATTATTTTTTCACAAGAAATATTATACTTACTTTTATTGTTATTTTATTAAGGCAAATGCAAATAAGAGCCCTTGGGTCTTTTTTTTTTGTTTTTTGAATTTTTTGAAAATCTTATTTTAAAAAAAAAAGTTTTGAAATCAATGAAAAATATTTTCAAATTACTGAAAATTGTCTTGTACTTTTTTTTGTCTTTATATAGCAAGACCGTTTTATTACTGGTGCTACTACCACTATTACTACTGGACTTGAAGGCATTAAAAGAGGGAATGTTGTGATGGGGACATAAACTGTTTGAAAACCACTTGAATGGATTTCTAGAGAGTGATGAAATCACAATCCTTTTTGTAAATACTGGAAAAGTTCTTCTACAACTATTATGATGTGCACTAATCTAATATATATGTAGGCATCTAAATACCTTTGACTAGTTATACAACCATTGAGGAGTGGACCTCAAAACCTCAAGGCATAAGCCTTGCTTCAACAGGTGCTCATCAAGCACTTCACATTGGCGCGCGGGTCTTCCCTCGCCTAAGTGATATGGGCAACCCTCGCTCTGTGACCATTTGCTCACCACACTAACTTCACTTCGCAACATCAGCTCACCTCACTACCTCCGCTCGGTGGCTACCTGTTTGACAACATGCGCCTCACCTCACAGACTTGGTGGTCACTTTGCCTTACCAAGGCTCCAACTCCAAAATGTCACCCTGATGCTGCATGGCATTCCTAGGCCAGGAGCAGGGTCTAGGGACCCCCTCAAGGTTGGTTCCTTGGCCATGGAATGCCCAAGCAACCCATGATCTCTTGGTGGGATCACCACAGACCTGTGGATTGCAGCTGGAGCGGTGGGATTGTCAAAGTTGTCTAGCTGACTCCCTTGGAGTAGCCCCACTTTGATTAGTCGAAGACATAAGAGCTAGGCCTCTAGATGAAAGCTTTGAGGTATGAGTATAGTAATTACCTCAAAAACTTGAGAGAAGACCGCAATTCCTTAGCGGAGAATCCATATTTCTACCTTATCCCTGGTTATTCTCTACTAAAAACACTCCACTTGATGGAAGACTAGCTTGACTGAATAGCTGAAATCTTACAATATAAACATCTTTTTTCATAAAAAGTTTTGTTGTCCTGTTGGATCTTATCAAGTAGGTAAATAATATTACATTTGCTTGCTTTGTGTTGGAAATGTTGTTGACACATGTACCTCAAGAATGTCAATAATATGGTTTGGGATGAGCAACATGACAGACAGTGTATATTTATGGCGCTGGTCCTGTTCTCAATCTAGTTGCCTAAAAACCCAGCTCTCCTGATTCAATGACCCCAAAAATGTGATCATTTGTCCCTTCTTTTAGGAATTAGGATACCGTATCACATTTGTGAGGCTTTGACAAAGAATTTGATAATCTTAACAATTAAGGTCTACAGTCTGCTATCTAGTTTCTCAGTGGAATGGAGAATTTAGATGAATTGTTCTAGATGCTTTACTAACAATGTTCTGATTTTCAGTTTGTAGCCATTCTCTCTTGTGAATTGTATTTCTTACTATATGTTAGTTACTGCAGTAGTGGAGGTCTTGTCGCATTTTCGGAGTCACAAACAAATAGTGGAAAACACAGTGCTGAACTTAGTCAAGCGGAATCCAAGAAGAAGAGGGTGGTGGTGCTTGGAACAGGATGGGCTGGTACCAGTTTTCTAAGGGATCTCGACGTGTCATCATATGACGTTCAGGTGGTTTCTCCCCGTAACTATTTTGCTTTCACTCCTTTGTTGCCTAGCGTCACATGTGGAACAGTGGAGGCACGAAGTGTTGTGGAGCCAATTCGGAATATGATAAAGAAGGTAAAATTGACTAATTATTGGAAATTTGTTTACTGCATTTTTGTTACAAACTAGAAATATTTGTTGGTGTTAATTATAAAATTTATTTTGTTTTGTTGTGTTGATATAGCTCAAAGAATATGGGAGAAAACATATTGATTATAGATTGCAGTTTCAATTTTTCTGCATATGTTTGAAAAATGTAGTGCCCTTATTTTAAGAGTGTGTATCTATTATCAATTTCACTACATAAAGAAGATTAAATGTGTTGGATAGCTTGATATACAATGTTTGGCCCATTTTCTTACAACTTGAGCGTTTGAGCAATTGGTGATCTAACATAATATCAGAGTTTTGGTTTTGAGAGATCTTGAATTCAAGTCTCTCTTTTTTGGATTTGGTCTCCTGTTTGGAAAGTTTATTTGTTTGAACCCTGTTGGATAGCTTGATATACAATATTATGCTCATATCTTCACAACTTAAACTTTTGGGATTAGCTGCGATCAAAGTGGACATATTGATATTTTGTTGTGCAATCATTGCTCTGTAATTTGCTCAAGGTTTTGTTGACCTTTCTTTGTGGAAATTTGCACTCAATTGATTATAGGAATTTTGCTAATGCATTTATGTTTTTCCCTGGCAGAAAAGTGGAAAAATTAACTTTTGTGAAGCAGAATGTCTCAAGATTGATACAGCAAACAAAAAAGTTTTCTGCCAGTCTAATCTGCCAGAAAGCTTAGTGGGGAATAATGATTTTTCCCTAGAATATGATTATTTGGTCATTGCAATAGGAGCGCAAGTAAATACTTTTAACACACCTGGTGTCCTGGAGTATTGCTATTTTCTTAAGGTAAGAGTTATCCCTGCTTCACCCAGAATGATCCATACAGCATGTATATGAGTGCATGTGTCTTACATACATGCAATGCAAATCACAGATGGGTGCTTCTTATTTTCCCTAATACTTCTTACATACCTCCTCTATCTTGGAAATTGATAATAAGAACAAAATTTTTTTGATGAGAAAATAGTATCATGAAATTCTATTAGGCTCTTTTGGAAGTTTTGGATTTGGTTTTTATTGAAAGAAACTATGACATTTCATGTAGGAAGTAGAGGACGCTCAAAAGATCCGTAGGTGTGTGATAGATTGTTTTGAAAAGGCTGTCCTTCCGGGCCTGAGTGAGGAAGAGCGAAGGACAAACCTCCATTTTATAATTGTAGGTGGGGGTCCAACTGGTGTGGAATTTGCTGCAGAGCTGCATGACTTTGTCCAGGAAGACTTGGTCAAGATATATCATTCAGTTAAAGATCTAGTGAAAATAACATTGATTCAGTCTGGAGATCATATCTTGAACACGTAAGGATATTGCATTCTTACCGTCTATTTAATTTTGTATTTGAACATATTGTGATTGAAGTAGTATGGTATCTTAATAAATCTAATTGCTTGACGCTCTTCTTTTTTCTTTTCTCCTTCTTCTTGAATGCATTGGAAATGAGATTTTCTATTCCATCGTCATTTATAAGTGAAGCAAAGTCCCCCATCGCTTGAGTACTAAAGTAATGTTAAGCATATAAGTGTGAGGGCACTCTCACCTCAATAGCTAGCTTTTGGGGTTGAGTTCTATCCAAGATTGTGTAATATGGTATCAAAGTAGGAGTACTCAGGGATGGGTAGGGTGCGTGTCCCTAGCGTGCACACCGCAGGTGCTGCCGAGTGAGCACTTTAGGTGTGAGGGAGGGTTCAAAGTGAAGGCCCTTATCGCCTGAGTACTAAAGTAATGTTAAGCATATAAGCATGAGGGCACCGTCACCTTAATAGCTAGCTTTTGAGGTTGAGTTCTACCAAAGACCGTATAACAATAAGATGGTTTGTATTTGAAATTTAGGATTTTTTCTTTATAGAGTGATTTTAACTTCCTAGCATCCTATCTAACTCTATGTAGCATGGTTTTATATGCATCTTCTTATATTCCTAATTTTAATTCTCCCCTCACATCTTAAATAGTCAGGAATGATTCTATAACAGTCCAGGAAAAATATAGGCCAAGAAGGACACAACTGAGCTTCTATTTGAACACTACCCTTTGTCTCAGTTTACACCATTTTTGTCGTTTGGATATCAACTTCCAAACAAAAATCAATTGTTCGGATAACAACTTCCGAGAACAAAATGAATTGTTCAGATATCAACTACCGAACAATGTTTTCATTCGAACATTGATATACGAACAACTGATTATTGCTCGAAAGTTGATATCTGAACAGTAAAATGGTGTGAATTGAGAATTTTTGTGGTGTGCGAATAGAAGCTCCCAGGGCACTGGCTGAGGCAGTAAGAAAGGACATGATTGCCTCATACCTAACTGAGGACCTGACCTTAATAGTGGCAATTGGAGGAAACAGATCCATTTAATGAATCCATGTAAGTGGTTGGGACAAGGGTTTGGGGTTGAGTTCTATAAATAGAGCTTTAACAGTGACAGTTGAATTTCGCATGCCTAGTCTTGGAACCTAATTGTGCACTTCATCTGTAAACATCTTCCTAATTTGCTTCACATGGGTCTTACCTAAACTTTCTGTTTTCATTTTCCTGATGTATATATAAATGTTTGTGTTTTGTATAGGACTCATCTATAGGAAGTTTGAGTAGCTTCATGTGTATAGATTGTACTAACAAGTGGATGGGAAATATTTCTTACTGGTCTTATTTTCACTGCTCGAGAAGCCTTGTACTTTTTAATGCCTCTTGTCTAAGCTTTGTTGGCTTTTGATTATGCACAATCGAGAACTCTATTATCAATCAGTTTAGCTCATGCAATTTATTTTACATGATAGCTCTACCGTGTGATCATGCAACAAAAAGGTGGGAGCAAAACTTGAAAACTCAGAAGATATGTTTTTTCATGTCTCTGTAGGTTTGATGATAGAATCAGTTCATTTGCTGAACAGAAATTTCAAAGAGATGGAATTGAAGTTTTAACAGGATCTCGGGTTCTAAGTGTTTCCGACAAATTTATTAATATGAAGATGAAGTCAAGTGGAGAGGTTCTGTCTATGCCACACGGAATGGTGGTCTGGTCAACTGGAGTTGGGGCTCGTCCAGTTGTGAAGGACTTAATGGAACAAATAGGCCAGGTTTGTGTATTATTGTGCTGTTCAATTTCATAGTTACATACATCTTTATCTACCAATGATGCATGCAACCACAAATTTTATGAGATTTTTATTCATTGAAATTCCATAAACAAGCAAAGCTTAATAAGTAATAATTTAGGGTTTGATCTAAATGCAGGGTAAAAGACGTGTCCTAGCGACTGATGAATGGTTGCGAGTAAAGGGATGTCAAGATGTGTACGCACTTGGTGATTGTGCTACTATAGATCAACGTAAAATCATGGTATGTAAGCTTTTACCTACTTGGTTAGTCAATTAGCGTACTCATTGGGGTGATTGATCCATCCAGGATGCAGTGTAATAAATCGCTAACTAATCATCGAGGCCACCAACCATTTTTATTTATTTATTTATGGATTTTGATGATGATAGTGAGTAATCTACATGTAATTTGATCAAGTTGTGGGTGACATGGTCGTGTTGGCATTTAGATGTATTGTGTCATTAGTCAATTTGTTCAATTGTCTTTTGAGCAATGCATCATGACTTCCCTTAGGGCAAAAGGGCATAAAATGGAAATAACAGCATAGGAATCTGAATCTGCACTCGGGTATTTGCTTTGTTTACTCAGGAATGATGAGTAACTGTGTGAAGTTCATGGATAGAGCTTGCCCTGTCAAACATCATTAACAGTCAAGAGCCTCAACTGGGGTTTTCACGAAATAGTACCTTTTAGAAATTTAATATACTGTCAAAATGCTACATTGAAATAATTAAAACCAAGTGAGCTGACGGTAGGAGAATTTTTTATTTTTTTTTGGTGAGAATGAGAAAAAGAACATTTCATGAGATACTAAAACAGAATGTGTGTGATTGTGGTATTATATTCTGCCAAAAATTTCTTCCTTTCATTCATTACAAACCATGTCTCACACATTCAACCCTCGTAGGTTTAGGATTATCATATGTTTTTTGTTGTTTAGTAGTTTAGTAATCACATCAACTTAATTGAAAGCATCATTATGAACCATTATCTTTACTACTTTTACAATAAAACATTTTACTGGACATCATTTTCTTTTAGGAAGATATCTTGAACATATTTAAGGTTGCTGACAAAGACAATTCTGGTACCCTAACCAATGAAGAATTTAAAGATGTAGTTGAAGACATCCTTGTAAGGTACCCCCAAGTGGAACTTTATTTAAAGAGCAACCATTTGCCTGATGTGACATACCTCTTGAAAGATGCCGACGGTAATGAAAGAAAAGAGGTGAATTATGAAGAGTTCAAGTCAGCCCTTTGTCTTGTGGATTCACAGACGAAGAGTCTTCCTGCAACTGCTCAGGTATTTACTAGTTCATGTTCTTATTGAGGGCTTAAAAGATTCTTACCTCTTAGTTTTTGTTTGTATATAAGATTTAAGGAGAGATTTATGGAGGGAAAGGAAAAAAGAATGGAAGATGTGACAAGAATTTAGCTTCTATTTCATTCATTTTCCTTCGCATATCGTCAAATCCTTGATCCAAACACAGCCTTCATGTTTCATGGTTTTCTGCTGCCAAGGAGAATGTAGTGACTTCCATTTGTTGTCATATTTTGGTATCTTAGGTCGCTGCTCAACAAGGAACATATCTTTCTAGGTGCTTTAACCGTATGGAGCAGTGTGATAGTAAACCAGAAGGCCCTCGCCGCTTCAGAGGTTCTGGACGTCATCAATTTCGTCCTTTCCGGTAATCATAACATTAGCAAGGTTCATCTTTCTTAAATGATTGGTGATAATTTGGCAAGGGAGAAAAAACTTACAATTGCCTAGACCTTATATAATCTACTGTAGTTTATGAAGTACTGACACTCCAAAAAGGGTGTTGTAATGGTGTCAGATATGAGACATGGTGGGGACACGTACAGGACATGCCACGGGCCATGTCTCTTTATTAAATTTACTTGTTTTCAGCAGACATATCAACTAGTTTTTTTCCCCCTCTTCTTTAGTTCTTTTGATAGAGATGTTGGATATTTACTTTTTGCTTAATTAGATTTAAATAATTAATAAATCATCCATAAAAAGACATAAAGATAAGAGTTAAGTTAAAAATAGGGCAATTTGGTCTCAAGGTACAAGCATCTAGGGCAATTTGCGCCTCTGGGAGGAGAACAGACAGCAGCAGAACTGCCTGGAGACTGGGTATCAATGGGTCACAGCACTCAGTGGCTGTGGTATTCTGTATATGCAAGGTGATTGATCCTTTACTGCTCTCTGCTCGAACTGCATTGTGGTTTCGTTAGATTAGAGTGAGGTGTAATGTTGGCGTATCTAATACTTTTTATTCTTCTGTTTTACATTTTCAGCAAGCAAGTCAGCTGGCGCACAAGGGTTTTAGTTGTTTCTGATTGGACAAGGAGATTCATTTTTGGGAGGGATTCAAGTCGAATTTGATTTGAGCTTCAACAACTGGGTCAAACTCTAGTCTTTCCAGAAGCGGCATGGTTATGTTTATGCTCTCTCTCTCTCTCTCTCATGTTCATTTCTGGTGGATTCTTGGACAACTGATTGTTATGGAAATGTATTTACTATCTACATAATGCTGTCAAGGAACTAATATATATATTGTATATGTAATTAATTTGAATTATGTGATTAGATAGAAAAGTGTTGAATAGGTTAAAAAATTGATCTTGGATCAATAAATAAATAAAAATGTTTTTGAAATTGGTGAAGAATTTCACAATAGTGCTTAAGTTTCACTATTTTTGAAATTAAAGAATGATGGCTGGTCATGTCAACTTTGTTGTTATGTTGTGAAAAAGTTTGTTTTTTGTTTATTTATTTATTTTTTAATCCTTGCACCATTTAACCAACATCAGCTAATTTGTGTTTGTATTTGATGCTTTACAATGTTTGAAGTTAAAATATATTAAAGCTTCATTTGGGAAAACAAGAAAAAACCACCCAAAAATGTTGTCAATAGTTGTGGTATTGGTACGAAATCTGTTGTTTTCTAAACAAAATATGTTAATAACCCATATTTGATGAAGTCAGAAAATGTCTCAATAGTTTCACAAAATCTTGTTTTTGCTAATTTTTTTTCTTTTTCTTTTTTGTTTTCTTAAAGAGGTCATTGCAGTTAGATGCTTTACATAAGAAATTCTATTTCCACACACGTACTTATCTCTGTTTACATATTTAATGAAATATTATTTTAATGATAATTATATCTTAAATCAAAATAACGATTTAGCATTTACTGGTAAAGCTCTTTGGAGAGTTAAACTTGACGATTTCTTCTAAGAACTCTTGAATATGACCGAAAACCTTTGTCAACACAAGTTTATTTAAAAATTTATCTTGGGACTTCTTTCAAGAATTGGCTGGCTTTTGTATAAACTGTTAATCTCAGAAAACTCCTTAAAAACATCATTTAAAGAAAGAACTATATTACGAAATGTTCCTTTTAACTTTCCTACTAACAGTGCTTCCTACTTAGGATCCTCCAATGCTTCGTCTCTTGGTCTTGGCACATATATGGACTTGAATCCCTCCACTGGGCTTTTTGCGTTCATGTCTAGGTCTTGGCACATATATGGACTTGAATCCCTCCACTGGGCTTTCTGCGTTCATGTCTATGACAGATTATGAATACAAATAGTTCAATCTATGTCACGGTTCATTATGTTCATACTAAATGATAAATAATCATCTCATTGTGCACACACTATTTTCTGGGTTTTGTTTTTCTTGAAGCGTAAGTGTGAATATCAGGTGTGTATTGAAAGTAGGTACAGATGTATGGAAGGAGGGTTTGAATTGAAAGTAGGTACAGATGTATGGAAGGAGGGTTTGAATTGAAAGTAGGTACAAATGTATGGAAGGAGGATTTATGTGGTGTGTGTATAAGGATACAAGTTAGTGTATAATTGGAATATGAAGGGTGTGGAATGAGAACGATAATTTAGAATTAAATTAATAAATGTGTATACAAAGAAATGATGTATATAAAGGTAAGTAGGTGTGTGCAAATAGAATTTCTCGCTTTACATGCCACCAAATCAAGAAAATCTTACTGTACCAAAAAAACAGAACAAAAAAAAGAGGAGAAAAGTATAATGAGCTAAAACAGAGCTAAGCAATCACAGCTATAAACATGGAGCTTTGCAATAGGATCAGGCCTTACTTTTACTCACATGGCTATTGAAAGTTTCTAATCAAACTAAATTTGACATTAACTTTCTAAAAAGAAGTCTAACAAATAGCAAGCATACAACAAACTCAACAAAATTTTAAAATACATATATATATATATCAAAACAATATAGAAGGAAAAGACTCACATGTGCTTCATCTCTTCAAAGAGTCCCAATGATCCCTAAACATTCCATGATTGATCAAATCTCTCAATCAATTCTGGTTCAAGTGCTCACTCTTCCAGCTCAGTCAAAAATACTATGCACCTCTCTAATCTTCCCAACTTCCGCAAGCTTTCTAGTAAGGTATTATAAGAAATGATATTTTGGACATTGTTTGCCTCTTTCATGGAGGCAAACTCATGAAACTAATGAATCGTTTCTTGTGCTTAACCAACCCTACCCAAGATCCGTAAAATAGTACATTATGTAACAGTAATGTTATAAACACAAACACAAAAATGCACAACATTTATGCAATTACATCTGGTTTGCATTTCAGAATTCCCCACATGGTCAAATATTAGTAGGGCCACAATCTGCCCGCATTCAACAAAGGCAACGATTATGAAAACATAACCCTATATACAATCAAAAGAACATATAATCACATTATGGCATTACAAGGGAGGCAAAACTAGACATTTAAATATCATAAAGGAAGCAAAAGAATGCTTAACCCACCATTAGAAGAATTATGCCCTGCGGCACACCAATTATTGTATATTTCAAAACTATACTTTGAAAAATGAGAAATGGGGGGAAACCCTTCCCATATTTTTCATCTTCTTCTGTAAAACTTGAGGCCTGACAAACTTCTAGCTCTGCTTCTCTTCATTGCAGAAGTATGATTTCCTTACAATCAACTCTTAACATTCTCTTAGCTGGTCCAGAATCCCGGGAACTGGTGCATCGGACTGTCCTAACAGGTTGATGTTTATCAGGCATTTTGGCAATTGATTGTTACTCCATGATGTGACTCGAAGCATCCTCCATCAAGTGATTTCTTACCAGAAGATCAACATTCAGAAGATTCGGCTCCAACAAAACATACTAAACAAACCAACATGCTGACTGTCAAAGAAACAATGAGAACAAAGTGACCTAAAAAATTTGTATTTCTCCATCTTTCTCATTATTATTTTAACATGTACTTTTGTATTGAGATTATTATGCAACAAATAAGTTGCATCGTAATCTGCCAATCAAAATACACATTCAGGTTTTTCAATCAATACACCAATGAATAGACAACTATCATCAATCACCATTGCAAGGCTCATAACCAATGATTTGATGAGGATGACAAAAATCCAAGGCATACCCTGGGGCTGCACCTGTTGTCGAATGCAATCCTGAATTTGCATCTGATTTTAAGTAGACTGCATCTTCCCATATAGATATTCATTACCAGAACCAGTTGCTGAAGATGGAATAGCAAGGACCTTGGAATGACAAAAGCTTCATACATTTGTTCCAACATTAATCTTGAGAAAGATAGAAATAAGATTCTCCCACGGACCACACCGCTGCTTTTGCCTCTTTAAAAGCTTCCACTCATGTAGGAGGATGTTACCGATTTGCAGATGTGTTTCTCAATGGCAGCTGATTTTTTTTTTGAACAGCCTGATACCTCTAATAAGCCAACCTGTCATAAAACCCCAAAATTAATTAAAAATATATTAATTAATCCACCATTTTGTTGAACCATAAGGTCACTTTGTTTTACATTTGCATTAATTTGAACAAATCACCTTAGATACAGATAATTTTAATGTATGATAGAATACTGATGAAATCACATTACTCATATGATGCTGAGGAGGATGGATGGGAAACAGTAGGAAAATATAAAAGTACCAAGCATTTCTTTTGAATCAAATTAAGATCTTCAGAGGACGTTGGTCAGTCAAAGTTTTCTTTTAAGTATATTTGTCAGGTTATATTAAATGCCGATAAACTCAAATAATCTGCCTACAGTTATTTGGATGATGTTGATCAGGATGTTTGATACTACTGCAATGAATAGAAATTGCCTTCGGATTTGTTTTAAGTTGAAGATTTGATCTGAAACAGTATGGGAACAACAGAAAAATTGGCACGGGCAGCAAAATTATGTACCTATATACAAGAACACAAACAACAATTCTCCTTGAGCTTTCTGCTGCGTCAGTGAGGAGTCAAAGTCTCAAGCTTGGAGTGCTAAACCATTTTCTTCTTTTTTGTGTATGAAATCCTCGGGGCCACCAACAAGATCCGCAATAGATATATTCATCTCCTGCAAAAAGGTCATCGCCAACTTCACCTTCCCCATCTTTAATTAGGAAGCAAATTGATGAGCTTCAAGCTGTTGCAATCAGTGGAAAATCAAAATATCAAGTTTGGAGTGCTAAACTATATGTTTTTTCGTCTGAAATCCTTTGGACCAACAAGATCTGCGAAAGATGTAGTCATCTCCTCCAAATAACTCATTGCCAACTCCGACTTCCCCATCTTCTTTAAATTATTGATCAATGACCGGTAAATGTAGATAGATGGCTGAATTCGCCTGCACTTCATCTCGTCAAAGAGTCTCAATGATTCTTCAAAATTCCCTGATCTGCCAAAGCTCTCAATCAATGCAGTGTATGTTCGCAAATCTGGTTCAAGTCCTCTCTCTTCCATCTCTTTCAAAAATACTAAGCACATATCCAATCTTCCCAATTTCCGCAAGCTGTTTATTAAGGTATTATAGGAAATGATATCTGGGATGATGTTGGCCTCTTTCATGGAGGCAAATTCAAAAAGCATTTCATCTGCACGACCAACCCTACCCAAGATCCCTAAAACAGTATTATATGTAATCAAATCTGGTTTGCATTTCAGACTCTTCATATGGTCAAATATCAACAGGGCCTTATCAATCTGCCTGCATTCAGCAAAGGCAAAGATGATTCTATTTGTTACTGTTGCACTTCTTGGAAAGGTCAATTCTGATACTTCTTTGATCAATCCGAGTAACAAGACCACATCATTTATGTTCATAAAAGCCTTGGCAAGATTAAGATAAGAGGTTGAACTTACGGACTCACTAGTTAACAATAGATCCTTAAAAACTTGAGACAGAAGAGCAATGTCACTCCCTTCACCTGCTGCTATCAAAAGAAGATTATATGCATAGGTGCTAAGGAAGATGTGTTTATCACGCAAGGACTTCAGTAGCCTAGTAGCAACTGCAAGATTTCCATCTCTACACAGCTTTTCAATGTAAGTAGTACAGATTTCCCTAGTGGAGATTGGAGCATTCTCTATAGCAGACATGATTTGATTCAAGAATTCATCAGTCAGTTCTTCTTCAGAAGGAGAAGCTTGTGTTGCTAATGACTGATAATTGCCAATGGAATTATTCACAGTGGCAAAAGATGGCCAGATCCAGGAAACCCCAACTAGGATGTATGTAATAAAATTCTGTATTAGAAATCCAGACATTATTAACAAGGTCAGCAAAATGCAATTTGTAACTTGCTTTCCAAACAGCTAGCATTAATGTCTGAAAGAGCAGCCTTGCATGGCTGAGTAATAATGGGGTTGCTAATTCAATAGAAAATAAAAAGGGTAGAGCCATCAAAAATTATAAATAAAGTCTAGATACATAACTTGTGAAATTTAAAATTTAAAATCATCAATATTATCAACTTAGCCAAAAAATTTAAGAAACATAATTTACAAACAAAACAGTGGGGCAAACAAGCAAAGTATAGTCCAGTATTGGGATTTTAAGCCCCTTTAGCTGAACTTTATCAATCTTGTGTCTAGTCAATGATCAGCCAGCTCCAATCACCTTCTTAAGCTCAATAAGTAGGGTCCATAGATCATGAGCATTCCACAATATGGTCTTTAATCATTTACATCCAAAATACAATGCTCCTATGTTTACCAAACTAAATTTTGTGATTTTAATTTACTGCAAATTGTTATTTAATTCCTCATTGTATCGCACTAACTTCATGCAGTCAGCATTTTTCCTTCTAAGTATTTTCTTCAAATAAATTACATTAATCAGTTAAGTTTTGGGAGTTGTAAGATGTGCTCAAATTGCAACTGTTCACAAGTACAATCAATCCAAGCTTACTAGCTTAACTAGTTCAATAATGACCAAGCAAAAGAAAGCTTCTTCACAAGTCTAGCTCTTAGCTACTCTGTTTCTTTAATACCCCAAATTTGCAAATGTCCCTTCTCGTCCTTATTCGAAATCTTACATTGATGGACAATGGCATTACGAGAAAGCCATTTAAATTTTTTCCCTGACAGGCAAGGGGTTGCCAGGGTGTTCCCCAATCTTTGTATCATTCTATAACAAAATTTTACTTATCAGAGAGAAGGGAATTGCCCAACACTTTCTGAATCAAGAATAATTCTCATGGATGCACACAATGCTATGAAGCACGAATACTTCAAATAAGGTGACGTATCTGTGTTGTATCTATATCGGATACCGATGCTCCTTGGATACTAGTGAATATGTATCGGATACTTAATTAATTTTTCACTAATTTTGGAGTATTGGATAATTGAAGTATCAGATACTCCAAGTCATGTGTTACTTGTTTTACGAAATTAGAATTGTAGCATTTCTTGCATAGTACTATAATATAATATAGTTGCAAGGATAAATATAAGAACCATTATTCTAATACTTTGTTTAGTTCTTTGATAATAAGAACATAGTGAGTTAAATAATAGAATTTGTTAAATTGATGTATCCTAATTGTTTCATGCATGTCTCCTATAACTACATAGAAAGTAAGGATTAACAAAAGAATATATAATACTAGTAAAATTAAATATCAATAAATAAATAAGCAAGCAAACTTGAATACAACATTTTTTACTAGTGCCAAAAGGAAAAAGCACAGAGACAAGTTGTAGATTATTCTATTATTGTAATATAAACATAAATGAAATTTTTGCAAGACCTATTGAAAATTTAAAAGGTAAACTAGCTACTAACTTAGATTAATACCTAATTCTTAAAGGTTAGTATTTTGCATTATAAATTATATTGTGATTTTTCAACATTCTTTAGCTTATGTGTAACTCAATCACTACTAATAATTTTAGAAAATATATTTTTTACAAACGTATTCTACTCGTACCCGTATTCTATTTTTTTAAAGTTATTTTCATATGGCCGTATCCATATCATATCGTATCGTATCGTATCTGTATTTCATATCCTTATCCATGCTTCCTAGACACAATGACGAAAGAACCACATGCATTGGGTAAGTTGGGAAGACGAGGCCAACTGTTCCTAAGCAAAAGCCTCAACCAGCTCAGACAACATTCCAGGACAAGCCACTTGAATATCGCTTTGTGTTTTTAGGAAGCATAAAATGATTCGATATTATACTAGCAAAGCCATGCCCTGTACTCGCGCATTCTATTTTCAAATGTCAAAGCTCACTTCCATTCAGTTTTTCCCTTTCAATCAAATAGGAATTTTCAAAGCCTTGAACTTCAAGAGTATTGACTTATCATAGTGCACTGGAATCTTCTTTACTCTCTAAAAGAGATTCAAGCCCCTCCTAAGGATGCTTCATAGACATAAAGGCCATGACAATGATAATAAAAGATTGTGAACTCGTGATTAAAGTGTTCTACAGAAGTGTTAAATCTTAACATATTTTATTTTGGTTTATGCGTTACAAAGATAACTATTTCCTTTTCATGACAATACTAGGGAAATAGAAAGTGTCTGGTGATTCAATCCCATTCATAAAATTGCGCACCTCAAATAGGAAATGGGACTAGAAGACTTTGGCTTTATCTCACGATTGGGTTGACCGTAATTTCTTTATATGGATGTGCTCATATCATTAAGATTCAATCTAAAATCACACATTAAAAACAGAACTTAGACATTCCAAATTTTTTATTTAAAAGTGAAATCCTGAATTAACAAGGAACACTTTGCTTGTGACAACTTCCAGACAAAAAACTGACCGCAGCCAAGTGCAAAAATGAATTCACCAAACACCAAGATAAGATAAAAACGAGGACCCAAAAAAAGAGTTCTAGTGACTACAGTCTTCACTATAACAAAAGCCCAAGGCAAATCAGCAAACATGGTGATCATAGAATTTACAAAACAAAGAGACATTAGTGTTCATAAGTTCACAAAAGCAGAGCTGTGAAGAGAAAGAACATACAGTGTGCTGGTAATATCTTCTCCGTCGCAATGCATGAGAAGATGTTAGAAGGCACCCATTAACATGCTTATCAAACCACCATGTTCTCTTGCCATTTACTTGTTCTCCGATAAGACGATGAATTTGGTAATTCAAACATGCCTTGTGTTCAATACTAGAAATGTAGGACTTGGGTTTGCAATGGGAAACTTGTTTGAACCACTTAGAAGTAGCAAGCATTCTTGGGCTTCCCCAAAATGTGCTATCGATTAGTGTTTACCAAGAGCATTTGAATTTGGTGCAAATGAAGCTAGTGATCAATCGATTCTGGTTGGGTTCAGGGTTCTGAAGTAAGAAAAACATAAATCAATATACATATAGATAAGCAAGGCAACAAAACTACTGCAATAATCCAAAATCAGAACTCATAAACTAATGCAATGCAAAAAGCTAAAATAATCAAACACAGAAAATAAAACAATGGTCATGTAGAAATTGGGTTTGCATTGGAAAACTTGTTTGAACCACTAGCAGCGGAGAGCATTCTTGCGAGAAAGGCAAAATCCCTAAATTTAAAACCCTAAAAATTGGGGGAAAACACTCACATATTGGAGCAAATATTCCAAAATCTGAGCAAATCTTCCACTTGCAAATCTTACAAGGTTTTTGCAGTGACTAGCCGAGAGAGGGAGGGAAAGAGTCCTGGTGGTTGTAAAAAGACCAGCAAAAACATATATGATATAGCGGTGAGGATGGGGAGGAGAAATAAGAGGCGTTAGGGTATATTGCTGACTAATTACATCTGTATTAGAATTATACTACCGGTAATGTACGGAAAAATAAAATATATATACTTTATGTAATAAACAAATTATTTTAATCTTAAATTATATCTATGCATAAAAATTTATTAATTATAAAAATTATTGAGAATAATAATATCACAATCATTTGATAATATAAATAATTTGTATCAAACTAAACAAAATATTAAAAAAAAGAAATTCTATAAACTCAGAAAAGTTATTATAAATTTACTTAGATTTTTAAATCAATGGTATATATTGTTATTGTGGGATCAAATTATGAATAAATATCAATTTTTAATTATAATTTATAAGTAATTTTTAAAATTTTTTAATCTAAGTTTGTTGTCTTACTCATAAAAAGAATTTCTCAAACAAATTATTAATTGATTATGTTAACAACTCTCTATCTTTGATTTCCTCTATCAATGACACACGCATATCATATCAAAGTATAAATCTTTCTCCATAGTTTGAACAATACTTGTATAGTTCCTACATCATTTTTAACAAATTAATCAAGATAAGAATTTTTTAAAATTATAAAAATTATATAAAAAAATAGTTTTAATCCATTTTATTTATAAAAAAATGATGAAAAATTATTTGAATTGTACTTAAAGAAATATAACAAATGATAGTTTTAATCATCATATAGCCAAAAAAAATTATATAGGTTACTCAACAAAAAAAGGTCGAATACAAAAAAAGTCATGGATATTGAATTAAATCATATGAGCTCTAAATTAATAGTATAATCTAGCAAATCAACTAATAATAACATAGAAATATTGACAAATATGTAGTACTTTCCTATCATCTTTGTATTATATTAATTAATTTCATATATCATATAAAAGTTTTACTCGTTTCGATCCTTCAATAAAATAAGGACCAAAGGAAACAAATTTGATAAGAAATCGATTCTAAACTTTATTATTGAAAAAACAAAAATTTGAAAGAGAGGATTTAGAGATGAGATTAAAGAAATACTATAATGAATGACAGCCTTAAAAAAAAAAATGATCTAATGCAAACTATTTTTAATAACTAATAGAAAGAATATCAAATCATTACCTTGTATAAATATAGTGACAAAAATTAATTTTGTAAGATTTTTGTACTGCCTTCTTTCATGCAACCTTCATTATTTCATTATCAATACTCTTCTCATTCTGAGCCAACTAATTTCATTATTAATATTCTTCTCATTCAGAGCCAATAATTTATTTATTTTTAATCTTTATCATTAGGTAGATAACAACGAATAATAAAAATTATCAAGAGAAGGTTAAGAATTTAATAAAAGATAAAGTTATAGATAAGGGCATTCCATAAGATAAAAAATTTAAAATAAAAAAAGATGATATGTGATAGAAGGAGAAAAAAAAATATGAGTAAATCAAAATAAAGATTTAAATATATATGCTTTTGATAGATATATAGCTTAACAAATCATATCTTTATCTAAATTTTATTATTTTAATTTTTTGTAAATCAATTATTTAATCTTTATCTTTGTCTGTAAGTCACGAAATTAATCTTTATAAATTATTTATCAATTTTTATATGTTTATTTATCTATAAGTCATGAAATTAAATTTTTTAATTTTTATCTTTATCTATAGGTCATGAAATAAATTTTCATAAATTATTTATGAATTTTCATAAATTATTTATGAATTTTTATATGTTTATCTATAATAAAATTAATTAAAGTACAAAATGAAGGGAAAAAAAAGGAGTAATTACGTTTTTTTTTTTTCCCTCATCTCAAACAACTTATAAGAACAAGACAAATTACCATATTTGTCTTTCTTTACTTCACGCATTGTAAACTGTTGATATACTTCAACGATATAAAACAAACAATCATCCTTGTGAACATGATTTGCTATGTATAACTCAAGTGAACCCACATATTCATCTTGAAATTCTTTAAAGATAGCCTTTATGTAAACATTTACTGCCCGAATCAACATCATAGCTTGGACTTTTATCCTGGGCAACTTATATGAATACTTAGCTTTATATTCTTTATATCGCTTCTCATTAAGCACCCTTTCAAAGTGAGTGCAAAATTGAACAAAATTGTAATATGATCTCAAGTAATCTTCTAAATCAGCATTTAAGTTTTCACTAAGTTGTGTGTTCTTTAGCCTTGCTGACCATATCCACTTAACATGTGCCCTAACTAAATTTTTTTTCAATTGAAAATTTTTTTGCAGCCAAGAATTATCATGAACATCAAACTTATTTAACATAGTTGTTACGACCCAAATCCGTCCCTATAGGTTTAGCATTATAACTAGCCAGTAATACTTGGATTACCAAAGGCCTCTCTTCAGATTAACATAGAATGAAGGGATACAGAAGCAAATATAAAAGCATACATAGTCCATTGAGTTATGCAGACTTACATGAGACAGATAATTTAAAACTTTATATATAAAATATACATATATGACGTCACATCCACATAAGTCATAAAATACTATACAAGTATTATCAAAAAGGACTTAGCCCAGCGTACAGATAAATAAAAAGAAAATAATAAAACATTCTTGACATGGTTCACAAAAATAGACTTTTATAACCGGGAGCCTCTCTGGGAGGCACAAGGGTTGGCTGACAAAACCCAAGCTCCAGGTCGTCAACTTTGGGCTTGGTCACGCGCTTGGTTACCTACATACATAACACAAATAATGAGCAGAAGGCCAGTGAATAATAATAAAGTAAAGGGGTTTAATGAATGATGTCCCATAACAGATCCATAAAACAGACTTCATATCAGAAACAGATTCATGTTCATATTCTTATTCAAATCAAACACAGAAATTAGAGTTCGTGCTTAATTATACATGGTACATCTCTTAGCATTGACAGAGCAAGTACAGAGAGCATAAAGGGGTCATGCTTGCCAGTTCCATTAAGGAACCTCCAGTACTGGAAACTTGTAACATACTTGAGCCACGACATTCAGGCAAGGGCCATGAGACCACAGTATTATTACCCTCGGGCAAAGTCCATGAGACCACAGTATTGTTACCCTCAGGTTAGAGCCTTGTACTAAGGATGCCACGAATACTTTTCAGTATATGGATAATCATTCATTGATTCAAAGCATAACATGAAAGAAAACAGAGCATTTCTTGTCATATCATATTATATAAGAAATTACTTAAACATAAACATAGCTTTACAAAGTTATTACTCACAGATGGCTTCAACGCAAATAGACAAAGCAGACAAATTAGATAACTTGCGGTGCGTGACTTACACAGATACAAAACGAATACGTACCGAATTACACACCCGGAATCATTACCTTAGTTCTTTTTTATCTTAATGTGTTTCTACTTCTTATCTTCATTATTATCTCTAAATCTTGGCCTAGGAATGTCTAGGATGCAATGAGGATGCTAAAATGCACTTGAAAACACTTCGGCAAATATGCTGGAAATAGCAGCCCCGTTCAAGTGGACATCCAAACAAGTGAATGGTCGCTTGAGTGCAATTTCCTTCGCTTGAGTGGTCTGCAAACTTTACAAAAGTACTAGTTGCTTGATTTTTTCTTTCGAGACACGCTTGACCATCGCTTGAGCGTGAGATTGAGGTCTTCGCTCAGGCGCAACTCTTGTCACTCGAGCGGTCTGCAAAATGTGTAAACTTTTGGGAGCATGCATTTTATGCTCGAGCCAACTTTTGGTCACTCAAGCGGATGTATAAAACACAGAATGGTCGCTCGAGCGTAGGAGTTGTCGCTCGTGCAGAGAGGCAAAATCTAGAATTTCCAGATTGATCTACCAAGTTCAAAACTCAAATTCAACACGTCAAAACTCATCCTTTTAGACCAAAAACTTAAGGAAACTTGTGTAAACTTGTCAAACATCAAGAATTCAAAACCATTTCGCAAAATCAAGGCCCAAAAGCATACCAATTGTGTGAAATAAAACTTGAAATGTTGAGAACAAATCATGTATGTAATATCTCGACTTCAAAGCTTCCAAATCATGATCAAATAAGGCAAATTGATGGAAAACATGATGAATTCTCAAAACTATGGTAGACTTGGTGCATGTATGTGAGAATTCTTAACAATTAAGCTCAAGATAGAAGAAAATGTACATGCATGCATGGTATGCTCTTCCTTCTAACTTCACTAGCTCAATTCTTGCATTACCCAACTAAATTCTCTTGAATTCATGGTTTAGACATCATAAGTATACAATTCAAGGGTAGAATTCCTACCTCAACTTCTCAATTAAGCTCTAGTTGGTGAATTCACTAAGGTTCCAAGCCAATTCCTTGAATTCTCTAGCAATTCTTGCTTAAACTCAATTCTTTACTCTACTCTCTCTCTCTCACACGTTTTGTTTGCTTAAGATGAGGGAATGAGAGTGTGTAGTTGGGTGTCTTGAGTCATATAAGCCTTATATAGGCTTGATTAATGAAGTTTAATTAACCTTGGCTTAAACTAACCAAATGAGCATTCATTAGTCTAATTTAATTCGTTCCGAATCGAATTTCAATTAAACTTACCATAATTTCCTAAAAATCACCAATAACACATAAACCAAATCAATTTCATGATCGAATGTCGATAAGGCCTTCAATTCGCAGAACAAAACAAAAACACAAACAAATATGTCTACTGCGGACAGATATAAACACAAATAATGCCACATACATGCAATTAATTCAAAATTTTATCTTAATTATTCATTAGGCATAATTAATCATGGTTTATTGACTAATCATAGGTCAAGATTATTACAGTCTTCTTCCATTAAAGAGTTTGGTCATCCAAACTCAAATTACCGTCGTTTTGAAAGAACACCGTATCCAATGAAAACAAGTTAGGATATCTTTTCATCATATGTTCTTTAGTCTCCCTAGTTGCATAGGTCCCTCCATGGTTTTGCCGATCAACCTTTACAAGTGGGATTTCCTTGTTCCTCAGTCTTTTGATTCGGCAATTAAGAATCTGTGTTGGCTTCTCTTCGTACATATAGTCATCTTTTAGAAGCACATGAGTTGGCTTAATCACATGAAGTGGGTCTCGTAGATATTCCTGAAGCATTGAGACATGAAAAACATTATGCATATGTTCCATGACTGGCGGTAAGGCTACCCGATATGTCATTGGATTGATTTTCTCAAGAATTTCATATGGCCCAACATATATCGGTACCAACTTGCCTTTTACTCCAAACTGTATTTGCCCTTTCATAGGAGTCACTTTGATGAATACATGATCCTCAACTTCATATTCTTGATCCCTTCTTCAAACATCTGCATAACTCTTTTGGCGGCTTTGTGCAATTTTAATCTTTGCTGAATTAATTTCACATTTTCTGTTGTTTCTTGCACAAGTTCCGGTCTTAACAAAGGTCTATCACCTACCTCGGCCCAATAAATCAGAGAAAGACATTTCTTACCATACAGAGCTTTATAAGGAGCCATCCCAATACTTGAGTGATAGCTGTTATTATACACAAATTCGACCAATGGTAAGTAGGTCTCCCAATTGCCTTGGAAATCTAGGGCACAAATTCTAAGCATATCTTCCAATGTATGTATCGTTCTTTTTGATTAGCCGTCTGTCTACAGGTGATATGCACCGCTCAGCCTCAACTCAATTCCCAAAGCGTGCTATAAACTCTGCCAAAATCTTGAAGTAAACTTGGGATCTCTGTCAGATAAAATGGATATTGGCACACCGTGTAATCTCACAATCTCATTCACATACATGTTAGCCAATTTGTCCGCATTATAAAAAGTTTTAACAGGTAAAAAATGTGCAGACTTAGTCAAATAATCAACAATTACCCAAATAGAATCCATACCTCGAGAAGAGCGAGGTAATCCAACAATGAAGTCTATGGTAATATGTTCCCACGTCCATTCCGAAAGTGGTTGTAGCAAGCCAACGAGTCGTTGATGTTCGACTTTCACTTGTTGGCAATGTAAGCATCTAGCCACATAGTCAGCCATACTTTCTTCATTCCAGGCCACCAGAAGTTTTGCTTCAAATCTTTGTACATTTTTGTATTACCCAGATGCACAGCAAATTTTGAATTGTAAACTTCGGCCATAACTCGTTTTCACAACTCCAGACAATTTGGCACACAAAGTCGACTCTGAAATTTCAACACATTGTTCTCCAACACAAATCCTGGTTTTGGTTTTGAGTCAATCTCATTAAGAATTTTCTTCAAGAACTCATCTTCAAGTTGTTTTTCTTTAATCTCTTCAATGATTGCAGGTTGTACGGAAATGGTGGCTAAGATCCCACCCTGTTCATGCAATACAATTTCAATCTCGTTCTTCTCCAAGTCACGTAACAACTCTTTCTAACCGGTGAGCAAACATGACAAATTTCCAATTGATTTTCTGCTCAATGCATCTGCAACAGTATTGGCTTTCCCCGGATGATATAGAATCTGCAAATTATAATCTTTTATCAATTCCAGCCATCTTCTCTGTCTCAGGTTCAGTTTTTTTGGGTAAAGAAATATTTCAAGCTTTTGTGGTCAGTGTACACCTCACAAGTCACTCCATAAAGGTAATGGCGCTAGATTTTCAAAGCAAAAACCACAACTGCAAGTTCAAGGTCATGGGTCAAATAATTCTTTTCATGTGGTCAAAGTTTCCGAGAAGCATAAGCAATCACCTTCCCATTTTGCATTAGCACACACCCCAAACCTTTGTACAAGGTGTCACTGTAAATTTGAAATCCATTAGTACCATTAGGCAAAGTCAAAATTGGTGTTGTTACTAACCTGGTCTTCAACTCTCAAAAGGTAGACTCTCTTTGATCATTTCAATCAAATAATACATTTTTCTGTGTTATCTGTGTCAATGGCATGGCAAGTTTAGAGAAGTCTTTTACAAATCTGCGGTAGTAGCCAGCAAGTCCCAGAAAGCTTCTGATTTCTATCACGTTGGTTAGTCTTGGCCAGTTTATAATGGCCTCAATTTTTTGTAGATCCACTGATATGCCGTCTTTGTTGATCACATGTCCTAGAAATACTACGTTGTCAAGCCAGAATTCACATTTGGAAAATTTTGCATATAATTTCTTTTCTCTCAAAATTTGTAAGGCAGTTCACAAATGATTCTCATGCTCTTTCCTGCTTTTGGAGTAGATCATAATATTATCAATAAACACAACTATAAATTCATCCAAAAATTGTTTAAAAACCCGATTCATTAGGTCCATAAATGCAGCAGGTGCATTGGTTACCGCAAATTGCATTATCAAAAACTCGTAGTGTCCATATCTAGTTCTGAATGCAGTTTTCTCTATATCTTCTGCCTTAACTTTTAGCTGGTGATACTGGATCTAAGGTCTATTTTGGAGAACACTTGTGCTTCCTGAAGTTGGTCAATAGATCATCTATTCGGGGTAGTAGGTATTTGTTCTTGATAGTCACTTTGTTCAATTCCTGATAGTCTATACACAGCCTCAAAGATCCATATTTCTTTTTGACAAATAAAACTAGAGCGCCCCATGTTAAAGTGCTTGGGAAAATAAACTTCTTGTCTAACAATTCTTGAAGTTGAGTTTTCAATTCTTGAAGTTCAGAAGTCAACATTCTATATGGGGTTTTGGAAATCGGTTATGTTCTGGGTACAACATCAATAGTAAACTCAATTTCCTTATCAATTAAATCTCCAGGCAATTCATTTGGAAATACATAAGGGAATTCAATTACTACAGAGATGTTCTCTACAACAGGATTATTAGAAGTCATAGTCAAAACACAACACATATATCCTCTACATCCTTTCCTAAGCAGTTTAACAGCTTTTTTGGCAGAAATCAAGTATAGGGGAGGAACGACCTCATTCCCAGTAAACACAAACTTAGTTATTGTAGGTGGACGGAATATAACAGACTTATTCACACAGTCAATAGTTGCACAGTACTTCGTTAACCAATCCATACCCAATATGCAATCGAAATGATCAATCCCCAAAGGCAATAAATTAACATATAATGTCATATCACCAATCACAATATCACATGATGGATAAACATAATCACATACCATAGAACCCCCAAATGGCGTAGATATAGACAACAAATAATTTATGGGTTCTAAGGGTCTAGTTAATTTTCGAGAAAAGGCATGTGACACAAATGAGTGGGTAGAATCGGAATCTATCAAGACATATGCATTTTGGGTACAGATGGAAATTATACCTGACACCACATATTCAATGTTTTGTACATCCCTTGGCACCAGTGTGAATACTTACCCTTGTCTCAATGTTTCATTTATAGTATTACCTCTAGCATTAGTTCTTGCATTTGACCTCGTTACAGAGGTAGATCCGGTTGAACTTGTCGCAGGACGGGTAGTATTGTCGAATCTCATTGGACATCTCTAATCATGTGGCCGGTCTTGCCACATCAAAAACAAGCGCCAGATGCACGGTAACACGTGCCTTTATGCTTCCTTCCACATTCTGAATAAACTGGCATAGACCCACTACTTTGGCTTGAATTGCTTGAGGATCCAATATTTTGCTTTTTGTTAGTAAAGGATGAATGGCCCTTCCGAAAATTGGTTCCAGGTCTTTTACTTCTTCATTTTGTTATTGGCGCTTTGGCTTGTTTCATTGCTACTAGGGTGGCCTCTGCCATCAACGCTCTGTCCAGTACCTCCACATATGTAAGCAATTTCAGGACACCTATGTGATCAAATACATCAAAATCTAAGCTCCCTTCAAATTTTTGAGTCTTTTTGTAATATGAGTCGACCATATGAGGAGCAAATCTAGCTAACCCAATAAACTTAGCCTCATACTCGGCTACGGACATCTTGCTTTGCTTAAGTTCTTGAAATTCTGACACTTTATGGTCTCTGAAGCATTGGGGAAAATGTTTTTCATAAAATATTACTTTAAACTGATTCCATGTCATAGTCCCACTAGTATCTCGAATAAGCGTCCACCACCGTCTAGCTTCTTCCTTTAAAGTATAGGTAGCCGAAAGAACTTTCTGAATTTTCGTGCACAGGAACACCTCAAATATCTTTTCAGTCTCTAACAGCCATGTTTTAGCCTTCAACGGCTTAATACCACCCAGAAAGATTGGCGACTTCATTTTATTGAACTTCTGTGTCAATGAAATCATATCTGTGTTTTTCGGCTCAATTGGCACTGGAGGTGGAGGAGGAAGCACAAGTTGTTGTCTTTGTTGCTATCTTATTGTTTCTGTCAAGACTTCTAGCATCTGTTCCATACGACTCATTCGAGCTTCGGAAGATTCACTTGCATCATTACTTCATATATTTTCCATTGTTATAAGTAAATAGAAGAATAATAAACATAGCCATAATAATCTTATTCTCTGTGTTCAATCCCACATCAATTTACTTCATATTAATTCATGTGTGTTCACATCAGTTCGTTTTAGTTCGAGTATGTTCAATAGGTCACACATCCACACAAGCAAATGGAGTGTCCCTAATTCTTTCCTAGGACACCCTATAGCTCACATGGACTCGTACGTGTGATAAAACACGTGCTCTGATACCACTTTGTCATGGCCTAAACCCGCCCCTATAGGTTAAGCATCGTAACCGACCAGTAATCCTTGGATTACCAAAGGCCTCTCTTCAGATTAACACAGAATAAGGGGTTGATAAAGCAAATATAGAAACATACATAGTCCATTGAGTTGTGCAAACATACATGAGATAGATAATTTAGAACTTTATATATGAAATACACATATATGGCGTCACATCCACATAAGTCATACAATACTGTACAAGTATTATCAAAAGGGACTTAGCCCAGTGTATAGATAAACAAAAAGAAAATAATAAAACATTCTTGACATGGTTCACGAAACTAGACTTTTATAACTGGGAACCTCTCTGGGAGGCATAAGGGTTGGCTGACAAAACCCAAGCTCCAGGTCGTCAACTTTGGGCTTGGTCATGCGCCTGGTCACCTATATACATAACATAAATAGTGAGCAGAAGCCCAGTGAATAATAATAAAGTAAAGAGGTTTAATGAATGATGTCCCATAATAGATCTAGAAAACAAACTTCATATCAGAAATAGATTCCTATTCATATTCTTATTCAAATCATACACAGAAATCAGAGTTCATGCTTAATCATACATGGTACATCCCTTAATACTGACAAATCAAGCACAAAGGGCATAAAGGGGTCATACTTGCCAGTTCCATTAAGGAACCTTCAGTACCGGGAACTTGTAACATACTTGAGCCACGGTATTGTCATCCCTGAGTAAGGGCCATGAGATCACGGTATTATTACTCCTAGGTAAGGGCCATGAGACCACAGTATTGTTACCCTAGGGCTATGGCCTTGTGCCAAGGATGCCACGAATATTTTTATTATATGGACAATCATTCATTGATTCAGAACATAACATGTTAGAAAACAGAGCATTTCTTGTCATATCATATCTGTAGCACGTCCGCGGGGGGACCTCAGCTACAGTTCGGACTCGATTTTGTTTGTTGCGGTTCTAAATCTGAACCAAAGAGTCCAAATCCGGCAAATCGTTTGAGAAAACAGATTTTTGAAAAGTAGTGCCAAACATGGACTGCTTTGCCAGATTACAGAGTCGCCACCTAAATATTTTTTAATTGGGAAATTTAATTAACCCTGACTCGGTGCCGAAGGCCACATGTCCGTCATCACCAAAGTGGTCTTGGCTCGGGAGCTTGGGTACGATCGGGGAAGGTCAGCTATGAGCACCCCCTTTCGCCCGGTCCGAAGACCGGCCTCTACTAACCGTGATATCCGTTTTTGAAAACTTTATGCGTTCTTGTTCCGATTATTAGCCTAGAATTTACTATGTGATGCGCACAACACAAAAGTATAGACTAGATCGCCTAATTTGGGAATAAGCATTGCATATCCGTTTTGTCTCGAAAAACGTGTTAGATTTTGCTACTCGCAAGTAGGCTAAAATACGGATTTCAATGAGTGGTTCCAACTCAGGCAATCCAACCTTCATCCACAGGCATTCAAGCAGTTTATAACACGTAAGCATTTAGCCGCATGGTAAGCCTATTATCATGTTAACATTCACACGCATGCGATATGCTAAAGCGTAAATACTTACATCGTACTCCGTGCCAAAACAAAGAAACTAGTTAGCAAACATGGGTGACCTAGTTCATGTCAACTGGCTAATGCACCACATACAGGGATGTAATCTAAATGGGCACGGCTATCCTAAGCATGGCACATGAAATGCAGCAACTACCACGTATTCAATTTGGAATTGAAAGTACGATGCAGTTTGCATGATGTGCCGAACCCGATGCATGTAAACAAATGCATGAATGCACACATGCATTGCATAAAGTATGCTAATTTAGACATGCCCTAATCTACCATAAGGTGTAAATAAAAGGGATAGAAAGAAGTGGGGTTGGAAGACATATACCCACTCACACACGCTTATTACAAAATTCGCCGGAGGGACCAAATAATAATACAGGCCGAATAAATAATTAATTATTCTAGCTAATTAAATATTACAAATCAATTAAATTAATTAAATAGACTAATTAATCTATTTAAGCGATAAATGCCTCGGAAGGAGGGCCATGGCGTGCCGGCTCGCCGAACTACTGCCGCCCAAGTGTGGCCTCTGTTTCCTCTGCTTCCTTCTCGAAAATTCCCTAAACTTCGGGTGCCTCTCAGAGCACTAGGGAACATCACCGGCTCAGCCAGCGAGCCACCGGCTGAGGGCGGAAGCCACCGGCTCTGCATTTCATTATCGGCTGCCAAGAGGCAGCGGGCCGGCAATAAAGAGTGCCGACGGCCTTTATCCTCGCAGAACACCTGAATCGACACAGCAGAGGAAACCAAAGGCAAGGCAATGCAAACCAAAGCATGTATGCACCAAGCACATCCCTCATCATGCTATGGACTCAAGAGGGCATGTGCCTCGATTCTCGGACCATCAATCGCGCATTTCCATGCGTGATGATCCTAAGAACCAAGAATGCACCTTCACTTTCAAATGCATGCAAAACACATAGGCACAAAAGGGGTACCAAACCTCCATCAAACTCACTTCAAGAGGCTTGGTATGCATATTAATGTGGTGCAATCCTAAGCATGTCATCTAGGGTGCAAGATGGACAATATTGATGCATTTATGCAAGCATACAAACAAGCATATAATACAAGCATGCAATCCAATGGAATAATGGACTTAGACATGAATTAGGCAACCCTAAAAGGCCTAAGATCGGACCAAAGTGCCTAGAAGATGAGACCAAATGCACACACACATATGCAAGTGTCAAGGCCCAAGACTTAGGCAAACCAAAGCAATTCTCATGCATACTTAAAGAGGCCAAACATGGACTAATAGCATGCATTTAAAGCTCTGAAATTCATGTTAAACATGATGCCAAATCATACAATAGAGCATTCCAAACAAAGCATGCAAATGGCCTAGGCTTAAAGCAAGTCAATAGGGCATTTAAACCACACTTGGCACAAACACATATGGCATGCACTTACCAAAAAGCAGGTTCTTAGCATGTTCAAGCTAGGTCAAAAAGCTACTTAGATGGCATCTAAGAGTCATTAAGCTAAAGGCATGCATTGAAGCCAAAACATGGAGCATACAAGATATACCCTTAGAGCATTAACAAGGTCACTAAGGCAATCAAACAAGCATGCATGAAGGACTGAAATGACATGCTAGATGGTTCCAATCATCAAAAACAAAGCTAGAATAGCCTACCACATATTCATGCTTTTGAGGCCAACAAGCCAAATACAAAGAGGCTACCAAATACATGCCAAGATTGGCCAAAATAGCTATGGACAGAGCTGAATCATGGCAAAATAAGCTTACAAGCTTCACAAATCTAAGCCTAAAACATGCTAGAAAATAGGGCAAACAACCTAGTCATGTTAAGGCATAAAAGAGGCATTACAAGGCAACTACACTAGGCATGTATAGGAGACCAAAACCAACTTAGAGGCATGTTATACCATGGCAATATAAGCATAGTAAACAACCAAGACATGCTCAATACACAACCAAACATGGAGCTCTCTCAAAGAGCAAAATTTGTCCTTTTCAAGGACATCAAGGGGGGTGGCCCTCTCCTTCTTGAGACTTCAAGGCATGCTCTTCACCACCAAATCCTCAAGATTTCAGTGGTGAAGAGATCCTATCACCAAAATCTCGGATCTCTCCAAAATAACACAAAAAGTGACCCTTTTCAAGGTCTAAAGGGGGTTAAACCTCCCCAAACCTCACAACACTCTTAATGAACAATAAAGAGGACTTAAAAATAGAGATTTTATGTGTTAATCACTAAGCACAAAAACTGTTCTAAACAAGGTAAAAATGAGGTGCAAAAATGGGGAATAAAGTGTAAACTTCTCACCCTTGTTGACTATCTTCACAAGAGTTGATGTTGTTGCCTCCTTGAGCTCAAAAACCACCAAAAACTCCAAGAACAACCTGCTGGAGCTTCAGTTCCAAGAAGAAAGGTGGGACACTAGGTGCTTTAGTGCAATAGTATGGCACAAAACACCTAGTTTAACAAGAGAATGATAGATATAAGATAGATATATATGTTTCTAACCTAAACCAGAGCTCCAACTCTCTAACAATGGCTGAACTCTCTCAAGATTTTCTAACCTTTAGTCAAGAGGAAGAGCCTTCCCTCTTATAGGCCAAAAGCTTACAAGCTTGGCCCCTAAGCAAGCTCATCCCTCCATACACGTGTATGGAGGAGAAACAAGTTGCATACAGCTGTGAGAAAATATCTCACACAGCAAGTGCACAGTGGTCGGCAGGGCAAAATGGTCATTTCGCCCAAAACAGTGCCGACCGGCACAAAAAGGTGCCGACCGGCACAATATAGTGCCGGTGACAACTACTGACCAAATGGTGGCCTCTAGCCCAGGCCGGTGGTGTGTGGGGATGCCTCGAAGGCATTCCCGCCTCAAAGCAAAACACAAGTGTTTGGTGCAAAACCAAACACAACGGTCGAAGTTCGGAGGTCGAGGCACGCTGAGCCGAGAACTCCGGGAACTCCAAACGAACACACACATGGATGATCACCGAGTGTTCAAACGGTGACGTCCAAGTCTTGAGGACGGTCAAAAATGGGGTGTCTACAATATCATATAAGAAATTACTTAAACGTAAATATAGTTTTACAAAGTTATTACTCACAGATGCCTCCAAAGCAAACAGACAGAGCAGTTAAATCAGACAACTTGCAGCGTGTGACCTACACAGATACAGAAAGAATACGTACTAAATTACACACCAGGAATCATTAACTTAGTTCTTTCGTATTTTGGTGTGCTTCTACTTCTTATCCTCATTATTATGTCTTAATCTTGGCCAAGAAATGTCTAGGATACAAAGAGGATGGTAAAATACATTTGAAAACACTTAGGAAAATATGCTGGAAACAAGGGCCTCACTCGAGCATAGCTTCCTTCACTCGAGCGCAACTTCCTTCGCTCGAGTGGTTTGCAAACTTTGCAAAAGTACTAGTTGCTTGATTTTTTCTCTCCACACACGCTTGACCGTCAATTGAGCGTGAGACTGAGGTCTTTGCTCGGGCGCAACTCTTGTCACTCGAGCGGTCTGCAAAATGTGTAAACTTTTGGGAGCATGTATTTTATGCTCGAGCCAACTTTTGGTCACTCAAGCGGATGTATAAAACACAGAATGGTCGCTCGAGCGTAGGAGTTGTCGCTCGAGCAGAGAGGCAAAATCTGGAATTTCCAGATTGCTCTACCAAGTTCAAAACTCAAATTCAACACGTCAAAACTCATCCTTTTGGGCCAAAAACTTAAGGAAACTTGTGTAAACTTGTCAAACATCAAGAATTCAAAACCATTTCGCAAAATCAAGGCCCAAAAGCATACCAATTGTGTGAAATAAAACTTGAAATGTTGAGAACAAATCATGTATGTAATATCTCGACTTCAAAGCTTCCAAATCATGATCAAATAAGGCAAATTGATGGAAAATATGATGAATTCTCAAAACTATGGTAGACTTGGTGCATGCATGTGAGAATTCTTAACAATTAATCTCAAGATAGAAGAAAATGTACATGCATGCATGCTATGCTCTTCCTTCTAACTTCACTAGCTCAATTCTTGCATTACCCAACTAAATTCTCTTGAATTCATGGTTTAGACATCATAAGTATACAATTCAAGGGTGGAATTCCTACCTCAACTTCTCAATTAAGCTCTAGTTGGTGAATTCACTAAGGTTCCAAGCCAATTCCTTGAATTCTCTAGCAATTCTTGCTTAAACTCAATTCTTTACTCTACTCTCTCTCTCACACGTTTTGTTTGCTTAAGATGAGGGAATGAGAGTGTGTAGTTGGGTGTCTTGAGTCATATAAGCCTTATATAGGCTTGATTAATGAAGTTTAATTAACCTTGGCTTAAACTAACCAAATGAGCATTAATTAGTCTAATTTGATTCGTTCCGAATCGAATTTCAATTAAACCTACCATAATTTCCTAAAAATTGCCAATAACACATAAACCAAATCAATTTCATGATCGAATGCCGATAAGGCCTTCAATTCGCAGAACAAAACAAAAACACAAACAAATATGTCTTCTACGGACAGATATAAACACAAATAATGTCACATACATGCAATTAATTCAGAATTTCATCTTAATTACTCATTAGGCATAATTAATCATGGTTTATCGGCTAATCATAGGTTGGGGTTATTACAATGGCATTCCAAGTTGAAAAAAATTCCTCCACCTTCTCATACTCATCCATAAACTTTTACAAAACACTTCTTACCCCACCAAGACCTTTAAAAATGCCACTCATATGTTTTACAATATTTTGCATCATATGCCATGTGCATAGCCTGTGATATGTGTTAGGCATCACACATGAAATAGCCTTAGCCATTACCTCATTCTAATCTATGAAAAAGGTTTTTGGATGTTTATTTGACATTGCCTCTAAAAAAATTTTAAACAACCATATAAATGAATCGGTTGTTTCATCATACATCAATGCAGCTCCAAAAACAATGGTATCTTAGTGGTTATTGAAGCCAATGAAAATAGAAAAAGGTTGGCTCTCTCTATTAATCTTGAATGTTGTGTTAAATGTTACAACAACCCCAAATCGACCGTAGTCAATTATCATTCTAGCATCTACCCCAAAAATATTTGTTATTTGCTCTTTAAGTATCCAACTGCATAGAATGAAAGAGTTAAGGATTTTGTATTGTTTGATCTTGAAAATACTTCAATATGCTCCCTGCTTCGTTGAATGCCAACATTCTTTGTCTTTTTGTTCTTAAATAATTCTATTGATCTTTTTTCAAAAACCTAATGCATTCCCTTCCACCTGCCTCTCTACCCATTAACTTATAGGATCACCTAAGAGGTATTCCACAGTCATCTACCAAATCTATTTCAATAGATTAAGAGGTAAAAAATTTTCTTTGGGAATGAAGCATATGAGCACATGCACTTACTACAAGAGGATGGTTGTATGTTTCTACAAAATGGATAACTCTATACTTCCTAATTTGCCTAATTAATTTAATACTCATCAAAGCACCACAACCGGTCCTGTCTTCGCCCTAGGAATCCTTACAACAAAATCTCTTTTATCAGATTTTCTAAGACCCTCTTTAGAACAAATATGTCCTTGAAGTAATTTTATCGGTCTTACTTTTGTGAGCATATTCGTTTCTAATACTAAATCCAACTCTTCCTCCATTAGAATTATAAAAATCATGAACCAATTGTTCAAAGCCAAATTCCATACCTAGTATGGATTCACATTGTGTATCATCCTTGCCATGAACATCCATTTGGGTAACAATTGCTAAATCATCTATCTTCGATATATGAAACACCTAAAATGCAAAAAAAATAAACATGATTATCATATAAGAAATATGTCAAAGCAATACATGACTAAATATGATATTTAGGCAGATAATTTTCTTAAATGATTCAAGTACAAGATGCCTCATGTAACCATCTTCCATAAAGGTTATGTTTAATGATTTAATGTTCTTCAACACCAAAAAATATATACCAAACACTGTAATTTTTAATACCTATAACCCTAATCTATTTAAAACCCCAACCTGTTTCAAAACCCAACATCAAATTTGTTTAAAATCTGTTTAAACATATATACTCATTGAGGCATTTCAAATCTGTTTACAATATATATATATATATTCATTGAGTTCATGAAAGATAATGAAACAATTAAACCAATCATAATAATGCTTTTTGAGTACATTATATTGTTAATGTTCTATTTTTCACAACCAAGCCTTCATCATGATAATCAAAATTATCAATATATATATATATATATGTACTGTATTATTAATTAATATATCATGTGAACCCACTAGTTAATATATCATTGAACAAACTAATATATTATATAGTTTTGAACAAACAGATATGTACTGTATTATTGATTGCACTTGTTCAAAATTGATATATTAATTAATAATACATTCAAATATGAAGATTGCTTGCACTTGCTTAACACAAATGAAAAACTTATTTAAAATCTAATATACTAAAATCTATTCAATGAAAAACTTATTGAAAAACTGATATATTAAAATCTTTTTAATATATCATTATATATTTCAATGAAAAACTTATTGAAATATATATATTCATTGAAGCATTTCAAATATATTTACAACATATATATATATATATATATATTCATTGAGGCATTTTATCATACACTTGGAATGGATTTATACCAACAACAACAACAACAACAACAACAACAACAAAAAAAGAGAGAAAATAAACAAATCCGACCTTTGGTGGCTACAATGTGTTTGGGTAAACAAAGTTTCTCAGATGATGGAGTCCAGGGACACTAGAATGCTGACGTTAGAAGCCTTCTACCGTTGCTGATGGGTTTGCTGATAGAGAGGAGAGAGGCTCAAGAATGTAGGTCTAGAGAGAGAAAGAGAGGGATTGGGTTGTGAGTTTTTGAAAAAGACGGGAGAGAAGGGATCCAAATCTACGTATGTAGTTCAAAATAAAATAATTTTTTTTTTTGTTAGTTACCTCCGTTTGCCCAAAACAACAGAAATTGGTGTCGTTTTGTTTAGCTCTTTAACTCCACAGACGCGACATCCTCCTCACCATTGGATCCATGGCTTTTTATATGTCTTCATTTGCTGGACATGATTGGACAGTAGAGTGCAGGAGAAGAGGGAGATCTATACTATATATCTATGTGAATATGTCACTTGGTGTCCAAGCCTTCTTTTTTATGACACGTGTCCCTTATTTTCTGAGATAAATAAAAAAATTAAATATCTATGCAAATAGATGTAGCTTGGCTTTTTTGCGCCCCTTTCGAAAACTCAAAATAAGCCTTACAGTTCTGACTCCCGCGGTCCTAAATCTAATCTCACAAGTGCAATGTGAAATTGATAATTACTAAAGAGTCCAAATCCGACAAATAGTTTTGGAAAATCGATTTTGAATAAAAAAATGCCAAAATTAGATTGCTTTGCAGATACAGAGTCGCCACTTAAATATTTTATTTTGGAAAAATTTAGGAAACCCATGACTCGTGCCAAAGGCCACGTGTTTGTCATCACCAAAGTTGTCTCGGCTTGGGAACTTAGGCACGAGAGGGGAAGGACATGAATTGAGCACTCCCGCTCGCCCGATCAAAGATCGGCCTCTACTAATCATGATATGATTTTTATGTACATTATGTGCTCTTGTTCCGGTTATTAGACTAGTTTTACTATGTGATGCACACAAGCAAGTATAGATTAGTTTGCTCAAGTTGGAACAATTTAATTTCATGTTTGTTTTGTGAAAAGGGTTTGAATTTGCCACCTCAAGTGGGCTTAAAGTTGTGAATTTGCCACTCAACAAAGTGGGCTTAAAACTCTGAATTTGCTACTAGACATAGTGGGCTTTAAACTGTTTTTATGCATTTCTGCCTTTAGTTACTTGCATTTCTTGCACTGCCTTTATCAGATTCACCTGACTACATTTTATATACTGCTTTATATTCGTTGCATTTCATGCACTGCCTTATATCTGACTACATTTCATACACTGCCTTATATCTGTTGCATTTGTTCTCTGCGAGTCTCGCGCCTTCAGAGGCTACGGTGCTACGACCGCTCGAGACTGGTATGACGAGCTCCCAGCTGGAGTTTGCGACATCATTAACGAGGCGGGCTTTAGCCTCTTCTACTCTGGCTTGACTTGGGTCACCATGAGTCATCCCCTCCTAAGAGCACTCGTGGAGAAGTGGTGGGATACCACTAACTTTTTCCACTTTTCTATCGCAAGGGAGATGACGATGACTCCTTACGACTTTGCCATGATCACCGGCTTAGACGTAGGGGCGATCCGATCCCTCTTGATACAAATATGGAGAAGTGGGAGGCAACTTGGTTCAAGCTACTGGGGGCATACCTGCCCATATACCGGACGGGGATGGTCAGATACACTTAGTTCGCTGAGCGATTCAGAGGGACCGAGCTCGAGACGATAGAGGAGATCGAGCAGTACACTAAGGGCTTCTTGATGTTCGTCTTCGGTACCACCTTGTTTTCGAACAAGTAGAACACCATAGGCTTGCATTTACTGAGTGCCCTGGTGACCCTTCCTCAGGTTCGTTTTTATGACTGGGGTGGAGTCGGCTTCACTACGCTATACGGATACATGAGCTCTACCTCTCGTCTGCGGGGAGACTTGATTAGAGGCTCCTGGCGAGCCTGGGAGGTACATATCTCAACTTCCTTTTAGGGTCTTATAGTTTCTTTATAGTTTCTGCTTTACATCTATTTCAACACATGCTTTCTGCTTCGCATTTCTGTATCTACTTAAACACTGTTCATACACTGTGCTTTCTATTTTGCACTTTCTACATTTGCTCGATACTGTACATATACTGTGCTTTTCATTTTGCACTTTTCAGATCTGCCGACATCAGATGATCACATACCACTGTATTCTCCTTGTAGCTATGGGCATACGCATACTTTTTGACTCACGCCTGGGAGCCTGTAGAGGAGCTTCCATTGATAGTTCCTTATTCGAATATATATGATGGTTTCACCAGAGGACTCGTGAGCATTTCACATTCTTCAAGAATACTGGCCACAAGAGTGCCCATGAGGTAATCCGAAACACAATCATTTTTTGTTTTTAAATTGTTTTGCTTCACACATTTAGCAACTGACAGCAACTAATAATCTGTACAACTTCTATTTACAGATTATGTAGCAGCCGTGAGCCATGATGCCAACGGGGGTTCGAGACCAGTTCGCCGGTACCTGGGCCACATTCTGCTACCACATTCTACTCGAGGGCCCCATTTGCTAGGCTTGGTTCTTGGACGAGCACTTCGTGCGCCAAATTAGGGGCCTACCTGACCCGATCATCTCGATGGCTCCACCAGAGTCCATGCAATCCACAGAGAGCCTATCTGTTGAGGAGGTCATCCAGTTTATGGTAGGCCTGGATGCTGACTTCTTCCAAGCGGAGGGTGACTATGCAGCTTTCATCAAGACACACTTGATGTTGCCCCTGACCGGTGTTCGTGGAGCTGAGGAGGTGAGAGCTCCTATCGCGAAAGCAAGGCCCAGAGTGACCTGAGCGAGCAGAGCCCGTGGTAGAGGGGCTTCCTAGGTGAGGCAGAGGGCTGATTGGCCAAAGCTTCCTACCATGCTGACTTACTGGCGACACACTAGGGATCTATACCAGGTTCTGATTGAGCCCACAGCGGCTGGTTATGATCTTGTCGGGGTCCGAGGCCTGACTTCGGTATGAACCACACTCTAGCACTTGCACTCTATATTTCATTTTCGATATATCTATGGCAGATAATAATCATTCAAATACATTTGTAGACATCGATCGAGTACACATGAGGTGCCCTCGAGCTGATAGCCTCGCTGATGGGGGTGGTATAGAGGAGAGCCTCTACGGTATTCAGGTAATTTCTTTTGTTTTACATTCCAGGCATCAAATTTCCACTGACACACTAACATTAACATTTTAACTGAAAACTTCCCAAACTACACTGATACATTGCATCGATAGACCGTGATCCGACATTAATCGCACTCGATATCAGATTCACACATCAGATTCGACTTCTGCATATACTCATTCTGCATACTATGCTTACATCTGAGTGATATATGACAACTGTCTTTTCAGATTCCACCCATACCGATGGCACTAGCAGCAGCTGCAGTGCCTGCACCAGTAGTACCTTCTCCAGCAGCAAGGAGGAGAGAGAGACAGGCTCCGGCACTCGGCCAAGGCAGAGCTAGTGGCACCCGAGCTGAGAGTAGTCCTTTAGAGCCTATTTTGAGTGATGATGATGCTGAGACGAGTGACTTTGAGGAGGCAGTGAGTCAGCATTTAGATTCATCTGAGAGTGGAGGTAATGACATCGGCTTGGGTTCCAAGAGTGGAGGCGAGGCCGAGGCGAGCTTTGAGGCAGAGAGCGGTGATGACACCAGCTCGGGTTCTGGTCCAGGTTCAGACAGTGGTGCTGACGGAGACAATGCCCCAGAGTCCTCTCCCTCGAGGAAGAAAACGAAGAGGGCTTCTCGAGCCTAAGGCGACCAGCGTTGATTTTTTTATATTTTTGCTTAGTTTCTTTTTGGTTATAGTTTTAGCACATTATACAGCTTCAGACAGGTTTTATTTGCTTTAAAAACTTGTACTGCACTTTTGTAAAAACAACCATGATCGGAATGAAAACCAGTTTTTATGAAAAAGTGTTGTATTTTGCATCATAAGCACCACTTAGCGTGGAAATGAGATTGAATTTGATAATGAAAACTAAACACTTGTATTGGCACAACGTTCTTAATCAAGTAATGAACTGACCAACAGCTAAAATAAAAAGCAATATACAACTCGATAAACAAAACAACTTATTAAACAAATCAGCATACAACTTGATAAACAAAACAACTTAACAAAGATACAAACTCAACAAAATTGCTAAAAACCAAAAAGACTCAAAACAAGAACTCAAAACACACCAAAAGCAAAACAAACAAATGCTTTCAAAGATTGTTTAGCACAAAGGAGGACAAAGAGTCGAGTGAGAGATCATAAATGGGGGTTGTTGGCCACAAATGGGGGTTGCCGGCCATGAGAGATGGCCTGCCGGCCACTAATGTCCTTTGCCATCCATCAACGTGGCTTGCCGGCTACTTGCCAGCCATCAATGTACAGGACCTCCAGATTGTTGACATCTGGCTTCCACCCACTGCTTTATCTTCTACAAAAGGTTTAAGCTTCGTGGTTTATTCATTTCAACTTCAAATTCTTCACAAATGAAACCATTTTTCGCTGAAAAACTCTCAGATTGGATTGCAACTTTAGATGGCTCTAAAAAGATGAATTTACGGGGTTTCGGCATAAATGCGTTTTTCCTGCTGAGCCGTTCTCTGCTTTGTTTTCCATTCCTTTATACCACGGCTAGATGCTGGAACCCGATTACATACGTCTTTAGCTTCGGGGGACAAGAGATATGCCCGACAATCGAAGAATTTCAAGCGCTAATGGAATGCCGACGCGATTAGGAAATCACACCTCAACCCTGTTTCGGCCATATCCAAGCTTTGGGACGGATGTGTGGGATCACTCTACACGATGCTCGATCCTTGGTCCACAACGGAGAGCTGGACATTCCCAACCTGATTCGTCGATTTTCTGAGGTCGGCGACTGAGGTAAACTTCTTTGGTGAGGTTTTCAACAACACGCCCTTTGTTTGTGTATGCTAGCACATTTCCTTCTTGCCCCTAGTTTTGACGGGTCTAGCATTCGGCTAATTGAAGTGGCGCAAAGCCTAAAAGTGGGCAAGAGTTGCATTGGCTTGGTGTTGGCCGAGACTTTGATGGGCTTAGACGCCTTCCATCGGCGAGAGACCACCAAATTCACAGGAAGTCCACTACTTCTTCAGGTAATGTTTCCTACCCTTTCTAATATGTACTTCTCACATCACTCGACATTTATGCTATGTTTTTCTCTCAAAGCCCTTTTCTCACTTTTCTCTCAACATACTTCTCTCTATTCTTTAATCTCTCTTTTCTTTCATCCCTCCCTAGGTGTGGCTAATGGACAAGCTGAAGGTAGTGGACTCTTGCCTGCATACTCAGCCCGAGCATACTTTTTCCACCAACAGTTAGTAGATTTCCTAAATGAAGGATGATGGTGCCACTGGATGTGCAATAGGTCTGCTGCTGACATTACTCGGCGTTGCCCCTGGCTTAATTTGATTGAAATGAGCTACAATATGACAGCAACCTGGCATTCAACTGATTGGCCTGACACACTGTGTATTCTACTTTTCGTTCCGGTTCAGGCGTCAGTTTGGACATAATCAGACTTGCCCAGAGGAGGGGGTAGAGTACCCGGTTTCATTCCCCATCCGAGGTTCACATTTGGCTAGGTACCTCACTGCCTGGAGGACAAGAGAGCTTTTGGCTCCTACCCCTAGTTTCAACTGTGCCCTTTCTGGCGAGTGCCTGACTTGGCTCGAAGATGAGGCACAAATCGGGCCCACTTTAGCATCAAAAGCTTCCACAAGCACAAGCGAGGGACGTAGGAGCACCTGGCTCATCTATGCCCCTAGTTTATTGCTTTGATCTTACTTTTCAAGTTTTATGAATGTAATAAAAGCAACTTTGATTTGTATCGAGAGTTGGAGAATTTTGTATTGAAATCAATAAAATTAAAGTTGTGAGCACTGAAAATTTTCCTTTTGGTCCAAAAATGGTCTAAGTTGTAAAAGGTTTGAGCAAAAATCAACTTTTATCAAAACTTTTCAAAACCATTTTCGATAAGGATCACCACTTGACATACACAGAATCTATCCTCGAGGTGTACAACCCTGAATCTGAAGATTACAAATTGCCCCTTGACTGAATAGCACTGCTTAGTACTGTAACCAGCTCTTCTCTCAGAGTAAGGATCACAACCGAACTTTCAGATAAAGAACAAACAAAGATGACCTGATTAAACACATGGACAGGACAATTGATCTGGAGGTGTTTACGGCCAAACTTTAGAATGAAGTTGCCTACGTATCTCGAAGATAGGAATCAGGCCTTACGTAGTTCGGTTCAGGTTCACCCGAGTATTAACACTCTCCTTTTGCGCTTTAACTTTCGCCAAGGCCACCCTTTAGGGTTTTCAGCCTTTGCGAGCTCAGTTTTTCTTTATTTCTAATTTTTGTGCTCGAACTTTTGCCTAGGTAGCCCTTCTAGGTTTTCAACCTAGCGAACCTCCCAGGGATAGTATTTCTTCAACTTGTCCATGTTGATCGGTTGGGAAAATTCTAGGCCATCCAGGTCTATGAGACTAATAGCTCCACTCGACTAGATAGTTTTGATGATATAAAGACCAATCCAATTGGGTCTGAACTTACCCTTAGGGTCATGGATGGGAGCTCGGTTGTCTTTCAGCATCAAATCCCTTTCTTTGAGATTCCTGGACTTAACCTTCTTATTAAAAGCCCTGGCAATCTTGCGTTGATAACCCATAACATAGTACAATGCTTTCAGCCTTCTCTCATCAAATAACATTAGTTCTTCGAACCTCGCCTGCTACCGCCTTTGCTATTTGACACTCAGCCATAACCTGCAGTGACAGAACTTCTATTTTGATTGGCGAAACAGCTTCCATCCCATAGACAAGAGAATAAGGAGTTGCCCTGTAGATGTCCAGATTGAAGTTCTATAGCCCCAGAGTGCAAATGGGAATTTGTTTGGTCAATCCCTATAGGTCTCAACCATTTTCTGCAAAATATGCTTGATGTTCTTGTTGGCGGCCTCAACAGCTCCATTGGTTTGCGGTCGGTAAGTAGATGACTTATGAAAAGCCACGTCGTATTTCTCCAACAAGTCGATCACTTCTTTTTTGAAATGGGAACCATTATTTGAAATGATCTTGTTTGGGACTCCATAATGACAAATGATGTTGTTTCGGATAAACTTAGCCACATGCATTGCTTTCAACACTGCATAGGATTGAGCTTCCACCCACTTTGTAAAGTAATCAATTGCCACCAGAATGTATTCATGCCCATTTGACCCCTTTGGTGTGACTGCGCCGATGACATCAATTTCTCAGACAGAGAAAGGCCATGGTGAAGTCATGATGTACGGCTTCGACGGCGGGATGTTCATTCGATTGGCATAAATTTGGCATTTGTGGCATCGCTGAACAAAACCGATACAATCCTCCTCCATAGTAGACCAGTAGTAACCTTGCTTGAGAATCTTTCGGGCTAACATTACTCCACTCATGTGCGCTCTGCACTCTCCTCCATCGATGGCCTCCATTAGGCACTTTGATTTCTCTGCGTCGGCACACATCTTGTGCATTCCCAAATGACCTCTCTTGTACAGTTTACCTTCGCAGATGATAAATTGAATGGCCATTCGCCGTATTGCCCTCTTATCTTTGGCATTTGCCCCTGGTGGATAAACCCTTTTTCCAAGAAGTTCTATATGTCATAAAACCAAGGGTTTTGATCTTGTGCTTCATTTATTGTAGTGATAGTCTCCTAGGCCGACGTATATCTCTGCTCAATGATGATTGGACACATCCTGACTCCAAATAGGATGTCTATCATAGAAGGTAGGGTTGATAAGGCATCAGCAAACCTGTTGTTCTCTCTCAATAGATGCGTGAAATTCAGCTTTTCAAACCTAGGAATCAGAACATCCAGGGTTTGGTGATAGATCTTCATCTTTTCTTCCTTGACCTTCCAGTGTCTACTTGCTTGAGACATAACTAGGTTCGAGTCCTCGATGACGTCCAACCCTTTTGCGCTTAGTTCCAGGGCGGCTTCCAAACTAGCGATACACGCCTTGTATTCTGCTTCGTTATTGGATACTTTGAATCGAAGTTTGAAGGCTAAGGGTATTGGGAATTGTCGGGTGCTATCAGCAACATCCGTATCCCATAACCGTACTAATTAGATGCTTCGTTAATGTACATTGTCCAAATCTCTTCCTCGACTTGTAGAATAGCTTCATCTGGGAACAGGTATTCTACCACTTCATCTCCTTTTACTAGGTGATCTACCAAGAACTCTACTACTGCTCTCCCTTTGACCGACTTGCGAGTAACATACTTTAGATCAAATTCGGAGAGAAAAAGCAACCAACGAGCTAACCTACCCGTAAACGCTAGTTTCTCAAAGAGATATTTGATCGGATCTAATGTTGAAACCAGGATTATGGAGTGAGCTAATAAGTAGTACCTCAACTTCCTAGTAGCCCATACCAAGGCTAAGCAAGCTTTCTTCAGCGGAATGTAGCAGGTCTCATAATCTAGCATTTTCTTGCTCAAATAATAGATGGCTTTTTCCACCCTATCCTCAGATTCCTAAGCAAGCATGTATCCCATCGTTGTGTCCATTACTGACAGATACAAAATCAAAGGCTTTCTCGGCTCTGGTGGCGACAACACATGTGGATTCTGAAGGTACTACTTGATATACTTAAAAGCGAATTGACACCGATCATCCCATCGGAACTTCTTTCCTTTCTTCAGAAGACCAAAAAGTGGTTCACAGGTCAAAGTTAATTTAGAGATAAACCATCTTATGAATTGCACTTTACCCAGAAAGCCTCACACCTCCTTTTCAGTCCTTAGTGGTGGCATTTCTAGGATGGTCTTGATTTTAGAAGGATCTACCTCGATGCCCCTCTATGTGATCAAGAAACCTAGTATTTTCCCTACTGTTACGCCGAAAGTACATTTCTGGGGATTCAACCTCAGTCTGTATTCTCTTATCTGTTTTCTTCAAGGTGGTGCAGTGGCCCTCTCTTTCTTTGGACTTGACAATCATGTCGTCCACATATACCTCGACCTCTTTATGGATCATATCATGCAGAATTGTGGTTGCAGCCTTTTGATAGGTAGCCTCGGCATTCTTCAGCCCAAACGGCATCACCCGATAGCAGTAGTTTCCCCACGGCGTAGTGAAGGAAATGTTGTTTCTGTCCTCAGGCGCCATTAGAATCTGGTTATACCCGAAAAATCCATCCATGAAGGAGAGCAATACATGACCCGCGGTGAAGTACACTAATTCATCGATGTGCGATAGAGGAAAGTTGTCCTTTGAACTGCTCGTTGGATCTTTGAAATCCACACACCGAATTCTACCATCTTTCTTCTAAGATCGGGACAATATTGGCCAACCAAGTTAGATACTCGATACTAGCAAGAACCCCGTGATCTATCGGCCAGTGACCTCTTCCTTAATCTTCAAAACCCAATACGGGCGTATTCTTCGCAACTTCTGTTTGACGGGTCGAGCCTCGGGGTCAAGAGGGATCCGATGTTGTACAATCTCAGGATTGATTCCAGGCATGTCTTCGTAGGACCACGCAAAAACATCTTTGAAATCTTTTAATAAAGCAACTAAGCGCTCGCGCTCCTCTGAAGACAACATGGATCCAATCTGGACCAAACGTGGATCCTTCTCAATACCCACATTAAAAGCAATGATTTCATCAGTGAGGGGTTTTACAAACCTCTCATCCTCTCGATTAATCAAATTTTTCAAAACCATAGGAATTCTTTCCTCATCATTTTCATCAAAATTTTGAAAATCATGATCAATGCAATAAACAAGCGGCATAGAGAAATACTAAGAATCTGCAATGGCATTCTCATTCACAAGGTCAAGCTCATCCAGTTCCTCGGTTACAACCGACTCAAAGGAAAAAGAAAAGAATAACCTGGACAAAACCTTAGCATCCAGGTTATTAACCCCAGGAGTACTGGACCCAGACTCAGAAGAACCAGAATCTGATTCTGACTCCACAGACTTTATGGAATCAGATTCTGGCTCACTACCAGACTCAGAACTACTAGACAAGTAGCCCTCCTCCAGCTGCCAAACGAGGGATGGTGTGTCAGATGCATCCAAAATACTGCTAGAAGGTTTCACATACAGTTGGTCCCTGATCATGGAAATGGTCAGGTTATCCCCCAAGCTCTCTGAGTTGATCGGAGGATTCGAAAGGAGACATGCCAGTGCTTTTTCTACTTCGAGTTCATTACTGTCCTGGTCACTTTCTATACTCCGCCTTTCAAGAATAATTGGCTCTGCCCTTTCCTCGGTATCATTGTCTTGTAGCTGCAAGTCGAAGAAAATTTCAAAGCCAGGAACCCGCTGCTTCTCCGAATTGAACTAGGGTTCGGGGAACCGCAAAATGGGAAGTCTTCACCCTCCTGAACAAGATGACCATTCAGGGTTCCTCAGATCGGTCTGTGCACAAGCTTATAGCACTTCCCGGTCTGCTTAGCTCTGGCTCTGCCGGCCATCTCTTTCCCTTTCCTAACCCAATCCTCTTTGGTGGGCGTATAGCCAAGACCAAAGGCATGCGGGTTTTGTGGCACATCGGCCAGTGCTGTGACACCCTTCCGACTACTTCTTCCCAAACCCATTCTTGGTACATGCTAGAGCTTGTTCATGAAGTAGATTGATTGAGCACTGACATACAAGCCCTCATCAGTTGCCAAGATGGTTTGCACTATCCGGGCCTCAGCTAGGGTAAATTCAGATAGGAATACATCCTTCTCGCCGTGAACAATTTCTAGTATAGGTGTAGTTACTGCTGGCAAAGGATATACAGATGAATTCCCGAACACAATAGCTACTCCTTTTCCATGGAGGTATTTTAGCATTTGGTGGAGGGTAGAGGAGACAACTTTTACTTGGTGCAACCACGGCCTTTCTAGCAATAAATTGAAAGTGGCCGGCACATCCAGGACATGGAACTCAATATCTTGTTGAGCTAGACCCACTTGAACTCTGATCTATACCGTGCCCATCACCTCCCTACTGGTGTTGTCATACGCTCGAATCACCTGGGTTGTAGGCATGAAATCCACTAGTTTCAGGCTAATAGCATATGTTGTACAAGATGGGTAGACATTGATTGCTGACCCAGTGTTGACCAATACCACTGGCACCCACTTTTCTCTGCACTCTACTGATATGTACAGAGGTTTGTTATGTGTTGAGCCTTCTAGCGGTAGTTCCTTGTCTGAGAAGGTTAAAGTTAGTGCAGCGCCTCCCGGGAAGACTAATCCAACAAGCTATTCAGGAGTGGTATCAATGGACCATTTGGCTTTATCCATCGTTGGTGCATGCGAGAAGCCATAAGCAAAGCCCAGATTGAAATATTGGCCTGGATCTTCTTCAGCTATTTCAGCACTACTTCTTCTTCTTCCAACTACTTTTCCCTCTGTTTCTCTACCTCTTTATCCTTTCCGGAGGCTTCAACTTGGTCTAAATGTGGGGGTTTGAAGTACCGTCCACTTCTAGTCATATGGTCCACCTCTTCAGAGTACCAGGTATTATTTGGTAGGTCTTCACCCCAATCCTCGTTGGTATGAGCCAAAAACAGATCATCGTCCTCCCACCATACACCTCCGGCAGCAGATAAACAATTGTCCGGCTCTAGTCTGATCATTCCTTTATCAGAAGTATCCCCCGCAAGGCATTGAGCTATTCTAGCTTCTTGTTTGTATTGATCCCTTTCTTGCACAAACCGCTTCAACGCAACTTCTTGTTTAGTATCCACGGTACTCGCGACGCCCAGTTCTTGATCTAAATTCTTGATACCGGTGCTCTCCGGCAATTTCCCCTTGTCCTTGGCCATTCCGATCACTACAACTATTCTTGCTTCTTTTTCTTTAAGTTTTGGTTGAATTTCCTCTTTTTTGTCAAGCTTATCACTAAGCCACCCGGAGTTGTCTATCGACCCATTCAGATCAAACCAATTAATCTATATGCCCCCTTGATCCTGTTCGTCATAGAACTAAAGATTGTCTAAGTCTTTTTCAAGCTTCGCTAGATCATCCAGACCCTGGCTCGGACTATTTTCGAACAAGACCGACTCCACGCTTTAAGAATACCACTTTGGGTTTGGCATGATCTATCGGCACAATGTAACAGCAAGGGTCATATACCTCCTCAGATAAATCTATAGAGCTCTCAGACAATGGGTTAACACTCTTCTCCAAGGCTAACCCCCCTTCTTTTTCCATTGTCACCACCACGGGTTCAGGTTGAAGTATGGACATGTCCATCATGCACAAGTCTGTGCTTTCAGGAATGAACACGGCTAGTCTAGGTAGGTGGGAAGAGGTAATATATACGCTGGGGTCATAAGGGATAGCCAGTGTATGTATTAGATTTAAGTGCCGAGGTGGAGAAACCTAATTGTGGGCTGGAAGAGGGTTGGTGGTTACATTTGGCTTTTGGGGTGGTGTTATCACCTTGTTGTCAATGAGATCTTGAATCTCATAACGCAGCCTGTAGCATTGGTCGGTGTCATGACCATGCTATTGGTGAAAGGCACAGTATTTGGCTGGGTTGTGTTTAGGTAAGAGGGGATTGGGTAGTAGGCATTTGTTCTAACAGCTTAAGGTGCCCCTTTTTGATCAGCACCCTCAGGGCTTGGGATAAAGGCATATAGAGTAGGGTAAAGACCCTTTGAGATCGGGCCTAGCTTTTTGAGGTTTGTGGATTTGTACTAGCGAAAGGGTTGGCAGTTTTGGGTGTCGTGGTGACGACATTCACATTAGATGGTCGTGCAGTTGTGTTTCCACTTGTGGTTACATTGGAACTGCGTGTGAAAGGTCTCTTAGGCTGTTCCTTTTCATCGGCGATCAACCCTTATTTCATCGTATCTTCAATCTGAACCCCTATTTCATGGAGCTCAAAGAATGTGAACAATGGCAAGACAATCATCTTCTGTAGTAATTTCCCTTACAGATTGCAGACCACCATTCTGATTTGGTCCTTTTCTAACGACCTGGTAGTCATCATTGAAGCCTTCGCCCTCTACCGGGTCACAAAGTTCAAGAAGCCCTCCTTTGGCTCCTGTCGGGTTGCCTCAAGATCACGGGTTGTGACCTCAATCTGGGTATTGTAGGAGTACTGTGCGATGAAGGCCTTAGCCATTTCCTCCCAGCTCCGTTTCAGAGTCTTCCAGCTTTGCATACCAGATAGCTGCTATTCTTGACAAGGTTCGGTCGAAAAGCGACAGTTTTTGAAGTCTGGTGAGGTCCATTGGCCGCATGATGTCTGAGAATAACCATAAATGGACCATAGGATCCCTAGAACCATCAAACTGGTCTATGTATGGCATCTTGAATCTGTTTGGCAGAGTTACTGCGGAGTCAGTGTATCCATCTTTGATGTCAAGGACAGAGTTCACACCTTGTGCTCGTTTGAAAAGCTTTTCTAGCTTGTTGACCTTCAATGCAGTGGGGTCAACCTCAAATTCAAATGGCGCTTCAGTTTGGTATACTAGTGCCTTAGAGGCATGCGGTGGAATGGGGTCCACCGGGTTGCCCAAATTCTCTTGGACATTGACAGTGATTCCTCGCACTGGGATACCCATTGGAGGTGCATGGAAAGCAGAAGTCGCTGCTTGCGGTGGTTGCTGTTGCTGCAGCCTATTTATCACTTCCGCTTGATGGGTTATAACTTCAGCTTGGCGGGTAGCATCTAGCTGCATGGTTTCAATGGTTTGCTGGAGACAACGAAGCATGTCTTCCATGCTAACCGGGAGATGTTGAGCCATCAGAACTGGTAAATAATCTCTTACTAGAGTGGGACTGAGCCTAACTGGGCACAAGTGAAGTAAAAGATGACAGCTAGACTGATGAATTATGCCTAACCCTCCTACATCTCGTAAATGGTGGGAGCGAAGCGAACATTGGTTATCCCCTAACAAGATCCCCGGATCTGTAAAGTCTCCTTACATGGGTCCAGAGTGCTTGGGGGGTAACAAAACTGTCCGAAGCAATTGTGAGAAACTACCTTGCAAAAAGAAAGCAAAAATAAAAAACCGCACTGCACCTCAGCTCATATACTAACAACACATAGTTGTAATCATAAGTTATAGAACTGCACTCAACACTGATTTATGCTCTCAAAACTGATACCCAAACTTGCAACTGATACATATATTCCTGTAGAGTTTTATTCTAAAAGCACATACCAGTTAAGTGAGAGCAAAAACACCCCTATGATGGGGTAGGGTTACCCTATCCTAGTTTCATCAGGAACTAGGGTTCAGTACTCAAACAATGCGGTTTCACGCAATCTTACATTCGGGTAAGCAATCTATCTTAGTTTGGAACAATCTCTATAGCTTTCGATATGTGTAACATGCCCGAGGGGTACCCGCGCGCGTTAAACAGTTCGGATTCCAGAGATCTCTTTGATCTAATTTCACGAGTACAATGTGAAACGTAGATGAGAGTCCAGATTTGGCAACTTTTAGTGAAAATTCATTTTATTGCAATTTTGTCAAAAATGGACTGTGTCATCAGATCTCAGAGTCACCACCTAATATTTTGGGAAATTAGAAAACCCATGACTCGGTGCCAAGGCCACTGTTCGTCGTAACCAAGGATGCTTGGCTCGGAACCTTAGATATGAGAGGGGAAGGTCAATAATGAGCACCCCCGCTCACCCGATCAAAAGATTGGCCTCTACTAAATCATGATATGACTTTTTATTTTCTCTATATGTTCATGTTCTGATTATTGAATAAATCCTAAAATTTACTATGTGAAGCATACAAGTATAGACTAGTTTGCTCAAATTGAAATAATTCATCTTCATGTTTGTTTTTTGAAAAGGGTTTGAATTTGCCACTTGACAAAGTGGGCTTAAAGTTTGTGAATTTGCCACTACAAAGTGGGCTTAAAAATGTACAATCTTTGAATCTTTCCAATTTAAGTAACAAGCCTTCATCCACAGGCATTCAAACAGTTTATCACTTAATGAATTAGCCTCATGGTAGGATGCTAAACATAATAACAAAATCACACACAAATGGGATGCTAAAGCATAAAAACTCACAGATTTACCGACGTCCCTCGAACAGCTACAAAACAAAGTTAGTAAAATATGCATGATCTTATATACAAAATCCTAATGCAATTCACTCATGAGATGCAGCTAAAGATTCGGCTTCTAAGATATGACATGTGAAACATTGCAAAACATGTGATAGCGCACAAAATCATGGGATAATCAATTAAAACATAAAGATGCAAATTTAGCCGAATCTTATGCATGGAGCATGGATGTAAAGCATGGATATGCATGGCATGTCAGATATATACATATGTACTGTTAGGGAAAGCGATTAAAGAATGGGATAGATAAGAAGCGGGGTGGGGGGATTATTACAATACCTGAATTATTACATATCCGAAGGAAAGAGAGAGGGGGGAAATAATATAATAAAATAAAAATCTCACAAAACACTCAAAATAAAAAAATAAAAAAAAACAAACTAAAAGCCCACAATTAATAACCCAACTCAGTAGTCCACTGGCACATTCCACTCCTTTTATCCAATAAAAATTGAGCCCAACAAATGAGCCCAAAATTGTCGAGCCCCAAAATTTCCAGCTCACTCCACTGACAACCCATCAACCCAACTCATACTGACCATAGCCCACATAGACCATTACTAACATTACGTGGGTCAAACCCACAAATCCTACCAAAAAGGATAGCCATGACTGACCCATTCAAAACCACTTGTCCATTATCTAATAATTGAATTTCCCACTAGAGGCCCATACGCGTGATGGACCTGTAATAGCACCAGGGACATCACTCATCACTTTGCATGTGTACACATCACGAATGGTCAAGTTCTGCAGGCCCACGGATAGCTACACCATGTGACCACTCGATCGTGCAGTCATGTTGCTCCTCCATATACCTTGTCTTGGTAGCTGTATCACACCGACAACAACACCAACCGCACTCCAACACGGTGAAGTTCTCGACCGAAAACAACTTTGCATCAACGAAGCTCGTGCATTTGCACGTCCGTGAGGCACATGCCCAAATTGCTCCACACGGAATGGATATAGTTCACGCGAATAGATAAACCCAAATACCAAATGACTCCATTTTTCTACGATTCCAAGCAGGCTCCCTAACCCATGTAATTGTTGTACCAGCAACTTGTGCCAAGAGAGATTAAACTGAGTTTTTTTTTTAGATGATGATGATCCATGGTTGAATCGGTTTTGAAAGAGATATAGAGAGAAAAATCTGAATGTGTATCTCTTCCTTTTTTCAAACTCAAGTTGCCGAGAGAGAGGGAGAGGACCTCAGCCCATGTGTGTATGGTGTGTCCTAGAGAGAGGATAGAGAGAGCTAGTGCATGTGTGTCTGCATGTGTTGCTGCCGTGTGTGCATGTGTATGCATGTGCCGTGTGTATGAGTGTCTCCGTGTGCATGTGAGTGTCTTTTGCTCTCAAAACCGTGTGTATGTGTGTGCCCTCTGTGAATGGGTTGTGTGTGTATCGGTCGTGTGTGTATGGTGTCCCGTGGGTGAATATATGCTGTGTCTCTGGGTGTCTCACCATGTGTGTGTGTAATATGTGCCTCTGTGAATAGGTTGTGTGTCCTATGGTCTGTGTTGGGTTTGTGATGGGTGGTGTATCATGTGCATGGCGTCTCCCTCTCTCTCACATTTTTCTCCTCCCTACCGTGTGTGTTTATGGAGAACCATGAGAGAGATCAGAGAATAAGGTTGGTCTGCCGTGTGCATGTGTATATGGGTGTCGTGGTGTAGCCGTGGTCTCCTCCTCTCTCTCTAACCGTGTGTGTGTATCCTCTCTATGTAGTATCTCCTTTCTCTCACATTTCTCTCTCTAAGCCGAGAGAGAGAGAGAGAGAGAGAGAGAGAGAGAGAGAGAGAGAGAGTGTGTGTGTGTGTGCAGCTGGGTTGTTGTTGCTGTGAGGGAGGGAGAGAGCCCCTGAGAGAGAGAGATACCATGTGTGTGTCAATCCTCCACTCAATACTCCACCCAAGAAAGAGATCCCTCAGCCCATGTGCCTTGTGTCTTTTTTTATCATTGTATTCTCCCACCATCTACTCTCACTTGCTCCACTTTTATCTTCCACTGAAAGCAAACACCGACCCCACTTTTTTTGTTTTTCAATGTTATCTCTCAATAAAACACTCTCCACCTATTCCACTCATCTTTCTTTCTTTTTTTTTTTTGTTTAAAACCGCCCCACTATTTTCTTCTTTTTCTTTTTTTTATTTTATTTTCTATTTATATTGTTTTTTCTTTTTATCATTTTCTTTTGTTTATAAAATATTTATCAATTTATATAAAACACACCTAAACATATATACACACACATAAAATTATACAAAAATATATAAAATATTAGTATTATAAAATAATTTGACCAAAATAGTTGAGATTTGGGATTAAAGCTTCACTTTGATTTTTTTGCTAAGAGTGGTCAAAATAAAGTACCCAAGTCTTAGGGCCGGTCAAAATGGAGTGTCTATAATATGCAACTAGGCCGATTGGTCAAAAAAGGGTACCTCAGCGAGACTACCTAATATACCTCTCACACTTAACACCGAGAAGTGAAAGGAGGATCAAACAGTACAACGGTAGTCGAGATCCAAGGGTTATGTTCCCATCATGGCAGAGCCTGCAACCGGTCAGTCTTTTGGCAAGCTTTTTCAAGCAAGCCTCTAACAAACTGTTCAGGAATAGTAGATGGCAAACATAGTGACTTAGGCGCACCAATGCAAATGCAAATTCAAAGAAACACATAAGTGTAAATAAAATGTTATATCATGAGTTCGAGTCAAGTTCTCTAAATCTTCAGCAGAGTCGCTAGAAACTGTAGCTCGGCTTTTTCGCGCTCCTTTCGGAAACTCAAAATAAGCCCTATAGTTCAAACTCCTGCGATTTTGAATCTAATCTCACAAGTGCAATATGAAATTGATAATCACCAAAGAGTCTAAATTCGACAAATCAATTTTGAATCAAAAATGCCAAAATTGGACTGCTTTGCTAGATACAGAGTCACCACCTAAATATTTTATTTTGGGAAAATTTAGCAAACTCATGACTCGTGTCAAAGGCCACGTGTCTGTCATCACCAAAGTTGTCTTTGCTTAGGAACTTAGGTACGAGAGGGGAAGGTCATGAATTGAACACCCCTGCTTGCCCGATCAAAGATCAGCCTCTACTAATCATGATATGATTTTTATATACATTATGTGCTCTTGTTCCGGTTATTAGGCTAGTTTTATTATGTGATGCGCACAAGCAAGTATAGACTAGTTTGCTCAAGTTGAAACAATTCAATTTCATGTTTGTTTTGTGAAAAGGGTTTGAATTTGCCACCTCAAGTGGGCTTAAAGTTGTGAATTTGCCACTTAACCAAGTGGGCTTAAAACTGTGAATTTGCCACTAGACATAGTGGGCTTAAAACGTACATTCGTTGAATCGTTCCAATTCAAACAACAAGCCTTCATCCATAGGCATTCAAGAAGTTTATCAAGTAAGCATTTAGCTTTATGGCAAGCATGCTAGTCACGGCAATCACTCACACTCATACAAGTATGCTAAAGCACTAAAAACTCACCTAGTACTCCAAGCTAAGATAAAACAAAAGAGTTAGAAAAATATGCATGATTCCTAACTATACAAGATGTCTAATGCAACACACGCAATAATGCAATTAATAGGCTCGGCTACTAATATAGCATATGATTCAATTAAATGACATGTGTTTAAACACGTATTTAATGAAGTAATTGAAACGACAATGCAGTTTGAATGATGCGCCGAGCCTTGGTGCATGCAAGGCTAGATGAATGGATGCAAACATAAGGTATGTTAATTGAAATATGTCCCTAATCTAACCATCAAAAGTGATTAAATAAAAGGGAGAAAGACGTGAGGTTGGAAGACACACACATTATTACATTTTGCTCTCACGAAGGAGAGTCCGAATGAATAAAGCAAAACTAACTAGTAACTAATTAGAGCTAAGCTAATTAAGCTAAGCTAATGAAGCTAATTATTACAAACCAAATGAATAACTAGCTAAACTAATTAACTAATTATTACAACATTTTAATTTAACTAACTAGTAAGCTAATTAAATTATAACACAAATTCAAATAATCTAAGTAATTAAAATATTTAACTACTTTGCCACTACTCTGCCTTGGGAAATGGAAGATGCACATGCTCGGATATCACTCGAAAAGACCTCCGTTTCGCTCCCAAAAGCCTCTATTTGCAGAGTTAAACACTTCCAGAACCATTTTGCTCCACCTTACCAACATTCTACTAAGGTTTACATCAGTGGCCAGCTGGCCACTGGTAAAGACTGTCGGCCATGGAAGTGGCCTGCCAGCCATCTGCCGACCATGGATAGTGGCCTTCCGGCCACTAATGCACTGGTTCAACTTGTTGGAACAAAGAACAAACAGAGCAAAAATAGGGTATTCCCACAGATTGTTTGCACAAGTAACCCTTCATTTTCATGAACAAATCCAAAGAGTTGTGAACTTAAGCCAAAAACCACCAACTCAAACAATTTCATTGCATAATGGCTTGTGACCCAAGATTTGCAAGTTCAATAAATGTAAAATGAGACACACAAGAACCATCACCCTATTATACATGATCAAGGGTAATGGAGACCTAGGAAACTTGACACATTTCATCACTTTGAGTATAAAATGTCCCATTTTCCTTCTGTTCAATTAACGTTCGATTGAACACACAACAGACAAGTTATTATCTTGTTCACTTTTAATCCCAAGTTTTAATTACTCTTTTTTAACTTACCAACCATTCTTTTATCCAATTAAGTCCAAAGGTGAATTAAAGTCCTCTAATGGAAAGAGAGCTCCAAACACAAGTTGCTTTAGATATGAAAAAAGTATTATACCGTTGGTAATGAACCCCCTAAGGGATTAAACCATTAAGTATGAAACCTTAATTTCACACTTAGGCAAACAAGTGACTTGAAACCACTTTCAAAGCAAAATGAAAATCCAAGAAAGGAGGGAGGTTGCAGAGATGATTAATGCTAAAATTAAGTATGAAAAGCACCAAAGACCTAAAACACCAAGCTTGTGAGGACTATTACACTACAACTATGCAATACAAGACTCAAATGCAACAACCAACCCAAAATAGAGTTAAAACAGCCTAAATCAGAGGCTAAAACATGTTGGAATTAAGCTATAAAAACCTAGCAAAATAAACTAAAGCATGGCACCAATTAGGCTAGTAAACAAGACATAAGGAGAGGAGACTAACCCCTCCAAATTTGGACTTCAAAACATGATTTTCACCACTGAAAAGCTCTGAAATTCAGTGGTTAAAAGCTTGAAAAATGATAGTTTGAAAGTGGGAAACACAAGTGGGAAAGCCTTACAAATAAGGTACAAAGAAAGGTGAATCACCCCTACCTTAAAATGGCTTCAAACCACAAATTTCAACCCACTTTAACATACTTTTTATAACCCCAAAACAACTAAAAAATAGGGAAAAAAAGATAGGAAAACAAGTATGCAAAGTAAGCTAACAAAGCAAATATTATACCTCTTGAAAAGAAGAGTGATTCTAGGCAACAAGTCAACCCAAAACCAACTTCAAAAGCTCCAAGAAGATTCCAAGGAACCTGAGCTCAAAGGTGATCAAGTTTGGTTAAGGAAGTATAGGCAAGAGTGTAGTATAAGTAGGCAAAAGTATAAAGAATTTGTAGCGAGAGAGAGAATTGTAGAGAAAGCGGAAAATTTTGAGTCTAAAATTTTCTAACCTTAAAACATGAGAGAGGGGGTCCTTATATATAGAAAACATGAAATCTATACAAGGAGATCCAGCCCTCTACGTATGGACAGATGCAAGCATCTGTGCAAACAGTTGGCACAATTGGCATAAAATATCTACAAAAACATCGGTGGCTGGCCAAGCGTTGATGGCCGATAAGGCACATCAACGGCCGACAGACAAGAAATGATGGCCGGTAGCCTCTAAGGATGGCTGACATGCCACCAAAGATTGCAAGATGGAAAAACCAAGGCATGGTCCAAAAATGAGACAAAATGGATGCAGGGTTTGAAAGGCTCAAAGTTGTATGCTCCACTGAGGACTTCAAGCACTTGGCAAGCAAACAGACTCATCATCGGATGTACCTGCAAAAACATCCAAGTCTTGAAGGGCCGTCTATAGACACCCAATTTTTGACCGCCCGCAAGACTCAGACGCTTGGTTCAATACACTCAATGATGAAAGTTGAATTATGAATTCTCAGCGATTCGAAATCAATCAGGCTTCCTAAATAACCTCACGTATTCAACATTTACCTTGTTTGAACCCATGAGTTTCATTTTTGGACCTTTTTTTACCTTGAGTTGAGTTTGAACCAAAAAAATAGGGGAGGCCATCAAGGCCCGACCATGCATCAGTGATGGCCAACTGTGGCTATAAATGGTTGGCCTGCCTTCAATGGCAACAAACACTGTTCTGGGTGGGAGGCCGCCAGTTGTCATTTTTAAAAAAAAATTATCACCTTTTGAGCTCGAATTCTATAAAACTGAAGCTCTGGGATTGTTTTGAGGGTTGAAAAAAATTCTAGAAGTGATATATACACCTTGAGAGCTCTTGTCTCATCCTTCTTCCATTGCAAGTCATCTTTGAGCTAACCTAGCTTGTTTGTATCACCTCTATACACCATACACAGCCTTGTCTTACCACCCTAGGGCCTTGGTTGATCTTGGAGAGGTATAATTCAAGCTTGAGAATGCATTGAAACCAAGTTTGAAGCATTCACAACAAGTTTACTTCTTGAAAAGTATAAGCTTGTTTTCTCTTCTCTTGTCTTCATTTCTATCATTTACTTCATAATTCTTGTTGACTTGGATTGTTTTGAGCTTGTTTGAAATGATTGGAGTTGGGTTTGAAAAGTTACCAAAAGGGTATGGAGAGCTTGCTCTTTCTATACCTTTATTCATAACTCAAACCTTCTCCTTTTCACTCTTTTCCTTTAGTATTTACACTGATTTTCAGAGGTTTAGAAAGGCAAAATATATATATATATATATATATTTTGAAGCTTCAAAAGTAGAATGGTTAGCCACCTCTCCTTATTCTTGTTTACTGGCCTTAATTCTCATTTTTATTGTCTAGCTTTTCAACCCCTTTTCATACATGTTTTACCTCTGATTTTCACGTATTAAGGGCTGTTTTGAGGTTGTCTTGGTCTTTTCAATTGGTTCATGCCTTGTTTAATACACTTGTGGTCTCATTAAGTTAGCATACTTGTTATTTGATATCCTTTCTTTGTTCATTTTCCATGTTTGGAGCCTAAGTTTACTAATTAATTAACCATCCATATCTTTCATTCATGAGAATGGTTCCAACCAATTGAGGTTGTTTAATACATGCAAGGGGGACCTACACTTCATGGCGTAATCTCTTCAGACATTCATTGGCAACCGTGGAGCCTTTTTCTCATGTCTTAGAAGAACCTCTTGTTTGACATTATTTCTTGTTTAGAGGACTTTAACATCACATTTGGACAAATGGACTAATGAATGGCAATGACTAAAACAATTGGTTTAAAACTTGGATTAACACACTTAAAGAAAATGGCTTAATAGCTTGAACTTGGCCGAACGTTATGCCAAGTTCCTTGTGTCAAGGGTCATCAAGCATCAATTCATGGTGTTTTTGATGTCCTTGAAGTGTCTCAACTTCCTTTTTTTGAGTTCATTCCATGACAAAAGGGGAGGGGTGGTCATTTGCATTGCATTCATTGATTTTCGTCCAAAATGATCTCCGAGATCATCAAGCAATCATATTGCTCATTGATGGTTTTGGAATCAATCTCAACCTTCTCTTGAGGTTTTCCCATGAAAGAGAAGGAATGAAGGACAAACAGAGCTTGAAAATGCTCCATCTGCACTGATTTCACCTTAGAGCACAGAAACAAAGCTTTGCACCAAATCAATGCATGGCCGACCCTTTGTAGGCCTAGCTGGCCATTAGTGATGCATAGCTGGCCCTTGGTGTGTGGCCAGCAGTACAATTTTGCAAAAACAGAGGCAGTAGCTGAAGGTGAAATAGAGATGGCCTGGGCAGACAAAGTAGCTTTCAAGTGACGCGCATGCAACCTTCATCCATCTTCCATGGTGTCCTTATCAAATGCGTTTGATTATTTTATTGTTCATTAATTGTGTTGTAATATTTAATTAGTCGTAGCTAATTATTTGGTGTCGTAATATTTAATTAGCTTAGCCTAGTTAAATTCTTAATTAATTAGCTTAGATAGTTAGACAATTATTCATTTCAAGTGTTGTAATAATTAGTTAATTAGTTTAGCTATTTATTCAAGTTGTGTAATAATAAGCTTAATTAGCTTAGCTTAGCTCGGTTAGCTAGCTTATTCATTCAGACTTTCCTTCATGAGAGCGTAATGTAATAATGTGTATGTCTTCCAACTACACGTCTTTCTCCCTTTTATTTATCCGCTTTTGATGGTTAGATTAGAGACATGTTTGAATTACCATATCTTATGTTTGCAGCCATTCATTTGTATTGCATGCACCGAGGCTCGGCGTATCATTCAAACTGCATTGTGTAGACACCCCATTTTTGACCGACCTTAAGACTCAGACGTCACCGATTGAGCACTTGGTGATGTTGCATATCGTGCTCGTTTAGAGATTTTAGGGTCTCGGTTGCGAGCCTTGCCTCCAAACTTCCAGACTCTTTCGTGCTTTGCCTCGGTTTATAACTGTGCTCTTTTTATTTTCTTCCCAAAGGGAAGGAGAGGTCTTGTAGATCATCTCTCAAGGTCAGGCTACGCTTTCATGGTCGAGGCCATTTTGCCCGCTTGGAGCCCTTGCTTTTTTGAGCCGCTGGTCAGATGCCTCGGTTTGGGACCGCTTAACCACCTCCATTTGCTTCGATTTTTGGCACATACCTTATTTCCTCCCTTTTGAGGGACACTGTGGTTCGAGAGACCGACTTTGTGGTCGAACACCACTTCCGGTGCCTAACAGTTAGTTTTCGGGGCGCCAGGCAGCGCGTTTCGGCTCTCGAACCTTCATTTTGCATCGGTTTGGGCTCATTTTTGGTGGAGGCCTTATTTTCACTATTAGGAAGGTTGTAGAAGGGTGGGAGGCCAGTAATTGTTCTGACAACCAGTTTTATTCCTTCATCACCCTCCATCGCCCATTTTTCCCACTAGAAAGCCAATGTTGACCACCCTAAGTCCACTTTTTCATGCCCTAAACCACATATTTGTGTTGTAGACACTTGGGAGGCCACCAATATCAGATGGCTGGCCAGTAATTGTGTTTGACCCTTGAACCCCTAAAATGGGCTTTTCTCTCCTAGTTCACTTTCTTCGCTTTTTGACCACATGGTTGTGCACACATGGGAGGCCACTAACTGAGGTGGTCGGCCACTAATCTTGCTTGACCTTGGCTTGCCACATGAGGGCCGGCCACCACCACCAACTTTTTAATCGGCCATTTTGCTTCTCTCCTTGTACATCACAAATATGCCCTCTGCTTTCCCCAGATTTTGTATCCTGGCTAACTTTTGAGAGGAAATTTGAATTTCATTTCTTTTCCCCACTCTTGCCTATATAACCACCCCCAAATTTCTTGTTTTAGAGGTTACAAAAACCCTTTGGAGCTCCTACATTGAATCTCTCTCTCTACACTTCAACCTCAAAACCTCCCAAACCCTACACCATTTCTACACCACCACATAGCACCACACCACCACCATCCTTTCTAACACTTGAGCTGGTTTTTCAGAGCTTAGGAGCACCTTTTCTCGTGCCAAGAGCCGTCAAGTTTGGTCTACAGGGTGAGTCTTCATTTTCCTCTTTTGTGCTTTTTATTTTGTTCTATATCTAAGTCATACTTGCTTACATTTTGGGCTCCAACCCTAACTAAAAATAGAGATGTTTTGAGGTCTTTTTTCATGTTTTATTAAGGGTCCTTCCATGTTTAAGGTCTCCAGCTACCACTTGCTTCTTTACCTCTCTTGTATGCCTCTTTCTTGCATAGTATTTTAGGCCTATTTGTGAACTGTTTTGAGCTTGGATATAAAATGTAAAGTGGCTTGTTTTGAGCCCTTCTTCAACATTGTTAAAGGACTCTTCACTGTTTGAGGCTTCCATCTGTCCCTTGCCTCTTTATCTCTCTTTTGGCCCTATTTTTGCATGCTTTTTTAGCTCCTTGTGCTTGTATTTTTGGGCTCTGGTACGAACTGTAAATAGTCATATTTTGACCCACTCTTCATGGTTTATCAAGGGTCTTTCACTGTTTGAGGCTTCCTTTTTGCTCTTTGTGTTAAAGCTCTCTTTTATGCCTTATTTTGTATAATATTTTAAGCTTGCTTGTGCACTGTTTTGGGCTTGGTCATATACTGTAAAATATCATGTTTTGGGCCCCTCTTCAACATTGTTGAAGGGCCCTCCTCTGTTTGAGGCCAGAAGACATCACTTGCTTCTTTGTCCCTTTTTTGGCCTTTTTCTTGCATAATGTTTTAGGCCTTCTTGTGTTTATTTTTGTGGCTTGATGTAAACTGTAAAGTGCTTCATTTTAAGCTCCTCTTCAACTTTGTTGAAGGGATCTTTAACATTTAAGTCCAACAGCTGTTACTTGCTTCTTTATCTCTCTTTTGAGGCCATTTTTGCATGTTAGCTTAGCCCTACTTGTGTTCACCTTTTGGCCTTTCTTAAAATTGGAAATATTCTTGTTTTGGGACTATCTTGATTCTGTCTTCATACTTCATGTTCAAATAATGCATGTTTTGTATAGCTATAAGTCATTCCATGCGCCTAGTTTCGAGTCTCATTTCACGCATCGGGTGTCATATTGCCATGTTTCGGTCATGTAGCATCATATTTTAGTGCTGAAATTTGCATGTTTGTATGCCATATTCCATGCCTTGCCATGCTTTGGTAGAGTGGCATTCGTGTTTTAGGATCGGTCTGGGTTTGCGGCATGTGTGCACACATCTCGAGTGTCTCATTTTCATCTAACTACCTCGCGTGAAAGTGTGGTGAGGTCCACTTGTGTTGGTGTAAGTCCATTATGCATTGTGTATGCTATTTCATTTCACAAAGATTGTGTATGCTAGGTTGTATATTAGCGCATTGTGTATGCCATGTTACTCAGACATTGTGTATGCCATTTCATAGCATTGTGCATGTTAGGTTATATCTTAGTTTGCATTCATGCATGTCATGCATGTCATGCATATTGCATTGTGTTTGGGATAGGAGTTAGCACACGGAAACGAGGGACGCTTTCAGACTGAGTGACGAACGTATCTCAATTCCCAGTCACCGACACTCCGGATTATCCATGATGGAGTTTAGGCATTGTTATGTTTATATGTGCATTCATTTTATATTGAGTTGTGCAATTGACTCCTCGGCCATCATGCATCGATATGCGTGATTGGTGGCACGAGGATCGAGGCATGCATACATATGTGAAAATACATTACTATGCCCCTTTCCTGCTCTCTATTGCAGCAAATCAAGAATCAACAACCTTTTAGAGTTTGGCGCGCTTTCCAAGAATGATTGCAAAACAGAGGCTAATTGGGGCATCCCAGTGGATTTCCACGCAAGGCAGCCCAAACATACATCATTCATCAGAGTTGAGGCAGTCCCTGGCTTGCATGCCAATTTATAGCTTTCCTAGATTAATTTGTAAATTAATTAGGATTTTTGTACTTGTTCGGACTGTATTTATTCGGATCAGATATTATTCTTTTCTACCCTCGCATGAGGGCAATGTTGTAATAAGTGTGCGTGAGGGTGATGTATGTCTTCCAACCCCACATCTTTCTTCCCTTTTATTTACCTGCTTATGATGGTTCGATTAGGGCATGTTTCAATTAGCATACAGTATGATAGTATGTTTGCACTCATTCATCTGTTTTGCATGCACCGGGCTCGGCGCATCATACTAACTGTATTTGTATTTCAATTCCAAGTTGAATACTTGTTAGCTGTTGCATCTCATATGCCATGTTTAGAATAGCCGAGCCTGCTATAGTTGCATTCTTGCATGTGTTGCATTAGGCATTTCTGTATACTTAGGATCATGTATGGATTTCTAATCAGTTTCTGTTTTGGCTTGGAGTACTCGATGAGTTTTATGCTTTAGCATCCTTGCATGCGTGTGAGTGACTGCCATAAATAACATGTTTACCATGAGGCTAACTGCTTATGTGATATAACTGCCTGAATGCCTGTGGGTGAAGGTTGGGTTATTTGGATTGGAACAAATCATTGACTGTGAGTTTTAAGCCCACTAGATAGTGGCAAAACCATCATTTCTAAGCCCACCCGAGGGTGGCAAAATCAGATTTTAAGCCCACCGCGGGTAGCAAACCATCTTCAAAAACAAACATGAAGTGTTTTGTTCCAATTCAAAGCGACCTGTCTATACTTGTATGTTGTGCGATCACATAGTAAATCTAGGCCAATAACCTAATAAGAATACACAATGTTTTCAAAACTTGATATCATGGTTAGTAGAGGCCGATCTTTGATCAGTGAGCGGGGTGCTCACGGCGACCTTCCCAATCGCACTCCAAGTTCCCGAGCCGAGGCAACTTTGGTGATGACTTTAACACATGGCCTTAGGCACGAGTCAGGGTTTTCTAAATTTTCCAAAATAAAATATTTAGGTGGCGACTTTGTATCTGGCAAAGCAGTCCATGTTTGGCACTTCTTTCAAAAATCTGTTTTCTCAAAACGATTTGCTGGATTTGGACTCTTTGGTTCAAGATTTAGAACCGTGAGAAAAATCGAGTCCGAGCTGTAGCGAGGTCCCCCGCGGGCTTGTTACAGTTTCTGGCGACTCCGCTGGGGATTTAGAGAACTTGACTGAAACTCATGATATCTGGTTTTGACTACACTTGTGTGTTTCTTTGCATTGCATTTTGCATTGGTGCGCCTAGGACACCGTGTTTGCCATCTACTATTCCTGAACGGTTTGCCGGAGGTTTGTCTTGTCAAGGCATGACCATAAGGCTGACCGGTTGTAGGCTCGCAAGATGGAACACAAACCTTGCTTTTACCGGCATCCTTTTTGACCATTCGAGCTAGTGCATATCGAAATCCATAGTGACCATTCCAAACTTCTGAAAGTTGCTTACCCAATATAGGTTGTTTGAAACCGTCATATGTAGTAAAACTCTAGTCACGACAAAATAGGACAAGGAAACCCTACCCCAACATATAGGGTGTTTTGGCTCACTTATCTCATTTGTAACGTTAGTGTGCGCCCTCACAGGAATGCATGTATCGCTTATGAGTTTGGGCATCAGTTCGTAGGCATCAATCGTTTGAGAATCAATTATCTCATGGGTATCGATTCACTTTTGGGGTTCAAGGATAATGATTAGTGTTTGAGGACAAGATATTCAAATTTTATCGACTGCGGTGTTGTTATGCCCAAATTGCAGGTTGTGTATTTATTTTAAGTCGTTATGCCGCTTATCCGGTTGTTTATTTTATTGCTTTATTTATCTTTTCCGCTAGGATGCTTTTAGCACAATTGATTCCGACCCAGAGAGATATTCCCCAAAGGGTTCACCCTAGCAAAGGAACAATGGGCCGAGATTTCGCCGCCATAGAAATACACATACCCGTCAGTCAACAGGATCAGCAAGATATGGCCGGGATAGAAGAAATGATACGCCAAATGCAAGAGAGCATGAGACAAATGCAGGAGGACGCTGCCCGCCAAGCGGAGTTCTCTAAATAGCAGGCCGCAATCATGGCCCAGCAGGCCGAGCTAATCACTAGATCGCAATAAAGAAAATGCAAAGATTCGCTTCACATCAAGTTCTCCTCCACCAGGGTCCTGCATTCGAAAGCAGCACCTATCGCCCGTAATGCTCTGCCAAACACCCAGAACACCATGCCAAATGTCTAGAACATCCAGAAGGACACAGACCTTCCAACGGGGCCAGCTCTGCCCCCACTCCCGCCTCAACTATCCAAGACCCATACACCTGCCAACCACCCGGACTCTCTCTTCGAGTTTGAAATAGACCATACAGCACTGAAATTGAGTAAACTCGAGAAGCTATTCAAGAAGTCCCAGGGAGTAAAGGCTATTCCGGATATCGAGGATGGATATACCGATGTTGCTGTAACGCTACAGGATAGATTTAAAATGCCGCAGATCGATCGCTTCGACGAATCTGGTGATTCCATGGTCCATCTCCTATTATTCTCGATATATCATGACCAATAGGCCTCACCGCACTTAGAAGCTAATTATTTGGCCGAATCCCGCTTGTGGCCGCTTATCCGTATGCAAAGTTGGAGGACGATGTTAAGAGAAGTTGGGATGAAATGGCCGAGGCCTTTGTTGTGCAATACTCTTACAACACCCAGATCGAGATTACAACTCGTGATCTCGAAACAACAAGGCAGGAGCCCAAAGAAAGTTTCTTGGATTTTTTGACTCGATGGAGGGCGAAGGCATCGATGATGACTTTAAGGCCCACTGATAAGGACCAGATCAGGATGATTGTGCGCAATCTCCAACCGAAACTGATGCAAAAGAGGATTGTACTCCCCTTCCCCACCTTTTCGGATCTGCACGAGATGGGGGTACAAATCGAGGATGCAATGAAACAAGGTCTGATTGACCAAGACAGGGAGCAGCCCTGGAGAACCTTTAACCGCAATAACAACGCAGGACCGAGTTGCGCTACAACTACAAGAACTTCGGAGGTCAGCATGGTCACCACCATCCCCCCTCCCCTTCCAAGGCCCATGGCAGCCACACCCTTCTCCAGTGCATCCGGAAGTAGTACCCAAACCACTAAATACCAACCCAGAGGCCAAAAAACCTTCACTCCACTGTACATGCCTTTGTCCAAGGCTCTAGAGGTCTTAATCAGAAAGGGGCATCTAAAACCCCTGGAGCCGAGGCCATTACCAAATCTGCTTCCCCCTTCTCACAACCCAAATGCACGCGGCATATCACCAAGAGTACCGGCCATGATATCAATGTTTCAGCCAGTCACACGAGATTCAAGACCTCGTTGACAAAAATGTGATTCTGCCTCCAGAAAGACCTAATGTCACAACCAATCCACTCCCTACACACAACCAAGCTCCACCTCCCAAAAGAGTCAATCTTATCCAGACTGGGGTCGCATCTTACGATCCTTGTATCTATATTACTCCTTCCCACCTACCTAAGCCGGAGGTGATCCTTCCTGTCTGCACTGACTTGTGCATGATGGACATCTCCAACACCCAATCTGAGCCAATGGTGGTGACCACCGAAGTTGGGACGGGGTAGGTTTCAGAGGAAAGTGGAATTGTTAAGTTTGGGATTGAGCAGTCTGGGGATCTCGCTGGAGAAGCCTATGATCCAAGTGAGTACATCCTGTCAGTGGGCCAGTCTGAGCTGAGTGTAGGGTTGCCGGAAAGAGCAGAACTGTGTGTGATTCAAGAGGACAGATTTGAACAGGGAATGGATGATCTGACGGCTGTAGAAGAGGGCCTTGCCAACCTCCAATTCTTCAGTGACCAAGAATTAGGGGATGCGGCAGTCAACTGGTTTGAATATGAGGAGTCGGCGGAAGTTACCGGATGGTTGGATGATCAACCGGATGTTGTAGAATTTCAACCAGAACAGGGCCCGGTAGGGGCAAGAGTATCAGTGGTGGTCGGAAGGGCCGAAAGTCAGAGTACATTGCCGGAGAGCGCCGGTACAAAGAATTTCGCTCAGGACAGAAGTATTGTGAATACAGGGAAAGTCGAACAACAAACTGCACTGACGCAGGTAGAACAACAGGGTTCTGAGAGAACTGGGAAAGCCAAAACCATGAAGGGATCGAAAGTGCTGGGGGCACGAGAACAGAGGATGCTGTGAGCATGTAGGCTGAAAGTGCTGTGAGTACAAACATGCCCGAGCCAAACAGGTGCCTTTTGAATGCCAACAGAATGTGGTGGGAAGACGATGATTTATGTCTTGCCCACACAGACGAGGATTGGGAAAGCAATCAACCGAATGACACCTGGTACCTCGATGAGGTTGATCACATGACAAAAAGTGGGCGGTACTTCAAGCCCCCGCACCTAGACCAACCCGAGGCATCTGGAAAAGACAAGGAAGCTGAGAAACAGAGAGAGAAGCAGATTGAGGAGGAAGCTGTATTGAAGCAGCTGAAGAAGATACAAGCGGACATCTCCATCTCTGGGATCGCTATATGGCGCCACGAGTGCATGTGTGTCGCCCCATTCGCCATGGACAAGGCTAAACTCTATAGATACCACACCAGAAAGCAATGTTGGACTGGTCTTTCCGGGAGGAGGTTCTCCGACGATAACCTTTTCAGACAAAGAATTGCCGCCTGAGGGCGCAAATCATAACAAACCCCTCTACATCTCTGTGAAATGTAGGGACAAATGGGTGCCGGTAGTTCTTGTCGACACGGGATCCGCCATTAATGTATGCCCGTCAAGGACAGCATATGCGATCGGGTTGAAGCTCATGACTTCGTGCCAACTACTCAAGTGATCGAGCTCACGATAACACCAGCAGAGAAGTGATGGGGACTGTCAAAATTCAGACCCAGGTTGGTCCAGGACAACACAACATCGAATTCCATGTCTTGGACGTTCTTGCAACCTTTAATTTACTCTTGGAGCGGCCGTGGTTGCACCTGGTAAAGGCAGTCTCTTCCACTTTGCATCAGATGGTGAAATACCCCTACGGAAAGGGAGTAGCCATTGTTTCCAGGAACTCGTCAATCCATCTCCCTCCGGAGGTATCTATACCAGTCCTAGAAATCGAGCACGTATGGAGAACGGTTTCGCCAGTTTTACTTTGGCCGAGGCCCCGTTGTGTAATATCATGGCCGTTAATGAGGGAATGTATGTCAAGACTAACTGCTCACCTCATGAATAAGCTACAACACATCCTCGGGATGGTATTGGGAAGGAGCGACCGGAAGGGCATCGCAGTATTGGCCGAAGTGCCACACAACCCTCATACCTTTGGCTTGGGTTATCTGCCCACCAAAGAGGACTGGATGCGAAAGGGGAAGGAAATGGCTGGGAGAACCAAGGCGAAGAAGGTGGGGAAGCCTTTTGACTTAATGTACAGGCCCATTCAGGGTACCCTGAACGGACGCTTTGTCCGGGAGGGCGAGGACTTTTCGTTTTGTGGCTTCCCCGAGCCGTGGCTGAATGCGGAGAAGAAGCACGTGCCAGGCTTCGAAATTTTCTTTGATCTACAATTACCGTGGATGATGTTGTCAAGAGCGCATGCACTCCATCACTTGAGGTTGAGCAAGGTAAGGCAAGAGACTCGAGGGCGAAATTGAAATGGGGTAGCATTGGCATGTCTACTTTCGATCCTCCGATTGACCATAAGTGCTTGGGGATAACTTCTGCTTCCATGATTAGATGAAACGGCGAGCCTACCAAGAACTATTTTGATGCATCTATCGCACCTCTCTCACTTGGCAAGACGAGGAGGGATTTTTGTCCAAAGAAGACGGTCGTAGTGAGCCTAATCGATTCCACCGAATCTTGTGAGTCTGAATCAGGTTCGAGCTCGACTGAGTCTGAGTCTGGTAATCCTGGGGATGATAACCCAGATGCCACAGTTATGTCTAGGTCGTATTTTTCTTTCTCATTTGAGCCTGTTGTAACCGAGAATGCGGACGATTTGGATGTGCTTAATGAGAATCAAGTAACTGTGGTTTCTGAGTACTTTTCTGTGCCCTTAATTTATTGCATAAACTCATACTTTCAAAATTTTGATGAAAACGACGAGGAAGAAATTCCTCCGGTTTTGCAACGCTTAATTGAGCAGGAGCAGGAGAGATTTGTCAAACCCTTAATGGATGAAATCCCTACCGTGAATATTGGTACTGAGGAGGACCCGCGGCTGGTCCAGATCGGGTCCACGTTGTCTTCGGAGGAACGCGAGCGCTTAGTCGCTTTATTAAAAGATTGCAAAGATGTTTTCGCGTGGTCCTACGAAGACATGCCTGGGATCGATCCTGAGATTGTACATCACCGGATCCCCCTTGACCCCGAGGCCCGACCTGTCAAACAGAAGCTCAGAAGGATTCGCTTGGACTGGGCTCTCAAGATTAAGGAAGAGGTCACCAAGCAAATCGACGCAGGCTTCCTGCTGGTATCCGAATACCCGACTTGGTTGGTCAACATTGTTCCAGTGCCGAAGAAGGATGGCAGAATCGTGGATGTATGGATTTTAGGGATTTGAACAGAGCCAGTCCGAAGGACGACTTTCCCTTACCGCATATCGATGAGTTGGTAGATTTCACAGCAGGGCATGCTTTGCTCTCATTCATGGATGGCTTCTTAGGGTACAATCAGATAGTAATGGCACCTGAAGAACGGGAAAAGACTACATTCACCACCCCGTGGGGGACATACTGCTACAGAGTAATGCCGTTTGGGTTGAAGAATGCTGGAGCTACTTATCAACGGGCCGCGACCACAATATTGCACGACATGATCCACAAAGAGGTTGAGGTGTACGTGGATGACATGATTGTCAAGTCCAAAGAAAGAGAGGGCCACTACACTGCCTTGCAAAAGTTCTTTCAAAGGATTAGAGAATTTTGCTACGTAACCCTCGTAAATGTACATTTGGTGTTACAAATGAAAAATGTCAGTTTCGACACACAAAGAGGTATCGAATCGACCTTCCAAAATTAAGGCCATCCTAGAAATGCCCCTACCATGGACTGAAAAGGAGGTGCAAGGCTTTCTGGGTAAAGTGCAATTCATAAGACGGTTTATCTCAAAATTAACCTTGACTTGTGAACCACTTTTTTGGTCTCCTGAAGAAAGGAAAGAAATTCCAATGGGACGGCCGATGCCAAGCTGCTTTTGAACAGATCAAGGAATACTTACAGAACCCGCCCGTGTTGTCACCACCAGAACCGGAGAGGCCGTTGATATTGTACCTTTCAGTGCGAGGCTTTCTGGGTAAAGTGCAATTCATAAGACGGTTTATCTCAAAATTAACCTTGACTTGTGAACCACTTTTTTGGTCTCCTGAAGAAAGGAAAGAAATTCCAATGGGACGGCCGATGCCAAGTCGCATGGAATGCATCAAGGAATACTTACAGAACCCGCCCGTGTTGTCACCACCAGAACCGGAGAGGCCGTTGATATTGTACCTTTCAGTAACTGAGACTACAATGGGCTGCATGCTCGCACAAGAATCGGAGGACAAGGTGGAGAAAGCCATCTACTATCTGAGCAAGAAGATGCTAGAATATGAGACTCGCTATACACCGTTGGAGAAGGCTTGCTTTTTGGTATGGGCTACCAGAAGCTACTAAGACTACCTCGTTAGCTCACTCCGTAATGTTGGTTTCATGACTGATCCCATCAAATATCTTTTCGAGAAACCAAGACTTACAGTAGGCTAGCTCGTTGGTTGTCAAGGTTTCTAAATTTGATCTCAAGTATGTAACGACAAGTCAATCAAGGAAGAGCAAGAGCGTAATTCTTAGCCGACCATCCAAAGGGAAGGAGGTGAAGCAATGAGTACTTATTCCTGTGATGAAGCTATTTTTGCACATCGATGATGAAACTTGATTTATGTACTTTGACAGAAAGGCCAAATCAAGACGGTATGGGATAGAGTGTTATCGATAGCACCCGACAAGTCCCGTATCCCTTTAGCCTTCAAACTCCTGCTCAAAGTCTCGAACAACGGCGTATTATGAAGCATGCATTGTCGGGTCTAGAAGCAACTTTGGAACTAGGGCAAGACAGCTGGACGCCATCTAGACTCGAACCTTGTTGTGTCTCAAGCAAAAGGAGACCGGAAAGTCAAGGAAGAAAAGATGATGATGTATCACTGCATCTTGGATTTGTTAATCCTCGCTCAAAAACTAAACTTTGCTCATCTACTAAGAGAGAACAACAGGTTCGCAGATTCTTTAGCAACTCTATCTTTCATGATAGACATCTCGCTCGAGTCCTGATGCGCCCAAATATCATTGACGTAAATTTGCACCGCCACGAGTCGATTGCTACTATAGATGAAGTTTAGGACGAAAACCCCTGGTATTACGACATTTGGAATTTCTTGGAGAAGGAAGCATACCCGCCAGGGGTAAATGCCAAGGATAAGAGGGCAATCAGAAGAATGGCCATTCAGCTCATCATCTGTGGGGGTAAGTCAGATAAAAGGGGTCATCTGGAAATGCATAAGCTATGTGTCGATGCCGAAGAATCAAAGCATCTAATGGAAGCCATCCACGGGGGAGAATGTGGTGCGCATATGAATGGAGTAATGTTGGCACGGAAGATCCTCAGACAGGGTTACTACTGGTCCACCATGGAGGAGGATCAGACGGCTTTGTTCGACAATGCCACAATGTCAAATTCATGCAAATCGCATGAACATTCCGCCAAAATCAGCATAAACATGACTTCACCATGGCCATTTTCACCGGGAATTGATGTGATCGGGCATCAATTCAAGGGGTTGAATGGGCATGGGTTCATCTTGGTAGCGATAGATTATTTCACAAAGTGGGTCGAGGCCCAATCTTATGCAGTGTTGAAGGCTTCGCTTGTCGCAAAGTTTATCAGAAACAACATCATCTGTCGTTATGGAGTCCCAAACGAGATTATTTCAGACAATGATTCCCACTTCAAGAAGGAGGTGATTTATTTGTTGGAGAAATACAATGTGGCTTTTCATAAGTCGTTTACATACGGGCCGCAGACCAATGGAGCGGTTGAGGCTGCCAACAAGAACATCAAACACATATTGCAGAAGATGGTGGAAACCTACCGGGACTGGCCAGATAAGTTGCCATTCACTCAGGCTACCGGACTTCAATCGTAACTTCATCGGGCGACTCAGATTCAATGGTTTATGGATGGAGGCCGTTTCTACCTATTGAGATTGAGGTCCGCCATTACGAGTATTGGCCGAGTGTCAAATAGCCAAGCAGACAAGGCAGAAGCAGTTTGAGGAACTCATGCTTTTTGATGAGAGAAGACTGAAAGCATTGTACTACGTTCAAGGTTATCAGCGTAGAATTGCCCGGGCTTTCAACAAGAAAGTTAAGTCCAGGAATCTAAAGGAAGGAGATTTGGTACTCAAGGACAACCGAGCTTCCATCCACGAGACAAGGGGCAAGTTCAGACCCAATTGGACTGGTCCCTACATCATTAAGTCTATCTGGTCAGGTGGAGCTGTGGTTTTGATGGATCTAGATGGCTTGGAGTTCTCACAACCGATCAATATGGACAAGTTGAAGAAATATTACCCTTGAGAGGCTCGCTAGGCTGAAAACCTGAAAGGGCGACCCAGGCAAAACTTAGAGCACGAAAAATTTGAAATCACAAAAACTGAGCTTGCAAGGTTGAAAACCCGCAAAGAGTGGCCTTGGCAAAAGTTAGAGCGTAAAAGGAGAGTGAAAATACCCGAGTGAACCTAAGCCTGAACTACGTAAGGCTTGATTCCCATCTTTGGGATACGTAGGCAACTTCATCCTGAAGTTCAACCATAAACTTTTCCCCGATCAACTCTGTCCATTTGATCATCTCGGTCATCTTTGTCCATCAGCATTTATCGCAATCTCCATGCAGTTATTCAGACTAGGGCAACTTTCCGCTGCCATACAATGCCATGTACTATTCAGATTAGGGCAACTTTCCATTCAGAATCGTGGTTGTGCATCTCAAAGGATGATCTCGTGCATGTCCAGCTCGATCCATATCGAAAATAGTTTTGAAAAGTTTTAATAAAAGTCGACTTTGTTCAAATTAACTGCTTACAACTAAGACCATTTTTGGACCAAAGCGAAAATTTTCAATACCCACAACCTTCAATTTCATTGATTTCAAAATAGAGTTCTCCGCTTCTTGCATACAAATTGAAGTTGCTTTTTATTACATTCATAAAAAAACTTGAAAGTACCGGTAAAGCAATAAATTCGGGCATAGATAAGTCAAGTGTCCCCACGCCTCCCGAGTTGGTCGGCTCTCGATGCCAAGTCATTCGACCAGGCCTCCTCATTGAGCCAATCCCAACACTCGTTAGAAAATGCAACCGAAAGTAGAAGCGGGGCTAGGAGCTCTAGTCCTCCAGTTGTGGCATACCGCAAGCCAGGCGCCAGATCGAAAGCAAATGGCACTCAATCCTTTGGCGGCAAGTCTGATCATGACCGAATCAAGCGCAGAACCTAATGGAAAGTAGAACACACAGTGGGTCAGACCAATCAACTGGATCCCAATCAGCCGGGACATGCTATAGCTCATTGCCGGGAGATTGAGCCAAGGACAGCGCCAAGCAATGCGATCTGCAGACAAATTGCACATCCAGTCACACCACTACCTTTCATCAGGGGCATCGACTAGGCGCTGTCGAAAGAAATAGCCTCGAGCTGAGTAGGCTGGGCAAGAGTCCACAACCTGCAATTTGTCCATCAACCATACCTGGGGAGGGATGAAAAATGAGAGAATAAAGAATAGAGAGATGTACGGTGAAAGGAAAGTGAGAAAAGGGTTTTTGTGAGAAAAATTGAGTCTGAGGGCCGAGTGATGTGAGCAAATACATATGTGAGATTGGGTGGGAAACATTACCTGCAGGAGCAGTGGACTCCCTGCAAATTTGGTCGTTTCCCGGCGATAGATAGCATCCAAGCCCATTAGTGTCTCAGCCAATGTCATGGCAACATAGCTCTTTCCTTCTTTCAAGCCTTGAGCAACTTCAATCAGACGAATGCTAGGTCCACCAAAGGCTGGGGCAAGCAAAAAGTGGGATAGCACACACAAGCCAAGGGCGTGTTGCCGGAAACCTTGCCAATAATGGTTGCTGTGGTCACCAGCGTCAGAAAAGCGATGAATCAAACCGATGATATCCAGCTCCCCATTACAGATCAGAGACCGAGCGTCATGCGCGGTAAGTCCGTACATCCGCCCTAAAGCTTAGGCGTGGCCAAAATGAAACTGAGGCAAAATCTCTTCGTAACGTTCAGATTCCATCAAAACTTGAAAATCTTCGAAAGTTGGACATACCTCTTGCCCGCCGAAGCTGAAAACATGTGTCACCGGGTTCCAAAACCTCGCTGTGGCATGGAGGAAAGGAAGGTGCAGCGGAGTACGACTCAGCGTGAATAGTGCATTCAACCCGAAACCCCGGAAGTTTAACTTTTCCGAGCCATCTAGAGAAGCAATCCAAGATGTGAGATTTTTGACGAGAAACGCCTCCATTTTTGTGCAAAACTAAGATAAATTGAATGAACCACGGAGCTAAGGCTTTTAAAGAGAAGAAGACACTATTCGGGGGGACACGTGTCAAAAATTTGATTTGTCGAAGCTAAGTGGCGTCGGCCACCTTTTCGCAGCCGCCATTTCTTTTTTCAAAACCGCCGATGGCCTCCCTTTGTAATAAAGCCGGCCGGCTCCCAAAAGTGGCCAGCCATGCTCTGATGTGTGTCCTTAGCCCTATTTTACCCTCCAGGAGGAAGTTTCAAGCATTTCCATGCAACGGGTATGTCGAAGGCCTCCATTTCCCTCGCTTTGACATGCCTGCTGCCAGATCGTCCAAGTACACTTTGTTTTGTTAAGTTTTGTTTATCGAGTTGTCGCTTTTGCTTATCGAGTTGTTTGTCGAGCTGTCGTGTTTCGTGTTTTTGAGTTGTTACTCTTTGTTTAAGCAATTTTTGTTTGAGTCTTGTTTATTGAGTTGTCAACACTGCTGTGTTTTGCTTATCGAGTTGTAAACTTGCTAAGGTTTTGTTATATCTTAGAAAATTAAGTTGTTGCGTTGGTTCACTACCTGACTGGGCAAATGCACAATGCACATTTCCATTCAATCTCATTATGGTGCAAAATGATACGATATGATGCTAAGAGTTTAAAATACAACACTTTTTCAAAAGCTGCTTCATTCCATCATGCTTCGCTTGTTACAACATTTTACAAACAAGGGCACAAGTTTTACAAAAAATAAAACTGCCTAACAACATACAATGTGCTACAACTACTAGCAAAAAGGTAAACAAAGCAAGGAACAGCCGCATCTATGCTCTCAAGAGAAGGAATAAGAGGCCCTTTAGTCCTCTTCTGTGGAACGGACCCTGTACCATCATCACCATCATCCGACCTGAGCCGCCATCCCTGGATCTCCTCACCTCGCCTTTCATTCCCTAACCAGACCTAACCCTCCTTCTCACGCCAGATGTCTCCGATCGACGATCGCAACCTCCTCCTTCTCATCCTCACCAAAGCTTCTCCTCTATAATGTGTGCTCAAGGCTCATGAGACGACCCCCTCCTCAAGCTCCTCGAAAAGGGCCGATGGCCCAACTCCTCGAAAAGGTCTTGATGGCCCAAATTAAAAGGCCCAGATGGTCCACCTCCCCGAGAAGGCCCAGGTGGCCCGGCCCGTGGCTGAGCATATACCGGGGGCATCTGAGAATAAAGAGTTCAATTTAAATACATCAGTTCAAATATGTACATCAGATGCAGATATAAGAAAACTACATGAAGTGGGTACATGTAAATACAGTGTGTAAGTGGGGTGTGTATCAGATGTGCCCTACACAAGTAGCCTATCAATGCAGTAGAATGTTCAAAATCAGCATATCATCAGAAGTATGATAAATGCCAGAAAACTAAAGGGTACCTAGAAGCCCATGATGGACAACTGCGCCTCCCTCCGCAGGACCATCCCCTCAAGTGAGGCTACCATCTCGAGCACCTGATCCATATACTCAACGGGGGGCTGCAAATGCAAAGGCAAGGGTATCAGTAAGGGAAGGAACGTCCAAGTATCTGAGTAATGAATCAAAGTCAGAAACATACCGTAGTGAGCTCGGGTCTCGACATATCTGTGACTAGGCATCGGAGGCTCTATCGATCTAATCGGAGAAGTAGTCCCATACCGCCACCCCATCAACTCGGCTTCGGCATGTCCGCCATCCAGATGAGGATGAATCGAGGAATCGGGGAACCAATCTACCCACCTCTAGATGTACCAAATCGCCGGTGGAAGGACGTCACACCGAGCTCGGGCTCGCTCAAGATGGCATACCAAAGAAGCCTCATCGTCGAAGTACGACCTCCCTTCAATGGAGGCATCAGGTATATGTGACGGTAAGTAGCATAATCCCCCTCCTCAAGATGTAGTAAGGCATCAGTACCCAGCATAGCACTAACAACATCCCAGGAAGAGAACCTATCAGCAATCCGCATACCAACTGGGGGTGCTGAGAGAGGGTCCTGAGAAGTGTACCCCCAGACCTGACGCAAGAAGCGGTCCCCCAAAAACCAGGCCCTACCAACTGGCCTTTCAAACAGATCTGCATCGAAGCACCCCACCCTCCCAAACCGAATCGAGACCTTCACCTAAGGGCGCCAGGTCGCCATGTGATCTCATGGATAATGATGCATAAACCAAGCAGAAATCGAGAATGTGCAGGACAAATCAAAGATGAAAACAGAAAGCACTGAGAGTTCTGAAATACCTTCGTCGACCGCATCGTGTCGAAGTATTGCCGCAGATAAAGGAGAGACTCCCGAGGTCTTGGCCGGTGCTGGCCTTCAAATACAAGTGAGTATGGGGTCACGAGGGGCCCCTCTACCACCAACTCCGGGGCTAATGTTGGGAAACACACATAGACCCATAACTGTGGAAAACAGTGCAGAATGAAAATGCAAAATGCTGAGGGCAAAATGCAGAGTGTAAAGTGCGCTGTGTGTGCAATATACAAGTAATGAGGGGCAGAAATGTAAATCAAGAGGGCAGAAAGTACCTCCCAGGCTCTCCAATAGCCGCTAAGTAAGTCCCCCCGTCCGCGGGAGGTCGCGCTCATGTAGCAATAAAGGGTAGCCAAGCTTCGCCACCCTACCATACCGCCTAACCTGTGATAAGTCCACCAAAGCACTCACAGATAGAGCCCGATGTTGTTCCTCTATCAAGAAACAAAGTGGTCCCAAAAGGAACATCGAAACCGCGGCATCAGGTCGCTTCCTCAGAGTCCTGCTCCATCTCCACCTCCAAAAATAGGAAGAAACCAGTGTATCGACCGCTCAAGATCTATCAACAGGAGGGCGAACCCCAAGAATATATCCAAGCGACCTCCCATCGCCCATGTCCTCGTCAGAAGGGATGGGCCAACCTCCCACGCCAAGGCTACCAACACGGAAAGTCAAACGGGTCATAGTCAAGTCCCCCTGGCGTAAAAAATAGAAGGAGTTGGTGGTGTCCCATCATCTCTCCACCAAGGCAGCATCAACGCCCTCCGGCAGACAAATGAGATAGCCCAAGATGTAGCGGGCCCAAACCCCGCTAAGTCAACCAAATCCCTGACACCTTCGGAGCTCGGATACCAATCTCGCCAGAGAGCCATATCCCCAAGACAAGGCGAGAAGTCACCGATTCGTAATGAATACATGTTTCAAAAAATGAATAAGTCCGCGGCGAATAAAATGAATAAGCCAGGCAAATGAAATGAATAAGCTGTGTGTATGCGTGTTCACCTCAATTATGGGTCAGGTGTTCGTAAAATCGCCATTGGCCGCGGTTCAACTCTCAATCAAGGTGTGTCGCGGTTCACCTCAATTATGGGCCAGGTGTTCAAAATCGCTGTTTGGGCTACGGTTCAACTCTCAATCGCAGTGTGTCACGGTTCACCTCAATTATGGGCCGTGTGTTTAGAAAATCGCTGGGTCATGCGGTTCAACTCTCAATCAAGGTTCCGCTGTGTGTTCACCTCAATTATGGGTTGTGTGTTCAAAATCGTTTGGGTCGTGGTTCAACTCTCAATCAAGGTGTCCGCGGTTCACCTCAATTATGGGTCAGGTGTTCGTAAAATCGTTTGGGTGCATGTTCAACTCTCAATCAAGGTGTGCCGATGTTCACCTTCAATTATGGGTCAGGTATTCGTAAAATCGGTTTGGGCCGCGGTTCAACTCTCAATCAAGGTGTGCCGCGATTCACTTTCAATTCGGCCGTGTTCGTAAAATCGCTGTTTGGGCCGCGGTTCAACTCTCAATTAGTGTGTGCGGTGTTCACCATCAATTCGAGCGGTGTTCGTAAAATCGGTTTGGGCCGCGGTTCAACTCTCAATCAATGTGTCCGCGGTTCACCATCAATTCAAGCCGTGTGTTCGTAAAATCGCTTTGGGCACGGTTCAACTCTCAATCGGTGTGTCGCGTGTTCACCTCTAATTCGGATCTGTGTTCGTAAAATCGGTTTGGGTCATGCGTGTTCAATTCTCAACCAAGCAGTGTCAGGTGTTCACCATCAATTTATGGGCTGCATGTTCAGAAATTCAAATGATCGAACTGTGTGTTCAGAATGTAAACAAAATGCTATGTCGTAGACTAAACATTCTAAATAAGCTGTGTACTCAAAATGAGCAGCCAAACATGGCAAAGGCACGAAATGCACGAAAAATACAAAATACATTGCAGAAAATGTAAAAGTGAAGTAAATACCTCTCGTGCTGTCACGACCCGAACCCGCCCCTATGGGTTAAGGCCATAATCAGCCAGTAATCATGAGATTACCTATGGCCTCAAACCAAATAAGACAAAACTCATCAGAGAAAAAGGGGCCAAACGGAAGCAAATTAAAAACTTTGTCCATAGAGCCGTGCTTATATGCACATCAAAACATTCCAGACATACATATGTTAATAACCCACAACAAAAAGCATAGCAACATAAATTTCTGTACAGACAGGATCATTCAAAACTGAGTCAACCAAGCAAAACTATACACAGACGCACTCAAAACTTCGCCAACATAACATAATAGAAACAAACGACAAAGGCGAAGGCGGGTCTCGTGCGTGAGACACAAGGGCTGACTTCCCCAAAAATCTTTGTTGTTCCATACTGACTTCGTTGAGGCTGGGTTTGGACTTCTCTGGGCTCACCTACAAATACATGAATGAGCGTGAGCGAAAGCTCAGTGAATAATACCAAATAAAGAACATACATTGGAACAACATACATCAAACGGCCTTGGGCCCAATTTGCATTTCTAACTAATACATACATACATAGACATATGTAAGTTAAGTAATTGAGGTTCCAAACGCAACGTACGGCCTCAGGCCCAATTCATTCTTGTTGGACTATCATTCACTTGCATCATTATTCGCCAAAACGCGGCTCGCCCACTCACTTATATTAATCGCCTTCGGCCCAATCATTCATCAATCGGCCTTCGGCCCAATCATTTATCAATCGGCCTTTGGCCCAATCATTTGTCAATCGGCCTTCGGCCCAATCATTTATCAATCGGCCTTCGGTCCACATTTATATCAAACGGCCTTCGGCTCATTCATGTTTATCAAAACGACCTTCAGCCCATTCATGTTTATCAAAACGACCTTTGGTCCATTCATGTTTAACAAAACGACATTTGGTCCATTCATGTTCATCTTACATCCACAATCCCAAGTAACAATTTATAAGCTTAAAGGGAATAAACAATTGAACATTCACAAGCATTCAAATATCGATATTGCTCACAGTGATCGGCTTGCAGATTTGCCCTGGAGCTTGACCCTACACATCACATAACATATACGGGTCACAAATAACTCAATCCGTTCTTTAATTCACATATTCCTCTTTAGGCTTTATTCTTATCTCATTAACTCATTTACAATGCTTAACATATGCTTAAGAGTGCTTACAAGTGAAAGAGAACGGAAAAATATAACACAGAATGCATTTTCAGATTTCGTAAAACAGGTCCCGCCGAGCGTGACTTCGCCGAGCGACCCTTAGGTCTGCAAAGTGCTAGTTGTTTAATTCAAATGAGCGGATCGCCTGCCTACATAGCTCCTCGCCGAGTGTCAACTTCGCCGAAAGGAACCATGTCTCAGTAAAATGCCGAGAGTTCAATTCTCGCTGAGTGGCGTTTTCCTCGAAAGCAGCACCAAACTTTCGGGTTTTCAGATCGTTTTGAGCTTCAAATACACATTCAAACTGATATTTCTTGCATTTCACAGCCCATAGCACTCATATGCATATACCAACATGATATAAACACCAAATTACAACATATTGAAGCTTAATTCCCATGAATCAATCGCATGCAAACCCAAATTATACCAAACTTACTTCCAATACATTGAATTCATGCATTTAAGCTTCATATCCTCATCAATCATGCATACATGTCAAATTTTGACTTCGTTTCTATTACAAATGGTACAAATGATGCTCCAAATCATGAAGCTACACAAAACTACTCATGCATGTAAGGTTTGATGCTCCATTCTCCATATTTAACATGCTACATGCTAGAACACCCAAGATTGTAACAATTATGCACATGCATGTTCATTCTAACTTCAAATTCATCTTAATTCTTGCTCTTGATTACCCAACTAACTTGAATACTCAATTTACAAACTTATACCCATGGATCCATAATCAAATGCTCACCTAGAGGTTCAATCTTCCAAATAGTAGCAAGTTCTTGAGCCTAGCCCCTTCAAAGCTTGCTCCTTAGCAAAATCTTCAAGATTGAACCCTCTCTCTCTCTAAACTGCTCTCTCTCTAAAGAGGAATTTCGGATGGTGAGCTCCAAAGGAACAAAGTGAGGGTGTATAATGGCCTCTAAAAGCCCCATCTCAAATACATTAATGATATAAAGTAATTTGGCACTTAATCCATTAATTAAATCAATTTAATCTGATCAGAATCAATTTTCAATTAAATTTCACCGTAGGCTCTAAAAATTACGCTAATCACAATGGCGTAACCAATTTCAGGTTCTGTGGCCGATAAGGCCTCCAATTTAATTTCCAAAGTAGATAATCAAATGTATATTCCTACTATGAATGAGATAGAAATTGAAAATCACATATTTTCATGTAATGGCACACAAAATCATATCAAACACATAATCCTACTCATGTTAAGGACCAATTAGCATAATACAGAACAGGGGTATCACACGTGCCTCATGGGAGAGGTGATACTCTGGCTCCCGCAGGAGATCCCAGCGCCGCCTCACAAAATCAAGAAGTGATAGAAAATAGCCATGAAGAATATGTCGAGGGTCGTACCTCTCGGGTATGAAGGGTCGAACCCTCGGGGGTAGAGCCATAATATCAGGATCATCCCCGGCACCCGGAGGACCTCCACCGTGAGGGAAATGACTAGCCATTTCAGAAAATCTACAAAAGAGGCAAAAAATGAGCAAAAATTGGAAAAAGTCAACAAAAGTCAACTCTCGGGAAATGAAAAAGTCAACAAAAGTCAACTCCCGAGAAAATCTTCCAAGTATTGAGACAAACTCACCTCAAGTGGCGAAAATGAGAAAAGAAGCCCCGAAATCAAAATTTAATCGATTCAAATGGAAGAAAACTGGAAGATTTCACGAAAACAACTTGCGCATGCTGGAAAACGTGTATAGAGCACGGATCTGAGAAAGAAAATGGTTTGGGAAGGTAGAAGAGATGTTTTCGGAGCTGGACTTGTGAGCTCAAAATGTTGGGATGGGTATATTAAAAGAAAAGAGAGTGAAAGTACCAAAATGCCCACGGATTTGGCAAAGTGGCCTACCGCCCCATTTTTCGGGCAGTGCCATTTCCTTTTCAAAAGTGGCGGTGGCCTCCTCGAAATAAAAGTGGCCGGTGGTGTTCCCCACAAGGCCTCCAAGCTCTCTGCAAATTTTGAGGAGGATTGGAGTCCCCAAGACCTGAAAAAGTACAAGAGAAATGCATTTTCTGTCGCGAAATCGCTCCGCCGGAACTTCAGCTTCAACTTCCGATGCGTGTGCCATCATTACTCATCGAAAGTGAGATGTATCCTTTTTGAACATGTTGTAACCTCTCCGGGAGGTGAACCAGAGGCCGCAATCGAGTCGCCCTCGCCGAAACGTGCATTTCCTTTCTCATTGTTTTGTGACAAACATACATCCTGGTTTACGCTTGTTCTGCATTGTTGTGCACATAACTTGCATTCTCATGCATGTACTTGCATTGTTATACACGTCTCCTTGATATTACCAAGCCTCCATGCTTAAACTCGCGTTGCCACGTGCGTTTTTCCTCGCAGATGCACCTTCTCACCGCACCACGCTTTGTCTCAGATTCAAGTCACATTGAACATATGTTGTCAAGTATGTTGTGCTTGTTGAGTTTCTTTCTTTTGCAGGCACGATATTGTATGTACGGTTCATTTGAAGTCATGCACTGCATAAATCGCGCAGTATTGTATCTTCTCCGTAGGAGACGTGGCGAGAATTGAATAATTCTCCGCATTCTTAATCGCATGAAATGTAGTTGTTGTTTTGCATTCTTGCTTAAACCTGTATCTATTTGCGAATACTTGTTTATTACGCCTTTTGCATTTGCATGATCATTAAGTTACATCCGACCTTGTGCATACCGCTTTGAATTTTTCCTCGTCATGAAAGCATGCTCGGGCACATCTCTGCTTATCTCACTGCTTGTCTAAGTCTTCTACTTTGTCAAAATGGGTCGCCTATGGGTTTTGACATTCACTCCCATCACTTATGACTTTCGAAGTTCACAAAGAGGGCAAATCAGAGACACCCCATTTTTGACCGAACTTAAGACTCGACGCCACCGATTGAGCGCTTGGTGATGTTGCATATCATGCTCGCTCAGAGGTTTCAGAGTCTCTACGCGAGCCATGCCTCCAGACTTTCGTGACTCTTTTCGTGCTTTGCCTCGGTTTGCGAACCGTGCTCTATTTTCTCTGCTTTCTCTTCCAAGGGAGAGGTCTCAGAGATCATCTCGCTGGCAGAGGCTACGCTTCGTGGTCGAGGCCATTTTGCCCGCTTGGAGCCTTGCTGATTTTTGAGTTGCTACATATGCCTCGGTTCGGGACCGCTTAACCACCTCCGTTTGCTCCGGTTTTTGGCACATACCTTGTTTCCTCCCTTTTGAGGGACACTGTGATCCGAGAGACCGACTTCGTGGTTGAACACCACTTCCGGTGCCTAACAGTCAGTTTTCAGGGCCCCGGGCTGCGCGTTTCGGCCCTCGAACCTTCATTTTGCATCGGTTTGGGCTCATTTTTGGTGGAGGCCTTATTTTCACTATTAGGAAGGTTGTAGAAGGGTGGGAGGCCAGTAATTGTTCTGACAACCAGTTTTATTCCTTCATCGCCCTTCGTCGCCCATTTTTCCCACTAGAAAGCCAATGTTGACCACCCTAAGTCCACTTTTTCATGCCCTAAACCACATATTTGTGTTGTAGACACCTGGGAGGCCACCAATATCAGATGGCTGGCCAGTAATTGTGTTTGACCCTTTTGAACCCCTCCAGAAAATGGGCTTTTCTCTCCTAGTTCACTTTCTTCGCTTTTTGACCACATGGTTGTGTTGTGCACACATGGGAGGCCACTAACTGAGGTGGCCGGCCACTAATCTTGCTTGACCTTTTTGACCTTGGCCATGGGGAGGGCCGACCACCGCAACTTTTTAACCGGCCTTGCTTTCTCCTTGTACATCACAAATATGCCCTCTGTTTTCCCCAGATTTTGTATCCGGGGGGCTAACTTTTTCGGAGGAAATCTGGATTTCATTTCCTTTCCCCCACTCTTTTGCCTATATAACCAGCCCCCAAATTTTGTTTTAGAGGTTACAAAAAACCCTTTGGAGCTCCTACATTGAATCTCTCTCTCTCTACACTTCAACCCTCAAAACCTCCCAAACCCTACACCATTTCTACACCACCACATAGCACCACACCACCACCATCCTTTCCAACACTTGGAGCTGGTTTTTCAGATCTTAGGAGCACCTTTTCTCAGGCCAAGAGCCGCTGAAGTTTGGTCTACAAGGGTGAGTCTTCATTTTCCCTCTTTTGTGCTTTATTTTGTTCTATATCTAAGTCATACTTGCTTACATTTTTGGGCTCCGACCCTAACTGAAAATAGTCATTTTTTGAGGTCTTTTTCATGTTTGATTAAGGGTCCTTCCATGTTTAAGGTCTCCAGCTACCACTTTCTTCTTTACCTCTCTTGTATGCCTCTTTCTTGCATAGTATTTTAGGCCTATTTGTGAACTTTTTTGAGCTTGGTTATAAACTTTAAAGTGGCTTGTTTTGAGCCCTTCTTCAATATTTTTGAAGGACTCTTCACTATTTGAGGCTTCCATCTATCCCTTGCCTCTTTATCTCTCTTTTGGCCCTATTTTTGCATGCTTTTTTAGGTCCTTGTACTTGTATTTTTGGGCTCTGGTCTAAACTGTAAATAGTCATATTGTGACCCACTCTTCATGGTTGATCAAGGGTATTGCACTGTTTGAGGCTTCCTTTTTGCTCTTTGTGTTAAAGCTCTCTTTTATGCGTTATTTTGTATAGTATTTTAAGCTTGCTTGTGCACTATTTTGGGCCCCTCTTCAACATTGTTGAAGGGCCCTCCTCTGTTTGAGGCTAGCAGCCATCACTTGCTTCTTTGTCCCTCTTTTGGCCTTTTTCTTGCATAATGTTTTAGGCCTGCTTGTGTTTATTTTTGTGGCTTGATGTAAACTGTAAAGTGCTTCAGTTTGAGCCCCTCTTCAACTTTGTTGAAGGGCTCTTTACCATTTAAGGCCAGCAGCTGTTACTTGCTTCTTTATCTCTCTTTCGAGGCCATTTTTGCATGTTAGCTTAGCCCTACTTGTGTTCACTTTTTGGCCTTGCTTAAAACTGGAAATATGCTTGTTTTTGTACTGTCTTGATTCTGTCTTCATACTTCATGTTCAAATAATGCATGCTTTGTATAGCTATAAGTCATTCCATGCGCCTAGTTTCAAGTTTCGAGTCTCATTTCATGCATCGGGTGCCATATTGCCATGTTTCGGGGCTGTTTAGCATCATATTTTAGTGCTGAAATTCATATGTTTGTATACCATATTCCATGCCTTGCCATGCTTTGGTAGAGTGGCATTCGTGCCTTAGGATCGGTCTTCGGTTTGCGTGCATGTGTGCACACATCTCGAGTGTCTCAATTTCATCTAACAGCCTCCTGCGTGAGTGTGGCTGAGGTCCACTTGTGTTGGTGTAAGTCCATTATGCATTGTGTATGCCATTTCATTTCATAGCATTGTGTATGCTAGGTTGTATATTAGCGCATTGTGTATGCCATGTTACCTCGTACATCGTGTATGCCATTTCATAGCATTGTGCATGTTAGGTTGTATCTTAGTTTGCATTCATGCATGTCATGCATATTGCATTGTGTTTGGGATAGGAGTTAGCCCGAGCACGGGAAACGAGGGACGTTTCGTACTCCGAGTGATGGAACGTGTCTCAATTCCCAGTCACCGACACTTCGGATTATCCATGATGGAGTTTAGGTATTGTTATGTTTATATGTGCATTCATTTCATATTGAGTTGTGCAATTCAACTCCTCGGCCATCATGCATCGATATGCGTGATTGGTGGCACGAGGATCGAGGCATGCATACATATGTGAAAATACATTGCTATGCCCATTTCCTGCTCTCTGTTGCAGTAAATCAAGAATCAGCAACCTTTCAGAGTTTGGTGCGCTTTCCAAGAATGATTGTAAAACAGAGGCTAATTGGGGCATCCCAGTGGATTTCCGCGCAAGGCAACCCAAACATACATCATTCATCAGAGTTGAGGCAGTCCCTGGCTTACATGCCAATTTATAGCTTTCCTAGATTAATTTGTAAATTAATTAGGATTTTTGTACTTGTTGATCAGATTTATTCTGGATCAGATATTATTCTTTCGGACCCTCTGCGCGAGGGCAATATTGTAATAAGTGTGCGTGAGGGTGATGTATGTCTTCCAACCCCACGTCTTTCTTCCCTTTTATTTAGTTGCTTATGATGGTTAGATTAGGGCATGTTTCAATTAGCATACAGTATGATAGCATGTTTGCACTCATTCATCTGTTTTGCATGCACTGCCCGGCATCATACTAACTGCATTTGTATTTCAATTCCAAGTTGAATACTTGTTAGCTGTTGCACCTCATATGCCATGTTTAGAATAGCCGAGCCTGCTATAGTTGCATTCTTGCATGTGTTGCATTAGGCATTTCTGTATACTTAGGATCATGCATGGGTTTCTAATCAGTTTCTGTTTTGGCTTGGAGTACTCGGTGAGTTTTATGCTTTAGCATCCTTGCATACGTGTGAGTGACTGCCATAAATAGCATGTTTACCATGAGGCTAACTGCTTATGTGATATAACTGCCTGAATGCTTATGGGTGAAGGTTGGGTTATTTGGATTGGAACAAATCATTGACTGTGAGTTTTAAGCCCACTAGATAGTGGCAAAACCATCATTTCTAAGCCCACATGAGGGTGGCAAAATCTGCATTTTAAGCCTACCTGCGGGTAGCAAACCATCTTTCAAAAACAAACATGAAGTGTTTTGTTCCAATTCAGGCGACCCGATCTATACTTGTATGTTGTGCGCATCACATAGTAAACCTAGGCTAATAAGCGGAATAAGAACACACAATGTTTTCAAAACTTGATATCATGGTTAGTAGAGGCCGATCTTTGATCGGGCGAGCGGGGGTGCTCACGAAGTGACCTTCCCCAATCGTACCCAAGTTCCTGAGCCGAGGCAACTTTGGTGATGACGGACACATGGCCTTAGGCACGAGTCAGGGTTTCCTAAATTTTCCAAAATAAAATATTTAGGTGGCGACTATGTATCTGGCAAAGCAGTCCATGTTTGACACTTCTTTCAAATATATGTTTTCTCAAAACGATTTGCCGGATTTGGACTCTTTGGTTCAAGATTTAGAACCGTGACAAAAATCGAGTCCGAGCTGTAGCGAGGTCCCCCGCGGGCTTGTTACACGTTGTCATTTCAATACTTCTTTGAATATGTGTTTTAACCGCACGTTATCAAAATCGATCCATATGCCATATTAGTAGTCGAGCATATTAATTGTATTCTTCGCATGTGTTGCATTAGTCATTTTGCATAGTTAGGAATCATGCATATTTTTCTAACTCATATCTTCTTAGCTTGGAGCACTAGGTGAGTTTTTAATGCTTTAGCATACTTGCATGAGTGTAAGTGATTTCCATGACTAGCATGCTTGCCATGTGGCTAAATACTTACTTGATAAACTGCTTGAATACCTGTGGATGAAGGCTTGTTGTTTGAATTAGAACGATTCAACGAATGTATGTTTAAGCCCACTATGTCTAGTGGCAAATTCATGGCTTTTAAGCCCACTTTCTTGAGTGGCAAATTCACAAACTTTAAGCCCACTTGAGGTGGCAAATTCAAACCTCTTTTCGCTAAACAAACATGAAATTGAATTGTTCTAATTCGGGTAAACTAGTTTATATTTGCTTGTGCGCATCACATAGTAATGCTAGCCTAAAAAACTAGAACAACAGCACATAATGTACATAAAAATCATATCATGATTAGTAGAGGCCGATCTTTGATCGGGCGAGCGGGGGTGCTCAATTCATGACCTTCCCCTCTCATACCTAAGTTGCCGAGTTGAGGCAATTTTGGTGATGATGGACACATGGCCTTTGGTAAGAGTCATGGGTTTCCTAAATTTTTTCAAAAATAAAATATTTAGGTGGCGACTCTATATCTGGCAAAGCAATCCAATTTTGGCATTTTGATTCAAAATTGATTTTTCAAAAAGATTTGTCAGATTTGGACTCTTTGGTATTTATCAATTTCACATTGCATTTGTGAGATTAGATTCAGAACCGCGGGAGTCCAAACTGTAGGGCTTCTTTCAAACTTTCAAAATGGGGTGCGAGAAAAGCCAAGCTACACCATCAAAAATTGGGTGTCTACAACAGGTCACTTGATGTCCAAGCCTTTTTTTTTTTTTTTTAATGCCACGTGTCCCTTATTTTCTAGGACAAATAAAAAATTAAATATTGAAGTGGTGGAAGGAACTTGAACCTAAGACTATTGGTCTAGTAAATAAAACTTGTATCACTTGAGCAATCGACATTACTTGTTTTTAATTCAAAATCAATATTTATATTTTACAGATTTAACAACACACCCATTGGGTGGACAAACACCCACTAGTCTATACTTACATTATTAAAAGGGAACATAATCATTTTTTTTTATATACTTTTTGGTTTCTTTCTCTCTTTCTACAATGGTTTTCTCTTTAAAAAAAAAATACAAAAGTGTTTGATTTAATTATTGCAAATTCTTTCTCTATTCTCTTTCCTTAAGGGTTTATTTTTTCCTATGTCATAATGAAATCACTTCGAAGGAAATTCTTAATGCTAGGGTTTCTCTTTTGATTTGGATTAGCTAAACTATTTCGATTTTTCCTAACCACCCCAATATTTTTAAGCAACCATAAATTTTGCTACAATTTCACCTTAAGTAACCATTTTTTTTTTTCTACAATACATCTATATTATTTATCTATGTGAACAGGTCACTTGGACTCTTGGTCTATACTATTATTACAAGGGAAAACCTACTTTGGACTTCTGAAACTCCATATAGTGATTCCGGTTTTGACCCGACTCTTGTTGTATCTTGGACTCGGGTTTAATGGTTTCATATTGTTATTTACATCTTGCTTCCCTTATATCTCCGTAAATTTTGCTTTGGAGTCGTTGTGGTTGCGTTTAGAACAAGTTGGTTGCTCAGTTTCTAAACCTTTGTTGCCCAGATTTTTGCCCCTCCGCTCGAGCGGCACTTCTTCCGCTCGAGTGGACTTTGCAAACTCTTAGTACTTTTGCCGGTCTGTAAAACTACTGGGAGAGTGTATTCTACGCTCGAGCAGACATTCTTACGCTCGAGCGTTAGTCTGTGTTCTACAAAACTACTAGATGTGTGCACTCTACGCTTAAGCGGAACAAATTATTATGTCTGACGCTCGAGCGTCAACTCTAGCGCTTGAGCGGACTGTGCGTATATCAGTTCGTAGCAGCACTCTTTTTCATCACTTTTTCAAAACTTTCTCCCTTAAAACCCCAGATCTAGAGTTCCTCTCTCGAAAACTCACTCACTCACTCACTCACTCTCTCTCTCTCTCTCTCTCTCTCTCTCTCTCTCTCTCTACTTTTTTACCTAGATTTGGTGGTTTCTCCACCCTACCCTCTTTGATGAAAAGATAAAGCATCTCGAAGGCTACATTCTCATCCGATTAGAGTTGGGTTTTGAAGTGTTTGAAGTGTCTCTATTTTCTCTCTCGGCTTCTAAACTTGAGGTAGGGACTTTCTATACTTTTCTATGAGTTTTAACTTAGTCATTTGTTATTGTGTAAGAAACATTGAAACATGAAATGATATTGAGCAAACCTAGGGTTTGGGATGTAAAATCAAATGAGGGGTTTTGTAATGTAAATGCAAAAAGGGTGATTATGGGAATAGGGATGGGGTGTGCTATAATAATTTTAGTGATTTGGCACTTCGGAAGAATCTTGGATGAAAATGGGTTTTTCCCCTAAAACTCCTTAAATAATTATTTTGCACAAATAATGAAATTGGTATTGGAAACACGAAATTGGATGAATGTTTATATGAATCGTGGAGTTAGATATGTATTACCTCTTACCTATGGAAATTTGGATAATTTATCTGTCATTGAGATTGTATATTTGTTTTGGGCAATCGGTAAAGGATAACCATGATTATTGTAGAAATAGTATGTAAATTAGGCAAATTGAAACTAATCTCTTAGCTATTATCATTGAATATGATTATGATTTATATACATTGTATATGTATGATGATTTGGGAGGAGAAAAGAGATGTACTCCATGTTTGGGAGAAGAAATGTGATGGACTCCATTAAACAAAGTTGGCATGTGTGTCTAGGGTGAAAGTCCCGAAAACCGCACGTATACGTGAGTGCCGATTCCCGCGAACGAAATTTTTGTAAAATGGTAAATGAATATATTTTGTATAATAAGCATGTTGGTTGGAGGCCTATGGGAAGTATCCTCTGTTTGGTTAACTAAATGAAGTGGGTATAACTAATGGATTGAGACATGAGTTTGACATAACATGGCTATGGAAAAAGTTGTAAAAGATTTTTCATTTGGGCATTGAACATGTGTATCATACTTATATCTTCGTTAATATTCATATATTGTGTTAGATTATTTCTACTGGATTTTGGCTCACCCTACTTGGGAAACCATTTGCAGGTGCTGCTGACATATCTCCTCCAAGGACTTAGCTTGGGAGGACTTAGGAGCTGAAGGCTTTGTTTTTGTTGTTTTGTATTTAATATTTGTACAAGCCTAGGGCTTTATATATATGGAGCTTAAGACTCTCTCCTTTGTTGTAACCAAGCATAGGCTTAGAAAAATGTAAGCTTGTAGGACATTTATTTTGTTGATCATTAACTGGTATCACATGTTATAGATTCAGGGTAAAGCTTATGAATGTATATCGCATGCGTCATTCATGTAAATTAACTCTAATTAATGAAAGTCTATTATTTTGTTTATGTCATCTGGTATAAGTTATCTATAGATGAATTATTGTAATTATTTTTTTTTTGGAAGGAAGGGGGAGGGGGACACTCCATGTGGCATTTAAATACTAAATAAAAAATAAATAAAAATCATCAACGTTACACTCTCCAATTAACTATTCTACACTTCTTCTCTTCTATAATCAATTACTTTTATCATTTTTCTTTTTTACATTTTGGTTTCTTTCTCTCTTTCTACAATGGTTTTATATTTCAAAGAAAGTACAAAAATGTTTGATTCAATTATGGTAGATCCTTTCTCTCTTTTCTTTCCTCTAGGGTTTCATTTTTTTCTGTTTAACAAAATTTTTTTTTTTCCTTTTTCAACCATTATTAAAGTAAAAGTACAAAGATAAACATTGTCAAGTATGTTTTCTTTATACAATTTCATTTTATGCTATTGTTATGTAGAATATGGATTGAGACCTATAAATTTTGTTTTCTTCTAGTTCTCTATCAAATTTTTTTTAATTGAAATTATTTTCTTATATTTTTTTTCCTTATGGATGAACCAATTCTCTCCCTTAAAGTTTTTATTTTGTTATTTGGGTTCTAGAGGAGTTGTTGTTGTTGTTGTTGTTTTTTTTTTTTTTTTTTTAAAAAAAAAAAAAAAAACTGAAACAAGTTTTTCCAAATTTTCCTTTGATTCGAATGCCCCCATATGTATGTCTGACATCAAATAGAGTCAAGCCAAACATCTAAATAGAAATTTGGGAGTGTGTAACATTATCGATGCCTCTACTTTTTTGTTTTGTTTTTTTTTTTTTTTGGTACATTGAAATGTTAAAAAAATGAAAAAAAGAACACAACTAATCTCTCATAAAGGCTCTTCCTAATAGGTCCGCGCTATGCAAACTAAGAATCTCATCTAGAGGGTTGGGAGACACAATCAGTTGATCAACTTTATCCGCACCAAGGTGAGCCAACCAGTCAACACACAAATTTCCTTTGCGACACACGTGTTGAGCTTCACCATTACACCTTTGCATCAAGTGTCTAGCATTCTCCACCAATCTTTTGAAAGAGAATTTTGGAGGTGCACCATTGCATAACATCTCGATAGCCACGGAGATGTCATATTCGATAGTGAATCCATAGAATTCTTTTTCCAAGGCTATGGTTAGACCTATAAATGCCCCATAACTCTGCTTCCAAGTTGGTACAAGACCAAAGTTTCCCGCAAAAGCCACACACCCATTCACCATCTTCATTTTTGAGCAAGCCACCGAAGCCACCTTCTCCTGGGTCTCCACGAGTACATCCATCTATATTAAGCTTCAAACGACCTACACAAGAAAAAGTCCACTTAATGAGTACAGGTTTTTTCGAATTGGAAAAAATGTTGAACTAACACCGGAAAGCCTGAATGACTTCCGTAACATAATTATGAAGGAGGATTGCACTCTATTCACATGAGGGCTCAATTACTTTCCAGATTTGCCAAATAATCACATGGAAAGTAACGTTTCAATTAGGACTAAACTGGGCAAATTATTTTGATTTTAGATTTTTCTCAAGCCAAATATTCATAGGTTTCTGTCTATTTCTCGAAACCCAATTGCCAATTCCAAGTAGGTCCATAAAGCCATGGAGTACTTACAGTCTCTAAAAATGTGGTCAAGATCTGTAACACCCCCAAAATATAACAATAAAACCAGAATAATGATTAATTAAACAACATCATGATTTGAGAGTAAAGTCCTTCCATTCATATACTTCAAGTGTACAAAATAGTAACACATGCATTTATACATTCATAAGCAATAATCCTGAATCTACAACATGTGCCACAAGTTAATAATATGAAATAAAAGTTAAACAGATATAGTAATGCCCTATTGGCTACAACTTTCCAAGATGATACTTGGTTACAACAAAAGTGAGTTTGAAACTCAATACAAATAAAGCCCTAGGCTTGTACAAACATAGTTACAAAATAACAAAAGGAAACTATTGGCTCTAAGTCCTCCCAAGCTACGACCTTTTTTTTTTTGGGTGAATACCAAGCTACGACCTTGGCAGAGGCATATCATCAGGACTTTAAAATAGTTTTCCACACAGGGTGAACCAAAGCCTAGTAAAGATACTCTAACATATTGTATGAATTTTAACAAGGTTATAAAGTGAATACATATACAATGTTCATGCCAAAGCATTTTATATCTCTTTTCAAAAACTCATGCAATGCCAAGTTTATATCATAATTCATGAAATCATTTCCTTTATAATAAAAAATAGGGTAGTGGATACAACACTAGGAATCTCTAGGACGTGTCTGCAAGTAGGCTACAAGAACTACAAATTTGTCATTTTTACCAGTACTAACTAGAAGGCTCAGCACCTATCTGTGCGGGTTTCTGGACTTTCACCAAGGGCACACAGGCCAACATAATACCACAACTACACTTCTACCCAGATTCATCAAGGTATTCACCCATTTTTTTTCTCAAAATAGTATACATTTTTGATGTGTTAAATATGTAATGATGCTCAATGCAAATAGATGAGATATTAGTTTTAATTCACCTAATTTTCATGCAATTTTTACAACAATCATTATTATCCTCCACCGATAGCCCAAAATAGATATCTCTAGACAGATAAATAATTTACAATAAAGATGTACTTTCCAAATCTCAAGATGGGAGCGATGATACATATCCAACTCCACCACATCATCATCATCATCATTCCAATTTCATAAAATCTTACATTATTTCCATTTTTTCTCTTTGCAAAATCAAATGTTCACATTTTAGGGCAAAATCACATTTTCTTTATAAATCAATTCCAAGGATAAAATACCTCATTTTACCACAACTCAACCATATTTACAATTTCATAACCATTTTCAAGAACTCATTCGAAAACCCCTCTTTTGATATCAAACCAAAACCCTACATTTGTTCCAAAATCCCCAACATCAAGATTTTTTTGAAAGACAAATAACCAAGTTAAAAATCATACTAGAGTATAGAAAAATCCCTACCTTAAAGACAAAGACCAAGAGGAACAATAGTTGAAACTCGATGAAGCCGAAAACAAACTTTACTCCAATTAAAATGAAGCCATAGGTGAGCTCTACCTTTTTAACAAAGAGACAATGGTGTAGAGATCAATGGATCAAGGTGTATTTGAGGTTTTAGAGATGGTTTCTAGAGAAAGAGAAAGGAGATCTAAGGTTTGGAATGTTTAGAGAGAGAGAGAGAGAGAGAAAGAAAGAGAGAGAGAGGTGAGAAAATGACTCAAAAAGTGTGTTTCTCGAACTGATATAAGCTCAGACCGCTCGAGCGCAGGAATGGTCGCTCGAGCAACCAAACACAAAAAGAGAGACTACTCGAACAAACAAAGTATTGCTTGAGTAAAGAACACCACTTTTTCAGTACTTTTGCAGGCCTACAAAAATATTGAGAGTTCCAAAAGACCGCTCAAGCGCAAGCAGGACTACTCGAGCCAAGACTACTCGAGCGCAAGAAACATCGCTCGAGTGAAGAATGCCATACTTCTAGTAGTTTTGTAGACCTACAAAAATACTAGAAGTTCTCAAAGCTTGCTCAAGCGCAAGAAAGTTCGTTCAAGCGAACGAGCTAAAGACTAGGCAATAAGAGTTTTGAAAAACTAACTCCCTAACCTGTTTCAAACACAACCAAGACACTCCAATAACCAAATTCAACAAAGAATGAGATGAAAGAAGACATGAACAACCATTAAGACAAAGAATCCTAGATTTGAAACAATGAACGGGTCGGGTCTAAACCAGAATCGTTATAAGATGTTTCTCAAAGTTAAAGCATCTAGGAGAATTCCCAGAAGTAGTTAAACCCCTCTTCCATCTCAAGGAATTTGTAAGGAGCTTTCTATGAAGGATTAACCAAACAAATCCCTTAAGCTTTTGAGAGATTTGTAACTTCTAAAGCCATTGCGAATTATTGGAATTCCTAAGAGGATTGACAACAAGATCATCAACTATCTTTGTTGAGAAACTACCACTCTCAGAACCCTTCCACATAGGAAAATCAGTAAAGGTCACATAAAGTGGCATGTGTATCATCCTTACCTAATCAATTGCTTGACTGGGGAGATAATCATTCAAAACGACAGGATTCCAACCCCTTTTTTCATCAAGGAGGCTATCCATAGTAATATCATCTCTGTGAGGTAGATTAGGGAATAAAGAAGCCAAACTAGCTTCCCCACACCACCAATCATGCCACAAAGAGATTTTAGAACCATCTCCCACATTCCACTTGAACCCCTTTTTGAGGATAGGTTTAGTCTTGAGAATACCATTTCAAACATGAGAGACTCTTTTCTTATTGGGAAAACGCATCAAGGAGTCCCTTTTAAGATACTTATGCCGGAACACATCAAGCCATATGCCTTCCTCTTGACATAAAATTTTCTATCCCGATTTGGATAGGAGAGCTAGATTTTGGTTTTTAGCCTTTTTAAACCCAACCCTCCATACTTTTTGTTAGTACAAACCGTATCCCAATTAATGAGATGCACTTTTTTCCATCACTGAATCTCCCCAAAGGAAATTCCTATTGATCTTGTCCAGATCTTTACAAACATTCACAAGGAGCTCCATAGTTTGCATGGTATAAGAAAATAGGGCAATAACTCTCTCAACTAAAGATAGAAGGCTAGCTTTCTAACCTAAAAGTCTTCGATGAAGTTTCTCGAAGATAGAGAGAAAGTGACTCTTGCTAACCCTTTTATGGAAGAGGGAGATGCCTAAGTATTTGCCCAAATCATGAGTGAGGGGGATCCCACACTGAAAACTTAAAGCTTAAAGCTCTGGCCTTTGCCTTCTCCAAATTTGGAGACACAAAAAGCTTAGATTTTTGTAAACTAATTTTCAACCTAGAAATAGCACTAAAATCAGCCCTTACTTTCATCACAACATTACACACCTTAGAATCAACTTCATTGGTGATTATATTAGATAGCCTCTCCATGCACAAAACAAAGAGGTAAGGGGATAAAGGATCCCCTTGGCCTCTTTCAAGAGGGAATTCTTGCAATTGTTCCCCATTCCAAAGGACCGCCGATTTGACACTAGTCACATAGTTCATAATAAGTTCTACCCAATGATGGTTCAAATTATTCTCCACCAAAGTATGATGCAAGAGTTCCCAAGAGATAATATCATATGCTTTTTCCAAATCAATTTTTATGATCATATCGCCAACTTTTCCTTTCTTGAATATGAGAGTGTGGATAATCTCTTGAGCAATGATAACATTATCACAAGTAGTCCTCCCAAGCAAAAAACTACACTAGTTAGGGCTAACAATTCTACCAAGAAGAGCTTGAATTCTATTAACCAAGATTTTAGATATGGTTTTATAAAAAAACATTGCACAAGCTAATGGGTTGTTTGATATTCTCAGGGTTATCCCCTTTAGGGATAAGAGTAATAAGAGTTTTATTCAAGTCCTTCGGGATTCTCTTATCCCCAAAGCAAGTCTTGATAAACTCACACACTGACAGGCTGACAATATCCCACTGAAAATGATAGAATATAGATTGCAAACCAGACCATCCACTCCAAGGCTTTGAAAGCTGTAATGCACTTAATAGCCTCCCACACTTCTTTGTTGGACACTGGTTTCATCAAAGAATTGTTCTGTTCGCAAAAGATCTTGGCATAAGACACATTTCTCTAATTACTCAAATAAACAGTGTCAACCCTTTTAAAAAGATTCCCAAAATAATTCTGCACATGAGCAATAATAGCAAGAGGGTCCAAAATCCATTCCCCATTCAAATCTTTAAGTGCATGCACTCTAGGTTTTCTTCGTCAGGCTACAGGGCTATATGAATAAACTTGGTATTTCTCTCCATTTGGGTGATCCATCTAGATCTAGATTTTTTAAACTAGAGGAGTTCTTCTTGAAACAAAACAAAATCATACACGTTCACTAACTCTTTTTCCAAAATAAAAAGGTTGTGGAAAAACTTAAACGATTAAGATTTCTGAATACTTTCAATTCTGCCCAAAAGCCACATTTTCTTACAAAAAATATTTCCAAAAACAGTTTTATTCCAACCTGAAACCCTATTTTTAAACACAAGAGTGACATCATAAATAGAATTATGGACTTCTTCTCAAGAATTTATAATAATATTTTTGAAATTGGGATCTGTGAGCCAAGTGGCTTCAAATCTAAAGGGTCTACAAGAAGAGTTAACAGGAAACATACCTTGAGTGTAGATAACCATAGGATAATGGTCAAAATGGGTACTTGGTAGGTTTTGTTGGGACTATGGGACACTAGAAATTAGTTACACACAATAACACAAGAATATTTACGTGGTTCAGCAATTGCCTACGTCCACGGAGTGATATCCACTATAGAATTATCCCGGAGGGAAATTACAACTCACACCTCACAGCCCTCTATAGTATGCACTCTCTCTCATAGATTATACTCTTCTGTGTATTCTCAGCTTAGTGTGTCACTCCCATTGTCTGTATACAACCCTTCCCCACTCATCTCAATTTATAACTAAGAGAAGAAGGAGTAGGTGAAGTGATAGCCATGAGTGAGCATGGTTGTACCATCTACCTTTGGTGAGTTGGTATTGCCCCACCAGCTTCTTTTACCACGTGGTGCCACCCATACCATGTGGATGGTGGGCTCCTTACCATGTGGGTAGTGGATAGAGCTAACAGGTTTCTCACAGCTTCTTCAAGAAATGCTTCTCTCAAATCAGTGCTGTAAACAGCTTTATCCAAACGCTCAAGAGTGTTAGCCAAGCCTTGTCTACCATTGGACCACGTAAGGTGAGGCCCCAAATACCCTAAATCCATAAGGTTACATTTGTTCAACCTATCGAAAAAATTTTGGGATCTGCCATGATGAAAATTGGTTGCGAAGCTTCTCTTTTCACTAAGGGATGCGATATCATTGAAGTCCCTAGCAACTAGCCATGGATCTTGCATATTATCTGCCATCGACTCCAAATTAGTCCACAAAACATCTCTATTGCATGGATTGGGGCTAGCATAGATCACTGAGTATATCCAGTATGGGTAATTTTCTCTCTTGATCTTGGCATGAATGACTTGGTGGTTAGCTTCCAAGGTTTGTACTATTACACAAAATGGGTCCCAAATAATCCAAATATCTCCACTTTGCCCGATAGGGTCCACATGCGTAGATGTTGTATATCCTATGTTATTAAAAAGAAAAATGATTTGTGGCATTAAAAAGTCGAGCACTAATACTTCTAATTTTTATTTTGGATAATTGTTTTGTTTTTTTTTTATTTGTGACAAAAAGTTGGACAATAATACCTAATTTCTATTTTGGGTAACAACCAACCCCATAAGGGTTGTGATTCTTCGCCAATTCTTTGAGCGTATGATTGAAGGCCTTGTTACTAGCCCCTCTACAATTCCATATAAGCAACATCATTGATAAGGAGTTTGGGTTGGACGGAAGGGGTTGATCATCAATCAAGCCCCTGATTTCTCGAACACTCTCGCTGCTTTTCGCCTCTGACCTTGTTAGGATCACATGGATTTGGTGGGCCGGTTTCCCTATTAGATTCAAAATTCCTAAATTGATCCTTACTCTTGTTTCTTCTATCCACCATTTGGAGTTGACTAGGTGAATGACTTCTCTATCTGGGTCCATGGATATGGGCGCCGCTGTGCTGGAAGTCACTCTGTGCTTGTCTACCTCTAGTGATTCTATGCTCATACACCTTGGAACTTGTTGGTCTAACATTGTCCTAAATCTTTGTTTCAAGTGCTTAGGTTTATCAGCATTTTCACTACAATCGTCTTTAATAAGACCATCGCACATGGCCGCCTCAGAATTTTGCAGAGCAATAGTGGTGCTGTGGTTGATTCCTCTTATTTTATTTTATTTTTCAAAAGGGGTTCTCTCATCTGTCATGTTATCACGTGGCTTTGTCTTAGTTTTAAGATGATTAAAGTTAGTTTGGGATGATTTAAATAATTATACTTTTTAATTTTTTTTATGAAATATGAATTGAATTTTGGTTGGGTTTAAAGTGATGAGTTAGAGAGGTAATATAACTTAAATAGAATAGTGACTTTTTGACTTTTTAATTTTTTTGAAACTTGCCAAACCAATCCTAAGACTCTGTTTGGGAAGAGAGGTTTGGAGCATTTTTGGTTAAAATAGTCACAAAAAATAAAATAGATTTTTTAGTCTAATAAGACAAAATATCATATCTAATTCATAATCATTACATTCTTTCTGTCACAAAAAAGTTAAAAAAACCAAAAGTCCTTCCCAAATCAGATTTTTTAGTCACAAGTTAAAATAATCAAAAAGTCAAAAAACTAACTTACTTCCCAAACACGCCTTTGGGATTATTTCAAAATGATTTAAATAAGGGGTGATTTGAGATGTCCTAAATAAATGCACTTTTTGATTTTTTGGACTAAAAAGTTGAGGAAGAAATTATAGTTATTTGGATTAACTTTTTGACTTTTTATAAAAAAATGTGTATTAAAAAATTGTATAAATTTGTGTGTATGAAAAAATTAGGATTGAGAGTTGTGCAGTCGTACTTTTTGACTTTTGGTGAATAATGATAACTTTTTGAGTAACTTTTAACTTTTGGCCACATGTCAACCTTGACCTAAGTATATCGTTTTTATTTTTTACAAAAAAATATACAATATAATAGAGAGATGATTTGATTTAAATAAGATAAAAAATATGCTAAAGTACGACATGCCAAACAACCCATTATAAGATTTCCATCTTTCTCAAAGTCCTGTCCCTTGGGCCCTCTATGGGCCTTCCCTTTGAACCCATAATTGTTGTTTCTGTCAACTCTTTTTCCAGTCCAATTAAACATCCAGGCCCAAAGCTGTTAGTTTCGCGTTTTTCAACCAGCTCGTAGCTTGTAGAAGGCCCATTTTTTTTGTTTCAGCCCAGAGCCAGTCTCTGAATTTCCAACGGTCATCTAGTGCCCGCCTTCCGCCGGACGTTTGCCTTTCAATTCTGTCTTCTTTAGCTGCATGTTGCACGATTCCTTCCAGTGACCAGCCTTGCCACATATAAAGCAAATTGAATGTAAGTTTTCATACTCAATTGCATCGGTTAACTTACCAATGGTGAAGTGAGAGATCAAGGGCTTGTTCAAGTCCATCTCCACACACATTCTGGCATATTTCCCTCTAGACGAAGTTGTCATATTGATGTCAATCTTCAGAGGCTTTCCAATTGCCTAAGCAATATAGAACAACACCTTCTCGTTGTAGTACTTGATTGGAAGTTGGAGAAATCGAACCCATAATGCCGTAGATACTTCTCCGGCAGCCATTGGTTTGAAGTCATGCTTCCATTTTCGAACAGTCAAGTAATGATCTAGTAAGATCCACAGACCTCCTGTGTAGGCTCTAACACAGTCATCTTTCATCTGAAATTTGATTAAGAAGAAGCCAAATCCCAAATCTATGGCTTCGAAATCTCCTTGCAAGTCACATACCTACCTTCTTAATCTTACTAATCAGATGTTTATAACCCACTGTCAGGCCCAAAAGCTTAATAGTAAGACAGTCTTTCCAAGGTTTACGAATCTTGTTCAACAAATTTTTGGGGAATGTGATGTGAGGGACACCTGGTATACCACTCTCAGAGTTGTCCATATCCTCGTCTTCGCTATCATCTTCATTGGAGTACTCACCATCCGTAGCTAGGTCCTCCAGATCTAAATCAAAGGATTTCTCATTCAGTCGCTGATTAGTCAAAGCATCTTTGAAAGATCGAGGGAGAAGTCTGCCCTTAGTCTCTCTCGTAGTACCAGTGATTTGAATCTTACTAGAACCCCAACCAGAGGGGGATTCAAACATCAGATCATCATCCCTAGCTTTGATTCCCTTGATTTTCTTCGTGCTCCTGATTAGATGGTCCTCATCTTCAGAGGACTTGGGCACTCAAGAGTACCGTTGCTAGCATTGGGAGAGGGATTCATGCTAGAGAGAGAATTTTTTTCCTCCAGCACCACCACAAGAATATGCCTCTCTACTTATGAGGTTTCATAGATTCTCTAACCATGTATAAGTTAAGTCGTAAACGGTTTGGTGGTATGAATTTTTGTGATTTCAAATGTATTAAAATGATATTATTTTACATTTAAAACGATATTATTTTAAGTATTTCAAATCATTTGAGATATAATTTTTCGAACTACTTAATATTGTTGAAATTAAGTCAATTAAGCAATATGATTAATAATCTTATGAGTTGGTGCAAGATTGGTTCAAGGTGGACTCTAACTTTTTGACCGCCCGGCCCCCGGGGGGGTTCAAAGTAAAATCTAAAATATGTGATTTTTCGTATATATTAAAAAAAAAAATTTGATCAAAAAATGATATATTGAATTTTGTTTTAAATTTTTGCATTTAACAGTGCACACAAAAAAAATTATTAAAATTTACTTAAATATATAATAAAGTTTATAATAATAAAGAAGACTAAAATATAAACTAGAGTACCAAATAAAAAGTAAACTAAGCCTTCTATTTATTTATTTTAGTTTTCATGTCCAAAATTATATTTTCTGAAAATAGTGACGTGTTTGATATAGTTTATCAAAAATTATTAACATGATCATCATGCTAGCCTCAATCATTACAAATCAAATAATCAACAAAAAAAAAAAGAAAAATGTTGAGACTCTTTTTTTTTTCTCGACCTCCATTACCCTCAATGTATTAGGATTAGTTAACTTTTTACTTTTTGTTTTTTGTTTTTTGTTTTCCCTCCTATCACTTACTAATATGAGTTTGTGGGGATTGTGGGGGTTAAGGAAAAATGAAGTTTCTATCATTTCTATAAAATGAAACATAAAAATAATAAAAATATGTAACCGTAATAGACAATATATGTAATCATCTCTATTAGAGTTTGTATCTTGAAATCCGACTTTATATTACAAATTTAAGACTTTCCATCATAATTGAACAAAAAAAAAAAAAAAACAATATATAAAAAGCTAAGAAGTTGTGTTTGGTAGAGTTTTGTAACTATAATTTGAGAGTATGAGTTATATTTTGAGTTTGTGAAGTTTGAAATTATGATTTGAGTGTGAAAAATTTGTTTGGTAAAGAGTTTTGAAAATAGTTTTGAAAAGAGTTTTGAATTGAGTGGGGAATTATTGATGTGACATTTGATATTTGATACAAAAATTTACAACTCATTACCAAACATATAATTCAAAATTATTTTAAAGCACATAAAAGAGTTTTGAAAAAATCAATAATTCGAAAACATTTGAAAAGAGTTTTGAAAAAATGTTTTGAAAAATGTTGTTTTCGAATATATAAAAATTAACATATCAAATGTAAAAAAAAAAAAAAAAAAAAAAAATCACTATTTCGGTCAACCGATGGATGACTGGTTAGGCAAAATTTGCAAAAAAAAAAAAAATCCGAAAACCACACTTGAGACAGAGTTCTCTGCAGAGTTTTGGAAACGTAATTCCAAAACTCGTTCCAAACATTATATTTAAATGTAGGTGTAAAATCACATTTTCAAAACACAACCAAACATAATAGTTCTTCAATTAGTTTTAAAAAATAAAATAAAATTGATGAGTACTTCTAATTCTTGTTGCTAACAGAAACCAACTGGTAAAAACTTTAATTTTATTATATGTTTGTAGTTATATCTCAAATTATTTAAAATATAAATTGAGGCCTCAAAATTTTGAGTTTTTTTTTTTTTTTTTTTTTTTTTTTTTTCAGATTTCGGCCTCTTCTTATAAAAAATTTTAGATCTTTTTTTAATTCAAATTCGGCCTCTTCTTATAAAAAAAAAAAAAAACTTTAGATCTTTCTCACTCAAGTGGGTCTTTTTTTTTTTTTCTGAACCAGTACAATACTATAGTTTTTGGGGCCTTTTCTTGGGCCTTGTTTTTTAAAAGCGGCTGCTTTTAAGGCTTTACCCCAAAGTCGGCTCTGGATTGATTGCCTAATTAAATTAGTACGATAAACATTTATTGTACATGTTATTTTATTAGGTTGAACATGCGCTGTACATATAATTCGATTAATGAAGTTTATAATTAAATATAAAATTGTGAATTTATAAATTAATAATTTCAATCTTATATTATAATCTTACTAATTAAATATGTCCTTAATTGTTAAGTTTAATTAATTACAATGTGCCTACTTGAACACATTTTGCCCTTCATTTAAGCCACCATGCAAACATGGTATTAACTAGGTGTTTGGAAAGATAAAATTTAGATTTTTTTAGGACAAAATATTACATAAAATTCGTAATTATTTTACTTTTTCTTTCACAAATATTACATCAAATTACAAAAAAATTTAACCTTCTTCCTAAACACAAATATTTTAGCCTACCAAAATAATAAAAAAATTAAAATAGCTTATTAAAATAACTAAAAATTAAAATAGTCAACTTTTATTATTTCTAAATTCTAGTTAATCAGGAAAAAAAACTGTCAATTACTTGTCACTTTAGGATTGTTTGGGGTGTTCTAAATAAGTGCACTTTTTAACTTTTTGGACTAAAAAGTAGATGAAAAAAATATGGTTATTTGGAATAACTTTTTGTCTTTTTACGAAAAATGTGTATTAAAATATTGTATAAAATAACAAAATTACGCTTTTACCCTTACGTTCTAGACTCATCAGTTACAGTGCTACAGAAGGACCGTACGAAATCGTTGAAATGGTGAGAAGAATCTGAACCATATGCATATATAGCATGAGGCTTCACGGGTACTGTTGGGCCCGTGGGGGCCCACCACGGGTCCCGTTTTGATAATCCAAACCGTTCAATGTGTAGAACTCATTGAGTACTATATACTTGTAAAAAATCACTTTGATCGGATATAGATAACTATGTGATCATGAGAAAAATGGACAATGAAAAATAAACGGCTGGCAAAAATATGATTTGATCACATAGCTATCCATATCCGATCAATGTGATTTTTTTCAGGTATATAATATCTCGACAAGTTATACACATTAAATGGTTCGGATTGTCGAAATGAGATTCGTGATAGGCCCCCATGAGCCCAACAATGCCCTCCAACTTAATAAATATATATCTAATTTTTTTTTGTACCATAACTGCGTAAATTTCTCATCACTTCAATAGCATCACTGTATAACTCTTTGGATTGTACTAATATTGTGAAGATTAATTTTTTATATATTTTTAATTTATAAATAGTAATAACTTTTTTACTTTTTAAATAACATTTTAATTTTTTAATTTTTTCCCAACATGTCAAACAGCCCTTAAATAGCGTTCAGTGCGTTGAGTCCACTGAAAACTTGATCGTGCTTAGGCAAATTTCCAGATGCTACACACACACACCCACACCCACACAGCCAAAAAAAAAAAAAAAAAGTCAAAATAACATGCGATAATTATTAATCATAGTGTGCAATGTATTAATTTGAGTTAAATTCCAAAATACAAGATAACTCAATGACCGAATTGGTAGGATTAATTGTATGGATTAAATTGAAGTTAAACTGCATAGGAAAATGTCAAAGAACAAGTGCAAATGTAATTAATAATATGCACAATTTATTTTTTTTTTGTCAATAGTTAGGAGAGTAATTATATTATTGGAAATATTAAATAGATCACTAGTCCACAATAATTAGAAAGTTGAGTCAACAAAATCTAACAACTAATCTATTTAGCCAAGCCTAACAACTACTATTAATTACATACAAATATATATATATATATATATATTGTCAATAGTTAGGTGAGTAATTATAGTGTGATTCTATTTATATTCAAAAAATTATTCAGTCAGCCTAATTTATTAATATTCTCTATTAAATTATTTAGGGTTATAATTTTCAAGATATATACCCAAATAATAAACAAATCAATTTAAAAAAGACTCCGTCCATCTTTTCCTCTCTTTTCTTACTCACCATTGGCAAATACCAAAGAAGAAAAGTATATTGTTTCATCCCCATAAATGGGTATGAAGAACAGAGGCAATCCAAATCCACCAAGCTATTACTTACCTTCGTACTATCTAGATTCAATTAAAATGATGTGGCCTTCATGATTGGTTCTGATGATTGTGGTGGCTAACGTGGGTATGTTCGTTGCCATCATGTTCGTTAACGATTACCCTAGATTGGTTCTGATGATTGTGGTGACTAACGTGGGTATTGAAGGGGGTTGTGTTGCCAAGTTTCTTAGTAGATTCTCATTCAAGCCTCTCAGGGGAAGCCTTCTCTTCAGCCCATTTTCTTCTACGTAATATTTTCTTACATATCCATCTTGTGAATTTTAGGTTTGATTCATTTATATTTTTATCAATTTTTGTTAAAATTCTTGGTAAAGAGAATCCATTCCAATCGTAGATTGAAGAGAGAGAATGTTTGTGGGTTTATAGAGAGAGAAAGTGGAGAAGGAGAGAGAGAGAGAGAGAGAGAGAGAGAGAAGGTTTGTGGGTTTGTAGAGACAAAAAGATGAGAGAAGAAACAATGATGTTGAAGATAACGGTGAGCTTTGGTGGGGTGGATTGAAAGTTTAAAGTGAGGAAAAAGATAAAGAAAAAATAATTCAAACTTGGAGAAGAAGACGAAGAGACTTGAATATGAAGAATACGTATAAATGAACAGGCACTACAACAAAAAAGGGCTTTTACGGCGCCAAATGCACGCTGTAGATACGATTCTCCGACGCACAAGGTAACGTCATATTATGATCAATCATGGAAAGTTATTCACTTTCAACGGCATGCCGTGTTAAGCTGTAAAAGCCCTTTAATAGCAGATCTTGTGAGTCGTGTTTGATTTTTTTACAACTATTTTTGCATGCCGTTAAAAACCCTTTAATAGCAGATCTTGTGTGTTGTGTTTGATTTTTCTATAACTACTTTTGCATGCTGTTAATTCTTCAGAAAAATCATAACTCTCCTTGCTAGTCGTAAAATATGTAATACAACGATTTATTATGCCTGAGTAGAATATGCAGTTTTTTTTTTATTATTTTTTTATTTTTTAAATTCAACGGGTTCTATTTGACCAATTCTATACAATCTAACAAACATTACAAACAAGCATCACAAAATATCAATCAACCACCAAAATATTGTTTGAAACATCAAAAAGAAACTATATCCATAAATTATAAACATTCAACAATTATCCATACATTCTAAACATTCGAAAACTATATCCTTAAGTTATAAACTATCCAAAAAGTTTAAATCATCCAAAACTATGCATATCTAAGTTTCTAAACATATCCAAAACTATTAAGAGATTATCTAAAACTACTAGCAACAATTCCTATAGCAGTTGCAACTGCAGCAAACCCACTTGCTCTCATCACAAGGATAAGGGTGCCCAATGTATGTGCTAAGACACCTAAACCCGTGACAATAGCTGGAGCAACTAACCCTATTGCCAATAAAATATGAATTCATTGGGGAAAAAAAACACTCATATCATCTAATGTTAAATGCATTATATTTGATAACATTTTAAGAAAAATGCTATTAAAAAATGTTATTAAATTATTATTATTATTATTATTTTATTTTTTTGTAGTGGGGATATGTTATCTCTTTTGATGTCTAGTCTAAGATAATTTAACCATCTAAGCTTGCAACTCTTACCACATTGCTTCAAACATACATTTATCAAAACAAAACTAAAAAATAAAAAATAAATAAATAAATAAAGAGCAAAAGCAGAGATCTAAGTGAAACAATAAATGTTGAATGAATAGAAGAAAACATAAAGAGGGAAAAAACAAAAAGAAGAAAAGGTTCAAGCTCTCTTTGGGAGGTTTCTTCATTTGCCTTCTCCATGAGACTTTGCCATCCTGAAGTAAAGAACAACTAGTAAACTATACTACAAAGTTGTATTATAAGAGAATGTGATATTTTGATCATTAAGTTGCTCAACAAATTGTGGTAACTGGTTGTATTGAATGCCATAGAAGTAAATCCCTCTTCAAATCCTAGATGCAAACACAATCTAAATAAATAGAGCACAAAGAATAAGGATTTACATCTACAACTACATCACCTAGGCAGTAACCCAATTTAAGAATCATAGCTATGCAAATGCGATCCATCAAATTTAGTATTGCCTAAAATTAAATTAACACCAATGATTATAATTTGGCACATGCACACTTCAAATCAACCATAAGGCATTTGCAATATATTTTGAAATAAACCAAAATTCCTCAATATCATATGTAAAAAATTTAAACTGATATTTTAGGTATGGGGCAAGTCATATTTCAATCACCTTTAATATTAGAAATTCTTTGATATTTTTTGTCCTTTGTTTTTGTTGAGAAAATAAAGCATATATAACATGCAGTACTATTTTTTTAATAAAGCGCATAGAGGTAGCGCAAACCAATTTTCTTTCTTTCACATGGCTAGTACTGTTGCTTGGGGTGGTAACTAGTGCTAGCTCCCGTCCTAAAGTCTTTTCAATTGCACTCAAATCCCAACTGCTTGATATCAGATTATTACCTGAAATTATTCCAATCATCAGATCAATTTTTTATTATTCTATAAAATACACACACACACACACACACACATGTATAAATCAAAAGAAAGTGTCAATTTAAAATTTTAGTGTAGCAGATCATTTTTATTTAGTTGTCTTAATTAAATTTTCATATAATTGTAAACTTTGTTAAGCCCCCAAAATAATTATAATAATTCACCTATAATTAACTGATATCCAATGACATAAACAAAATTATAGATTTTCATTAATCAGAATTAATTTACATGAATAACACATGCGATATACATTTATAAGCTTTACCTTGAATCTATAGCATTAGATACCAATTAATGATTAATAAAATAAATGCCCTATAGGTTTACATTTTTCTAAGACTTTGCTTAGTCACAACAAAATTAGTCTAACTCAATACAATTATGCCCTTGACTATACAAAATAAATACAATCAAAAGAAGCTCTTGCTCCAAGTCTCTCCAAACTACTGTCCTGGCGGAGGCATATCTCTAACACCTAAAAATGGTTTCCCAAGTACGGTGAGCCAAAACCAAGTAGAAACAATCTAACACAATATATGAATATTAACAAGGATATAAGTAACATGCACATGTTCATTGTCCAATGACAAAATCTTTTACAACTCTCTTTTTCAAAACCATGTTATGCCAAATTTGTATCTCAATTCATTTATTTTGGTTCAATAGTTATTCCCACTTCATTTAATCAATCAAACAAAGGTATACCTCACAAGTTTCCAACTGATATAATTATCATACCAATACATTCACTTGCCATTTTATGGAAATTTCATCCGTGGGAATCGGTATTCATGTATACGCGCAATTTTCGGGACTTTCACCCTGGATACACAGGCCAACTTAGTTTAATGAAATTCATCCCCTTTCTCCTCCCAAACATCATACATATACAATGTATATAAATCATAATCATACTCAATGATAATGGCCAAGGGATTAGTTTCAATTCGCCTAATCTTCATGCCCTCCACCGATAGCCCAAAATAGATATTTCTAAATAGATATACAATCTTTATAACAGATAAATTATCCAAACTTCCATAGGTGAGAGATAAAACAAATCCAACAATACCATTTATATAAACAATCTCTCAATTTCACAGTTTCGATACCAATTTCATTATTAATGCAAAATAATTATTCAAGACATTTTAGGGCAAAACTTTCTTTTTCCCAATCTCAACCCAACACCAAAATCAACCATTTTAACACTACACAGGCTCACATCTACTCCCATAACCTTTTTCCATTTGTTCATTTCAAAATCCCTCTTTCGTTTTTAACCCCAACTCCTCGGTTTGTTCAAAATCACCATACGTCTCCACATTTCATACACATCGACGAATAACCAAGTTAAAACTCATAGGAGAGATTAGAAAGTCTCTACCTCAAAAATGGAAGACAAGCAAAGCAAGGGAGGACTTTAAGGACACCGAAACCCACTTTTGTTTGAATGAAAAAAGAGTTCACGACGTGCTCTACCTTTTTCTTAAAGGCACTAGGGTGAAAAACCCAATGGATCTAAGTGAAATAGTAGAGAGAATATGAGTTTTAGAGAGAGAAACTCAAGATATAGGGTTTTTGGAGAGTTTAAAGAGGGAGAGAGAGAGAGAGAGAGATGAAAAAGTGATATAAAATGAGGTTGTTACGAACTGATATACACACAGTCTGCTCAAGTGCAAGAGTTGACGTTCGAGCGTCAAACACAATAAGTTGTTCCGCTCGTGTGCAAGAAGTGATGCTTGAGCGCAGAATACACACATTCAGTAGTTTCGCAAACGACAGACCAACACTCGAGCTCAAGAATGACTGCTCGAGCGCCTATCCGCTCAAGCGTAGGAAACGCCACTCGAGCATAGAAAACACTCTCCTAGTAGTTTTGCAGACCTGCAAAAGTACTGAGAGTTTGCAAAGCCCGCTCGAGTGTAGGAAAGGCCACTTGAGCAGATGACCAAAAATCTAGGCAACATAAGGTTTGAAAAACAAGCGACCAACCTATCTGAACACAACCACAACAACTTAAAAGCCAAATTCAATGAGATACAAGGGAAGCAAAAGGTAAACAACACTATGAAAGCATTAAACCCGAATCCAGGGATACAACAAGAGTCGGGTTGAAAATCGAGATCGATATAAACTTTCCCAGTAATAAAAACTAATATGCAACTTACCAGGTGGAACTATGGCAAGCGCCAATGCATTACTTTCTTCTAGTTCGGCAGCTTTAGGATTTATTTCATTTAAACCCTACACTCAAAATGTGCAAGAATCATGAATATACTAGTCAAAACAACAAACCCAATTGTAAATAGAGCAATAGGAAGCTCCCATTACTGTGAATCCAAATTTGATCCTATTAGAAAATCCAATTCGACCCAAATACAACAGTTCCTATTTTTAAGGAGATTACACGATAATTAATTTTAAAATTACTTACCAACAGATCCTCAGTTTGGTCAGTTGATATCAATGATGGAACTTCCTCATTTTTAGGCTCAAGCTCAGGCTCCTGTTGTGTATCTCCCAATGTTTCTTTTTCTTCTGCTTTAACTTCTTGTTGTTCACTTTCTTGAGGGGTAGCTTGCTCAGGTTCTTCACTTTTCTCCTTATACTCCTATATTGTTGTTAATAACCGAATCAACACAAATATTCCACAAATAAACAATGTCAATACCTAGCTCATTCATTATCGTTTTATTCAACTATAAATTATGCACAATACTCAACCTACCTAATTCTATTTTGGAAAACTAGATTTTAGAATATATTGGGTGAAAGTGTATGAATTTCTAGAAATTTACCAGTGAACAAGAACAACGAATAGTAATAAATACAAAGTATATGGAATTTTGATGATTAATTTTCCTTTGGCTGAATATTTCAAATGAAATTCAAGTAAAATTAGGTCAAATGATTAATACTATGAATTAGGTCCCGGGCTCAAGTCCACTTATGACCTAGAAAAAGAGATCTTAGAATGACAAAATAGATTTGTGACAATTTTAAACAGTAAAGTTGTTGATTTCAGGCACTGGTTTTGACAATTTAGAGGGGGAGTTCACAATGAGCCAAGAGTAAAACACCAAAAAATTGAAAAAATAAAATAAAAAGAAAATCACCAACCATGTGGCAAATTTTGGGTGCATTTACCCATGGAAATGAAATGATACAATGCCTTGAATCTGATAAGGGAAAAAAAGAGGACGAGCATGAGCATGATCCATGATTGCTTAAATAGAGCAACAAAGCACTACATTTCAAGGTATATCTTCCAAACTGACAAGAATAGTATCAAAGGTGAGCCTTCCTTTAGATTGTCTTGTAATATCATTTCACACATTATCAAACTCTCTTATTCTAATGCTATCCAGAGGCCAGAAGTAGTGAACCTGCAGATTAATGAAATTTTAACTACATAAAAGATATTTAGACACAGGGTTAGCTATTAATTTTCACTTGTTTCATTATGTTTTTTCAATAAGCTGAAAAAAAAAATCTTGGTGGTCACTGGCCTTATAAGCAATCAAAATCAAAAACAAAAACTAATTTATGGGGGAGATAGGCAAACAACAAGGTAGAGCAACTAGACCTGACATCATTTCCCCTCTCCCTCCTCCCCCCGGTCCCCCGCATCTAACATCAACATTCAACTTACACAAAATTCACAAACTATCCATAGAAACTAGGCCTCATTTTAACACAAATACTTTGGACTAGGAAGGACAGACCAAAAAAAAAAAAAAAAAATTACAAATTGGTCAATAGCATATTGTAAACAAGTGCGCTTCATGATACCCACATTCATGGTAGCAAACAAAAAATTCCAAACAAATGATGCCGGCACTTGAAATAGTGGAACATTATATGTTCTGATGTAGTTTTATGTAAAAGTAAAATAAAACTAACAGAATTACATTACATAGTGCTTGAACTAACAATTTGTCAAAAAATTCTACCAGTTGATGTCTGAACATTGAAATATGATAGGAAATCAAACCTAAGTTTATTTTGCAGGTTTATTATTGATTCGGGTCACTCTAATCTAAGGTCTTAACAAAACATGAAATAGTTCATATTCATCTAATGCAAGGTAGATGTACAAGAGACCAACATATTTTAAAATAATGAAGACCTTGACAAAGCTAACATATAAAAGTCATGTTGACTACTTTTTGGTCACATAAATCATGAATTATATAAAAATAAAAAATCAAACAAAAATCAAACAAAATAGTTTAAAGGATCATAGAAATCTAAGTTTGGCTTTGGTAGTTAGGAAACCAATCACATATCAATAAAGAATCACTATGAAGATTGATAAAAATTATAGCAGCTCAACAACTAACATTAGTAAGAAAAAAAAAAAAAAAAAAAGCCCCATTTGCTAAAGCTAAAATGGTTCCAACTTTTAAGAGAAATTGATTTCCTTTGCTCTTATTTCTCAAAGAATCAAGATAGATATGAAAAGACCTAGAAGTGACTAAACATTCAAAATGAACTTTATGTTTTCAGATTATGAAAATGGAAAACAAAACCAAACTGAGTATCAGACCTTCCTTCATTTATTGAATTTTAAGATGTAGACCAAGTAATAATTTATTCCCATGGTATGTAGGGGGTTGCATCAGCATTGGCAATATTGGTGATTCTAGTTGCAATCCGTTGTTAAATCATTTATAGTGAGCTAGTCGTTTATAATAGGTGTAAGATGGAAGTAAGAGGGGATGGGGAAAGAGACTAGTGGTGGTTGTTCACGGGGCAATGAGAAATTGATGGCTTAGAGGGATGATAATGGTGCTATGATGGAGGCTTATTAGGAAGGTAGGTGATAGTGGTTGTGTGCGAGTGACGGTAGAAATGGGGTGGGTTTTATTAATGCTCCTCTCATGTTGTGCTAATTTACTCTAGAATAATTGTACTTTCTAATTTAGAAAATGTAACTTCACATATAGTGAATTAGACAGACTAATTGATGTTAATTGGCATGCATAGCTTCTATCGCAATTGGATGATACCATGGCTACCGAATGCCCATAGCATAGAATCCCATGCCTTTTAAAATATATTAAATTCAATATCAATAAACTTTTTTTTTTTTTTTTTTCCTTTTTTTGTTACCAAACGTCCCAAAATCATTTTTATGCTTGTAGTTCCACGTTGGAGAGGTGTTTAGGATGGCAAGAAACTAAATTTGCTAGTTATTAAAGCAAGAGAGAATAACTAACAAGAATGAAACGACTTTGAGGGAGTATTATTTTGAAGTTTCATAGTACAATTATTGGCTATTGATTACATGAAACACAGCTGCTATTCATAAAAATAAAATAAAATAAACAAATGCTCTACGCCAGAATCAACCCCGTTTCTCTTTATTCAGTCATGTTTGTCATTCCTTAAGAAATGTGGGTTCTTCAACTGACTTCTTAGTTTGCAGATCCAACAATGCAAAGCCATTGACCCACAAAAACCTTATCACAGACAAGATTAGGGTTTATCTCAGTGAAGAACTCAGTAGTCAGGTTGAACTTTTGGGTAACACTGAAGCATGTGTCACCAATTTCTACCCCATAGACTGTGTCACAATTTGGAGCTGCTTGCTGTCCAAACCCAACTGTATATAACAAACCAGCATATTAGAAGAAACATAGGTAATAAACATCACTCTAATTAACACTAAAAAACAAAATTGAAAAAAAATAAAATGCAATCCATACTGCTATGCAATGTCAAAACTTACATCCAAAAATTCTGCTTTCAGCCACTGAGATCATGAGAAAAATAGAGATGGCCAGAAGCAAGTTAAACAAGAAGGTTGTTGTCTTGTTTGCCTTAGCCATGTTTGTTTAATGTGTTTGTTTTTGCCTAAACTAAGTGACTTTCTTTCTTATGGTTCTGGCTTTGTTAAAATGATCATATTTATAGAGAAAATGTTGTAAAAGGGCTGATTAATAAGACACAAAAGTGAAGTTAATTAACCAAGTTTGATCATTGGGTGCAACACCAAAATAAATAAATAAATAAAGTAAGTGATGGCCGGCTTCATTGTAAATCATGAGCAATATACAGTGAGGGAGTACAATTTAATACTAGATTTGTTACCTAATGCTAGATTTAGGGTAAGCCTTGTTATCAAACTATCTACTTTTTAACAAAGATTGAGAATTTTATAGTTCAATATTTACTGTTATTCTAATAGTATTCTCAAGAGAGAACAATATAATAGAGTATTGCATGAATTATTCGAGAGCAGATATGGAATTAGAAGTTAAGGGGGGCCAAGGTGTGTGCCAAAAAAAAAAAAAAAAAAAAAGGTTATACTACATAACTAATTGAAGACAATTTGTTACATTAGACTACCTTTTACATCATTTTGTCAGTTGACATAATCTAATAAATAGAAAAATAAACTATATTGATCTCCTATGAGATCTGAAGATAATATGAGATCTCACAAGTAATTTTTGTTATTTAGATTAAATTTTGATTGATACTTCGCTTATCAAAATTAGGAAATTTTTTAATTTTACAATTATTAATGCAAAACAAAACATATTCATTGCTAAATAAATATGGATAAGACGGAATTATTTATTCCACTAATTCCAAGTGTTTTGGGAATTCTAAATAAATAAAATATGAAATATTATCGATTGGTAGATAGACATGTGGTGTTATTCAAAGATGAGATAATTTGTCCTATTTGTACGAATATATAAAGTGATCTTAAAAATTAGTTTAGTTTGGTTCAAATCGTGGTTATTGGCACACTATTTGTAGATGCAATAATACGAAACAATTTTCACGTTTTTCTAATTAAACTGGGTTAGTTTAGCATAGAACTAGGTCAAATAATACGATTTGAATTTAGTTTTTTATTTTCTTGCTAATACAATTTAGTTTTTTTGAATAGCAATATTGTGAACTAAACGTGCAATAAAGCATGAGTGATATACATTATTTGATGAAATGGAAAATCATATATAAACAATTTCTTCTTACAAATTAATGTGATAAATGGTGTTACAATATCTAGGAGGGAGGGAGAGAGAGAGAGAGAGAGATCTATATTATATTGAATGTTATAACATTATATAAAAGATTCTTTTATATAGGATGAAACAAACCTAAATATAGCAATTCTACGTATGGTAATGAATATAATATGATATGTATAATAGGCAGAATATATAGTTATTATATTTAACACTCTCCTCAAACTCAAGTAAGGATTCCAATTTGAGTTTTGAGAGAGAAATTAAAACATGAAATAAAATTAAAACTAAAATAAAACATGGATAGATCCGAAACAAATAGATTGCAAAGTCCAGATGAAAGTATATAGGCGCTTGAGATAGATCATGGGCTAAAGTTAATGCTGGGAGATAGTTTATGGTTGTTTTAAACCGTTGCAGAAGAAAAACATGTGTTGAATTAGCAAACGTGGCATACTCGTAACTTATGACGTAGTACTGATCGGTGATAGCAACAAATGAACTATATGCGCCAGAGAACGACGACTTGGAAATAAATCATGTGCACCAGAAGGTGGCTTGGAAAAAAACAAAATGCGTCAAGAGGGCATCTTAGGGAGTGCACCAAGGAGACAGCTTAAAGAGTGCGCCAAGGGAGGCAGCAATAAAATTTTAAATTTTCAAATTAGACTCAATAATCTAAAATGATAGGTGGCACATTTTTTATAAAAACAAAAATTAATTTTTTTTTCATTTACTATTTTTTTTATAATGTTGATTCTGTGTCCATCTTTTTAAAACTTTATTGTTTGATTATTTTAATTTTGTTAGTGTTATTTCATTCAACATGGTCGTTATCAACCGAAGAAGTGTAAATAAGTTGTGCCAAAAAAAAAAAAAAAAGTGTAAATTGAATGAGTAAATTTGTTATTGTTATGTCATTTTGCGTAGTTATTATCAACCAAATAAATAAGATTAAATTGAATTCAAAAATAATAAATTAATGGCACCAAATGCCGAGTGTTGGTTTTCACCTCAATTGTCATTTGAATGCCCCATATGCATGTGGAACGTCAAATAGGATCAATCCAAAAGTCTAAATTTAGTCTTTAAAGGGTTTGTAACACTACCGATGTCTCTGCTCGTGAGGTTTCATTCATACAAGGAACATTACCAGTAACTCCTAATGATGTATAAGTTAGGTCAATTAGTTGTTAAGTTTAATTAATTACAATGAAAATCGTCTAGGCCCTGCCTATTTGAACACATTTTCCCCTTTATTTAAGTGACTATGCAAACGTTGAATTAATTATATATATATTATTTTCTAAATTCTAGTTAATCAGGAAAACAAACCTTCAATCACTTGTCACATAAGTACGTTGAGTCCACTGAAAACTCAATCGTGCTTGGGGAAATTTCTAGATATTGCCAAAAAAAAGAAAGAAAAAAAAAAAGAAAAAAGAAGAGAGAGTCAAAATAGCATGTGATAATTATTAATCATAATGTGCAATATATTAATTTGAGTTAAATTTCAAAATATAAAATAATACAATAACCAAATTGGCAGGATTAATTGAAGGGGTTAAATTTAAGTTTAAATTACTTAAATTGCATAGGAAAAGGTCAAAGCACATTATCAACTATGCTTATTGCTATCGCCAACAAATGTCATCAACTATTTTCGTTGAAACCAACTTGAAACTTTTATCAAACAGTTCATAGGCACTCCAAGAACCAGTGCCAAATACTTATAGGAGAAATTACCATTCGGTGGTAAATTTTTAAAATTGTTTTATGTTAATAAAAATATTTATAATTATACTTATTAATATTTATAATATTTATACGTGCCCACCCACCTAACCTCACCTCAAATTAGTGTGCATCAAAACTAGATTAATGCAACCCAACATTCCATCAAACAACTTGTAACTAGTGCCTCAAAACGCTACTGGTAGTGAAATGCGACTGGCAGTGGAGATTATAGCATTGATTGGTCATGATCATAGCCCATTGGCAATACTAGTGATCAGTGACAGAGTTAGGAAATTATTTTAGGAGGGACACTTATTAATCACAATATCATAATTGACAACAATAATATGTTTTTTTATCGGCAAATGTCAGTTGTTAGATTAATATCTATAGGAGAAAATCTCTCCACCCTTGCTTAATGGTGTTTATTTAACGGCATTTAAATAACGTCACTTTTTCTAACAATTAACGGCATTTTTTAAACGCCACATTTGTTATAAATTAAGACGGTACCGTTTTGTGAGTTGAAGACATTTGAAAAGCGCCTTCAAATCCAGTCTCTCTTCACACCCACTTCTGTCTCTCCAAACCTTTATTCTGAAAACCCTATTTTGAGCACCACCGTCTAGACGGTTGAATCCTGTCTCACTCACTCTCTTGCTCTCTGTTTCTCTCTCGCAGAGAATCGAATCTGTTTCTCCAAATCTCTCTCTCAGAGGATCGATTCTTCTTCAGTCTCTTACTCAGTGATTCTTCTTCAGTTCGGTGATTCATCTTGGGATTGCGATTTCGAAGTTCAATTTTGAGCACAGCTCCGTGATTTATCTCCATGGATTTGGAACTCTTCGTCTTATTCGATCAGAGGTTAGTTGTTCTGTTTGTGATTTATCTTTGTTTTGGATCAATGTTTTGTTAGTGAATACTTTTGTTTAGGGTTCTATATAGGTCTTAAGCCCTTAGGGCTTTGGATTCTTCTTCACTCTTTTACTCAGTGATTCTTCTTCGATTCTTCTACAGGTCAGTGATTCATTTCGGGATTGTGATTTCGAAGTTCGATTTTGAGCACAACTCCGTGGATTTGGGACTCTTCGTCTTCTTCGATCAGAGGTTAGTTTTTCTGTTTGTGATTTATCGCTGTTTTGGATTAGTGTTTTGAAAAATGCTGAATCAGTGTTTTGAAAATTTGGTCTCAGTTCATACTCCTTGAACAGTATATTCTTGCAGATCACACTGTAAAATGTCAGTATGGTTAGATTAGAATTTAGAACTTGGTGCTTTGCTTGATGCTTTTGCTGTGGTCCGTTTACTTGCTAAGAAAGCATAAGAAAATGCATACGAGGATGGGATGAAACTCTGCTTGCAGAATATTATACTAATATTATCATATTTTAGTCATCCAAACGGTTAGTTATTACAATAACTATTTTAACAAAATTCTTTAAGACTAGTTATTACAATAGCTATTTTAACATAATCCTTTTAAGGCTAGCTACATTTTAAAAGCTTTGGGAGGTTTCTTTAAATAGTTTGTGGGTGTAAATCGGTAAAATAAAGTATGTAGATAAAAAAAAGGATTAGACAAAATAAAGATTACTTTTTTTGTATTTTAACTAGTAAAAAATGAAGAGTATGGTTGGAGTTGCTCTTAAGGACCATTAAATGTGTTTTGCTTTTCATTGGTTACTGAATGCATTTATTTTTGGGAATTTTGCACTAATTTGGCACATTTGCTCAAAATAGAATAAGGTAACCTCACTATGGACCTTAAAATCTTCAAATTTCATGGTCAATCATTGTGATGCAGAGGACTACATTGTTGGATGTTTATGTAAAATCAGCTGAAATATGTGTAGCATTGGATCCATGACTTTGGCTTTATCTTAAAATCAGTTGAAATATACAATCTGAACTCTAAACCTTCCAGTCTTATACTGTGCAGCAGCTTTTCATTTTTGTGAGATTCCATAATATTTAATACAAAAGTTAATGCTAGACCTCATTCTCTGTTTCTATACTTGAATTGTCACCTCACCTTTTCTCAATCATATTAAGCTGTGTGTGATGCATGCTGAAATTTTGCATGATATAAATGGAAGTCCTGATAAATTCGGACTTACATAGTAATTAGGTGCACAGTTGCAAGCATGTGGCTGAGCTAAAATATTTCTATTGATAATTTCAGTGTTTGTAGAATACTAACTTATATTAAAAGCCTATAGTGTGCATGTCTTAATTTATCCAGAACAGGTTGTATTTTTGTTCCAGTTGATTTTATCCAGAACAGGTGGTATATTTGTTCCAGTTGCTTTCTAAACTCCTCAATATGTTGAACAAGCACAATTAGGTGGATGATGAAAACTAGACATGCACAAACCTTTAGAAAAGCGTGAGAGATATGCTGAGCTAGACAATAAATTGCCAAATTTATTTATTTATTTATTTATTATTATCATTTTTTAATCTCAAAAAATTGTGTTTTCCTATGATGTAGTTGCCTTCTATGTTGCCTGTGCAAGGAGTACTGCCAAATTTGTCAGCTCCTACAGCCTTATTGCAAACTGCAGATACCCACTCCTCCCATTTGATGCAGCCTCAGGCTTCATGTTATGGATCTATACCACCTTCACAGATACCTTCTTTGGGAATGTCTCCATCTCCTGGTAAAATCACACCATCAGCTTCTGTTTTTGTTTCCATTCACTTGAAATTTTCTTCTATATTTTTGTCATGTCCAATTCTATGGTTTCAGGGGCATTCATGGGGCAACAATTTCCCAATAATATGCCATTTCCCAGGTATTGTTGTCCGTCAATTGAAAAACCTTCCTTTTCTAGAATACTACACAAGAAGGATATTTTTGAAAAAATTGTCTATCTTGCTGTGTGACTACAATTATTAAGGAACTCACCATTTAATCAATTTGGCCTTTATTTTGAAATTGAATGCCCTTACCAATGTGCTTTCAAAATTTATTTACACTTCATGAACTCAAAATCAAGATAATAATGTACAAATTTTGATGTGTGGGTAGGGAGTTTTATGCATGTACACATTGTGTCACTTCTGTTATCGGTTGTTTTCTCTCTCTCTCTCTCTCTCTCTCTCTCTCTCTCTCATATGAATCTAAATATGATATGATATTTGCATCCAAAAGAATCAATCTTGAACCTCAATTTTCTTCATTGCAGACCACAAAAAGTTGACACTGTTAGTAGAGGTAACGATGCTTTTGCCTCCTTAAACCCAATTCAGATTAAATATAATTATGGGTTTCCTGCAACTGCATAACACGAGAAAGGAAATCTTTTACCAATATATGACTTTGTTTTGAATTGATACTTATAATCCTTTTGCTGTATAGGAATTTGGTTCAAGTTTCAAATATATAAAATAGCTTTATACATGATGCTGGAAAGTGTTCTCTATGATCATTCAAATTAGAACCTCAATTCAAAACTATTCTATAGCAGCATAAGTTAAATAGATGAGGTGAATATAAATTGATTGTGAATTGGCCAGACCCAAGTTTATTGTCCTAGACATTTCTGCTAAGTTTTATTTTTTAGTTTTTATTTTTGGTGAATCATTGGTTATTCCCTCCATTTTCCCATGAATAACAGGAATAAATTGGACATAACAGATTTTATCATTATCTTTTTTCTACAATTTTTCCTGCCAATGTTTTTGAGGTTTATATATATATATATATATATGTATTCTTTCTCTACTCCTGTACACATTGTTAAATTCTTATGAGTTATTAAATAAAAGTCTTTGAAATTAGGGCTACATTTGTGTGGATGCACGAATGACCTTTACTTGTAAGCTGGGCTTTTTCTAAACAATTTTATGTTCTTGCAGAAATTCTCACCGGATGGACGATTCGTTATTAGTGCTGATCGGGATTTTAAAATTCGTGTAATTGACGATTCTTACCCATTGAAATAAATAAATTATTAAATATCAAATTCCATTTCAATTTGTTTTCAACAATGTTATTTTGTGACAGGTTACCCTGTTTCCAAAGAAGACTTTAGATGGAGCTCATGAGATACAGAGCTTTTGCCTTGGTCATTCTAAGTGAGTGAGTTTTTTATCTTCGAATATGTTGAAGTGCAAATGTGATTTCCATGAATAGTTTTCTGAATAGTTTTTCTCTACAATAGTGTATTAAAGCACTTTTCATTTATCAACAAGAAAAGCAAACAAGTGTTGCAATTCTTTGTAATAATAGTCTCTCTGTAGACGTTTCCCGAACGCCCCGGGAGGGTGAACTCCCGTTCCGTCCGTATCGGGTTCACTACAGTTCGGACTCGATTTGTGTCGGTTCTAAATCTGAACCAAAGAGTCCAAATCCGGCAAATCGTTTTGAAGAAAAACAGATTTTTGAAAAAGTAGTCCCAAACATGGACTGCTTTGCCAGATTACAGAGTCGCCACCTAAATTTTTTAAAATGGAAAATTTAGGAAATCCTGATTCGGTGCCGAAGGCCACGTGTCCGTCATTACCAAAGTGGTTTTGGCTCGGGAGCTTGGGTACGATCGGGGAAGGTCAGCTATGAGCACCCCCTTTCGCCCGGTCTGAAGACCGACCTCTACTAACCGTGATATCCGTTTTTGAAAACATTGCATGCTCTTATTCCAATTATTAGCCTAGAATTACTATGTTATGCGCGCATCAAACAAGTATAGACTAGATTGGCTAATTTGGAAACACACATTGCATATCCGTTTGTTTTGAAAATGTTTCGGAATTTGCTACTCGCAAGTAGGCTAAAACACGGATTTCAATGATTTTTCCCAACTCAAGCAATCCAACCTCCACCCACAGGCATTCAAACAGTTTATCTCATATAAGCACTTAGCCGCATGGTAATCATACTGTCATGTTAACATTCACACGCATGCGATATGCTAAAGCATAAATACTTACATTGTACTCCGTGCCAAAACAAGAAACTAGTTAGCAAACATGCATGACCTATTTCATGTTAAGTGGCTAATGTAACACATACAACATGTAATTAGGATAGGCTCGGCTAACCCTAAAAATGGCATGTGAAGTGCAATCATTCGATGCACGTATTCAAGTTGGAAATTGAAATATAATGCGGTTTGTATGATGTACCGAGCCCGGTGCATGTTAACAAATGCATGGATGCACGCATGCATAGCATAAGGTATGCTAAAATAAACATGCCCTAATACTAACCATTAAAAGCAGGTAAGTAAAAGGGAGAAAGAAATGGGGGTTGGAAGACATACACACCACTCACCCACACTTATTACAATTATGCCCTCGCTCGGAGGGACCAAAAGAATAATACAAATAATTAACTATGCAAGCTAATTAAATATTACAAATTAATTAAATTAACAAATTAATTAATCTAAGGAAAACAGTAAATTGCCTCGGCAGGAGAGCCAAATGCAGCACACTCGGATTCCGCTGCCATGCCTAGCCTGCCTCTGTTTTCCCTGCTTTGTTCCTCTGAAATCTGCCAAAGTCTCAAGGATGCCTCTCTGGACACTGGAGAATCCCACCGGCTGGAGGAAATGACCACCGGCACTAGGATGTAGCCATCGGCACAAAATATATCCACCGGCCATCAATTGACTGCCGGTCGGCACTAAATATTGCCGGCCGACACTGAATTCCTGCAGAACCTGCAACTCACAGCAGCAGAGGGCAAAATTTGCATGGCAGCTCAATTCAAGCAATTTATGCACCAAACACATTCCTTATCATGTTTGTGACTCAAAGGAAGATGTGTCTCGATTCTCGGGCCACCAATCACACATTTCCATGCATGATGGCCAAAGAGTCAAGTGCGCATTTTAATATCAAATGTAATGCACACCAAACATACAAGGGACCCAACCTCAATCATGGTTGATCAAGAGGCAAGGCAATGCACAACAATGCACATGCAACCTAAGCATGCAAGCTAACATACAAACATGTAATGCAATTACATGGCATACACAACGCTAACAACATAACATGCACAACGTATTGAAACATGGCATACACAATGCAACATGGACTTACACCAACACAAGTGGGCCTCTGCCACACTCACATAGGAGGCCATCGGATAAAAGTGAAGTGCCTCGAAATACGTGCACACGGGCATGCAAACCGAGGCAATGGCATACGGAATGCAATGATGCTAAAATGGCATAAACAATACAATATGGGCTTACACTAACATGAGAGAGCCTCAGCCACACTCACATAAGAGGCCGAGAGATGAAAAATGAGATGCCTCGAAATGCGTGCTGCAGACACGCATAAACCGAGGCAATGGCATACGCGATGAAATGGCATGGAAATATGATATGCAAACATGCAAATGAATTTCAGCACTGAAATGTGGGGCAAAACAGTCCCGAAACATGGCCAAAGTGTACCCGATGCATGGAGTGATCCCGAAACATGAATTTTGGCACCCGAAATGGCCTATAGCTACACCAAACATGCATAATTGATACATGACATGAAAAGGAAGAAGCAAGGAATCCCCATAACTCACATTTTTACAATACAAAACATGGGCAAACAGCAATCACAAATGGGGCTAACATGGCATACAAAAATGGCTCCACAAGGGAGGCTATGAAGTAAGTGATACATGCAAAGCCCGAATGGAAAAATTCCCTTCTACAACACTGAAGAGGGACAAAAAATATGCACATTTACAGTAGATGAAAACCCTCAAATCAGTAGGCAAACATGCTAAAAATGCCATGCAAGAAATAGGCCATAAGAGGGGTATAATGGTAGGTACAACATGGAGGCCCCCAACAGGGTTTATCCCTTCTACAATATTGTAGAGGGACACAAAATAAGCTTACTCACAGTTCATGACATGCTCCAAAACAATTTACATATAGGCCAAACAAATCATGCAAATTTATGATAAATAGGAGAGATTATGAAGTAAGTGCAAGATAGGGGGCCCAAACAAGGTTTAGCCCTTCTTAAATGTTTAAGAGGGGCTTAAAATAGGCCCACTTACATTTTACATTATGCTCGAAAACAGATCACTCATAGGCTAGAAATTTCATGCAAAAATGTGACATATAAGATGATATTGAAGCAAGCACAAGATGGTGATCTCAAATAGGGTTGAACCCTTCAACAAACATGAAGAATAGCTCAAAAGAGTGACCCTTTCAGTTTGGGTCGGATCCTAAAACAGTGAGCAAATAGGCTTAAGAAATGAGGCAAGAAAATGCTACAAAAGAGGGAAATGGCAACTTACCCTTGAAGACCACTTCTTTTCTACCTCTTGGCTTGAGGAATGTTGCTTCTAAGCCTCTGAAAAGCTCCCCTTGCTGCTGGAAATGGAGTGGTGGTGGTGGTGCTTGGTGGTGATGAAGAAATGGCTAAGGATTTGAGAGGTTTTGAACTTGGAAGTATAGAGAGAGAGAGGGATGTTTTAGAATGAGAAGCTCCCAAGATTTTCCTTTTTGTTCTAACCCTAAGCCATATGAGATATAAGGCCCTATATATGTCAAAATAAGAGCTTTTGGTCGAAATATCCCAATTGAAAATATCTGCCACAGTGTATTGATAAATATCTGTCAAAAATCTGAGTTCTGGGTACTTTTGGCCGGCAGGAAATCTTTTGTGCCGGTAGGCAGCCGGTAAGGTCAAAAAGTTCCGGTGGAATTTCAGATTGAAGCCCCGGAAGTTAGCTTTCCAATGGCGCAAACCTTGCATTAAAATTCCTCCTGTGGAAAAAGTTATGCCCTTTTCCGTAAAGCCGCGCAGATTCGGTCCAACCGAACTTCAACCAACCATATCTCCTCCCCCCGGATTTGGAATTAGGAGATTCTTGAGTGCAAAATGAAGCTCCGGAAGTAAGGTTTCCAATGGTGGTGGCCCCATATTTTAATTCCTCTTGTACAAAGAGTTACGCCCGTTTCGGGGAAGCCTTGTGACTTTTCTCCTTCCGGATTCATCTTTGAACCACTCCCAAACTAGTTTTCTCCCTCTTCTCCTCTTTTCTACAACTACAAACAACTAAGTAAGATGTTTTGAAACATTTTTCAAAGATTTGATCTCTCTTTCATTCACCTCCTTTTGTCCTTGCTCGGTTTACGAAAAGCATAACATTTACGAAATCGGCGTCGGAACATCGTGGGAATTTAATTTCAAAAATGTTTTGAAAGAGAGGGTTTTAAGGTATAAAAACCATCAAAAATAATTTTGGTCCACAATGGGGTATGAAGTTGAGATTTGCCTCTCTCCTTGCCGAAAAAACTGAACCTGTGCACTGCACACCTTTCTCCAACAAGTAAACCATCAGTAGTGCCCAAGTCTTAAGGGCGGTCAAAAATGGGGTGTCTACACTCTCTTATTCTGTGTGCATTGCAGGTTTGCACAAGCTCTCTCTATTGAACATGGAAGGTTGCCCTATTACTGCAGCATGCTTGGACTCTCTTGCAGGTTCACTTTTGCCTTTTCTTCTCCTTTGAGTCATCGCCATTTTAGTTATGTTACTGGATATTGTGATAAATATTGCATTTTGAGAGAAGGGTATGTGGGCTGGTCAGTGTTTTCCCCTTCATTTTTTGGTTGGTGACTTGCCAACAGTAGGCTTATAGTTTATGTTGATGGGCTTGTGAAAATAATTTGCTATTGTTAACATCCTTGGGATTTGATAGCCTAATTTCTATAACACAACAAAATTTATGTAGGTCCTCTTTAAGGAGAGGATTACGGCATATGAACTTTTGTTTGTTAATGCACAAAATTGGGATTCCAATTAAGAAAGGGAATATAGAGCTCAATTACAATTGCCAACAATAGGCTTAAAGTTTATATTGATGGGTTTTAGTCTTTTTGGAAAAATAATAAATAAAGAAATGTAATAAATCCCTTAAGAGCCTTCTTTTAAAATCTAAATTGTTTTTAAAGCTTTTTTCAATTATGGATGAAAACAAAAATTTTAGCCCTAATTTTTGTTTAAATACTATTGAAGGAGTAAAGTTGTAACTTAAATCATAGATTTGTGTCAGAGCAAAACTCTAACCACCTCTACCAAAAAAAATTAAACAATTAAAAATAAATAAATGCAATCAGGTGATTAAGAAAATTAAGTTTACAAATTCTTCAATTTATGTTTATTTTGGTGAATCTGATTGTAATTTATGTTCTGATGCAGGTATATAGACCAATGAAGACTAACAGTGAACTCTCTCACCACTCTCTCATCAATTTGAATCAATTTGAGTTAAACACTTCTTTCTTTGTTAATGTCTTTGTTAAAACATGATTTGTGAATATGTTATTTTGTGATTAATGGTGATTGGATATTAAATTGAATAGGAAAGTGAACTAATGCTGTATTTGATATTTGAATGAGAGTTATTATTTCATGTTAGTGTTATATTTTTCAGTTTTTTTAGTTCAATCACATAAAATTAGCACAAATTTTTTTTTAAAAAAGAGGCTATCACGGCGTTTCTAAATACGTCGCTAAATATTATATCAACGGTTAAATTTTTTAAAAAGAGATACGACGGCGTTTTAAAAACGTCGCTAAATAGCTTGGTGATACCATAGTAGAACTTTCAGCGGCATTAAAAGCGCCGCCTATATTAATATAGCGACGTTTCTAAAGCGTCACAAAGTTATAGCGACGGCCGCATCTTCGGCGTTTGGTGCAAAACGTCACAAAAGGTTTAGATGGCCTTTTTGGGACCTGTAGCGGCATTTTTTAAACGCCGCTAAAAATCTCATTTCCAGCAGTGGCACCTAAGTGCTTGCACTCTCTTAATTGAACCCCCGTAAGGGGAATTAAACCCATGATCTTATTAGAACTAAATCCTAAGGAAGACATGGTTTAACAATAATATAATACAAAGTTTTTGAGTTAACACTAAGCACAAAACATAAATATTAATCACAAAACACAAGTACTTAGCAAAAATAAGATTAGGCAAATTACGCACATAATCCACATATATAATTTGTTTAATTATTATTTTGATCACTATAATTTTAAATGCATTAATTTAATTCTTAGAGTTTTTATATTGTGTTAATTTAGTAAAAATTGATAACTCCTCTTTTGAAAATTTGACTAAAATCAAAAGGTAAAATGATCTATTCAAAAGTGAATGGACCATTCCAAATTCTATGTCAACCACTCAATTATTTTAAGAAGAGTGAATGGACCATTCATTTCTTAATTTTCATTAATTTATTAGTAGGCGTTAACAATTGAACTAAATTGACATAATTTAAAACTTAAATTACAAAATTGATTAAATTGTAAAGATAGGATTAAATTGACACGATGATAAGATATACCATCAGAGGAAGGGCTAAGCTAGTGCAAGTGTACCTTGAGTGATATATGTTAGTTACATTGTATAGTTGTATAATAGATAACAGAGTTTGTTAGAAGAGTGGTTAGTTTGTTAGTGTATGGTTAGTTAGTTAGTGCAGCTGGTTATTTGTATAAATACTGATGTAATACGTTGGTTGCTTAATCAAGATGGATGGTTGATAAAACTTCTTCATGGTATCAGAGCCTGATAAGCTCCAACGAGCAACAATGGCAGCATCATCTACACCACCTCTGATTCCTTCAAATCTGAGTGTATTGCTTTCGAATCTCAGTTCACTAGTTACAGTGAAGTTAGATGGTACGAACTTCATTGTTTGGAAAGGACAAATGCAGAATATACTTAGAGCAACAGATCTCTTAAAAATTGTTAATGGATCATTTCCATGTCCTGATGAGAAAATCTAGAATTCATCTGGGGTTGAAGTTCCGAATCCTGAAGCAATTCAATGGAGGCTATTAGACACTCACTTGCTTAGTTGTGTTACAGCCACGCTCTCTCCTGCAATATTCACATCTGTGAATCATCTTCAAGCCAGTGCTCATGTTTGGCAATTTCTTGACAAAAGATTTACATCATTGTCTCATTCACATATTCATCAACTCAAAAATAGACTGAATTCAATCTCAAAGAAGAATGAATCTATGGAGACCTATCTCCATCAGATTAAAAATCTTGTAGATCAATTAAGCCTTGCATCTTCTACTATTGATGATGAGGATGTGGTGCTCATCACATTGAATAGACTTCCGAGTGAATATGATGTTATGAGGACAGCTATTCGCACTCGAGCAGAGAGTATTTCAATGGCAGATTTGTCTTCTCTACTCTGTTCTGAAGCCTTACATATTGAAGCAAAGGCTAAACAACCATCTAATCTAACTGTTGCATATGCTACAGTCAAAGAACCTAATTCCTTAAGAGGTTTTCAAGCCTATCATGGAAAAGGTGGTTCACGAAATGATTCTAGAGGATCTTTCAGAGGCAATCGATCTCAATTTGAAAGATCAAACTCCTTATCGTGGCAGATCTTCATATTTTTCAGGTCGCAGTAGGCCTAATTCTGGCTTAATCTGTCAAATTTGTGGAAAATCCAATCATTTGGCTTTGGAATGTTGGCATCGGTTGGATGCTCAATTTCAACCATTGTCTTCATCATCTACCTCTCAGCCACAGCCACACAACAGTTCTTCTGCTCCTCATACATCTGGAGCTTTTATTGCATCTGCTACTGATGAGGCCTCTCAATGTTCAAGTCCTTGGTTTCTTGATTCAGCTGCATCTATCACATCACTCAGGATCTTCATCACCTGCATTCCTATCAGCCATATTCTGGTCTAGAACAAGTCACCATTGGTAATGGCTCTTCTCTTCCCATTACTCATACTGGTCAAGTTATTTTACCTACTCCTCATCACTCTTTTCAGTTGAATAAGGTCTTGCGAGTGCCTAATATTTCTTCTAATCTCATTTATGTTCAACTAGCTAAAGATAACAATTGTTCTGTTATATTTGATCAGTCTTCTTTTTCTATTCAGGACAATTTTTTTTTTTTTTTTGATTCAAAAAATGGATATGCAGATAGGCTACTCCAACATATCGCTTGAGTATTGCCCTTAGCACCTCAAAGATATCTGCAGGGAACCCCACCGCACCTACGTCGGGGCCGAAGCTTAGGCCCCCCGCGTGCTCCAGGCTCTAAGGAGTATGTTTAACCCCAACAAGGGGCTATGGAGACTCGAACCCAAGCCTTGAGCGAGGGATTCGAAGGTCTTACCACTGAACCAACCCCCTGTTGGTTCTATTCAGGACAATCATTCCAAGGCCATCTACATAAAGGCTATCATGCTAATGGCCTGTATTATTTTCCTATTCTGTCATCTCATGTCTCACCATCTGCTTCTCATCATGCTTTCCATAGTTCCACTGTTAATGTTATTGCATCTGCTGATACTTGGCACAAGAGATTGGGGTATCCTTCTGCTTTTAAATTTCACTTACTGCAGAAGCATTTGTTCTTAAATAATAATAATAAGACTCCCATCTCTTGTATTGATTGTGCTATGTCTAAATCTCATAGACTACCATTTAAACTGTCCAATTCTACTGTTAATCAACCTCTTGCTTTAATTCACACTGATGTTTGGGGACTCTTTTCTTATGCTACCTCTGATTACAAATATTATGTTGTGTTTGTTGATGATTTTAGTCGCTTTACTTGGCTTTATCCTTTAGCTTACAAAAGTGAGGTGTATGTCAAATTTACTGAGTTTAAGATGTTTGTTATCCTCTTAAAGTTTTGAGATCTGATGGAGGTGGTGAATTTCAAAATCATTCTATGCATAACTTCATGACTACACATGGTATTCTTCATCAGTCTTCTTGTCCTCATACACCATCACAAAATGGTATAGCCGAACGTAAGCATCTCCATATTACTGAAACTGCCATTGCTTTATTACATCAATCTGCCTTACCACTTACTTATTGGTTTGATGTCAGAGTCATTTAACTTTTCTGATTAATAGGCTACCTAGTGTGGCTATTTCTAATTGTTCTTCTTTTGAGAAATTGTTTCATAAACCACCTGACTATTCCTTGCTTAAAGTCTTTGGTTGTTTGTGTTTTCCATGGCTTCAACCTTATTCATGTCATAAATTGTCTCCTAAATCTGTCCCTCATGTTTTTCTTGGCTATCATCTTGCATTTAAAGGTTATAGGTGTTTGAATCTTCTCACTGGTCATATCATTCTTTCTAGGCATGTCAGGTTTGAAGAAAATATTTTTCCCTTTGCCTCTTCTACATCTATGTCTGTCCCTTCTTCTTTACTTGTATTGTAGAATTTCTTTTGGTCCACTACTTCTCTCCCTCAGTCTCCCCTGCATCCTAGTTCTTCTGCCTCAGTTCAGTCTTCTTCATATCAACCTGCTTCAGCTCCTTCAACTCAACCTATTCTAGCCCAGCTTGCTTCAGTTCAGCCTTCACCAGCTTAGTTTTCTCCAGCTCTGACTCAATTTACTTCAGCTCCATATGTTTCTGTTTCCCTATTATTGCTCTGACTTCTCCTACTCTTGCTCGGTCTAACACTCTTTGCTACTACTATTGTTGCAGCTTCTCCTCTTTGCTCCATCCAATCTTAACTGCTTTGTTTCTACTCGATCCAACTTTGTTGCTACTATTTTAGACTAGCCCATTTCTGTTTTGCCTCCTATACCACTTGTTCCTCCTACACCTATTACTTCTATTTCTATTCCTTTTCCTCTTCTTCCTCCTATCACCAATACTCATTCTATGCAAACCAAGTCTAAAACTAAGCATCCTACTTTCACTGTTCAGACCACTGATGGGTCCACTGAGCCTCTTTCTACTTCATTTGCTCTTGCTTCTCCCATATGGTTTCAGGCTATGATGGAGGAATATTCTTCTCTTCAACAACAAGGCACTTGGTCTCTACTTTCCCTTCCTCTTTCTAAACAAGTTATTGGATGCAAATGCATTTTTAAGATCAAGAACAATTCAGATGGTACTGTGGCTCGTCACAAAGCTCGACTTGTGGCTAAAGGTGTTCTTCAACAATATGGAGTTGATTTTCAGGACACCTTCAGTCCTGTTGCTAAGCAACCTACAATTCGGATTTTTCTTTGCTTGGCCTTGCAGCATCATTGGCCCATTAACCAATTGCACATCTTCAATGCCTTCTTACATGGCAAGCTTGAAGAAGAGGTTTATATGGAACAACCCCAGGCTTTGTTGATCCCTCTCATCCTTCTTTGGTTTGTAAGCTTCATAAAGCCCTCTATGGCTTGAAACAAGCTCCTCGAGCTTGGTATTCCACTTTTTCCTCTTTTCTTCTTTCTCAAGGCTTTACTAACTGTCACGCCCAGAAAATAAACCCACATAACTATTACACCAACCCACTTCCAAAATGAGATATTGACCAAATTCATTTACATAGTTCCAATGTTTACCAAAGTATTCTCACATGCCATTATACATTTATTTACTCACTAGTACATGAATCTATTGCATGTAAAAGAAATCATTAAATCACAACAAATAAAGCCCTCAAGGGCTTACAAGTTCCAAGGCAATAGCCCGGTTACACATATTGGTCTCTCAGACCCAAACACATTAGCCATTGGCTTACAAAAATATCACAACAAAATAAGAGTTAAACTACTCTTCTTCAAAACATTTCCACGCCCTTAGCTTGGCGGGATCACCACATCTTTACCTGCACCAAATCCCATAGGGGTGAGCATAAAGCCCAGTAGAAATTTCTCACAAAGTATATACAGTTATTCCAATTCCATCAACGTTAAAAATGCATATGCAATGCCATGCAAGTGCCAATGAAGGAAATTTTATTTCAATGCACTATTTTAAAATCACCATGTTCTCAACAATATTTAGCAATCTCATCAATTTCAAACTTCTAATATTTAAATCAACAGGGGCGGTAAATACGACACTGGTAATCCCTAGGCTGGTGCCTGCAAGTAGAATCTACGAGTACTACCAAACTGTCATTTTTATCGGTATTAACCGGAAGGCTCTACACCTATCTGCGCGGCTTTTTAGTCTTTCACCAAGGACACTCAGGCCAACTTAACAAGTTCAACTACACCCCCTATCCGGACTTACCACCGTATTTACCCCCATAAACATTTCCATTAGTTCTCATTGCAACGATCTTTCTCAAAATGAATGCTTTTCCAACTCATATCATGATGTGCAATAATGACATTAAAACAATTGAGAATATGATGCAATAACTACTAACTCATAGCATTCTTTTATATTCAAATCCATGTCAACATCAATATTCAACATCACATTTTCATTTCCTCCTTACCATGTTCTTCCACAAGATACCCATACGTCTCCAACGCATAATTACAAATTTCTCATTTCACACAATAGTCATGTGTCTTCGACACACCACAACAATTCCTCAACATTAATTCATCATGACCAAACTTTCAATATGGCTAACATGCCATTATTCATTTCACTTTTCCATTACACTACGATTAAGCATTTTCACATCACTTATGGCACTCAACAACTTGCCATCTTACCACTTTACACAAGTATACAATTATCAATGGATTTTAAAAGAGAACTTAGTCTCCAACACATATATACATCATGAAGTTGTTATTTTGTTAGACATTTGGTGAGACTAACTCTCATACTTCCTCTTGATACAAGAAAATAAATAATTTCAAAGCATCTTCATTATTTTTCAAAAAAAGCCCCAATTTCTAGGGTTTCCATTGAAAGCAAAATTTCATCATTTCTAAGAGAAACTCCATCATAATCATTCATCATGAGTTTTATAGAGGGAAACCCCCAAGAAGTAGTAAAAAGATAGAGATTTCAAACCCATATTCAAGACTCTCAACATTTTGAACCAAAATCTAAAATTTAGCACAAAACTTCAAGAACATTTTTAAATCAACACCCAAATAGCAAAACCATATATATAACTCAAGAAATCCCTACCTCAAATCCTTTGAGATGTTGGAGAAGACGAACCCTAGCTTAGATGGATGAGAGAGCTTTGATTTCTACCCACCAAGTGAAGCCCTAGCCTTGGATCTTCAAGATTTGAGGGAAAATGTTGACGATCTTGCTCCAAGAATCCCAAGAATCAAAGAGTTTTGGGCTATTGAGGTGTTTTCTAGAGAGAAGGAGGAGAGAAATTAGGTTTAGAATGAGGGAAAAATGAGTTAGAGGTGATATATATTCGGACCAAAACATTATAAGAAAACAAGGCACGGACTGCCTAGTTGGCCGCTCGTGTGGCCTTCTCCACCGCTCATGCGGCCCTTACCACCGCTCGAGCGGCCCACTTCCGCACGTGCGGCCCTGGCCTAGCAACTCAAAATTTTAACTTTGTTCCCGGGCTCCCCAAATTTACCCACGCACCTTTCGGAAAGACTGAAATTTAACACCGAAAGAAAATAAGGATTAGGAAATCATTTCTGGACATTTCAATTCAACGAGAATAAAAGAGAACGTAGCGGAGAAAGAAAGAAAAGAAGAGAAAAAGGAGGCACAACCTCCCCACCATAGGAAATTTCGTCCCCGAAATTTGAATGGACTCACTAAACAAGAGTGTTCTAATTACAATAGTTATTTCAATAATATTAACAACATTTATGTTCAACCAACATTTGGTGTTCTTCTTATCATTTTCTCCTCAAAGCCCAATTGCTCAAGCTAGAATGAAACGAAACATCTATACCAAAGTATTATGCTCTTTATCATCATTCTCTATCATAGTAATCTCTCATATTAAGCATTTGGAATAAAACATTCATGGCAAAATATCTTTCTTTCATACTCTCAAGCCTAGATTAATAATACATACAACAACATGCAATCAATAATTTAACATCTTCCTTTCAATACTAGAGAACATTACAAATTAAAATACACAACTAAACCTTTTCAAATAAATCCGGATATTTGGAGCGGACCTCCGCCTCCCTCTCCTAAGTCCCTTCTCCTCAACCCCATGGTGTCTCCACAACACCTTCACTAATGGTATAGCCCTACCCCGTAACACTCGCTCTCAGGTATCAAAATTTTGAATCGGTCGCTCTTCGTAGGAGGCATCCTTATCTACCTCCAAATCAACCCAATCTAACACGTGAAAAAGGGTCGGGTTCGTACTTCCTAGGCATTGACACATGAAACACATTATGAACCCCCGAAGATTGTGGCGGTAAAGCTAACTGGTATGCCACTTTCCCAATCCTCTCCAATAACTCGATAGGCCCAATGAACCTCGAAGACCACTTACCACTCTTACCGAACCTCATCAAACCTCGCCTAGGTGAGATCTTAAGGAACATACAATAGCCCACTTCAAAAAACAAAGGTTGCCTTCTCCTATCGGCATAACTTCCTATCGGCTTTGGGCCATAACTACCCTCTTTCGGATGAGAGCAACTTTCTCAGTTGCCTCCCTAACAAACTTCGGACCCAACAATGGTGCATCCCCTACCTGGGCCCAATAAACTGGCGACCCACAAGGTCGGCCATACAAGGCCTCGAACAGTGCCAAAGAAGACCTCCTAACCAACCAAAGAAGCACAACACCAATTTCCGGCCACAACCAAATTTGGAGTACTACCCCGACTCTAGGAACGTCAAAGATACCGAATTAGTCAAGAACACAAGGAAAGGGTCACAGACTTCCCCTTGATTCACACCACTCACTGGGTCTACGAGGCAAGACCAACAAACAACCATGGCAACCATTAGCCCAAACACTCTCCACGCTTAGCACTTCAACAAGATCGAAACTAGATCTTTACCACAAGATCCTTGATTACCTCATTTAACGAAAAGGTCACAACAAAACTCGGCTCAAGACAAGACTCCGGTCTAACAAGTTCTTACAACCCCCAACAATTCACATAACCGAACGCACAAAACTCGAGATTTAGAAATACAATCAAAGTGGTTACACCATTACAACCATAAGGGTACAATAATTAACAACTCAATTCCAAAGGAAGGTTTTCATCTTTTTCTCAATTATGTGTAAAAGTCATCTCTTTACATACAAAACATTTTCTCAAAAGTGTTTCAAATTCACACCGATCACAAGTCAGAATGCATTTTCTTCCTTTCAAGCAACAATCCAAAATTCATTCATTTTAATTTCCACTCCACCGTAACAACCGGCAGATCCCTGCCGTTAACCAACAACACCCATCACCCACATGGTAATGCCACAACCACAACCACAACAACATAACATAGCTTTTCCGCGATATTAATTAACAGAATACAACAATCATACCATTCCGTTCGACCAAAAACATTATTACTACCACACAAGTTATTATTCACACAAGATAGCGACACGATCACATAAACTAGTTAAAATAGGAATTGTTCTTGCCATCTTAAAAGAAAGAATATCTCCTTTTTTTCTTTTTCTTTTTTTTTTTTTTTTTTGCATTTTCTCCAAAATTTTATTTAAATTCGTGCTGTTTTCCCAATGAAGGATTCGTGTTATAAACTTCGAGTAAAAACAATTCATTTTGTAATTATTTTTCCCAAAACAAGCTTTAAGGTTTTACCCCAAGGGTTTTAGTTGAAATAGAATGCCAAGAAAGCTTTCAAAAACGAACAATTACTTATCAATTTATCTTCTCAACAACACCCGGTTAATCCCCATCATCACCCAATCACATCCATCAAACTTACAGTGTTCTCACAATGAGACAACTGCATCTTCTAATATACCAACAATTAGAAATAATCACGGTGTTAAATGAAACAATGCACCACACATAACTTTCCAAACTCCGAAAGTTCCGTACCAACACAACATTAGCTAAAAAGGAGCAACGGTACTCAAAAGCCTATGAGTATTCCCAACCCAGAAGCTAATACTCTACCTCGATTCACTACTTCAAAAACTTACACCGAGATGCGCACGACAATAACCACACACAAACGCAAGGCCCAACCCACGGCACCACACCGCCTTCTAGCCAAATTGTACTAATTTTCCAGAAGTTCAACCTTACAACCCACATCTAAACCATTCTAAAGTGACTATTTGTCACCCACCTTGATACCATTTCACTTAACTAATCACCTGAGAGTTTCCGCTCTCGATCTTCAAACACCTATATACCATTCTCAAAGGGATTCTATTCACACGCCTAGATGGTTAACACACTCTTATACCCAACACAAGACCGAGTAGGTCAACGGTGATCACGCGATCCGGGTTACTCAAGACAACCCTTACCAATAGTACACTCGTTACCTAAAACGCCAACCATTCATCGCTCTAGTAATACTTCAAGTATCTACCCACGAAATTCCTTTCCCCACTCAAATCTCCACCAAAATCTAACAACACTACAAGCTTATTCCACACACCTTTATTAACTCACAATCAACCTTGACACAGCACTAACCCTATTCATGGTCAATAGGATCCCAATGAACTCACGAATCAAAATTTTTAAAACACTAAGCAACACACACAAACACCATTCTCACTACCCGAGGTGCAAACCTCATACCCTCTTAGACATTCCTACATCACTTCCACCAATCTTCACAAAACTCTAAGGTCTCACACTTTCTCAAACTTAATACTACGTTTGTCAAAAATTTCTCGCAGACTTCTCAATCCCCATCAACAATTTCTAAATTAAACAAAAATCAAAGGCCATCACAAGACCATCACAAAATTCAACAGTTGATACACAATAGTACTAGGATCACCAATCCCATTTACACTTACATAACAAGGAATTTAAGTTTCATTAGCAAGCCCCACACGTGAGGGTAACAAATAACAATACATAACTACGGCGCCTTAGCACCCTACAATACACCGATCAATCACTAAAGTTTCACAATTTATAACATAGATCTCTAAAACAAAAGTCCCTCTCAAGGGTGATACCACCACGTTGGTTTAAAAGTCGACCCTCGTGAAGCTTCCGGAACCTGGCCTCTTCGGGTCTGATACCGATACCGTCCCCGACTGGACTGATGGGACAAGGTCTGACTAGGTTCAAAAGATTGGAAGGATCTACACAGAAAGGGCAGAAACGTCTAGCATGGCCCCGTTGACAACAATCAAAACAAACAAAGGCCTCCTGTAACAAGCCCGCGAGGGACCTCGCTACAGTTCGGACTCGATTTTGTTGTGGTTCTAAATCTCGAACCAAAGAGTCCAAATCCGGCAAATCGTTTTGAAGGAAAACAGATTTTTTGAAAAAAAGTGCCAAACATGGACTGCTTTGCCAGATAACAGAGTCGCCACCTAAATATTTTTTAAAATGGGAAATTTAGGAAACCCTAACTCGGTGCCAAAGGCCACGTGTCCGTCATCACCAAAGTTGGCTCGGGAACTTGGGTACGATTAGGGAAGGTCACATCATGAGCACCCCCTCTCGCCCGGTCAAAGACCGGCCTCTACTAACCATGATATCTGTTTTTGAAAACATTGTGAGTTCTTATCCTGGTTATTTAGCCTAGGTTACTATGTGATGCTCGCAGCAAACAAGTATAGACTGGGCCGTCTGAATTGGAACAAAACATTTCATGTTTGTTTGGTTGAAAATGGTATGATGGTGCTACCCTCAGGTAGGCTAAAATGCGGATTTGCCACCCTCAGGTGGGCTTAGAAAACATGATGTTGCCACTATCTAGTGGGCTTAAAACAAGCGATTTAATTGTTCCAATTCAGATAACCCAACCTCCACCCACAGGCATTCAAGGCAGTTATATCATATAAGCACATAGCCTCATGATAAGCATGCTGTCATGGCAACACTCACACGCATGCAAGGATGCTAAAGCATAAAACTCACCTAGTACTCCAAGCCAAAACAAAAGCTCATTAGAAATCCATGCATGATCCTAGATGTGCTGAAATGCCTAATGCAACACATGCAAAATGCAACTAAGATAGCAGGCTCGGCTATTCTAAACATGGTATATGGAATGCTACAACTAACATGTATTCAACTCGGAATTGAAATACAGATGCAGTTTGTATGATGCGCCGAGCCCGGTGCGTGCAAAAACAGATGAATGATGTAGACATGCTGTCATACTGTATGCTAATTGAAATATGCCCTATATCTAACCATCGTAAGCGGATAAATAAAAGAGAGAAAGAAATGGGGGTTGGAAAACATACATCACACTCACCCACCCTTATTACAGCATCGCCCTCGCGCAGAGGGTCCGAATAAATAATACAGTCCGAAATAAAAGAATAATACAGATTTCTAATTAATGTACAGATTAAACTAAGAAAGCTGTAAAGCTGGCATACAAGCCAGGGGCTGCCTTGCCATGATGAATAGTGCCTGCTGGGCTGCCTCGGGCGGAAATCCACTGGGATGCCCTGATTAGCCTCTGTTTGCACTGTGTCTCGAAATGCGTGCCAGACTCTGGAAATTTGCTGATTCTTCATTTTGCTGCAACAGAGAGCGGGAAAAGGGCATAGCAATGTATTTCACAAATATATGCATGTCTCGATTCTCGTGCCACCAATCACGCATCTCGATGCATGATGGCCGAGGAGCCGGATTGCACAATTTAATATAGGATGAATGCATATGGATGCTACAACAAAACCTAACTCCATCATGGGTAATCCGGAGTGTCGGTGACTTGGGAATTGAGACCCGTTCCGTTACTCGGAGTACAAAACGCGCCTCGTTTCCCGTGCAATATGCATGATATGCATGAAATGCAGCTAAGATACAGCCTGGTATGCATAATACTGATGAAAATGAGACGAAAATGAGGCGCCTCGAAAAGCGTGCACGCGGGCACGCAAACCGAGGTGATGATGTGGAATGTAAATCGGGTAAAATTGAAGTGCCTCGAAATACGTGCCCACAGGCACGCCAACCGAGGCGATGATGAAATGGAAATCGGGTAAAACCGAAGTGCCTCGAAATGCGTGCCCACAGGCACGCCAACCGAGGCGATGATGTGAAATGGAAATCGGATAAAACCGAAGTGCCTCGAAATGCGCGCCCACAGGTACGCAAATCGAGGCAATGATAAAATGGAAATCGGATACTGGCAGAAGTGCCTCGAAATCGCAGGCACGCAAGCAATGATGAAATGAGATGGAAATGCAAATTGGGCTTATACTAACATGAGTGGACCTCAGCCACACTCACATCAGATGCCGATGAATGAAAACGGAGTGTCTCGAAGTCTTGGCATACAGACGCATAAGCTGAGACAATGATGAAATAAAAATTGGGTAAAACCGAAGTGCCTCGAAATGCGTGCCCACAGGCACGCCAACCGAGGCGATGATGTGAAATGCAAATCGGATAAAACCGAAGTGTCTCGAAATGCGCGCCCACAGGTACGCAAACTGAGGCAATGATGAAATGGAAATCGGATACAACCGAAGTGCCTCGAAATGCGCACCCACGGGCACGCAAACCGAGGTAATGATAAAATGGAAATCGGATACAACCGAAGTGCCTCGAAATGCGCACCCACGGGCACGCAAACCGAGGCAATGATGAAATGAGATGGAAATGCAAATTGGGCTTATACTAACATGAGTGGACCTCAGCCACACTCACATCAGATGCCGATGAATGAAAACGGAGTGTCTCGAAGTGCGCGCCCACGGGCACGCAAACTGAGACAATGATGAAATAGAAATCGGGTAAAACCGAAATGTCTCGAAATGTGTGCCCACAGGCACGCTAACCGAGGCGATGATGTGAAATGCAAATCGGATAAAACCGAAGTGCCTCGAAATGCGCGCCCACAGGTACGCAAACTGAGGCAATGATGAAATGGAAATCGGATACAACCGAAGTGCCTCGAAATGCGCGCCCACGGGCACGCAAACCGAGGCAATGATAAAATGGAAATCGGATACAACCGAAGTGCCTCGAAATGCGCGCCCACGGGCACGCAAACCGAGGCAATGATGAAATGAGATGGAAATGCAAATTGGGCTTATACTAACATGAGTGGACCTCAGCCACACTCACATCAGATGCCGATGAATGAAAACGGAGTGTCTCGAAGTCTTGGCATGCAGACGCATAAGCGAACAATGCACTAAGGCGTGAAATGACATGGGAAATGATATGCAAGCATGCAAACCAAATTTCAGCCACTAAATGAAGGGGAAAACAGCACCGAAACGATACGAAATGACAATCAACGCATGAAATCATCCCGAAATGTAATGTTAAGTGCCCGAAATGGCCTACGGCTATGCTAAACATGCAAAATTGGCACATGAAAGCCAAAACAGTAGCAAGGCAGCCCCAAAAATAGCATTTTCTCAGTACAAAACATGGCCAAATTATGAGTATAGATATGGCAACAATGGCATGCAAAAATACGGGAAAAGAGGGGAATTACAAAGCAAGTGGTACATGGAAAATTCAAACCACAAAATTTCCTTCTACAACTTTGAAGAGGAGTCCAAAACATGCATATTTACAGTGAATGAAAACTCCAAAATCAGTATGTAGACAGGCTCAAAATAGCATGCAATATCATGAGCTAACAAGGGCTATTAAGAGAGGTACCATAAGCAACGACCAAAAAACTTAAGGCCCTTAATAAAACTTGAAGAAGAGACCAAAAAAAGACATTTTCTAAGCCTGATGAAGGCTGAAATACGAAGCTAAGCAAGCCTAACAAAGCATGCAATTTTACGGAAAATATGGAAGATTACAAAGCAAGTACAAAAACCAATCATCAAATGGCCTAATACCCTTAACAAAGCATGAAGAATGGATCAAAATAAGGCACTCTCTAGGCCTGATGAAGGCTGAAATCCGAAGCATGGTGAGCTTAAAAAAGCATGCAAAATGAGAGTGGAACAAAAATTCAAAGCAAGTAGCATGTAGAGAAAGAAAAACAAGTTGATCCCTTCTTCAAAGTTGAAGAGGGGCTCAAAATAAGCACAATATCAGTAGGTTTCATGCTCCAACTCAGATTGAAAATAGGCCGAAACACTCATGCAATTTTACGGTAAAATGAAGGAATTACAAAGGAGGTGCATGCTAGAATCACCAAACATGGTTGAGCCCTTCTTCAATGTTGAAGAGGGGCTCAATATAAGCCTACCAACAGTTTACATCAGTCTCGAAATCTGAGTACTCATAAGGCAAATAAGGCATGCAAATTAATGGCCTAAAGAGTGGTATTGAAGGAAGTATATCATGGAGACACCAAACAGAGTTGAGCCCTTCTACAAAGTTGTAGAGGGGCTCAAAATGAGCACAAAACCAGTAGGGGTCAAAGCCCAAAACAAAAAGGAAATAGGGTAAAGAATTGATGCAAGAAAATGCTAGAAAAAGGGATTTAGTGACTTACCCTTGAAGAGCTAACTTTTGTTGCTTCTTGGCTTCAATTTGTTGACTCTTGGCCTCTGAAAATCACTTCCTTGCTGCTGAAATGGAGTTGTTGATGGTAGAGCTTAGGGTTGGTGAAGGAATTAGCTAGGAAGCTTGAAGTTTTTTGAATTTTTGAGGGTGAAGATGGAGGCTATGGGAGAGGGACTCTTGAGAAGTAATTGCCTAACCCTCATAAAGAAGGAGGCCAGCCCTTTTAATAGGCAAGAAAGGGGTGTAAAAGGGAGGGAAATGGAGGCAAGATTTCCCTCCCAAAATATCCCCCGGATGCCCGGGATATTTTGAAAAATATCCGGACAGCTGGAAAGAGCTGGAAAGCAGAAAGCTGGCCGGCCGGCCACCCCACCTGGTCGGCCAGCCACTCACCCTGGCCGGCCGGCCATGGCCAAAAATTGAAGAAGAAAATTGCTGGCCGACCACCACTCCTTGGTGTCCTCCCAGGTGTGTAGAATAAGGCCCCAAGGTCGGAAATTGGCAACACTGAAGCAGGAGCCACAACATAGAGCTTGAAGGAGAGGCTCAAAAATGAAGTCCATAATTTCTGGCCGACCACCAACTTTTAGGGTCCTCCCAGATGTGTGGAACAAGGTTCCAAGGTCGGAAATTGGCAACAGGCGAGCCACAACATAGAGCTTGAAGGAGGCTCAAAAATGAAATCCACAATTCTTTGGCCAACCAGTAGTTCTTAGGGTCCTCCCATGTCCCCGATCACAGATATGTAGCTTTGGTTGGAAGAAAATATGCCTGGGGTGTTCAACATTGGCGGAAGTGAGCAAAAGCAGGCCGAGGAGCGAACTGGTTATCTGGGATAATTCTGGCCTCCCACCCCAGTGATCTTCTGGTGTTGAAACAGAGGTACCGCCAAATTTGAACAAAAACTAATGAGAAATGAACGCTCGAGCCAAAAGCGGGCAATTCGGGATCCGAAAATGGGGCCGAGTGCGGAAGTGGTGTTCGGCGAAGTGGGCATCTGCGACCCAGTGTCCCTCGGAATGACAAAAGCGAGGTTCTGCCAAAAATCGAGAAAATCGATGCAAAGTGAATGCTCGGGGCCCAAACCGCGATTTGGGGTCTGGCCCACCGAGCACCGAAAGTGGCATCTGACCATGAAGTGGGCATCAGGGGCCCCAGTGTTCCCCAGAATGATGAACCAGAGGTGGATGCCAAAAACGGGAGAACTCGGAGATGGTTGGGCGGTCCCAAGCCAAGGCACGCAGCTGTGGTCCCAAAATCGAGGCAAGACTCGAAATGGGCAAAATGGCTGCGGCCATGAGATGTAACACACCACCGGAGATAGTCTCTGAGACCACTCCTTCCATGAAAAAGCAGAAAACCGAGCTGATTCGCAAACCGAGACAAGGCACGAGAAGAGTTCGAAGTCCGGGAGGCGGTAGGCCAGCGCGACTCTGAGACTTCTGAACGAGCACAGTATGCAACATCACCAAGCGCTCAATCGGTGACGTCTGAGTCTTAAGGTCGGTCAAAAATGGAGTGTCTCTGATTTGCCCTCTTTGTAACTTCGGAAGTCAAGTGGCGAGTGAACGTCAAAGCCTAGAGACGACCCATTTTTGACAAGGCCGAAGACTTAGACAACTATACAAGGTAAACAGAGATGTGTGCCCGCAGGCATGCCTTCAGGCAAAAGGGGGCAAAAATGCAGATGATAGGCACGGAGCCAGGTGATTATGCAAGTGCAACAAGCTGTAATGAAGCAAGTATTGACAAATAAATGCAACAATTTTAAGCAAGAATGCAAAGCAACGACTACATTTCATGCAGTTAGGAATGCGGAGAATCATTCAATTCTCGTCGCGTCTCACACGGAGAAGATACGATACCTGCTTGGCGATTAGATGCAGTCGCACCGACCTCAAATGAACCGTACATACAATATCGTGCACGCAAAAAAAGAAATCCAAGAACAATATGCTAACAACATATATTCAATGCGATTCCTATGATTCGAAAAGTTTGACACGATTAATGGTGAAAGGATGCATCACTATGCGAGAAAAGATAACGCGACAATGCATGTTCGAGCATAGAAGTATGGTACATCAAGAAGACACGCATGACAATGCAAAACATTCATGAGAATGCCAATTATGAGCCAAATAATGACAAGCGAGCACAAATCGGGATGCTGTTTGTTTGTTACAACAATTTGAAAACGCGCATTTCGGCGACGGCAACTCGATCGCGGCCTCTGATTTACTTCCCGGAGAGGTCACAACATGTTTAAAAAAGATACACTCCGATTTTGATGAATAATGACGAGACACATATCAGAAATTGCAATTAAAGTTTCGGTGAAGCAATTCGGCGCCAGAAAGTGCACTTTTCTTCAACTTTTTCAGGTCCCGGGAACTCCGATTTTCCTCAAAATTTGCAGAGAGGTAGGGGAGGGGGTGGGGAGCATGGTCGGCCAGCTCTCTTCCCTAGGAGAGGCCATCGGCCAGGGGCAAAAAGTAGAGGGGCCGGCCAGCCAAGTTAGGTGGCCGGCCGGCCACCTGCCCAAAGTAGGGGTATTTTGGTCATTTTTCATATTTCTATATATATGCTTGCCCATTGCCTCCGAAATCACACCCCCAAGTGTGAAATTCTCTCCTCTTGCTCTCTAAGCCATTTTCTCTTTCAGATCTGCATTTTATGCTCGCCCCTCGGCCTCCCACGCAAGTTGTTTTTGCGAAATCTTCCAGTTTTAAGCACTTTGAGGCGACTAATTTTTGACTTCGGGGCTTCTCTTCTCATTTTCACCACTTGAGGTAATTTTGTCTCATTATTTGGAAAATTTTCCCGGGAGTTGACTTTTGGTTGACTTTTCATTTCCCGAGAGTTGACTTTCGTTGACTTTTTCCAATTTTGGCTCGTTTCACTCATTTTGCTCCTCTTCAGATTTTTTCGACATGGCGGGTCATTTCCCTCATGATAGAGGTTTTCAGTGCGGAGACGATTACGACATTATGACATTGCCCCCAGGTTCGCCCTTTTATTCGGCGGTATGCCCGGTACATAGGCTTCATGAGCCACTTTTCATTTCACCGATTTCAACGATCGGGTGCGAGGATCTCCTTGCGAAGGGCGGCACCTCTCCTCGATGTAGAGGTATTTTACTTTATTTCCTGTATCTTTCGTGCATTTTGTACCTTTGCCATGCTTAGACACACAGTTTAGCTTACGGCACAGTACTTTACTTGCGTTCCGAGCATGTGACTTAGCCACTTGAATTTCACGAACGCACAATACATCGCCTGATTGTGAATGTATAGTACACATTAGGTAGAACTTGAACACACAGCTTAAACATTGATTCACCGAACACACAGCCCGAAGTTGAAATGAACACACAGCCCATAATTAAGAGTAGAACGCCATCCCAAAACTTCGATTTTTACGAACACGCGACCCATTTGAAGTGAACACACATTGCCCGATTAAGAGTAGAACACAGTCCCAAACTCGATGTCTTGAACACGCGACCCGATTTGAAGTGAACACACGACCCATCGATTAAGAGTAGAACACAGGTCCCAAACTTCGGATGTATTGAACCGCGGCCAGTTTGAAGCGAACACCTGACCCTTGATTAAGAGTAGAATACAGTCCCAAACTCGATGTCTTGAACACGCAGATTTGAAGTGAACATGACCCATCGATTAAGAGTAGAACACACAGTCCCAAACTCGATGTCTTGAACACATGACCCAGTTGAAGTGAACACACGATCCCAAACTCGGATGTCTTGAACACGCGACCCAGTTTGAAGCGAACACATTGCCCGATTAAGAGTAGAACACCACGTCCCAAACTCGATGTCTTGAACCATGACCCAGTTGAAGTGAACACCACCACTGATTAAGAGTAGAACACACAGGTCCCAAACTCGGATGTCTTGAACACGCGACCTAGATTTGAAGCGAACACACGCCCATTGATTAAGAGTAGAACACCACAGGTCCCAAACTCGATGTCTTGAACACGCGACCCAGTTGAAGTGAACACACCCTGATTAAGAGTAGAACACCACGATCCCAAACTCGATGTCTTGAACCATGACCCAGTTGAAGTGAACACACGCTTGATTAAGAGTAGAACACACGATCCCAAACTCGGATGTCTTGAACACCTGACCCAGTTGAAGCGAACACACACCATCGATTAAGAGTAGAACACACAGTCCCAAACTCTGATGTACTGAACACGCAACCCAGATTTGAAGTGAACACACAGCCCACTGATTAACACACAGTCCCAAACTCAGATGTCTTGAACACGACCCAGTTTGAAGCGAACACCACATCGATTAAGAGTAGAACACACAGTCCCAAACTCGATGTCTTGAACCATGCCCAGTTGAAGTGAACACATTGCCAGTTAACACACAGTTTCTTCATTTCATTCGCACCGACTTCTTCATTTCATTCGCTACGGCTTCTTCATTTCATTTGCACACAGCTTCTTCATTTCATTTGCTGATACACGCATTCATTCTGAATCTGCTAAGCCTTCGCCAAGGCGAGGGTATGGCTCCACCGCCGAGGGAGTGGTATGCCGGCTTCCGGAAGTCCGGCCCCGGATTTGGTCGATCGCGATTCGGACCATTTTGGGGGTTATCACCTTTGCCTTATCGATGGGACATTATTTGTTGCTGGCGGAGATGGTGGGACACCACCAATTCTTTCCATTTTTTACCGGGGATATGACCATGACCCATTTGGACTTCGCTATGATCACCGGCCTAGACCTAGGCGGTGGACCTATTCCTTACGACGAGGATATGGGTCAGTGGGAGGCTTGGTTGCATCTATTGAGGCCCGCCGCTTTGTGAGCAGAGGTCTGGGAGAGTTCGGTATACTTGGTTCTCTTCCCATTTCCGTGACCAGATGGAGCTGAGTCTCCCAGGAGGTCGGCGATATACCCGTGGTTTCCTCATGTTCCTCTTTGGCACCACTCTGTTTGCCGATAGAGGGAACATGGTCGGGTTGTATCTACTGAGCGCTTCACAGGTCGGTCAGTATGATTGGGGCGGCGCTGGCCTAACTACCCTTTATTGCTACATGAGCGCAGTCTCTCGCACGCGGGGGGACTTACTTGGCGGCTACTGGAGAGCTTGGGAGGTACATTCTGTCCTCTTGATTTACATTTTTGCTCCTCATTACTTGTTCACTGCACACACGGCGCACTTTGCATTCTGTATTCTGCCTTTTAGCACATTGTATTCACATTCCGCACTGCTTTTCTCAGCTATGGGTATATGCATATTTCCCCACATTAGCCCCAGAGATGGAGGTGGCAGGACCTCCTATGACCCCATTTTCATTGATGTTTGAGGGTGAGCACCTATCGAGGCCTCGAGAGACTCTCTTCTCTCTGCGACAGTACTTTGACACTGTTCGGGCGACAGAGGTATTTCAGAACTCTCAGTTCTTTTCATTTCATCTTTGATCTGCTCTATATTTCTTGATTTCTGATTGATTTATGCACTGGTTATCCGCAGATCACTTGGCAGCCTTGGGCAGTGTTTGGCGACAATCTCGAGAATCGATACCGGAATCGACTAGTTCGATATAGGTTCTGCCGAGGACGGTCGGTAGGGCTTGGTTCTGAGGAAACGCTTTCGGCGTCAGTGTGGGGGTATGATTCGGGACCCTCTCTTGTGCCTCCACCCACTATCTGATGCCGACCGCTATCTTGAGGAGGTCATTAGGGATATCACGAAGCACCGATGCTTTGCTATATCTTGTTGAGGAACTCGCCACCTATCGCGCATATATCGATGCCCCCTTGACGAGAGTCGGGTTCCACCACTGAGGCCTACCGCACCATCTTGAGTCGTGCGTCTGCTGAACATCCTCTTCTAGCGGTGGTGCATCTAGAGGTAGAGCGATTCGATTCCTCATATCCTCCGACTCTCGATCATCTGGATGGCGGATATCTTGCGGCCGAATTGACGAGTTGGCGGTATGGGACTACTTCTCGATCCGATCCCGATGGAGCCTCCGATGCACAGCCACGAATATGTCGATGATCCTGACTCACCACCGGTATGTTTCACCATTTTTCATTCATCACACAGTCATTTTGGCAGTTGCTTATTTATTGATGAGTTGAACTTGTGTCTGCAGCCACTTCGGGAGTACATAGATCAGATGCTCGGGGTGGTGGCCTCACTCGAGGGGATGGTCCTACGTAGAAAGGCACAGATGTCCATCATGGGCTTCCAGGTACCCTTTCATCCCTCTTTCATTTATCATGTTTGTGATAACGCTCTGGTTTTAAGCATTCTGTTGTATTGATAGACTGTGTAGAACACATCTGGCACACACCCCACTCACATACTGTACTTGCGCCTGCTTTTATGCCTGAACTGATGTATTGCACCTTTCATTTTCAGATGCCTCCCGTGTATGCTTCGACACAAGGTGGGCCACCCGGGCCTTCTCGGAGAGGTCGAGGTGTTAGACCTACTCGAGATACAGAGTCTCGAGGAGCTGGGCCATCCAGGCCTTACCGAGGAGCTCGAGGGCGGGGTCGTCTCATGAGCCTTGAGGCACCCATTGTTGAGGATGAGGAGGAGGAGGAGGAGGAGGTCATGAGCGTGTGTCGAGACATCTCTGGGGAGGAGGCTCGGTCTTGGTTCCGGCGGAGATGAGCTGAGGAGATCCGGAGGATGGCGGCTCGATCCGGATGGTGACGATGATGCAGAGATTATCCCGCAGAAGAGGATGAGAGGACCTCCGCCTTCTCGTTCCCGAGGATACTGATGCCATTTCCTGCTTTATTTTACTTTTTTAGCTAGTAGTTTGTAGCACTTTGCACATTGTTAGGTAGTTTTATTTTTTGTAAAACTTGTACCTTTATTTGTTGTAAAACATGATGGAATGAAACAACTTTTTGAAAGGATGTTGTATTTGAAATTCTCAGCATTGCATCGCATCATTTTATTTTGCATAAAAATGGAATCGAATGAAAATGTGCCTCATGTATTTACCGGGTCAGGTAGTGAACCGACGCAACAAATCAAAACAAATCGACTCACTAAGAAATAACAGAATCTTAGCAAGTTTACAACTCGATAAACAAAATACAACAATGTTAACGGCTCAATAGACAAGACTTAACAAAATTGTATAACCAAAAAGCAACAATTCAGAACATAAAATGCGACAGCTCGACGAGACTTACAACTCGATAAACAAAACAACAACTCGATAAGCAAAAACACAACAAAATGTATTTCAGACGGACGATCTGGATGATGGAACGTACCCGAAACTGATAGAAATGGAGGCCTTCGACATTCCCGATGCATGAAAGTACCTCAAACCTCCTTCCGGCGGGCAAAACAGGACCAACGCACGGCCGAAATCATTTTGTATCCGGAAAACAAAAAGTGGCCGGCCTACTAGAATAGGTGGCCGGCCGGCCACTCCTCCCGTGACCACCGAAATTTTGACAAGTGTCCCGTGAATAGTGTTTTGGCCTCCTATAAAAGCCCCAATCTTGGAACTCATTCATTTCATCACATTTCCTCTCAAAATGGAAGCATTTCTCACCGAAAATCTTACATCTTGGATTTCTTCTTTAGATGGCTCGGAGAATTTGAACTTAGGGTTTTGGCTTGAATGCACTATTCACGCTAGTAGGACTCCTTGCATTTTCCTTTCCTCTATCTTGCGGCAAGGTTTTGGAACCCGGACGCCGTCTTTAGCTTTGGCGGGCAAGAGGTATGTCCTACTTTTGAAGATTTTCAAATCTTGATGGAGTCGGCGGTGAGAAATTCTCTGACTCAATTTTAGCTATGCCCAAACCTTAGGCGGATGTGCGGTCTTAATGCATGATGCTAGATCTCGATTGGTGATGGCATGTTGGATATCCCAAGCCCGATTCGATTCTCGATCTGGGTGACATGCAACCACTATTGGCAAGGCTTCCGGCAGCACGCCCTCTGCTTGTGCCTACTATCTCATTTTCTGTTTATCTCGGGCTCCGGAGGAGCTAGCATCCGTTTGATTGAGATTGCTCAAGGCTTGCGGGATGGGAAGAGTTGCATTGCCATGACTCTGGCTGAGACACTGATGGGCTTGGATGCTTTCTACCGCCGGGAGACAACCAGGTTTGCGGGGAGTCCACTACTGTTGCAGGTAATGTTTCCCACCCAAGCTCACATGTATATTCACTCACATCACTCGGCCCTCGGGCTCGGTTTTTCTCACAAAACCCTTATCTTACTTTTCCCTCATCGTACATCTCTCTATTCTTTATTCTCTCATTTTTCATCCCTCCCCAGATATGGTTGATGGATAAATTGCAAGTTGTGGACTCTTGTCCCGCTTATTCAGCTCGCGGCTACTTCTTTCGGCAACGCCTAGTCAATGCTCCTGATGAGGGGTGGTGGTTTGAATGGATGTGCAACCTGTCGGCAGATCGCATTGCTTGGCGCTGCCCTTGGCTCAATCTCCCAACGATGAGCTATAGCATGTCCCGGCAGGTTGGGATTCGTCTGATTGGCTTGACTCATTGTGTGTTCTATTTCCCATTCATTCGCGTGCGCCCGGTTCGCCATGATCGACTTGCCCACCGGAAGGATAGAGTATCGGCTACATTTCGATTCGAGCGCCTGATTGGCTCGGCGAAGCCTGACATGGAGAGTTAGAAACTTCGCCCCGCCCTACCTTCGATTGCACTTTGTCTGATGAATGCTGGGATTGGCTCAATGAGGAAGCACAAGATGGACCTAGGTTGGCATCAGAGGCTTCAACTAGCTCTGGAAGGGGGCGCAGGGACACCTGACTTGACTATGCCCCAGATTTATTGCTTTATTAGTACTTTCAAGTTTTCTTTATGAGTGTAATAAAAAGCAACTTCAATTGTATGCAAGAGCAAAAGAACTCTGTTTTGAAATCAATGAAATTGAAGGTTGTGGTACTGAAAATTCTCCACTTTTGGTCCAAAAATGGTCTTAGTTGTGAAAAGATTACTTTGAACAAAGTCAACTTTTATTAAAACTTTTCAAAAGTATTTTCGATATAGATCAGAATTGGACACACCTGAGATCTGTCACTGAGATGCACAACCCCGAATCCTAGCAACTGGAAAGTTGCCCCTAGTTTGAAAAGTGCCTGGGCAATTCATAGCAACGGAAAGTTGCCCCTAGTCTGGACGGTGCCGCAACACTTCACCGCAACAGAAAGTTGCCCCTAGTTTGAATAGCACTGTACCGGAGATCAGAATAAATGCTGATGAATAGAGATGACTGAGATGATCAGAATGGACAAAGTTGATCGGGGAAAAGATTATGACTGAACTTCAGAATGAAGCTGCCTACGTATCCCAAAGATGGGAATCAAGTCTTACGTAGTTCAGGCTTAGGTTCGCTCAGGTATTTTGCTCTCCTTTTGCGCTCTAACTTTTGCCAAGGCCGCCCTTTGCGAGTTTTCAACCTTGCGAGCTCAGTTTTTATAATTTTCAAATTTTCTATGCTCTAAATTTTGCCTAGGTCGCCCTTTCGGGTTTTCGGCCTAGCGAGCCTCTCAAGGGTAGTATTTCTTCAACTTGTCCATATTGATCGGTTGGGAAAACTCTAAGCCATCTAGATCCATCAGAACCACAGCTCCACCTAACCAGATTGACTTGATGATGTAGGGACCAGTCAATTGGAGTCCGAACTTGCCTTGGGTCGTGAATGGGAGCTCGGTTGTCCTTGAGTACCAAATCTCCTTCTTTCAAATTCTGGACTTAACCTTCTTGTTAAAAGCAGGCGATTCTGCGTATAACCTTGGGCGTGATGCAGTGCTTTCAACCTTCTTTCATCGAAAAGCATGAGTTCCTCAAATACATTACTGCCGATGCTACCGGCTATCGGCACTCGGCCAATACTGTAATAGCGGGACCTCAATCTCAATTGGCGAGCGGCCTCCATCCCATAGACCAATGAGTACGGAGTCGCCCGGTGAAGTTACGATCGAAGTCCTGTAGCCCCAGCAGAGCGGCAACTTATCCGCCAATCCGATAGGTTTCCACCATCTTACGTAGTATCGCTTGATATTCTTGTTGGCGGCCTCAACTGCTCCGTTGGTTTGCGGCCGATAAGTAGACGACTTATGAAAAGCCACATTGTATTTCTCCAACAAGTCAATCACCTCTTTCTTGAAGTGGGAACCATTGTCTGAAACAATCTCATTTGGGACTCCGTAGCGACAGATGATGTTGTTTCTAATGAATTTTGCAACATGTGAAGCTTTTAACACTGCATAAGATTGGGCCTCAACCCACTTTGTGAAATAATCTATCGCTACAAGGATGAACTCATGCCCATTCGACCCTTTCGGCGTGACAGCTCCGATCACATCAATTCCCCAGACTGAAAATGGCCATGGTGAAGTCATGTTGTACAGCTTCGACGGCGGGATGTTCATGCGATTTGCATGAATTTGACACTTGTGGCATCGCCGGACGAAACCAATACAATCCTCTTCCATGGTGGACCAGTAATAGCCTTGTCTAAGGATCTTCCGTGCCAACATCACCCCATTCATGTGTGCTCCACATTCACCCCCGTGGATGGCTTCCATCAGACGCTTCGACTCTTCTGCACCAACACACAGTTTATGCATTCCCAGATGACCCCTTCTATCTGAGTTTACCCCGGATGATGAAGAAGCAGCCAACCTTCTTATTGCCCTCTTGTCTTTGGCATTCACCTGGCGGGTATGTTTACATGTTCCAAGAAGTTCGGATGTCATGATACCGGGGTGTTCGTCTGAACTTCATCTATGGTACGCAATCGACTCATAGGCAGGTGCAAATTTCTGGTCAATAATGACTGGACGCATTCGGACTCCACATGGGATGTCTATCATGGATGATAGAGTTGCTAAAGCGTCTGCGAACTTGTTGTTCTCTCTTAGTAGATGAGTAAAACTTAACTTTTCAAACCGAGGAATCAGCAAATCCAAGGTTTGGTGATACATCATCATATTTTCCTCTTTTACTTTCCAGTCTCCTTTAGCTTGGGACACAACAAGGTTCGAATCCCCAATGACGTCCGTAGTCTTGCCCCTAATTCGGTGCTTCCAAACCAAAGAATGCAGCCGTGATACGCTTCATTAATTGAGACTTTGAACCGAGTTTGAAGGCTAGAGGATCTGAGGAATTGACGGGTGCTATCAGCAACACTCCTATCCCATACCCATGTTGATTTGACGCTCCGTCAAAGTACATCGTCCAAGTTTCCTCGTCGATATGCAGAATTGCTTCATCTGGGAATAGGTACTCAACTGCTTCATCCCCCTCAACCGGATGGTCGACAGGAACTCGCCATCGCTCTTCCTTTTCTTGACTTGGCGTCACATATGTAAGATCAAATTCGAGAAACAAACAACCAACGAGCTAGCCTACCGTAGCGCGGTTTCTCGAAAAGATATTTGATGGGATCAAGTCGCGAAACCAACATTACAGAGTGAGCTAACAGGTAGTGCCGCAGCTTCCTGGTAGCCCATACCAAAGCTAAGCAAGCCTTCTCCAGCGGCGTATACCGGGTCTCATATTCTAGCATCTTCTTGCTCAAATAGTAGATGGCTCTTTCCACCTTATCTTCTGATTCTTGCGCAAGCATGCAGCCCATCGTGGTCTCAGTTACTGACAAATACAAAATCAACGGTTTCCCTGGTTCTGCTGGTGATAAAACGGGTGGGTTCTGTAGATATTCTTTAATCTGTTCAAAAGCAGCTTGACACCGGCCGTCCCATTGAAACTTCTTGCCTTTCTTCAGAAGACCAAAAAGTGGTTCACAAGTCAAGGTTAGTTTTGAAATAAACCTTCTTATGAATTGCACTTTACCCAGAAAGCCTCGCACCTCCTTTTCAGTCCTTGGTGGCGGCATTTCTAAGATGGCCTTGATTTTGGAAGGGTCGACCTCGATGCCCCTTTGTGTAATCAGAAACCCCAGCATTTTCCCCGCTGTAACACCAAACGTACATTTCTGAGGGTTTAGCCGCAACCGAAATTCCCTGATCCTTTGGAAAAACTTGTGCAAGGCGGTGTAGTGGCCCTCTCTTTCTTTGGACTTGACAATCATGTCGTCCACGTACACCTCAACCTCTTTGTGGATCATATCATGTAGTATTGTGGTTGCGGCCCGTTGATAAGTAGCCCCAGCATTCTTCAACCCAAACGGCATTACCGGTGATATGTCCCCACGGGTGGTGAATCTGATCTTTTCTCGTCTTGGCGCCATCACTATCGATTGTACCACGAGAAGCCATCCATGAATGAGAGCAATGCATGCCTGCGGTGAAGTCCACTAACTCATCAATGTGTGGTAAGGAAAGTCGTCGCCGGACTAGCTGCTCAAATCACGAAGTCTACACACACGGATCCGCCATCTTTCTTGACCGGAACAATGTTGGCCAACCAAGTCGGATATTCAGATACTAGCGAAGCTGCGTCAATTTATGGTGACCTCTTCCTTAATCTTGAGAGCCCAATCCGGCGGATCCTTTGAGCTTCGTTTGACAAGTCGGGCCTCGGGTCAAGGGGATCCGATCTTTGTACAATCTCGGGATCGATTCGGGCATGTCTTCGTGGGACCACGCGAAAACATCTTTGAAATCTTTTAATAAAGCGACTAAGCGCTCGCGTTCCTCGAAGACAACATGGACCCGATCTGGACCCGACCAGCGGGTCCTCCTCGCACTAATATTCACGAAATGATTTCATCTATTAATGGCTTAACAAATTTCTCTTGCTCTTGCTCAATTAGACGCTGTAAAACCGGAGGGACTTCGTCCTCGTCGTTTTGATCAAAATTTTGAAAGTCTGAATTAATGCAATAAATTAAGGGCACAGAAAAGTACTCAGAAACCACATTCACCTCATTCTCATTAAGTTCATCCAAATCGTCCAATTCATCGGTTACAACAGACTCAAATGAAAAGGAAAAAGACGACCTGGACAAGACTCTGGCATCCGGGTTAACATCCCCAGGAGTACCAGACTCAGACTCAATCGAGCTGGAATCTGATTCTGACTCACTAGATTCGGTGGAATCAGATTCCGGCTCACTACCTGACCCGGAACTGCTGGATAAGAATCCCTCCTCGTACTGCCAAGTGAGAGAGGGTGCGATTGATGCATCCAAGATAGCTGCTGGTCGGCTCGCAGCCGTTTCATCCCCAATCATGGAGACCATGAAGTTATTCCCCAAGCAATCTTGGTCGATCGGAGGATCGAGAGAGACATGCGATGTTACCCCATTTCCAATTCCGTGCCCTCGTAATCCCTCGCCTTATCTTTGCTCAACCTCAGTTGTTGGGTCTGTCTGCTCTGTGGCAACGTCATCCCCGGATAGTTGCAGGTCAAAGAAGATTTCGAAACCTGGTACGCGCTTCCTCTCCGCGTTGAACCATGGCTCTAGGAAGCCACAAAATGGAAAGTCTTCCCCCTCCCGGACAAAGCATCCGTTCAGGGTACCCTGGATGGGCCTATGTATTAGATCAAAAGGCTTCCCAGCCTGCTTCGCTCTGGCTCTGCTGGCCATTTCTTTCCCTCTCCTTGCCCAATCTTCTTTGGTGGGCAGATAACCCAATCCAAAGGTATGTGGATTGTGTGGCACTTCGGCCAACACTGCGACTCCTTTCCTGCCGCTTCTTCCCAATCCCATCCCGGGGATATGTTGTAGCTTGTTCATGAGGTAGACGGCTTGGGCGCTGACGTACACACCCTCATTCACAGCCATAATGTTTTGCACCACCCGGGCCTCGGCCAAAGTAAATCCTGATATGAACATGTCTTCCATGCCGTGTTCGATCTCCAGGACTGGCGTAGATACCTCCGGCGGAGGATGGATTGATGAATTCCCAAAAACAATGGCTACTCCCTTTCCATAGGGGTATTTCACCATTTGATGTAGAGTAGATGAGACAGCCTTTACCTAATGCAACCAGGGTCGCCCCAAAAGCATGTTAAAAGATGCAGGGACCTCCAAGACGTGAAAATCTACTTCTTGTTGTCCAGGCCCAATCTTGGTTTGGATTTTTACTGTCCCCAAGACATCCCTACTTGTATTGTCATAGGCTTTGATCACTTGAGTAGTCGGTGTGAAGTCCGCAGGCTTTAACCCAATTGCATACGTCGTTCTGGCCGGACAGACATTAATAGCGGACCCGGTATCGACAAGTACCACCGGAATCCATTTGTCCCTGCATTCTACAGAGATGTAGAGGGGTCTGTTATGATCCACGCCCTCGGTGCGTTCATATCGAAAAGGTCAACGGGGAACCTCCTCCGGAAAGACTAGCCCAACTAGTTGTTACGGCGTAGTTTCGATTGAGAGTTTGGCTTTGTCCATAGCGAAGAGACTGACTGTCTGTGTACCCTTGAAGCCATAAGCGGTCCCGAGATGGAGATGTGCCTTGTATTTTCTTTAGGCATTGTTCGATCTGACCTCCTCTTCAACTTGCTTCTCCCTCTGCTTCTCTGCTTCTTTATCTTTCCCTGATGCCTCGGGTTGATCAAGGTGTGGGGGTTTGAAATACCGCCCACTTCTAGTCATATGGTCCACCTCCTCGAGGTACCAGGTGCTGTCTGGTTGGCCACCAGCCCAATCTTCGTCTGTGTGGGCGAGATACAAGTCGTCATCTTCCCACCACATTCCATTAGCATCTAGCAGGCACCTGTCTGGTTCCGGCTTGTTTATGCTCTCAGCATTTTCCTCCCACATGCTCACAGCATGTTCAATTCTTGTGCTCACAGCATTCTCAACATCCTCATGGTTCTTTGCTTTTCGGATCCTCTCAGAATCCCATTTCTTTTCTTGTTCCTCCAATGTCAATTGTTCGGTTTTCAAAATGTCTTGGTTCCGAGCGGAATTCTTCGTACCGGCGTTCTCCGGCAATTCAGTCTGACCCTTGGCCCTTCCGGCCACAAATGGTACAATATCTGGTTGATCATCCAACCACCCGACGACTTCCGCTGACTCCTCGTCTTCGAACCAGTTAATTGATGCGTCCCCTGATTCCTGGTCATTGAAAAATTGGAGATTGGCGAAGTCCTTTTCCATCGTTGTCAAATCATCCCCCACTGATTCAAGTTTGTCCCCCCGGATCATACACAACTCGGCCTCTTCCGACGGCCCCACACTCAGCTTAGACTGGCTCATTGACAAGATATATCCACTTGGATCATAAGCTCTGCCAGCTAAATTCTCAGACTGCTCCACCCCAGACTTAACAGTTTTGCTCTCCTCAGAAGCCTGCCTAGTTTCATTTTCGGTGGTCACCACCTTTGGCTCAGGTTGGGTCATAGAGGTATCCATCATGCAAAAATCAGTGCTGTCAGGCAGGATCACCTCCGGCTTGGGTAGGTGGGAGGGAGTAATGTAGATACTAGGGTCGTAAGACACGTCCCCAGTTTGGATAAGATTGATTCTTTTGGGTGGATCTTGGTTATGTACTGGGAGTGGGTTGGTTGTAACATTGGGTCGCTCGGGAGGTAGGATGATGTTTTTGTCAATGAGATCTTGAATCTCATGACGCAACATTGACTGTAACATCGTGACCATCTTCTTTGGTGGTATTTGCAATATTTGGTGGGTTATGGGAAGGAGTGGATTTGGAGGGGCCCTCGGTTCCAAGGGTTACAGATGCCCTTTTCGACTAGAACCAGGGACTTTGGTCAAAGGCATATGTAGTGGAGAGAAGGTTCACGACCCTAGATTGGTATCTGGAAGCTTGGTTACTACTCGGATGCATCGAGAAAAAGGTGTGGCAGCTGCGGGCCTTGGTTGGGAAGGATTGGTGGCGACCATTCCGACCTCTGAAGTTCTTGCATTGGTAAAGCCACTCGGGCCCGCATTGTTGTTTCGGTTGAATGTCGGGGCTGTTCCCGGTCTTGGTCGAACAGACCCTGCTTCATCGCATCTTCAATCTGCATCCCCATATCATGCTTGATCTGCGAAAGTGGGGAGGGAACTACAATCATCTTCTTCATTAATCCTGGTTGGAGATTGCGCACAATCATCCGGATTTGATCTCTGTCTGGGCCTCAAGGTCATCACCGATGCCTTTGCCCTCCACCGGGTTACAAAGTCAGAGAAAGACTCCTTGGGTTCCTGCCTTGTTGTCTCGAGATCACGAGTGGTAATCTCGATCTGTGTGTTATATGAGTATTGTGCAACAAAGGCCCCAGCCATCTCATCCCAATTCCTCTTGACATCGTTATCCAACTTTGCATACCGGTTGGCGGCCCTCGACAAGGTTCGCCAAAAGCGAAACTTCTGCAATTTGGTTAGGCCCATTGGCCTCAAGATATCTGAAGACAGCCGTAGATGAACCAAGGGGTCCCCAGACCCGTCAAACCGGTCGATCTGGGGCATCTTAAATCTGTCCGGCAAAGTCACGCCCGCGTCGAGATAGCCGTCCTCAATATCTGGGATGGCTTTCACCCCCTGTGATTTCTTGAAGAGTTTTTCCAACTTGCTCAATTTCAGAGCTGTCTGGTCTACCTCGAACTTGAATGGAGAGTCCGGGTGGTTGGGTGTAATATTTTTAGACGATTCTTGCGGAAGCGGGCGGAGCTGCCCGTTGGAAGACCCGTGTCCTCTTGGGTGTTTTGGAAGTTTGGCAGAGCGTTCTGTGGGTTTGGGAGGGTATTTTGGGTGTTCTGGGTATTCTGGGGATTTGGAGGAGCATTCTGGCCAGTAGCTATCTACTCAGGTAATGGGGCCCCGGGTGGAGGAGGAACCTGATGTGCCCCTAGTGGAGGAGGGACCTGGTGTGAAGCGAATCGGCGTTCTATTGTTATGTCTGGTGATCAACTCGGTGTTGGGCCATAATGACTCTTTGTTTGGAAAATTCTGCCTGGCGGATAGCATCATCTTGCATTTGTTTCATGCTTTCACTCATCTGGCGCATCATCGCCTCCATTTTTGGATTCTGTTGTTCCATCTGAGTAACCGGCAAGTGTATCTCTATAGCGGCAGAATCTCAACCCGGTATCGACACTAGAGTGGCTAACATTCGGTGATCCGTGCTCGACAGACAGCCTTCTTCTAATGGCTGGGGTAAAGAGGAACCTTTGGATGTCCGTCAACTAGATCCTCGGATCGGTTGAGTCGGCGACCTCGTGTCCAAATTGCTTGGGGAGTATCGGTAGCTCGGAAGCAATCGTGCCTAAAGCGCCCTAGCAAAAAGATAATAAAGCAAAAAGAAATAAATGACCAGAAAAACGTACAGCATAACGGTTTAATTTAAATACACACAACACACAGTCGGGCATACAACACGCAGTTAATAAGCTGGAAATACACTGTCCTCAACCACTGATCACTATTCTGTATTCTTGTTCCCCAAAAGCGAATCGATATCCATGAACAAGCGATTCTCGGACACTAAATGATGCCCGCAGTTCGATCTTTGAAACTCATAACCGATACATGCATTCCTGTGAGGCGCACTCTAACAAGCACATAACGAGATAAGTGAGCCAAAACACCCCTATGTTGGGGTAGGGTTTCCTGTCCTATTTTGTCGAGAACTAGGGTTTCACCTACGCCTTGGCTTCAAACAACCTATATCGGGTAAGCAACTTTGTCCTAGTTTGGAATGGTCACTATGGATCGAATATGCACTAGGTCGAATGGTCAAAGGGTGCCAGTAAAACCGGGGTTTGTGTTCCCATCTTTGTCGAGCCAGGCCGTCGGCCTTGCGGACATGACTTGACAAGACAAGCCTCCGGCAAATCGTTCGGGAATGGCATATGGCAAACACGGTGTCCTAGCCGCACCAATGCAAATGCAATGCAAAGAAACACACAAGTGTAGTCAAAACAAGATATCATGAGTTTGAGTCAAGTTCTCTAAATCCCCAGCAGAGTCGCCAGAAACTGTAACAAGCCCGCGAGGGACCTCGCTACAGTTCGGACTCGATTTTGTTGCGGTTCTAAATCTCGAACCAAATAGTCCAAATCCGACAAATCGTTTTGAAGGAAAACAGATTTTTTGAAAAAAAGTGCCAAACATGAATTTGCTTTGCGGATATGAGTCGCCACCTAAATATTTTTAAAATGGGAAATTTAGGAAACCCTAACTCGGTGCCAAAGGCCACGTGTCCGTCATCACCAAAGTTGGCTCGGGAACTTGGGTACGATTAGGGAAGGTCACATCGTGAGCACCCCCTCTCGCCCGGTCAAAGACCGGCCTCTACTAACCATGATATCTGTTTTTGAAAACATTGTGAGTTCTTATCCTGGTTATTTAGCCTAGGTTACTATGTGATGCTCGCAGCAAACAAGTATAGACTGGGCCGTCTGAATTGGAACAAAACATTTCATGTTTGTTTGGTTGAAAATGGTATGATGGTGCTACCCTCAGGTAGGCTAAAATGTGGATTTGCCACCCTCAGGTGGGCTTAGAAAACATGATGTTGCCACTATCTAGTGGGCTTAAAACAAACAGTCGACGAATTGTTCCAATTCAGATAACCCAACCTCCACCCACAGGCATTCAAGGCAGGTATATCATATAAGCACATAGCCTCATGGTAAGCATGCTGTCATGGCAACACTCACACGCATGCAAGGATGCTAAAGCATAAAACTCACCTAGTACTCCAAGCCAAAACAAAAGCTCATTAGAAATCCATGCATGATCCTAGATGTGCTGAAATGCCTAATGCAACACATGCAAAATGCAACTAAGATAGCAGGCTCGGCTATTCTAAACATGGTATATGGAATGCTACAACTAACATGTATTCAACTCGGAATTGAAATACAGATGCAGTTTGTATGATGCGCCGAGCCCGGTGCGTGCAAAAACAGATGAATGATGTAGACATGCTGTCATACTGTATGCTAATTGAAATATGCCCTATATCTAACCATCGTAAGCGGATAAATAAAAGAGAGAAAGAAATGGGGGTTGGAAAACATACATCACACTCACCCACCCTTATTACAAAGATCGCCCTCAGAGGGTCCGAATAAATATCTGATCGAATAAAAGAATAATCTGATTTCTAATTAATGTACAGATTAAACTAAGAAAGTAAAAAGGCATACAAGCCAGGCGCCTTGCCATGATGAATAGTACTCTTGGTCCTCGGAAATCCAGGATGTTGATTAGCCTCTGTTTGCATTTGTCTCGAAATCGTGCGGACTCGAAATTTGTTGATTCTTCATTTTGTCAGCAGAGAGCGGGAAAAGGGCATAGCAATGTATTTCACAAATATATGCATGTCTCGATTCTCGTGCCACCAATCACGCATCTCGATGCATGATGGCCGAGGAGCCGGATTGCACAATTTAATATAGGATGAATGCATATGGATGCTACAACAAAACCTAACTCCATCATGGGTAATCCGGAGTGTCGGTGACTTGGGAATTGAGACCCGTTCCGTTACTCGGAGTACAAAACGCGCCTCGTTTCCCGTGCAATATGCATGATATGCATGAAATGCAGCTAAGATACAGCCTGGTATGCACAATACAGATGAAAATGAGACGAAAATGAGGCGCCTCGAAAAGCGTGCAAGCAGGCACGCAAACCGAGGTGATGATGTGGAATGTAAATCGGGTAAAATTGAAGTGCCTCGAAATGCGTGCCCACAGGCACGCCAACCGAGGCGATGATGAAATGGAAATCGGGTAAAACCGAAGTGCCTCGAAATGCGTGCCCGCAGGCACGCCAACCGAGGCGATGATGTGAAATGCAAATCAAATAAAACCGAAGTGCCTCGAAATACGCGCCCACAAGTACGCAAACCGAGGCAATGATAAAATGGAAATCGGATACAACCGAAGTGCCTCGAAATGCGCGTCCACGGGCACGCAAACCGAGGCAATGATGAAATGAGATGGAAATGCAAATTGGGCTTATACAAACATGAGTGGACCTCAGCCACACTCACATCAGATGCCGATGAATGAAAACGGAGTGTCTCGAAGTGCGCGCCCACGGGCACGCAAACTGAGACAATGATGAAATGGAAATCAGGTAAAACCGAAGTGCCTCGAAATGCGTGCCCACAGGCACGCCAACCGAGGCGATGATGTGAAATGCAAATCGGATAAAACCGAAGTGCCTCGAAATACGCGCCACAGTGCATGGCGAGGCAATGATGAAATGGAAATCGGATACGAAGTGCCTCGAAATGGCATGCAGACGCAAACCGAGGCAATGATAAAATGGAAATCGGATACAACCGAAGTGCCTCGAAATGCGCGCCCACAGGCATGCAAACCGAGGCAATGATGAAATGAGATGGAAATGCAAATTGGGCTTATACTAACATGAGTGGACCTCAGCCACACTCACATCAGATGCCGATGAATGAAAACGGAGTGTCTCGAAGTCTTGGCACGCAGACATAAGCGAGACAATGATGAAATGAAAATCGGGTAAAAGAAAGTGCCTCGAAATCGTGCCTGCACGCCAACCGAGGATGTGAAATGCAAATCGGATAAACCGAAGTGCCTCAAATCGCACTCACGCACGCAAAGCGAGGCAATGATAAAATGGAAATCGGATACAGCAGAAGTGCCTCGAAATCGCGCATACAGGCACGCAAATCGAGGCAATGATGAAATGAGATGGAAATGCAAATTGGGCTTATACTAACATGAGTGGACCTCGGCCACACGCTCAGATCGATGAATGAAAGCGGAGTGTCTCGAAGTCTTGCAGACGCACGCAAACTGAGACAATGATGAAATGGAAATCGGGTAAAACCGAAGTGCCTCGAAATGCGTGCCCATAGGCACGCCAACCGAGGCGATGATGTGAAATGCAAATCGGATAAAACCGAAGTGCCTCGAAATGCGCGCCCACAGGTACGCAAACTGAGGCAATGATGAAATGGAAATCAGATACAACCGAAGTGCCTCGAAATGCGCGGCGGCACGCAAACCGCAAGTGATAAAATGGAAATCGGATACAATCTTGTTCGATCGGCGCCGGGCACACAAACGGAGGCAATGATGAAATGAGATGGAAATGCAAATTGGGCTTATACTAACATGAGTGGACCTCAGCCACACTCACATCAGATGCCGATGAATGAAAACGGAGTGTCTCGAAGTCTTGGCGCCCGCACGCATAACCGAGGCAATGCACTAAGGCGTGAAATGACATGGGAAATGATATGCAAGCATGCAAACCAAATTTCAGCCACTAAATGAAGGGAAAACAGCCCCAACGATCTGGGACAATCAATGCATGAAATCATCCCGAAATGTAATGTTAAGTGCCCGAAATGGCCTACGGCTATGCTAAACATGAAAAATTGGCACATGAAAGCCAAAACAGTAGCAAGGCAGCCCCAAAAATAGCATTTTCTCAGTACAAAACATGGCCAAATTATGAGTATAGATATGGCAACAATGGCATGCAAAAATACGGGAAAAGAGGGGAATTACAAAGCAAGTGGTACATGGAAAATTCAAACCACAAAATTTCCTTCTACAACTTTGAAGAGGAGTCCAAAACATGCATATTTACAGTGAATGACAACTCCAAAATCAGTATGTAGACAGGCTCAAAATAGCATGCAATATCATGAGCTAACAAGGGCTATAAAGAGAGGTACCATAAGCAATGACCAAACAACTTAAGGCCCTTAATAAAACTTGAAGAAGAGACCAAAAAAAGACATTTTCTAAGCCTGATGAAGGCTGAAATCCGAAGCTAAGCAAGCCTAACAAAGCATGCAATTTTACGGAAAATATGGAAGATTACAAAGAAAGTACCAAAACCAATCATCAAATGGCCTAATACCCTTAACAAATCATGAATAATGGATCAAAATAAGGCACTCTCTAGGCCTGATGAAGGCTGAAATCCGAAGCATGGTGAGCTTAAAAAAGCATGCAAAATGAGAGTGGAACAAGAATTCAAAGCAAGTAGCATGTAGAGCAAGAAAACCAAGTTGAGCCCTTCTTCAAAGTTGAAGAGGGGCTCAAAATAAGCACAATATCAGTAGGTTTCATGCTCCAACTCAGATTGAAAATAGGCCGAAACACTCATGCAATTTTACGGTAAAATGGAGGAATTACAAAGGAGGTGCATGCTAGAATCACCAAACATGGTTGAGCCCTTCTTCAATGTTGAAGAGGGGCTCAATATAAGCCTACCAACAGTTTAGATCAGTCTCGAAATCTGATTACTCATAAGGCAAATAAAGCATGCAAATTAATGGCCTAAAGAGTGGTATTGAAGGAAGTATATCATGGAGACACCAAACAGAGTTGAGCCCTTCTACAAAGTTGTATAGGGGCTCAAAATGAGCACAAAACCAGTAGGGGTCAAAGCCCAAAACAAAAAGGAAATAGGGTAAAGAATTGATGCAAGAAAATGCTAGAAAAAGGGATTTAGTGACTTACCCTTGAACAGCTAACTTTTGTTGCTTCTTGGCTTCAATTTGTTGACTCTTGGCCTCTGAAAATCACTTCCTTGCTACTGAAATGGAGTTGTTGATGGTAGAGCTTAGGGTTGGTGAAGGAATTAGCTAGGAAGCTTGAAGTTTTTTGAATTTTTGAGGGTGAAGATGGAGGCTATGGGAGAGGGACTCTTGAGAAGTAATTGCCTAACCCTCATAAAGAAGGAGGCCAGCCCTTTTAATAGGCAAGAAAGGGGTGTAAAAGGGAGGGAAATGGAGGCAAGATTTCCCTCCCAAAATATCCCCCGGATGCCCGGGATATTTTGAAAAATATCGACATTTGGAAAGATTTGGAAGCGAAAGGTGGCCGGCCAGTAACTTCAGGAGGTGGCGGCCACCCCACCCGGTCGACCACCACTCACTGGCCGGCGGCCATGGCCAAAATTGAAGAAGAAAATTGTTGTGACCACCACCTTGGTGTCCTCCAGTGTGTAGAATAAGGCCCCAAGGTCGGAAATTGGCAACACTGGCAGAGCCACAACATAGAGCTTGAAGGAGAGGCTCAAAATGAAGTCCATAATTTCGGCGACCACCAACTTTTAGGGTCCTCCCAGATGTGTGGAACAAGGTTCCAAGGTCGGAAATTGGCAACACTGAAGCAGGAGCCACAACATAGAGCTTGAAGGAGAGGCTCAAAAATGAAATCCACAATTGCTGGCCGAACAGTAGTTCTTAGGATCCTCCCATGTCCCCTGATCACAGATATGTAGCTTTGGTTGGAAGAAAATATGCCCAGGGTGTTCAACATTGGCCCGGAAGTGAGCAAAACGGGCGCCGGAGGAGCGAAACTGGTTATCTGGGATAATTGCTGGCCTCCCACCCCCCAGTGATCTTCCTGGTGTTGAAACAGAGGTACCTTCCAAATTTGAACAAAAACTAATGAGAAATGAACGCTCGGAGCCAAAAAGACAATTGGGATCGAAAATGGGCTGCAGGTGCCGGAAGTGGTGTTCAGCAGCGAAGTGGGCATCTGCGACCCCAGTGTCCCTCGGAATGACAAAACAGAGGTTCCTACCAAAAATCAGAGAAAACCGATGCAAAGTGAATGCTCGGGGCCCAAACCGCGCGATTCGGGGTCCCAAAAACCGGCTGCAGGCACCGAAAGTGGCATACGGCCATGAAGTGGGCATCAGGGGCCCCAGTGTTCCTCAAAATGATGAAACAGAGGTGCATGCCAAAAACCGGAGAACTCGGAGATGGTTGGGCGGTCCCAAGCCAAGGCACCTGCCCGACGGTCCAAAAGGCAACCGACTCGAAATGGGCAAAATGGCTGCTGACACGAATGTAACACCACGGCCACCGGAGATAGTCTCTGAGACCACTCCCTTCCCGGAAAGAAAAGCGAAAACCGAGTCCGATTCGCAAACCGAGACAAGGCCTGAGAGAGTTCTAAGTCCGGAGGCGGAGCGTCAGCGACTCTGAGACTTCTGAACGAGCACAGTATGCAACATCACCAAGCGCTCAATCGGTGACGTCTGAGTCTTAAGGTCGGTCAAAAATGGGGTGTCTACACCTCCCAACTCTGAACCTGTTTTGGAGCCTGAACCTCATTGGATCTCGCAACGGACGAGGTCAAAACCCCTGATGAAAACAAGGGCCAAGTCTGGGAGTGAGCATGAGCTCGCCTCCTCCTCTTGGTAAGTCTAGTGTGTTTGTGAACTGTAGGAGTTACCGATGTGGCCTCCTTTCTAACTCGACCAACACTACTAACCACGACCTCTCCATGGGCCGCCACCTCAACTAGGTCAAAATAATTATTCCACCTAGATTCGACCACCCTCTCCCGGATATCATCACGCAACCGCCTCTCAAACTCATAACAACGGCGCTCCTCTGTTGACACTAATCTTGGAACAAATCTCAAAAAACTAGTAAACCTCATCTCAAACTAGGCCAAAGGAGTAGCACCCTGGCGTAACTCGATCAACTGTTCCCTCAACCTTTCCCGAGCAGAATGAGGGAAATACTTGGCCAAGAAGGCCCCGGTAAATGTAACCCACGTGGCACCTACGGTACCCTTCACATACTTCCACTAATAATTCGCATCCCCCTTCAATTGGAAGGTCGCCAAAGAAACCCTTAACCCCTCGTCATCGACTCTGAGCATGTCCAGAGTCTTGGTAATCTGTTCCAACCAACTCTCCGCCTCCAGTGGTCTTGCCTCCCCCAAAAACTCCGGTGGATTGGAGCGAAGAACTCCTTAGTAAGCTTGAGGGTACGCCCGTTGTCCCCCTCATTGCAAGCTAGAGCATCCTGTGCCGCTCTCATAACCTCGCGTGCAACTTCCTTGCCGACAACCGATGCTGTAACGACAGGTGCCAGGGGAACTGCCATACCCCTACTGACACTCCTAATACACATCCATTCTCTAGTTCCCTGTGTAGACCTCCTATAAAATTCAAAAACAAAATCAACTAGGTGCACGACGCAACAGCCTCCCAGATGCACACACTCTCACCACCACGACTTTGAACCCTTTCCAACGTCCTAATTAAGGAACAAGATAGATAAATTAGCGCATAATTCCAAATGTGCTTGCAACTTACCTCACACGTTAAACTATAACAATTATATGCATTCTAACACACACGTAATCACATAAGCACATACGAATTATCCTTTAGCGATGCGATTCGTCCCATGAGAAACCAAGAATTTTTAGTATAATGAGTATTGATCAGGTACCCTTCTAATAAGACCTCAAGGAATCTAATAGGCGCAAATAACATCCCAAAAGTCTAATCGCATACCCACATAGTCACATAAGCATGCTATCATATAATCACATAGACAAAACATTTCCTAATCATGCAAAATGAACCCATTGCGGTATAACAACCACTCCCCGTGAGCCCCAAGTATTCAAACCCGGTAGCTCTGATACCGAGTTGTCACGCCCCGAAAATAAACCCACATAACTATTACATCAACCCACTTCCAAAATGAGATATTGACCAAATTCATTTACATAGTTCCAATGTTTACCAAAGTATTCTCACATGCCATTATACATTTATTTACTCACTAGTACATGAATCTATTGCATGTAAAAGAAATCATTAAATCACAACAAATAAGGCCCTCAAGGGCTTACAAGTTCCAAGGCAATAGCCCGGTTACACATATTGGTCTCTCGAACCCAAACACATTAGCCCTTGGCTTACAAAAATATCACAACAAAATAAGAGTTAAACTACACTTCTTCAAAACATTTCCATGCCCTTAGCTTGGCGGGCTCACCACATCTTTACCTGCACCAAATCCCATAGGGGTGAGCATAAGCCCAGTAGAGATTTCTCACAAAGTATATACAGTTATGCCAATTCCATCAGTGTTAAAAATGCATATGCAATGCCATGCAAGTGCCAATGATGAAGGAAATTTTATTTCAATGCACTATTTCAAAATCATCATGTTCTCAATAATATTCAATGCACTATTTTAAAATCACCATGTTCTCAACAATATTTAGCAATCTCATCAATTTCAAACTTCCAATATTTAAATCAACAAGGGCAGTAAATACGACACTAGTAATCACTAGGCTAGTGCCTGCAAGTAGACTCTAAGAGTACTACCAAATTGTTATTTTTATCGGTATTAACCGGAAGGCTCGACACCTATCTGTGCGGCTTTCTGGTATTTCACCAAGGACACTCAGGCCAACTTAACAAGTTCAACTACACCCCATATCTGGACTTACCACCATATTTACCCCATAAACATTTCCATTAGTTCTCATTACAACGATCTTTCTCAAAATGAATGCTTTTCCAACTCATGTCATGATGTGCAATAATGACATTAAAACAATTGAGAATATGATGCAATAACTACTAACTCATAGCATTCTTTTATATTCAAAAACATGTCTACAACAATATTCAACATCACATTTTCATTTCCTCCTTACCATGTTCTTCCACAAGATACCCATACATCTCCAACGCATAATTACAAATTTCTCATTTCACACAATAGTCATGTGTCTTCGACACACCACAACAATTCCTCAACATTAATTCATCATGACCAAACTTTCAATATGGCTAACATGCCATCATTCATTTCACTTTTCCATTACACTACGATTAAGCATTTTCACATCACTTATGGCACTCAACAACTTGCCATCTTACCACTTTACACAAGTATACAATTATCAATGGATTTTAAAAGAGGACTTAGTCTCCAACACATATATACATCATGAAGTTGTTATTTTGTTAGACATTTGGTAAGACTAACTCTCATACTTCCTCTTGATACAAGAAAATAAATAATTTCAAGGCATCTTCATTATTTTTCAAAAAAAGCCCCAATTTCTAGGGTTTCCATTGAAAGCAAAATTTCATCATTTCTAAGAGAAACTCCACCATAATCATTCATCATGAGTTTTATAAAGGGAAACCCCCAAGAAGTAGTAAAAAGATAGAGATTTCAAACCCATATTCAAGACTCTCAACATTTTGAACCAAAATCTAAAGTTTAGCACAAAACTTCAAGAACATTTTTAAATCAACACCCAAATAGCAAAACCATATATATAACTCAAGAAATCCCTACCTCAAAGCCTTTGAGATGTTGGAGAAGACGAACCCTAGCTTAGATGGATGAAAGAGCTTTGATTTCTACCCACCAAGTGAAGCCCTAGCCTTGGATCTTCAAGATTTGAAGGAAAATGTTGATGATCTTGCTCCAAGAATCACAAGAATTAAAGAGTTTTGGGCAATTGAGGTGTTTTCTAGAGAGAAGGAGGAGAGAAATTAGGTTTAGAATGAGGGAAAAATGAGTTAGAGGTGATATATATTCGGACCAAAACATTATAAGAAAACAGGGCATGGACTGCCCAGTTGGCCACTCGTGTGACCTTCTCCACCGCTTGTGCGGCCACCTTGACCGCTCGTGCAGCCCACTTATCTGCTCGTGCGCCCTTAGACAATATGCAAATTATAGGTGTCAAGCTTGACCGCTCGTGCGGCTCCTACCACCACTCGAGCGGCCCACTTCTGCACGTGCAGCCCTGGCCCAGCAACTCAAAATTTCAACTTTGTTCCCGGGCTCCCCAGATTCACCCACGCACCCTTCGGAATGATCGAAATTCAACACCAAAAGAAAATAAGAATTAGGAAATCATTTCCGGACATTTCAATTCAACGAGAATAAAAGAGAACGTAGTGGAGAAAGAAAGAAAAGAAGAGAAAAAAGAGGCCGGTCATCACACTAATAGTAAGTGTGATACATCTTTGTTTGTTCACAAAACCTCTTCCTCCCTTACCTTCATTTTGATATATGTTGATGACATTCTTCTAACTGGTACCAATGTTGTCTACATCCAAACTCTTTTGTCCCATATGTATCTTGCCTTTTCTATGAAGGATTTAGGTGCCCCTTCTTATTTCCTTGGCATCTCTGTCCAGTCTCACTGTAATGGTTTCTTTCTTAATCAACACAAATATGCCTCTGATCTACTTCTTACGGCTGGCATGATTGAGTGTAAATCTTGCTCTACACCTGTTTCTTCCAAGCCTTCCTTGACCGCTTCTGATTTTTTACCTTGTCCTCATCCTTTTTTGTATCGAAGTATTGTGGGTGGACTTCAGTATCTTACTATCACTAGACCTGAGTTGTCCTATGCAGTCAATCAAGCTTGTCAGTTCATGCATTCTACAACAGTTGGTAATTTTTCTGTTGTCAAAAGAATTTTGCGCTATATTAAAGGATCTTTATCTCATGGTCTTCTCTTCACTCCTAGCTCTTTTCAACTTCATGCTTATACTGATTCCAATTGGCTGGAGATCATATTGACAGACGCTCCACCTTCGGCTATTGTATCTTTTTGGGTGACAATCTCATATCTTGGTCTTCCAAGAAACAGCCCACTGTTTCAAGATCTTCTACTGAAGCTGAATATCGTTCGCTGGGTAATACCACTGCAGAACTCACTTCGCTTCAAATATTGCTTCAAGATTTTTCCATCCCTCAATCTTCTCTTCCTGTTGTTTGGTGTGATAGTCAATATGCCCTTGCTTTAGCTGCCAACCCTGTGTTTCATACCAGGTCTAAGCATATAGAAGTGGACTGCCACTTTGTTCGCGACAAAGTTCAAGCTCATAAATTGCTTCTGCGTCATGTTCCTACTGCCTCACAGCTTGCTGATATTTTTATTAAACCATTGTCGACTTCTCGGTTTTCTTTTCTCACTTCCAAACTCAATGTTGCCTCTGCTCCCTTGAGTTTGAGGGGGCCTGACAAAGATATACCATCAGATGATTAGATGAAGGGCTAAGCTAGTGCAAGTGTACCTTGAGTGATGTATGTTAGTTACATTGTATAGTTATATAACAGATAACAGAGTTTGTTAGAAGAGTGGTTAGTTTGTTAGCGTATGGTTAGTTAGTTAGTGCAACTGGTTATTTGTATAAATACTGATGTAATATGTTGGTTGTTTAATCAAGATGGATAGTTGATAAAACTTCTTCAAGGTAACCTACAAGAACCACATTTGTTATTTGCTCAATAAGAAAAAAAGAATGCCGTTTCAAAAATAAATAAATGAAATATGTTGGAAGATAAAAATTAAATTTGTAAAGAAAAAAAAAATAGAATAAAATGAAAAAGAGAGAAAAAGTCATTTATGTGTTTGGAGTTGTTATGCCACTAATAAAAAAATAAGAAGACCCTTTATGAAAACAATAGTGCTACATGCACTAATTGGTATACTAATTAGTGTACCAATGTATATTATGATATTGTCACTTCAAAATTATGGACCTCATCCATTATATACAAACTATAAAAATTTAAAACATCTAAAATCATGTTATATTATCTGTTAATATACTAATTGATGCAATTATAATTTTCAAGAATTAAACAAAAACTACTATGCAAATATATGAATATTAATAATTATAAAAATTTGAGGAGGGACACGTGGCCCCTAATCCTACGATGTATTTGTCTTTTCTAATGATCCTAGTTGCGACCTGTAACGCCCCAAAATAAATGCAATATACCTTCCAAAACAATAAGTAAATAACATTATGAATTAGACTATAATGTCTTTCTATTACGTAAGATTCGATGGTATAAAAGGGTGACACATGATATATACATTCATAAATAGAACATCCTGAATCTACAGCATGTGTTACCAACAGTAATAATGTAATAAAAGCTAAACAGGTAATCATATGCCCTAAAGGCTTACATCTTTCCAAGTTAAGGCTTGGGTACATCAAAAGTAAGTCGTAAGCTCAATACAAATAAAGCTTTAGGCTTGTACAAAAGTTAAATGCAAAATAACAAAAACTGAGCATTCAGTTCCACAGTCCTCCTAAGCTAAGTCCTTGGTGGAGGCATATCACCAACACCTGAAAAAGGTTTTCCGAAATAGGGTGAGCCAAAACCCAGTAGAAATAATCTATGTCACACCCCATATCTTATCACTCGAATAACATTACCAATATTCAGTACTTAAGTCCATTTACAAATAACATTTCATCATTGGGTGAAATGATGAATAATTAAATATACATATTCCCTCTCATTATACAACAATGACATTTACATGTGAATAAAAGAAATGCCCTGAGGCTTACAATAAAAGAGAGGACACTACTCTTTATAAAAAAAAAAAATAGCACTCAGCCAAACAACAAATGAAGTAGTACAATCCATCACTACATTACACTTATGAAATGGTAAAACCCATTGTTTGATCTTCAAATCCAAAAAGTATTTCTTGTACACATGTACAGGCAGGGGGTGAGCAACCACTAGCTCACCAAACAATCCCATATTAAAACATTAGAAGATAATGCGGGTACCAAAATACTCGTACATATACGTGAAATCATATCATGTCAAAACCATATGATTTTCTTACATAATCTCTTAAATCCAATTTATTTAATTAACCACAACAAGTTAACTTAAATAAATAAATATGTTTCGATAGCAACAGGACATCCTTTTCAATTCATTCAATTATCTCATTATTAATTGAATCAAATAATTAAACAATGAATCAAATCCATTTTATACAGTTTTATGAGATGAATGCATATGCCATGTCATGTTCAAAATATTTTTCTCATCTTTTGAAAATCTTATGCACAATGCCAATTTGAAAACACATTAATCCAACAATTTCAATAAAATTCTAAGATGGTAAATACGACTCAGTAATCCCTAGGCTAGTGTCTGCAACTAAACTATACATGTACTACTAATTTGTCATTTTTACCAGTATTAACTGGAAGACTCGACACTTGTAATCTGTCATTTTTACCAGTATTAACTGGAAGGCTCAACACCTATCCTCTACACCACCTTTCAAGGCTTACCACCGTATTTACCCCAAAATCATTTCATGAAACATTCTTTTTTCAATGCAAAGTTTTCAAATCAATTTTCAAAACTCATCATTATCAAATGAATTGATATGCTAATGCAATGATTAATAACAAAATGCAATATTTCTTCCACTTTCAATACTTTCACACAATATTCCCATTGTGATCAAAATTCTCATTTCTCATTTCAATATAATTTCTCAAGATGAATATAAATGTCACGCCCCAATTTTAATTACTCAGAAACATTACCCAAGCCTTAAAATTAGGTCCTTTTTTTTTTTTTTACAAACATCCATTACCCTTGAGTAATAGAAATACAATGATACATGATCCATCACATCTACAATGAAATTACGTATAAAAGACACATGGACTTCTTAACTCTTCAATCAAAAAATCCAAACTTTCTTCCTGTAAAAAGATAAAACAACAAGGGGTGAGCACTAATGCCCAGTAGGAATCTCATAGTTCTAAATCAATAGCTAACACACAGATAGAAATGATCATGCATGCAAGGTGATACCATATAGTAGGGTGACATCTTCTAATTTCAAAAATATCATAAGTAAAGTACCTTTTTTCTCAAAACTATTTAAACACTTTCAAGAAAAACCTCCATCCATTAAAAATCATCCTCTAACTTTAGAAAACCATAGATCCCTGTGAAATAACCATATTTGAGAAACAACATCATTTTAAAGTTATTAACCAATTTCCAAAATATTTCTCATTTAGTTTCCATTTTTAATGTTCCTCTTTTTCTTTCATTCTTCCTTTCTACTCATTATATTTATTTAGAACTCCATAACTTCAAGTTCAAATTCCCTTTTTGATTCACTAACAATTCTCCTATACTCAATTCACACCGTTATTTACACTCTCAGATTTCATTTCAAGGTAACACAAGATTAACAAACCTCTTTCAATTCAGTCTCTTATTTATTTACAGAACAATACTCATAATTTACCTTTATTGCCGCACCTAATTCATTAAGTTCACCATCACCAATCCATAATCCAATTACCACTTCAATTTCAATTCTTTCAATTAATTTCATATCAAATACTGGATTCAATCACAAGTCATCTCCATGAGTCACACGCTTTACCGGTCACAAGCCGGAAGGAACGCGAAACCTCAACATACAACACACTTTACCAGGCGCTACTCCGAAAGGAAGGCGGAACCTATCTCAAGCGCTACGCTTTGCTGGCTCAAAATACGGCGGGAAACAGACCCCAAGATAACATCACAATCCATCATTACAATTAGTGGCAATGCCAACACGTCTTCCATTATTTCCGTAACACATTAGTTCAATACATATCCACCATATATTAAAATTCCATTCACATAACAAGTACAAATATGTTCCATGACCTTCTTCATTATCCATTAAATCATTCATTCTTTTGTCACACAAAAATATAACAACACATCCATAGAGGCAAAGATTCATCTTTAATGTGTTCACAATTCTTGGGTTCAAACTATTTCTTTACTTTTCCATATTATTATCAAGTCTTCATATTCAATTTTTACAACACATTGGTTATCAATTACTACCCACGGTTATAAATTTAATCTCCAAAATTTAATTTCTTTGATACAACTCCTTCATATAACACCGTCATATTTCACAATCTCCCATTTATCATTATTCACATTCATCTTAACCCAATATAGACTTAATTTCATAAATTTCATGTTGATTAAAGTATCCTTATTTTCCCAAAATAAAACTTCATAACTAGAGTCAAACATAAAGTTGGGCTTTTAGTTTTGAGGTATAAAATCACTTTCTAACTACACAATAAAATTCTTAAATCTACACTTCATCATCTTATCACAAATTCTATATCATTAACAAATCTATTTCCCCAAATTTCATTTCATATTAGAGCATGATTTACAATATCCATAATAAAGGTTCATTCGCTAATTTTTAACATAATTTTCAAACACTTCTAAAATCCAACTAAACTTGTATACCTATAATTCGACCTCTCAATTTCATGATTCCACTATCAATTTAGGCAAAATCATTAATTGTCATCATGAATCAACTTAGGGTTTTCAAGAAAAATTCAAACTTCTCAAACCACTAATTTTTATTCCAATTTTCCCATTGATTATACACCTAAGGTTCATAATCCATAATCTTAACCCAACAATTGAACCCCAACACTTCAAACCTAAACCCCCAAATTCCATGATATAACACTATATACTCAAAAATGTAGATTTTGCGTTTATATAATCAAAATACCACAAATCTATCTATTAATGCAAGTATTGAAGAAGAACTAGGGCCCCTACCTTAAGAATCAAGCAAAAAGCAAAGCTTTGATGAGATTCCTTCACAAATTCAAATTCCAATTGGTAGAAAATGTTGAGCTTCAAGCCTTCTTCACTTTTTGGCAAGGGATCTTGGCCAAATCTTAGAGGAATGGAAGGTATTTGGGGTAAAAAACCTATGGTTTTCGGACCTAGGGTGAGAGGAATGAAGAAGGAAAAGGGAAATGTAAAAAATGAGCTAAAATATCACATTTTAAGCTGCTGAATTCGCGTAGTCCGCCCGAGCGTCTCTTTTTCCACTCGAGCGTACCTGCTTCCATCACAGATTCCAAAACTTCAAACGGGCATAACTCTATAATCTGGACTTCGTTATAGGTCGTTCTTATGTCCAAATCGAAGCCCCGGAAATAAGCTTTCCAATGGTTCTAGCCTCACATCCAAATTCAAAGTGTAGAAAAAGAAAAGGGCAAAAGAGTGACTGCTAGTCAAAAACAAAAATTCAAACTTGGGGCTTTTGATCTAATCTTGCCTAAATATCTTGTTAAGGCTTCAATCAAGGTTCCAAACATCACCCAAGGGTCCTCAATTATAATATTTAAAGTTCATTTGCCTACCCATCAAGAGTCCGACAACCACACAAGTTTTAAGGTGACGAGCACCAATTTATACCACTCCGATACGTACTAGAATCCGAGCCATTATAATAAATACTTTTATTCCAATTCATCCATGGGACAACAAAATTTCCACACTTAGAGTAATCTCAACCATTTTATTATTTCAAGACTATATCAATATTTTGAACAACAATTTCTAAAACTTCAACAATTCTCATATTCCATGAAAATCATCATTTATATGTAAACAAATAAACAATTTTTCAAACATTATTTATTTTAGCACACAAAATAAATATAACAACATTTTCAAAAATTGTCAACATCTTTCTTAAAAATTCCCAATTTCTAGGTTTTCTCACAGAAACCACTCATCTTCATTTACTGAAAGAAAGTTACAAAAAGCATCTATCTTCAATCCTCATAGTTCAAAACCCTCAATTTCTATTTTAAAAGGAACAAGAAAGTAAACCGACTTTCAAAAAAAAATCTCTCATATTCTTGAACCAACAATCAATTTTCAAAACAAATCAAATGATGATTTTGAAAATCATCTAGATCTTGAAAAAAAAAAACATATATATAAATTTTATAGCGATCCCGGTATTCCCTGTTGTTGTTTAACTATAATCTGGACTCGGTTCCGTAGATTTGTTGTTGTCTTTTCCTCATTTCTATCCCTTACTCTTTGTTTTAGAGTTTTGGGTTGTGTTGGGCAAGTTGGGAATAAGTTGTTGTGTTTTAAAACTTAGAATTTTGCCCAGGTTTTAGTCTATCCGCTCGAGTGGCTCTTTGATGCTCGAGCGGGTATTTGTTGTTGCCTCTCTGCTTGAGCAGCAGTTTGGACGCTCGAGCGTGAATTTCCTTCTCTTAGCATTTTGGTCGTCTGCAGAAAATTCTGGGAGGGTGCATTTGGCGCTCGAGCGGCTCTTTGGACGCTCGAGCGTGAACCTGTGTCTGACGCTCGAGCGGGGTGTTGTATGCTCGAGCGGACCTGTTTTATATCAGTCCGTGAAATCACTTTTTGAATCACTTTTCACTTTTCTTTTCTCTCTCTTACTTTCCCAAAACCGATTTTTGAGAGCTCCTCACTCTAAAACCTAACTTCTCTCTAGGGTTTGATCTAGTATGAGTGTTTTCCTCACCTTGGGCCTTTGTAAAAAGTGTGTTGATCGTCGAGGGCTTCGTTTTGATCCAAGAAATTTAGGATTTGGAGCACTTCTGAGTTTTGCTCTTTTTCTCCTTGGGTTCTACATTTGAGGTAGGGATTTCCTTGTTCTTTTTCAATACTTCGTCTATAGATAGACATGTGGTAGTTTTGTATTGCATGAAAATCATATCCAAGTTGGATTTGTTTGAAATCATGAGAAGGAACCTAGGGGTTGGCTGTTTGAAAATGGTTATTTTATCATTGATGGTTGCTTTGGGCTAATTGGAGTGTAAATTAGCATGTTATAGTTGAAAGAAGAAAAAGCCCTAAATTATATTTTGATTTGGTAAATTAAAATGGAGGGTAGTTAACCTATGTTGTAAATCTCTATTGTTAATGTGAGTTGGGTGAAGGTGTTAATGCCTAAGGGGTTAACTTTGGCTTTGGAATGGTTTTGAAATGAATGTAGTGGAATAATGTGAGTTATGGCTCTATTATCAACGGAATTGGTTTTGTAAAACAAAAGGAATGGAATTGGTTTTGTGGAAACAAAAGGGATGGAGTTGGTTTTGTGAAATGAGAAAAGTATCTTTGATATAAGTATGAAAATTGGATTGTTATTTCTTGAGTGTTAAATACACACACGTGGGGGTTGTATCTTTAACTACCGTGTTAGTATTGTTGTTGGGTTTGTGGTCTCATAGTAATTGAGTCTTTAATAGAAGTACTAAATACTTGCATCTAGAAGTTTTGTCCTTGGTCATCGGTGGAGGATGACATGGTTGTGTTGAATTGTCGTGTATGCATTATACCATTATTGATTGAAAATTGTATGTGAGGAAGTGCTGAGATACATTATATATGTATACTTGCTCGGGGGGAATTAATTATGTGTTCATATACTTTAACACATTGCTTGTTTCTTGATGGTTTATGTATATGTGTTATACATGTTAGTTATGCCCTGTTGTAATTTGGTTGGTGGTGTTATACCTTGCGCTAAAATCAGAGATACCGTGACCTTCCTGCTAGCGCCTGGAGAACTGACTGCGCTGAGAATCTAAGGCAACACACCCTTCCAGCTAGCGCCTGGAAAACTGGTATGTTGTTGTGAGATGTGTATCTTTGGCTTACTACGCACATAGTTGGTAGAGCAAAGTTTTGTTGTTGTTGTTCCATTGTATCTGAGGATATCATGGATTTGGTCGGTTACAGTTTTGGAGGGCCAAGTTACCTCATTGGTTGATTATATACATGTTAGTGAGTTGTTATCTCCCTTTTTATAAAGGTATGCATGTATAGTTGTGATTGTATTGGGAACGAACCAAAATGTCTTTTTGTCATTTGGAAAGTGTGAAGGAGATCGAACATTTTTCAAAAATATGTTTTGAAAAGGCACATCTGTTGTATGTATGGAAAATGGAAGAGAGTAATGGGCTTAGTGAGATTATTTCCTAAGTAATTGTTAATGTTATGAAAGATTGGAGTTAATGAAAGAAAAATGAAAGATGAATCGCTTATAGCGTTGAATGAAATGGCTGTTTTCAAGAAAGTTCATACTTACGTGTATTTTGTATAAACTGTCACATTACTATTCTAGTATGAGATTGGGCATTCATGATCATAACTATTTTTAAGTTGTTATTGTTGAGGGCCATGTTAAGATCCCTACTAGACTATATGTTCATCCCACGTTGTTGAATCTTTTTCAGGTGTTGAGCAGGATGTGCTACAAGATTTGGATCTTCTTAATTGTTGGCCACGGGGCCTCTTTTATGTTGGCGGAATGCCATATATGTAAAAGGGTTACACCCTTCTTCTTGACACCTTAATGCTGTAAGCCCAAGGGCAATTTATTTAGCATGCTCATGTTGTATTTACATTGCATACGAATGAAAGTGTTGTTATTCACTTCTACGAGTTGAATATATGAGTTTATTTCCGCATGTTATCTCTGAAATGGAATTAAGTTAATGAATTTGGTAATACTTCGAGTATTAAAAAGTGGGGCGTGACAAATTTGATGTTCACAAGCAATATATTAGCATACTCCAACTATTAAAATCAAAAATCCATTTCTCAATTGTCTTGACTCACACAAAACTTTCAATAAATTTTGTTCCACTTCAACCGAGATAACCAAAATAAATTTCACAAATATCTCATACTTATGAAATATTAACATTTTCATCCTACTATATTAAAAGTTATGGTATAATCTCAAAAACACACTTTTAACCATAAAGGATATAAACTTTTAACCAAACTAATCTAATAAACTAAATTAGTAATTTTTTTATATTCACAATTTTCCAAAAGAAATAATATCAAACATAACTTAACCCAACTCATCTTTCAAGTATAATCATATTTCATAAATATAATACTTTTAGAGTTTTTAATCCCAAAACAACTCTCTAATATCAACTTAACAATTTACACCATATTCATCAACATCAATTTATTTTTCTTATCAAAAATAAATTCCAAAACTCAAAGAAAAAAAAAACTTTGTATTTCTCAAGATAAATCATCTAATCATAATATGATGTAAATACAATCATACAACTATCAATTTTATTTTCGGATTTCTTTGCAAAATTATCAACACAAAATGATTTTTCCAAATCAATTTCAAAATGCTAACATTCTTAACATTTCAACATAATTTTTCTTCCAAAAATTACAAAATAAAAATCTGAAAAAAAATAGATATATACATATATATATATATGCAATACCTCTTATAATGATATATTTCTCAAAATAACCCTAACATAGCTTCAATGTAAAAATATGAAGAAAGTTCCTACGTCAATTAATGAAGAAGAACAAATCTGGAAGGCAAATCTTGCCTGATCATGAATCCGAGACTACCATTGGGAAGATTGCGACGAGTTCTCCGACTTTCATTTACAAAACTTTTACAAAATCTCACTCTACGGACTCCCACTCAAAGCTCAAAGGTTGAGATTCCATGGTGAGAAAGAGACGACGCAGAGAGCTACAAGAAAATGAAAAGGAAAGGAAATGAAGGAAATCAAAATTAGAAAAGAGAGAAAGGAAGGGAAAACGATCGTAAAGACAAACGGGGAACCCACCCATACGGGTTTGTTTCCCAAAAGTATATATATATATATAATTTTTGTAATAATATCTCAGAATTTATAATATAAATTATAAAATGATATAATTTTTCTCACCACAAAATATAATATTTTTGTACATCACAAAATATAATATTTTGCTCACCACGAAATATATACACATTTTATTCACTACAAAAATATATAATTTTCACCATATCGTACACACCATAAAATCAACTAACAAATATTTATTATTATCCTATATAATAAATAATAACAACACCCAACATGATTACTACCAATCACATAATAAAAAAGGACCAAACAGTTAAATATGAGTAATTAAACAAACTCAAATTAAATAAAATGTAAATCATGGGTCTTAAATTAAATTCACACCCATAATCCAAACATCGCCCAATTACATATCAAAGTAGACCCAACAAATCTATCCAAATCATGATCTAAACATTAAAAATTAAATAACAAAATTTTGCTATAAATTAAACTGAACACCAATCAGTCCGTGAATTTTCATAAAATAAATACTCATCATTTAATTCTAAAATTTTTATACAATGTGCTAGACTCATCTAGGAACAACACATAAAAATTTCATAATTTTCTGAGATTGGGAACTATTTTTAACAAATACAAAACCGAACTATTTTCGCACATAATTTACACATAGCAATCAAATTCGAAAATTTGCTCAATTAAATTATGCACTGGCTGTTTTAAAAAAAAAAAATTGGGTCATTATAATCTATCCTCCTTAAAGAAATTTCGTCCTCGAAATTAAACTCATGTAATGTAATACATTCTACAGTCGCCCACAAACTCACTCTGGTACTTACTAATGCATCAACAAAATTTATTTGACTACTACATGAGCCTCAACAAGTCACATCGGTAACGAACCAAGCCATTACAATCGCACAATAATTGGTTATAAAAACCCTTACTAGTATAAATCGTTAAGTGGCTCTCCTATCCACATTGATAACCCAATGACAACAAAAGATGATCTAATTCTTTAAGCATAACAAGAATTTTGGCAAAATAACTCCTCAGAATACCAAAACACTATACCTTTTTGGTGATAACCCAACTTCAGCGAACTATCTCCATCGCCTAATGCACAATGCACCCCAAGGCCAAAACAACTATTACCACTCCGAGACATTAACAAAACGAAACAATACCTCTTCAAAAGAACTAACCACCAACTCAAAAAGTGACCACCAACCGTCACAAGATGAACAACACTTAAACAACACTAGGGTGATGCCACACCCCATAGCCCAAACAAAATAAAATAAATATGGACAATGATCTAGGATTTCCATCAACAAAGACTACAAATCAACATTAACGGTTCCACTTTGATGTGGGGTTTACAAAAATGGTTTCAACAACATACCTTAAGTCTAAGAAAGACTCAACACAACTAAGTAAACACCCAAACTATACATGGCCTTCAAGCTAAAAGTTAATCAACTCAACCTTTAAGACATTTACTCCAAGTTATAACACAAACTCTACACTAGTATTACGGTGACTCACAAGGTTCACCTTGAATGCAACCATGATTCGACTAACGCAACCTGTGGGATACTTAAAACAATAGTGCCATTCCCCTGGCCAACCAACAAGAGATCCTACTTTTCTTCTAGGACTTATCACACATTACGCACAAGGAAACACCCTCCAAGGTTTTGCAAACAAACTCATAATTCGTCCCAACTCACCCATTTGCAAAGAAAAGAGAACCTAGTTCTCAAGATTACCCAAATTTCGTACGGCCAAAACAATCTAAAATCTAGATTACACCACCAAACTATCATACTCGTAGAATCATTGCAAGACTCCATTTGGAAACCACTAGACTAATAAACCAAACACAAGATGTCCCCAAAGAAAATACAACCATGGTTCAAAACATAACTCATTTCCTTTAAGATAATTCTTTTACCAACAAGTGTTGGACACTCCCCTCCCCTGACACCCAAGGACAAAACAAGATGCCATCTATAAGATAGGTATGCTAGACTTCTCCAGTAAAAGAATAATTAAAACATTTGAGCATGCAATGCCTGTCCAGAATAATGATGAGATAATATATCTCCTCCAATTTCAGGATCTTATCCTTTCATTCAGAAATACAAATATGTCCACATCGGACTTGTCCAGATTGCCTTTAAGCCTTTAACATTATTAAGCCAAAATACCAGTATCCAGTGTACACTTAGAGATGGTAGATGCCTCGATTGGAGAGCATCACTTATGGGAGCCATAAAAACCAGTCTTTCACATGGTCCAGTATATTTTGATATCTATCCTAATTTAAGTATAACACTATCAGATGCTAATCTATCTAAAGTCTTAGAACTCAAAGTGCTATCAAATGGATATGAATACCTTCTAGGATCTCCCCCTTATGCAGTAATTTCCAGAATCTATCTTAAAGTTTTAACAACATTAAATCCTTATATTCGAAAACAAAGTCCAGCAGGTCATACAGTTTTAGTAGATACCAATCTATTTAGTAGCCAAGTTGCCATGCCTAAAATGCTTGAATGGCAGAAAATAACCTTTCTAGAAAGGTGGAAAATTTCTAATGCTGTTCCACCACGACCTATGGTCCAGCAAAGCTTGGATGATGTTATTCAGACTGATGGAGGTAATGTTTATCTTCGCTTCCAGAAACCCCAAAGACAACTTTCTCAAAGTATGTCTACCACCAGTGTTAGATCTACTCCTTCCTTTAGAGAAGCCTATAGAGTAGATTTTCCAGAATCATCTAGACATTCTACAACTGAACCTCTAGAGTCAGTTGAACAAGGAATGCCATCCAGGCCACCCAGCAATCCAGAACACATAGATCCTATGGATCTGGTAGTCCAAGGATAACAGTTTCAACAAACCGTATCCCACATGGTATTTATGAACCAAGGGAATCCAGTAGCAAAGGACCTTATAGTTCTACTGCCAGTGATATGAACTTTGAAGTTTAAGTGGATTTTAGTCCAGAAAGTGAAAACCAAAAAATCCTAAATAAGGATTTTTACCAGGATAAATATGCAAAATTTCGAGAATGGTATTTTGCTAATCACACTCCAGAACAGCTTGCAGACATCAAAATCCAATATTATCAATATTTGGAAGTAAATCAAACATTTCAATCCTTTCTATTATGGTTCATGGAAAATGGTAATATCCAGAATTCTCAGATAAATGTTTTAGAAAATATCCAAAACAATTGGATCACTACTGATGGTAATATAATTACTTCAGTACATCCTCCTGCAAAATCTTTAGAATTACTTCCTAGTGATTCTACAAATCAACCCTTAGTTATTACTGCTTTTGTTGAACCTCCAACAAAAAGTGATAATACTTTGACAATTAAGGAAATTATTCCTGTTATGAAACAAAATAATTATACTAACCTTTTCTGTCAAACTATGGGTAAACAATTAACCAGAATTGAAGAAACAGTTGTTCATATTAAGAACACCTGTCATCTCCAACCCAAAACTCCAGAAATCCAACCTGTAGCTTTTAAGCCTACACCTCCAATAACAAATTTGAATTTGAAACCCAAAAAGGATAATACAGAATTTATGGAAACTCTTATGAACAAGATTAAAAACCTACACATAGGAGAATCCTCACAAGTCAATATGTTATCCATAAATCATTTTCCTGATTTAGAAGAAAATTACCAGAATTTGGAACCACATCAAATTTCTGAAATACAAGCAAATTTTCAGAATGAACCATCCTCTGTCAACAAGATTCACTATGGAACCAATGTTGAACGACTAGCTTATACTGCCCCTAGTAGATATTATTATTCCAGACCTAGTCCTATGGATATTCTTTATGAAGAAGATTTTCTTCATATTCAGAAATCCTACCACAGTAGAACCATTTATGAATGGAATATTGATGGTCTTTCAGAATATCAATTTTTTGAAGTTTTACAGCATATGCTCATGTTTGCCACCGTGTGTAAACAAAATGCGAATACCAATCATCAAGTTGCCAGATTCATTGTTAGTGGTTTTACAGGGCTTCTTAAACGATGGTGGGATAATATTCTCACAGTTGCCCAAAATAATGAAATCCTAGGCTCTACTAGAATTAAAACTGATCCAGACACTAGAGCTAAAACTACTGAACAAGATGCTGTTTACATTCTTGTAAACACTATCGTTCTCCACTTTGTTGGTGCTGTAACAGGCATCGAAGATCGAAGTAGAGAATTACTTCAGAAATTAAGATGTCCATCTTTATCCCATTTTAGATGGTATAAAGATGTTTTTCTAATGAAAGTACATCGCAGAGCTGATGCTAATTCCGATCATTGGAAAGCCAAATTTATTGATGGTCTTCTAACTCTTTTTGCTGAAAGAGTTAGAAAAAAATTAAGGGATCGGCATAATCAATTGTCTATTCCATACAGCAGATATACCTATGGCCAGCTCGTAGGTCTTATCACAGATGAAGGTCTTGCTTTATGTAATGATCTTAAATTACAGCAACAAATGAAGACTCAACATCTTACAAGAAGAAAAGAGTTAGGTGAATTTTGCGAACAATTTGCCTATGATACCAAATTACAGTATCCTCATAAAAAGAAACAGAATAAGTTTGCAAAACCATCCAAACATTATTCCAAGAAATTCGAAAAATATAAGTATGCAAAAAATTCAGCTCAACAGCAATCACATTCTAAAGGTAAACAAAAATACTCCAAAACGAAATCTAAATCCACAATTAAATGTTATAAATGTGGATAGATAGGTCATTATGCTAATCGTTGCAAATCCAAAATCTACCAAAAGCTTAATGAACTATCCTTAAATGATGAAATCCAGCAACAGATCCTCAGAATGCTCTCTGATGAATCTGACACTTCTTCTGATACTGAAGAAGAACTTGCAGTTCTTTATTCTTCTGATACTACTGAATCCGAAGAATCTCCAGAAGTTTGTCCCTGCAAGACAAATCTTAATCAAATTTCAGATGAAGTCAACTATTGGAAAGCCATAGTTGAAATGAATGGACTTGATATTGGAGGACCCAGTATCAATGTTCTTACAGAAGAAGAAGAGAAAATGATTAATTTTGCTAATCAGATTTCTAATCCAGAAATGAAATTAAAATTTCTAGAATTATGTTTACAGAAATAGAAGAAGGAAGAAATACTTGCCCCTCAGCATTACAATATGAAAGAAGTTTTCCAAAGACTTCAACCTGTTAATGAGGCTAAGCTATTAACAATCCAGGATTTAAAAATAGAAGTTAATGCTTTAAAAGTTGAAATTAAACATTTACAAACTTTTAATATTGCTATTAATGCTGAAATTAAAAAGATTAATAGTAAAATCCAGCAGAAGGAAAAAGGAATCATTATAAATGAATCCACTTGAGAATCTAAATCTGTTTCAGAAACCAAAGAGCCTGACTATCTCATGCTTATGAATACAGTTACTTTTCAGAAATGGTATATCAGGATAACCTTTATGATAAAACCTGATTTTATCATCAAAGACGCCATTGCTCTTGTTGATAGTGGAGCCGATATGAATTGTATTCAGGAAGGATTAATTCCTACTAAATATTTTCATAAAGCGACCGAATCACTTACAAGTGCAAGTGGTAAATCTTTATATATCCAGTATAAACTTCCAGAAGTATTAATCTGTAATCAAGGATTATGTCTCCCTACTTCTTTTGTTCTTATTAAGAACATGTCCCAGGCCATAATCCTAGGAACACCTTTTCTGTGTTTACTTATGCCAATTTCTAAAATTGATTCTATTGGCATACATACAACCTTAAATAATCAACTGATTATTTTCGAGTTCATCATAGAACCTTATACAAAAGAATTAGATCAAATTAAAATTCTAGTTACTTTCAAAGAAAAACAAATTAATTTCTTACAAAAAGAAATTAGTTTTCGTACTACAGAACAAAGACTACAACAGTCTTCTTTCCAGCAAAAAATTAAATCACTTGAGAAAGAATTTCAACATGAAATCTACAGTGATATTCCAAATACTTTTTGGAATAGGAAGAAACATATTGTTTCTCTTCCTTATGAACCCGGTTACGGTGAGTGGAAAATTCCTACTTGCGCTCGACCAAGCCAAATGAAAAAAGAGTATTTAGAACTCTGTAAAACAGAAATTAATTCTCTCCTCCAGAAAAACCTTATTCGATCCAGTAGATCTCCTTGGAGTTGTACTGCCTTTTATGTTAATAAAAATGCAAAAATTGAAAGAGGTGTGCCAAGATTGGTAATTAATTATAAACCTCTGAATGAAGCCTTACAATGGATAAGGTATCCAGTTCCAAATAAAAAAGATCTCCTAGATCGTCTCCAGGATGCAGTCATATTTTCTAAATTTGACATGAAATCAGGATATTGGCAAGTCCAAATCGCTGAACAAGACAGATATAAAACTGCTTTTACAGTACCCTTTGGGCATTTTGAATGGAATGTTATGCCATTTGGATTAAAGAATGCTCCATTTGAATTCCAACATATTATGAATGATATTTTCAATCCTTATACCGAATTTTCCATTTGTTACATTGATGATGTTCTAATTTTTTCCTCATCAATTGACTAGCATATGAAACATCTTAATATTTTTAAGCATGTTATCATTAAAAATGGATTAGTAGTTTCTGCTCCAAAAATGCAGCTTTTTCAGACCACAGTCAGATTTTTGGGCCATAATATTCATAATGGTACTATAATTCCTATTAATAGAAGCATGGAATTTGCATTTAAATTTCCAGATGAAATTAAAGATAAAACACAATTACAGAGATTTTTAGGAAGTCTGAATTATATTCATGATTATTATCCTAACCTTGCTACAGATGCAGTCATTTTATATTCCAGACTTAGAAAAAATCCTCCATCATGGGGACCAGAACATACAGCAGCTGTTCAGAAAATTAAGACTAGAGTCAAAACTTGACCTTGTCTTTCTTTACCGCATCCAGAATGGAAAAAAATTGTGGAAACCGATGCCTCAAACCTTGGTTATGGTGGCATACTTAAACAATTAAATCAAAACAGTAAGAAAGAAGAACTTTTACGATTTACTTCTGGCATTTGGCATCAAGCTGCAAAAAATTATCCAACAATTAAACAAGAATGTTTAGCAATTGTTAAATGTGTCTTAAAATTTCAGGATGATTTATTAAATGAACATTTTCTTATAAGAGTTTATTGTTCTGCTGCAAAACAGATTTTCAAAAAAGATGTTAAAAATCTGGGTCAAAAACAAATTTTTGCCACATGGCAGGGTCAACTTTCAGTATTTGATTTTGATATTGAATATATCAAAGGAGAAACTAATTCTCTTCTAGATTTTCTAACCCGCGAATATTTGCAGGGTCCTCATGCAGAATAGAGGCCGTGGCTCCGGCAGAAGGGGCTGAGGCAGGGGCAATCCCTACAATACAGAATTTCCACGGCTTTATGCCTATTCCAGTAAAAAAGGGGAATCTAGTCGTTCGGCTAAAGATGTCCTCCTAGCTCCAGATACATCTTATTTCCAGAATACTATTCGAGAGGAAACTGTCCTCTACATTAATACAGAAGATATCCAATGGATGAGTGATCCTTGGAAAATTCAAAGGCGGTATTTGACTACTCAAAATTCTCCACCGCACTTTGACCAGTACCGATATATTTTTGAGCAAATTCTTACTGAACTTGCGTCAGTTGATTTCAAGCATACATTGGCTGAGCCCAATCGTACTGCTAGTCCAATTAATTACAGCAAAGATACTATCCAGCAAATCTTGCCTATGCAGGCTTAGAACTATTGACATCCGTAATAAGGAGTCTCGCTACAGTTATTGGGATTACATCGATGCTTTCACACAAGCATTTTATTACATGAATCCCCCATGGAGCCATTCTTAGTTTTTCCGTATTCTTCCTGACATTCTCAAAAACGATCTCCCAAACTGATTTCTCGTTTGGTGGGATAAATTTGGATTACAGTTAGATTCGTTTCTAGAACCTATTCACCTTGCATTCAATGAATGGCAAGTGGCATATAGCCATATTCCAGTTAATAAGGATGTTTCTATGTCCAAATCTACAGCTTATTTTGTTATCAGATTTGGAATCCCATGGATATGGAAATGGGATTTCAGATGTGATTTCCAGAACAAAATTCCCCGTTATAAATTTTTTTTTTTTTTAAAGTTGAATTTGTTTGAATTTGCTGATTTTCAGGTAAATTAAAAAAAAAATTATTCAAATTTTTTTTTGGTGAATTCTGAAACATAAAAATAGTGAAACAGTTGCTAGGAGGGAGGGGGGAGGGAGGGAGGGAAACAGTTGGTTTTGACTGAGTTGGCACAAATGACAGCTGCCAAAGCTTGTGTCAAATTTGACACAAGTTTTGGCATTTCTCAAATTTGGCAACTGTTATATTCAATTATTGAAGCATCATTTTTCAACACAACTGCTATATTATAGTAATGACAGCTCCAATGACAAACTATTAAAGATGCTCTTAATAAGTTTAGGAAGTTGAAAAATAAATTATTTTTTTTTATCAAAATAAAAAATATTAATATAACATTTGACTTTTTGTTTTATTTTTTATTTTAAGGAAAACTGGCTTTCTCTCTATTTTGTTTTTGTTTTTTTTTTTTTTTGCCAAACACCTTTTTTGCACCTTTTTTTATTATCAATCAAACGGGGTCTATGCCGTTGAATTGGTTTTATGTACACGTGGCGAACGTTGACAATCCTTATCTTTTTGAGGCAAAGGTAATTTTTATGATTTTTATTATAAATAGTAAATATGAAAATATGTATTTTTATTTAAAAAAAGAAAAGGAAAAAATCCTAATAGGAGAGGGAAAGAGAGTAAGAATAATTTGGCTTAAATTTTTTAAAAACAGTTTAAAATTTTTTATTTTTATTTTTAATATTTTAATTTTTTAGATTTACTTAATTTAGATATATTTAAAACATAAATTTTGTATAATTTTTTGAAAATTTATTAAATACAACAAAATATGAAAATATTTTTAATTTATATATATTTATAATTTTAAATTTATTTTTTTGAAATGTTTGATACTACGTATATCCGTACAGAGAGGAGAGAGGGGAGGGAGGGGTGACCAATCGAGGAAGGGAGAAAAGAGAGTCCAGGAGAGAAGTTAAGGAAAGAAAAATGAGTGAGACCACTAAAAAGAGGAGTACTAATAGTTCTAAAGTGGTGTGGGTCTTATATGATGGGATGTTTTGCTCTTGTTTTATTTTTATTTTTATTTTTTTTGAATTTCTACCTCATTAGTGGTCCATAAGTGCTCTCAAATTAGTGGGATAAATCATTGTTGTTAAGGAAAGGAGAGAAGTTAAGGAAAGGAGAAGTGAAGGAAAGGACAAAAGTTAAGGAAAGGATCTTGGCTCATATAAGACAGAAAGTGAGAGTGAAAGAGATAGACAGAAGGAGAGAGAAAGAGTGAAGAAAAAGAAAGAGAAAGGGTTTCCACTGCCATTGAAGAGCATAGATTGAGAGCAAGAGAAACAGAAAGAAAGAAAGAGATAAGAGAGAAAGATAGTTTAACCATTTTCTTCAACATTCCACCACTATTGTATTATGGATTCTATCCCATTACGTTATGAGGCAACTCATACTCGGTTAGACGGAAAACGTGATGGGAAATGGTATCGAACAAACTCCGGTAACCTCTCATTATCGAAGGAATGCATCATTCTCTACTACAAGAAGCTTAAAAGAGGAACGAAAATGGTGGAAATTTTTTACTCGGTAGACCATCCGATATTTCCTAAAGTGTTCGCTCTGAACCAACAAAAGACGTACACTGAGGTTGTGATTGAGAAGCTACCGTCCATGGAGTTGACACACTGGCTTGACAATCATAGCATTTTGTGGACTGAAAATGACGAGAAGACTCAGTATTTGGAAATGGAGGCTCAACATCAACAGTTGTTCAAGTAAGTTTTCTCTTGTCTCTCCCTCGGCGCCACTGTCACCCCCGTTGGCCGCCATTGTTCTCCTCTCTCTCTCCCCCTCCATTAGTCACCCCTAAGAAATGTTTGTTTAAGTTCTATAACTAATATGATACATTAATGTTGTTACTGCAGGAGTATACTCGAAGGGCTTTATCGCCTACACGAACAAAAGAGGTGTCATGGTAATCTGTTATGTGGTGTGTGGGTTTCAGAGGATGGTGACCTCAAATTTCAAGTAAAATTTGCAGATATGAATCTTGGCGTAGGTAAATTTCTTTCTAAATATTGCCTTGCACTACTTAATCTATCTCCTCATTTACTTTGGGCTTGTCATCACGATTGGAGTATATTATTTTGGTTCGGATTTTATATTTTGGGGGCTTTGCAAATGATATTTGGTCACATAGTTTTAGAAAGAGTTTTAGAGTAAAAAATTCATATTAAATTATATTTTCTATATAAGATAACTATTTTTGAGTCTCTCCGCTCCTGATAATTTTTCAGCAGCTTTCTCCCTCTTTCTACTTACTACTACTATTTTCATCAAGATGCCGTTTTTCCGACCGAATTAGTTATTTGCGGCCGGAGGTTAGAAATGCCACACATATATTAATACAAGTTCTAATTTGTATTAATAAAAACTAATGTCATACACTTTGATAATCAATTTTGAACTTATAGGAATATATCTATGCAATCTCTATACATCCAGTGGCCCTATACATTAATGTGTTGTTCCATTTTCTGTTTGTCCATCTTTGTGTCATAACATATCGGGAGTGGGGTAAATTAGGGACAAACTGGTTGAGAGACGAGTTAATTTTATAAGTTGAAGAGTGATAATATTAATAAAAATTATATATAATATAGTATATTACAAACAAAGATTTATACTTAACGAGAATTATAAAATAAAAAAATAAAAAATAAATGAGTAAAAATTAATATTCAATGTCATATTTTAATATTTTAATTTTATAATAAAATATTATATATATATATATATATGTAAATATTTCATAAATATAATTATTGTAGAAGGTTAATAGAACATGACAAGAGAAGCACAATCGGTTCCGATCCTACATTCGCCTAAGGATTTAAAGTTGTTAAAACTTTAAGATAGATTCTGGAAATTAGCGCATAAGGGGGAGATCCTGGAAGGTATTCATATCCATTTGATAGCACTCTGAGTTCTAAGACTTTAGATAGATTAGCATCTGATAATGCTATACTGAAATTAGGATAGATATCAAAATATACTGGACCATGTAAAAGACTGGTTTCTATGGCTCCCATAAGTGATGCTCTCCAATCGAGGCATCTACCATCTCTAAGTATACACTGGATACTGGTATTTTGGCCTAATAATGTTAAAGGCTTAAAGGCTATCTGGACAAGTCCGATGTGGACATATTTGTATTTCTGAATGAAAGGATAAAGATCTTGAAATTGGAGGAGATATATTATCTCATCATTATTTTGGATAGGCATTGCATGCTCAAATGTTTTAATTATTCTTTTACTGGAGAAGTCTAGCATACCTATCTTATAGATGGTATCTGGTTTAACCATCAGTATTGTCCACTTATCAAGTGCTTCCTTGACATTTTGATAAGCCACAAGCACTCTGGCTTCTGATGTAGAAGCTTCTGTATTGGCCACTGTGTTGGCTACTGTATTAATTTCTTCTGTGGGAACAGTACTCATCTGGATAATTGGTGACCATATATGTATAATTCAAATAAATAAAACAAACTACAATTAACATTAAACTTGGCTCTGATACCAATAATGGTGCTTGACACAGGATAAAGCTAGCACACATGTCAACGACTTACGAGATGACCTAATTGCAATCACTGCTAACGGCCTGACTCTACGCGACTTGGGTGACGGCCCACTAACCCTATTACTGTTCTAACCATCATTAAGCACTAAACCAGGAATATTATTATTTATAGTTTTATTTTATTTTATCTTATCTTAATTATGTCATATATGGTCTCATGATCTACTGTGCTGGAGGAGGAGGCCTAACGGCAGCAGCCAAGAGGCAGATTTGTTCTTGAATTTGTAACTAGAGTTGGTTAATCGATTGATTAACTGTTTCTAATTGCTGAAGACCCCAAGGGTCATTAGGCCAAATAGATAAAAACTGTTCAATACTATTTTTTCTTAAAACATGAAAACCTAATATATCATTTAATATAACAAGAGTATATACAGACATACATTAAAGAAATACTTACAATCAATACTTACTTTCAATACGGCACACTGTTATTATTTTACTTCAACTTAAATATTACAAACCCGAGAGAGAGAGAGAGAGAGAGAGAGAGAGAGAGAGAGAATACAAGCTTATAAACGAAAAAACTTAAAAATTAATGCGTGCCTTCAATAAGGGTGAGGCATCCCTTTAATAGAAAATAAAAAGTAAAAGATAGGGATAAGGTAGAAAAGTGGCATGTCCTGATTGGTTTGGAGTCGATCATCTTATCTCCTCGTGATTCCCTTATCAAGAAGTGTCGGTAGGAAGACAGCTGGAGCATCTGCTTTTAGCCGAAAGCAAATTTGGCATTTTGTGGTGCTGGAAAGTTACTGGGAGACAAAGCTTTAATCAGCTTTTCCTTTTCCTTTTTCCTGTTTGTCCTGACTCATTTTTTCTACAATCAGGCCCGTGAGAGAATCCCAAAAATCTCCAAAGTTGGGATCAGCTTCTGTAGGATCTTGTGACTCACTTGCCAATACTGTAAATTCATTTTCATCTTCATACGGATCAGTATGGCCTTAATCTTCTGGATCATCCTAACTAGTACCAGATTTCATACTGGTATCATCTTTGGAAAATGACTGGAGAAATTGTTCTTTCATATAGTCCATGCTTTTAATGACTAATTCTTGTTCTAAAAGTGCTGGATATTTTTGTCTCAACTCATTTTGAATTTGAACAAAAGGATTCTGGACTGGAGCAGCTGGAATGAGTTTAGGAGTAGCATCCCAGCAGGCCTTTGTATGTTCTTTGATTTTCTGGAGAAGTTCTTGACGAGGTTTAGCATCGTCCATTTTAGTCCACCATTTATAAAAGAATTTTTTTTTTAAACGGGGAATTTTGTTCTGGAAATCACATCTGAAATCCCATTTCCATATCTATGGGATTCCAAATCTGATAAAAAAATAAGCTGTAGATTTGGACATAAAAACATCCTTATTAACTGGAATATGGCTATATGCCACTTGCCATTCATTGAATGCAAGGCGAATAGGTTGTTAAAACTTTAAGATAGATTCTGGAAATTAGGATGGGAACCGATTGTGTTTCTCATGTCATGTTCTACTAACCTTCTACAATAATTATATTAATGAAATATATTTACATAAATATATTTAATATTTTATTATAAAATTAAAATATTAAAATATGACATTGAAAATTAAATAACAAAATTCTGCTATAAATTAAACTGAGCACCAATCAGTCTGTGAATTTTCATAAAATAAATACTCATCATTTAATTCTAAAATTTTTATACAACGTGCTAGACTCATCTGGGAACAACACATAAAAAGTTCATAATTTTCTGAGATCGGAAACTATTATTAACAAATACAAAACCGAACTATTTTCGCACAGAATTTACACATAGCAATCAAATTCAAAATTTTGCTCAATTAAATTATGCACTGGCTATTTAAAAAAAAAAAAAATTGGGTCATTATAACCTATCCTCCTTAAAGAAATTTCATCCTCGAAATTAAACTCATGTAATGTAATACATTCTACAGTTGCCCACAAACTCACTCTGGTACTTACTAACGCATCAACAAAATTTATTTGACTACTACATGAGCCTCAACAAGTCACACCGGTAACGAACCAAACCATTGCAATCGCACAATAATTGGTTATAAAAACCCTGACTAGTATAAATCGTTAAGTGGCTCTCCTATCCACATTGATAACCCAATGACAACAAAAGATGATCTAATTCTTTAAGCATAACAAGAATTTTGGCAAAACAACTCCTCAGAATACCAAAACACTATACCTTTTTGGTGATAACCCAACGTCAGCGAACTATCTTCATCGCTTAATGCACAATGCACCCCATGGCCAAAACAACTATTACCACTCCGAGACCTTAACAAAACGAAACAATACCTCTTCAAAAGAACTAACCACCAACTCAAAAAGTGACCACCAACCATCACAAGTTGAACAACACTTAAACAACACTAGGGTTATGTCACACCCCATAGCCCAAACAAAATAAAATAAATATGGACAGTGAGCTAGGATTTCCATCAACAAAGACTACAAATCAACATTAACGGTTCCACTGTGATGTGGGGTTTACAAAAAATGATTTCAACAACATACCTTAAGTCTAAGCAAGACTCAACACAACTAGGTAAGCACCCAAACTATACATGGCCTTCAAGCTAAAAGTTAATTTAACTCAACCTTTAAGACATTTACTCCAAGTTATAACACAAACTCTACACTAGTGTTACGGTGACTCACAAGGTCCACCTTGAATGTAACCATGATTCGATTAACGCAACCTGCGGGATACTTAAAACAATAGTGCCATTCCCCTGGCCAACCAACAAGAGATCCTACTTCTCTTCTAGGACTTATCACGCATTAAGCACAAGGAAACACCCTCTAAGGTTTTACAAACAAACTCATAATTCATCCCAACTCACCCATTTGCAAAGAAAAGAGAACCTAGTTCTCAAGATTACCCAAATTTCGTATGGCCAAAACAATCTAAAATCTTGATTACAATGCCAAACTATCATACTCGTAGAATCATTGCAAGACTTCATTTGGAAACCACTAGACTAATAAACCAGACATAAGATGTCCCCAAAGAAAATACAACCATGGTTCAAAACACAACTCATTTCCTTTAAGATAATTCTTTTACCAACAAGTGTTGGACACTCCCCTCCCCTGACACCCAAGGACAAAACAATTAAATAAATAAAGGCAACAACAATTATGAATATTGTCCGCTTCAAATCTCATCTTTAAACCTTACATAGTTTGCACTTTATAGATTTTACAACCAAGTCACAAAACAATCAATCTCTCTTGGGAAATACACCTCGTACCACCATTCACAATCTTTACCATGTCGAGGCCACGCTCCTTCCCAAATACATACAAGGGTATACAACCCATAGTTCAAGACTAACTCCACACATAATCAACTAAATAAAACAATTTCACAATCATGCAAGGCCATATATATACCATTCATAACATTTAGCATCAACACCTCCCACTGAGGTACATTTTCATGTTCCAACACGAAACTCAACATATGCACGCCAAATAGCATAAAATCACATAACAAGTAACAAATAACAGGTTGCCACTATGAAGATGGTTAGTCGTTCTAGAAATCCTTTTAGACCTCTTATTAGAAATCACGTTGATCAGGCGCATTTCTAATGAGATTTCTAAGAAAATTTCTGGATCCGACACAACATCCTCGAGACTCAACCCCATGCCCACATAAACATATAACATCTTAGCACATAAGCATGTTATCACATAAAAACGTCGCTTACACTCCCGAGGTAAACCCAACAGTGGTCAAAGCCACTTCCCACGAGCAAAGATATTCAAACCCGGTTCGCTCTAATTCCATGTTGTAACGCCCCGTATTTTATCACTCAGATAACATTACCAATATTCATTACTTAAGTCCATTTACAAATAATATTTCATCCTTGGGTGAAATGATAAATAATTAAATATACATATTCCCTCTCGTTATACAACAATGACATTTACATGCGAATAAAAGAAATGCCCTGAGGCTTACAATAAAAGAGAGGACAATACTCTTTATAAAAAAAAAAAAATAGCAGTCAGGCAAACAACAAATGAAGTAGTACAATCCATCACTACATTACACTTATGAAATGGTAAAACCCATTGTTTGATCTTCAAATCCAAAAAGCATTTCCTGTACACATGTACAGGCAGGGGGTGAGCAACCACTAGCTCACCAAACAATCTCATATTAAAACATTAGAAGATAATACAGGTACCAAAATACTCATACATATACGTGAAATCATATCATGTCAAAACTATATGATTTTATTACATAATCTTTTAAATTTAATTTATTTAATTAACCGCAACAAATTAACTTAAATGAATAAACATGTTTCGATAGCAACATGACATCCTTTTCAATTCATTCAATTATCTCATTATCAATTGAATCAAATAATTAAACAATGAATCAAATCCATTTTATACAGTCTTATGAGATGAATGCATATGCCATGTCATGCTCAAAATATTTTTCTCATCTTTTGAAAATCTTATGCACAATGCCAATTTGAAAACACATTAATCCAACAATTTCAATAAAATTCTGAGATGGTAAATACGACTCAGGTAATCCCTAGGCTGGTGTCTGCAAGTAGACTATACAAGTACTACTAATTTGTCATTTTTACCAGTATTAACTGGAAGGCTCGACACCTGCAATCGGTCATTTTTACCAGTATTAACTGGAAGGCTCGACACTTATCCTCTACACCACCTTTCAAGGCTTACCACCGCATTTATCCCAAAATAATTTCATGAAAACTTGATTCCCAATATTCTTTTCTCAATGCAAAGTTTTCAAATCAATTTTCAAAGCTTATCATTATCAAATGAATTGATATGCCAATGCAATGATTAATACTACAATGCAATATTTCTTCCACTTTCAATACTTCTACACAATATTCCCATTGTGATCAAAATTCTCATTTCTCATTTCAATATAATTTCTCAAGATGAATATAAATACTTTTATTCCAATTCATCCATGGAACAACAAAATTCCCACACTTAGAGTGATCTCAACCATTTAGTGACTTCAAGAGTATATCAACATTTTGAACAACAATTTTCAAAACTTCAACAATTCTCATATTTCATGAAAACCATCATTTATATGTAAACAAATAAACAATTTTTCAAACGTCATTTATTTTGGCACACAAAATAAATATAACTGCATCTTCAAATATTGTCAACATCTTTCCTAAAAATCCCCAATTTCTAGGTTTTCTCACAAAAATCACTCATCTTCATTTATTGAAAGAAAGTCACAAAAAACATCTCTCTTCAATCCTCATAGTTCAAAACCCGCAATTTCTATTTTAAAAGGAACAAGAAAGTAAACACAGTTTCAAAAAAAAATCTCTCATCTTTTTGAACCTACAATCAATTTTCAAAACAAATCAAAGGATGATTTCGAAAATCATCTAGATCTTGGGAAAAAAAAAAACATATATATAAATTTGATGTTCAAAAGCAACATATTAGCATACTCCAACTATTAAAATCAAAAATCTATTTCTCAATTGTCTTAACTCACACAAAACTTTCAATAAATTTTGTTCCACTTCAATCAAGATAACCAAAATAAATTTCAGAATATCTCATACTTATGAAGTATTAACTTCATCCTACTATATTAAAAGTTATGGTATAATCTCTATAACACACTTTTAACCATAAAGAATATAAACTTTTAACCAAACTAATCTAATCCACTAAATTAGCAATTTTCTTATGTTCACATTTTTCCAAAAGAAATAATACCAAACATAACTTAACCCAACTCATCTTTCAAGCATAATCATATTTCATGAATATAACACTTTTAAAGTTTTTAATCCCAAAACAACTCTATAATATCAACTTAACAATTTGCACCATATTCATCAACATCAATTTATTTTTCTTCTCAAAAATAAATTCCAAAACTCAGAGAAAAAAAAAAAAAAAAAACAACTTTGTATTTCTCAAGATAAATCATCTAATTGTAATATGATGTGAATACAATCGTACAACTATAAATTTTATTTTTGGATTTCTTTGCAAAATTATCAACACAAAATGATTTTTCCAAATCAATCTCAAAATGCCAACATTCTTAACATTTCAACATAATTTTTCTTTCAAAAATTACCAAACAAATATCTAAATATATATATATATATGCAATGCTTCTTATAATGATATATTTTTCAAAATAACCCTAACATAGTTTTAATGTAAAAATATGAAGAAAGTCCCTACCTCAAATAATGAAGAAGAATAGATCTGGAAGGAAAATCTTGCCTGATCATGAATCCGAGACTATCATTGCAAAGATCACGACGAGCTCTCCGACTTTCATTTACAAAACTTTTACAAAATCTCACTTTAAGGACTCTCACTCAAAACGCAAAGGTTGAGCATCCATGGTGAGAAAGGGACGAGGCAAAGAGCTGAGCTCTCTGCCACAAGAAAATGAAAAAGAAAGGAAATGAGGGGAATCATAATTAGAAAAGAGGGAAAGGAAGGGAAAATGATGGCAAGGACAAAAGGGGGACCCACCCACATGGGTTTGTTTCCCAAAAGTGTATATATATATAATTTTTGTAATAATATCTCAGAATTTATAATATAAATTATAAAATGATATAATTTTTCTCACCACAAAGTATAATATTTTTGTACACCACAAAATAAAATATTTTTCTCACCACGAAATATATACGCATTTTGTTCACTATAAAAATATATAATTTTTCACCATATAGTACACACCATAAAAATCAACTAACAAATATTTATTATTATCCTATATAATGAATAATAACAACTTCCAATGTGGTTACTACCAATTACATAATCAAAAAGGACCAAACAGTTAAATATAAGTAATTAAAATAACTCAAATTAAATTAAATCTCAATCATGGGTCTTGAATTAAATTCCCACCCATAAGCCAAACATCGCCCAATTACATATCAAAGTAGACCCAACAAATCTATTCAAATCATGATCTGAACATTAAAAATTAAATAACAAAATTATGCTATAAATTAAACTGAACACCAATAAATCCGTGAATTTTCATAAAATAAATACTCATTATTTAATTCTGAAATTTTTATCCAACGTGGTAGACTCATCCAGGAACAACACATAAAAATTTCATAATTTTCTGAGATTGGGAACTATTTTTTAAAAATACTGTCACGCCCCACTTTTTATTACTCGAAGTCATTACCAATTCCATTAACTTAATTTAATTTCGGAGATAACATGCGGAAATAAACTCATACATTCAATCTGTAGAAGTGATTAACAATACTCTCATTCGTATGCAAAGTAAATATTACATGAGCATTCTAAATAAGATGCCCTCAGGCTTACAACATTAAATAATCAAATGAAGGGTACAACCCTTTTACACATATGGCATTCCGCCTACAACGAAGAGGCCCCGTACAACAAATAAGTAAATCCAACTCTTGCAACAACCTCGCTAATACCTCAAAAAGATTCAACAACGTGATGAACATATAGTCCAAGAGAGATCTCAACATGATCCTCAACAATAACAACATTACAGATAGCTATGATCATGCACACTCATTCTCATACTAGAATAGTAATATGACATTTATACAAAATATATATATGTATGAACTTTTCTTGAAAACAACTGCTTTCATTTAACGCCATGTTTATTCATCTTTCCTTATTCCTTTAATTAATCCTCATTAGGAACTAATCACTCAAATTTCTATACTCCTCCATTTCCCATGCATACGATGACGATCTTTTCAAAATATGTTTATCATTAAAACCTTCATTCTCCTTCACACTTTCCAAAAGACAAAAATGACATTTTGGTTTGTTTCTACTACTATCAAACCTATACATACATAACTTTGTAAAAATATAAATTTACACCCACCAACATGTATACAATCAATCAATGGAGTAACTCGGTCCTAATCAGAACCAATCAAATCCATGATATTTTCGCCATAACTAAACAACAACAATTCCCTTTGCTCTACCATTATGCGCTAGGTAAGCCAAAGATATACGAATAACTACAATCAACTTCGCTCTACTAGCTATATGCATAGTAAGCCAAAATGCACTTCTCACAACAACATACCATTTTACCAGCGCTAGCCGAAGGGTGTGGTACCTTAGATTATAAGCGCATACGCTTCTCCAGCGCTAGCCGAAGGTAACTACATTTTGATTATAAGCGCGCATATAACGCCAACAACAACCATGCAACAAGGCATATTCAACATGTATATTGCAACCACATAAACTATCAGAATGCAAACAATGTGTTAAGATATATGAACACATAGGTGTGTGGAGTACATCCCCTATCTTCTCACACACACTGGAGTACAACCCCTCTCTCCTCCCTAACAAATATACATATAAAATGTATCTCAACATTTCATCACATATGATGTTCAATCAACAATGGTGTAAAACATACACGATAATCCATCTCAAACATGTCATCCTCCACCGATGACCAAGGACAAAACCTCTAGATGCGTATATTGTACATCTATTGAAGACGCAATTACCATGAATCACAAACCAAACAATAACATTAACATGGTAGTTAAAAATACAACTTCTACACGTATTCAACACTCAAGATACAACAACCCAATTCTCAATCTTATTTCGAAAATACATTTATCATTTTCACGTAAACAATCCCAATTCCTTTTGTTATCACAAAATCAACTCCACTATTCTTGTTCCCATGAAACCAATTCCAAAGCTATGATTAATTCCTTAGGCATTAACACCCTTATCCAACTCATTTTAATCAAAGAGATTCATATACATTAGTCAACAAACCCCCATTTTAATTTACCAAAATCAAAACATAATTTAGGGCTTTTTCTTCATTTAACTACAACATGCTAATTTATATTCTAATTAGCCAAGACAACAACTAGTGAAGCCAAACCCAATCTTAACACAACCAACCCAAGGTTTACCCCATGATTTTCACAAATCCAACATGATACAATTTTGATGCAATACAAAATAACCACATGTCTATCTATAGATGGAGCATTGAAAAGAAACAAGGAGAATCCCTACCTCAAAGGAGAACCCAAATGGAGAAGATTGACCCGAAATCCAAGTGCTCTAAATCCACAATTCTTCCGATTAAAGCGAAGCCCTTGACCTCCTCTTTCTTTTTAACAAAGGACCTAGGATGGATTCATACTAGAAAGAGATGAAATCTAGAGAGATAATAAGTTTAGAGAGAGAGACTCTCGGCTGCTAGGGTTTCAAGAAAAAAAGAAGGAGAAAAATGATATATTTCCCCGCCGCAGGTGTATAAATCAACAGCTCGCCGAAGCGAAGACCGTCGCCGAGCGACAAGACACAAGAAACAAACCTCGCCGAGCGAAGAGAAGCTCGCCGAGCCAACAAACCGCTTCTCGTGTCTAAGTACTAGACGAACTCGCCGAGCGGCCACCCTGCTCGAGCCAACAGACACAAAACTCCACTCCCGCCCGAGCGACAAAACCCCGCCTCGAGCGAATAACAAAAGACAGAAGCTCGCTCGAGCGCCCAACTCCTCGCTCGAGCGAGGGTCCAAAACTCGACAGAATTCTTGGTTTCCAACACAACCAACTCCGAACAAACAAGTCCAAAACATTCTATAACTCAAATTTAAAGAATTGAAGGACGTAAACAAGTTCAAAACAACAACCGAATCCACTAACTAAGTTCGATATTACAACCAAAGGAGAAAGAACCGGATCGCTATAACCTTCCTTAAAGAATTTCGTCCTCAAATTAAGGATGCGCCAAAAACACAAGGCCAACTGACACACAAAGACCAACACCCCCAATACTAGGAGTGAAACCGCTCACTACAAACCGTCACGCCACTCTCACCAAGAAAGAGACTCACTATGGGAATACGCTCCAAACCACAACACTTAGGTACGAAAACCTTAATGCACCAAACCTTTCTCAAACAATTACTAACAACTCGACTAGCGCTTCAAGCTAAGTCACTATTCAACAACAAGATTCTAAAGCCAACCCAAGCGAATCTTATGAGTAAATAATAAGAAAACATTTTCTTGTTCAAGAGACATTTCTCAAAGGTAGTCAAATTTTCGATGTTAACATTCCAAAATAAATCCTTCATTTTCCATGAAACTCAGCTTTTGAAAATATTTTTCACAAATACTTGTTATCCAAAACATAAAAATCACCCACGCTTTATTTACCAAAAAGATTCATTTGGAATTTCGCAAAACCCTTGAATTAAATCAATTTCTCAACAACACCCTTAGGTGGCTCCAAACACTTAGGAAAAATTTTGTTTTTCCAAATCCTTTCAACATACTACTAGCAACAATCATCACTCATACAAAGGATACCAAAACCAACACGAAGCATAACATTTCTATAATGATAGTTAATAGAAATAACAACAATACTATCAACACATAAGGCATAAGAAATTCATGGTTTTGCAATTTCATCCCGCCTCCTTTTACTTAGCCAATTTAATAACATACACCGCCTGTAACTCGCCAACAATTAAATGAGATAGTAACTCATATAAAACATTTTTTTTTTCACTTCACAATAAATAAGCATATGAGCTATTACAATCTTTCAATGGATACACATTTTGGTGCTGTATCATCGGAGTCCATCCCCTATCTCCTCCCTAACCATATATATACACATAATGTATATAAAAAAAATCCAATCATTTACAATGATCATTCAATACACATATTTGTCAGACACTATAATCGTGATATTTAATAACACAACCCGGATGATTAGTTTCAGTTTTCCCTAATCAACACACAATGTCTACAACAAACGAGACTAACCTCAAGGTGACCGATGTCCACCCAAAACACAATACCAATAAGCTGACTAATCAACTCAACAAACTCCACACACTGATGTGCCACTCATAATACTAACCCCTAACACGGAGTTCTCTACACAAATCCCCAATTTTGGAATCTCACCGGGTCTCTTTTATTTAAAGCGCATCAACATCAAGGCCTAAGGGTATCACCATTTCTCCCCATGGTCGCATAGAAAGCCTACTCATCTCCTCGATCAAGACCGACATGGTCAACCGCAATTACAACTACCCAATCAAGAAGGATAATTCGACCAACGCTATTCTCATTACTCTAGAACACAAACTGTTCTTCCACTAAAGAATGCTGCCTACATCCACTCACAAACCATACCCCACAATTGATAACCAATCACAAAACAAACACTACCCCTATACAACCGTTAGGGTCACCCCAGACTCACTAATTAGCAAGCCCAAAACACAAACCAACAAACAGGTACCATTCCCGCTAACCCGAGATATAACCTCACATAACCTTGCTAATACTGCACAACTCTCAAACCATCACATCAATCACATCCACCCACGGATTCCCGCTTCAACCCATAATCTCTAAAGAACAAGGCCCACAGCCGTCACAAGACTAACTCAATACACAAGATTAAGCAAGCAACAATACTAGGATCATTGACCCCATTAACAATTTCTCAAAATAAAATAGAGAGTTCAAATTCCATACATACTCCCCAATACACGAGGATTAAACAAACAATACTATGCATGGATATGCGATACATAAACATGATGCCTCAAAGATCCAATAGTACACCGTCAACAACAAAATCAATAAACGTGATACACCACCGCCAACATTACAAAAGGTCCTCTCCAGTGGTAACACCGTAGGGCTAACTAATAAGTCGCCTCGAGGCTCTCGCCCGGCCCGCCTGCTTTACCGATAACGCCTCGATTGACTGCACGACCGAAGTCTCGACTAGGTTTTAATACCTCAAGAATTTGCACGCAAGGACAAGAACGCCTACCATGGCCCACCGACCACAAACAAAACAACCACTGCACCTCTACCCGAGATCGGGTTCAAACTCAGACGCCTAAAACCCCAACAGAAGGATCCGAAACTCCTGGCGAAGAAAAGGAACCAGCTCCCGACTGAGCATGTTTCCGCCTCCACCCCTTACTGAACCTAGAACGCTTAGGAATCGCATGACTCACCGAGATGGTCTCCTTCTTAATCCCATCACCACTAGCAATCAGGGCCTCCACATGGGCCGCTGCCTCAACTAAAGTATAGTAATCCTTCCACAAGGATCCAGCCATTCTTCTCCGAATATCGAAACACAAACGCCTTCAACTCAAAACAACGACGCCTCGTTGTCACCAACTCGAGCAAACCTCAACAAACTATCAAACCGATCTCAAATCAGGCCACAGAGTGTCATCCCGACGCACTCCAAAACTGCTCCTCAACCTTTCCCGAGCGTATGAGGGAAATACTTGGCCCAAAAGGCCTCGGTAAAAGCAACCCACGTGCTACCTACATTATTCTTAGCATTCTTCCACCAATAACTCGTGATCACTCTTCAACCGAAAGGTTGCCAAAGAAACCCTCAACTCCTCATCTTCGACTCGAGCATATCAAGAGTCTTGGTAACTGCTCCAACCAACTCTCGCTTCCAACGGTTTAGCCTCCCCACAAACTCAGTGGACCGAGCGAAGAACTCCTTAGTAAGCTTGAGAGCATGCCCACCGCCGCCTCAAGACGAAGCTAGGGCGCCTTGCACCGCTTCTCACAATCTCACGCACGACATCTCGCCGACACCGATGTCGCTTCTGGCGGGTGCTAAAGGAACTGTGCCTCTCCCGGCGCTCCTACTACTCAACCGCCCTCTACTCCTCGTAGACATCCTATAAAGCACAAAGTAAATTACACTTAGCGAAACACGATACCCTTCCTCGAGGCACACTCCACTACTCTTAAATCACAAGACACACTTAGACACAAAATTTTCATCTCTATTGCATCTAAACACCTAAACATGTAACCACATAATCGAATCAAGTCCACAAAGATAGCCACTCATCCCTAACTCTCAAGGAATTCCTATTAGAAACCACGCTGATCAGCGTGTTTCCAAAAGGACCTCAAAGCAAGTTCACTGCCATTTAATACTATCCAAGAGACTTAATCCCATGCTCACATAAATGCAACACATAAGTCCTAATTCTCATGGTATCTTTATGCATCGTCCTCACTACACGTAGTAAACCCACTGTGGTAAAAACCACTTCCCACGAGCTCACGGTAGTCGAACCTTGTTGCTCTGATACCAAGTTGTGACGCCCCCCCTTTTATTACTCGAAGTCATTACCAGTTCCATTAACTTAATTCAATTTCGAGATAACATGAAATAAACTCATACATTCAATCAGAGAAGTGATTAACAATACTCTCATTCGTATGCAAAGTAAATATGACATGAGCATTCTAAAAAACATTCCCTCAGACCTACAACATTAAATAACCAAATGAAGGGTACAACCCATTTACACAAATGGCATTCCGCCTATAACGAAGATGCCCCCTGGTCAACATATAAGTAAATCCAACTCTTGCAGCTCACCCTGCATAATACCTGAAAAAGATTCAACAACGTGGGATGAACATATAGTCCAGTAGAGATCTCAACATGATCCTCAACAATAACAACATTACAGATAGCTATGATCATGCACACTCATTCTCGTACTAGAATAGTAATATGACAGTTTATACAAAATATATATATGTATGAACTTTTCTTGAAAACAACTGCTTTCATTTAACGCCATGTTTATTCATCTTTCCTTATTCCTTTAATTAATCCTCATTAGGAACTAATCACTCAGCCCTATACTCCCCTCCATTTCCCATGCATACGACAAACGTATCTTTTCAAAATATGTTTATCATTAAAACCTTTATTCTCCTTCACACTTTCCAAAAGACAAAAAATGACATTTTGGTTTGTTTCTACTACTATCAAACCTATACATACATAACTTTGTAAAAATATAAATTTACACCCACCAACATGTATACAATCAATCAATGGAGTAACTCGGTCCTCGAATCAGAACCAATCAAATCCATGATATTTTCGCCACAACTAAACAACCACAATTCCCCTTTGCCCTACCAGTTATGCGCTAGGTAAGCCAAAGATATACTGAAATAACTACAATCAACTTCGCTCTACTAGCTATATGCATAGTAAGCCAAAATGCACTTCTCACAACAACATACCATTTTACCAGCGCTAGCCGAAGGGTGTGGTACCTTAGATTATAAGCGCATACAGCTTCTCCAGCGCTAGCCGAAGGTAACGATACCTTTGATTATAAGCGGCATATAACGCCAACAACAACCATGCAACAAGGCATATTCAACATGTATATTGCAACCACATAAACTATCAGATGCAAACAATGTGTTAAGATATATGAACACATAGGTGTGTGGAGTACATCCCTATCTTCTCACACACACCGGAGTACAACCCTCTCTCTCCCTAACAAATATACATATAAAATGTATCTCAACATTTCATCACATATGATGTTCAATCAACAATGGTGTAAAACATACACGACAATCCATCTCAAACATGTCATCCTCCACCGATGACCAAGGACAAAACCTCTAGATGCAGTATATTGTACATCTATTGAAGACGCAATTACCATGAATCACAAACCAAACAATAACATTAACATGGTAGTTAAAAATACAACTTCTACACGTATTCAACACTCAAGATACAACAACCCAATTCTCAATCTTATTTCGAAAATACATTTATCATTTTCACATAATCAATCCCAATTCCTTTTTGTTATCACAAAATCAACTCCACTATTCTTGTTCCCATGAAACCAATTCCAAAGCTATGATTAATTCCTTAGGCATTAACACCCTTATCCAACTCATTTTAATCAAAGAGATTCATATACATTAGTCAACAAACCCCCATTTTAATTTACCAAAATCAAAACATAATTTAGGGCTTTTTCTTCATTTAACTACAACATGCTAATTTATATTCTAATTAGCCAAGACAACAACTAATGAAGCCAAACCCAATCTTAACACAACCAACCCAAGGTTTACCCCATGATTTTCACAAATCCAATATGATACAATTTTGATGCAATACAAAATAACCACATGTCTATCTATAGATGGAGCATTGAAAAGAAACAAGGAGAATCCCTACCTCAAAGGAGAACCCAAATGGAGAAGATTGACCCGAAATCCAAGTGCTCTAAATCCACAATTCTTCCGATTAAAGCGAAGCCCTTGACCTCCTCTTTCTTTTTAACAAAGGACCTAGGATGGATTCATACTAGAAAGAGATGAAATCTAGAGAGATAATAAGTTTAGAGAGAGAGACTCTACCGCTAGGGTTTCAAGAAAGAAAGAAGGAGAAAATGTTATTTTTCCTCACGCTGTGTGTATAAATCGAACAAAGCTCGCCGAAGCGAAGACCTGTCGCCGAGCGACAAGACACAAGAAACAAACCTCGCCGAGCGAAGAGAAGCTCGCCGAGCCAACAAACACCGCCTCGTGTCTAAGTACTAGACGAACTCTCGCCGAGCGGCCACCTGCTCGAGCCAACAGACATTAAAACTCCACTCTCGCCGAGCGACCAAACCCTGGCTCGAGCGAATAACAAAGATGTAAGCTCGCCGAAGCGACCAACTCGCCGAGCGAGGGTCCAAAACTCGACAAAGAACTCTTGGTTTCCAACACAACCAACCTGGAACAAACAAGTCCAAAACATTCTATAACTCAAATTTAAAGAATTGAAGGACAGAAACAAGTTCAAAACAACAACCGGAATCCACGGAACTAAGTTCGGATATTACAACCAAAGGAGAAAGAACCGGGATCGCTATAAATACAAAACCGAACTATTCTTGCACAGAATTTACACAGCAATCAAATTCAAAATTTTGCTTAATTAAATTATGCACTAGCTATTTTTAAAAAAAAATTGGGTCATTATAATCTAACATGTTAGGTTTTTATTATTGGCAACCCCGTTTGACAAAACTCCTTTGAGTTGTAATTTTATTCGCATTTTATTTTAGTGAGGCTATGAGTTTTTTAGATGCGAATCCAACCCGAATCGAGCCTTGCAAATCAGTTTGTGATGTTAATGTTTTCAAGATTGCCACTTCGCTGATTATGACGGGGGTCGAGCTGCTCGGTCAGCTCGCGGCCCGAAGCAAAATGCAAAAATGCATTCAAAATTGCCTGTCCGATCATGTTATACTTTTCCAGTTTTTCCAGTTTTGGCCTTACCGCTCGAGCGGGGTTTGCAAGCTCGCAGAATCTCTGTTTCGCCTGAAAAAGTACTGGATGATGTGATTCCCCGCTCGATCGAGGAAACGGACACTCGAGCGGGGAGCCTATATGAAATCACAAGATTTGAAGTCTCCGCTCGAGCGGGAAGACCGACGCTCAAGCGGACCGCGCGATCCCAGATTTCCAGATTCATTATGGAGTTGGTTTTCTTCTGAAACAAGGTTTATTTTGGGTTTCTATAAGAAGTGGGATTACTTTGGAGTTCTGCAAGAAGTTGGTTTTCTACAAACAAGAAGTTTATTTTCCTTCCCAACTAGGATTGCTTTGGATTTTCTATAAGTAGTTGGTTTTCTCCCAAAACTAGATTACTCATTGATTGAATTGATTGAAGTCCTCCAGATCTTCTTTTTGGTTCTTAAAGGTTTATATCTGGGGATATTTTGTTTTCTTTGATGTTTTATTGAGTATTTAACTCATGGTTTAAAGAGAGTACATCAAAGGTTTGTTTGTTATACACAAAAGAGAGAGTTGTTCTTCAGTTGTGAATTCTGAAGAATTCGAGCCTGAAGCTTTGGAGGGAATCCGGAGTGGCTCATCAGAAAGACAATTCCGTGCTGAAGATGGGGTTGGAAGAGGGACATAGAGGTTGGTTCAATTAGGCGCTAGAATTCGCTAGATAATTGAGAGTGATACCTGTGTAATTCCTTTATATCTTCTTAGTGGATTGTTCTTGTGGCTGTTGCCCGTGGTTTTTTTATCACAATTGGAAGGTGTCCAATTGTAGTTTTTCCACGTAATATCTTTGTGTCTCTTTCTCTTGATTGTTTGATTGGGATTGTTATATTCTGCTTAAAATTGATACATAATCACAAATCAACATCTAGGAGGTTTCTAGATTTTTCATAACACAATATATGAATCTTAACAAAGATATAAGTGTGATATGCACATACAATGTCTGTGATAAAATCATTTACAACTCTTTTACAAAATCATACTATGTCGAACTTATATCTTGACCCATTTTATCTCAATTCATGAGTCATTTCCATTTTATTCAGATAACCAAACTGAGAATACAACTCAGTGGGTCTCTAATCAATACAATCATCATACAAACACTTCTATTTGCCATTTTACAAATATTTCGTCTACGGGAATCAGCACCCATATATACTCGTGGTTTTCAGGACTTTCACCATGGACACTCCCGACCAACTTAATTCAATGGAATACATACTCTTTTTTGTCCCAAACATGGAGTACAACCCCCTTCTTCTCCCAAACATCATACATTTACAATGTATTAAAGATATGACAACACTCAATGCAAATGAATGAGAAATTAGTCTTAATTCATCTAATTCTCAAGCAAATTCTACAACAATCATAGCTATCCTACACCGATAGCCCAAAACAGATATTTCTAAACAGATATACAATCTCTAAGATAGATAAATTAGCTACATTTCAAAGTGTGAGTGGTAATATATAACCAACTCTACAACCTATATCAACATCCATCCAATTTCACATTTTCAATACCAATTCTAAAAAATCTAGAAATCCCCTAGATGTTGATTTGTGATTATGTATCAATTTTAAGCAGTAAACAACAATCCCAATCAAACAATCAAGACAAATCGACATAACGATTTTACGTGAAAAAGCCACAATTGGACACCTCCAATTGTGATAAAAAAAAAACCACGGGCAACAGTCACAAAACAATCCACTAAGAAGATATAAAGGAATTACACAGGTATACTCTTAATTACCTAGCGAATCCACGCCCGAATTGAACCAACCCCTACGTGCCTCTTCCAATCCCGTCTTCACCTCGGAATTGTCTTGACGATGAGCCACTCCAGAATCCACCAAAGCTTCAGGCTCGAATTCTTCAGAATCCACCGAAGAACAACTCTCTTTTTTGTGTAGAATAAATAAAACCTTTGATGTATTCTTTTTAAACCATGAGTTGAATACTCAATAAAACATCAAAGAAAACTAACAAAATATCCCCAAATAAAAACCTTAATATCCAAAAAGAAGATCTGGAGGAATTAATTTAGTTTTGGGAGAAAACCAACTATTTATAGAAAACCAAAGTAATCCTAATTTTGGAAGAAAACCAATTCCTTATAGAAATCCAAAGTAATCCTAGTTTTGGAAGAAAACCAATTCCATATAGAAGTACAAGAGTGAATAAAATTACAACTGAAAAAAGTTTTGTCAAACGGGATTGCCAAGAATAAAAACCTAACAATCTCTCCCTTTGGCATTACCGTGACAAAACACACCTAACAAATAAAATCCTAATCACCCCAACCCATTACAGCCAACAAACGCAAACTTCTTTCTCAAGGTCATGATCTGCAAAACAACTATTAGTGCCACAATCTCCAAAACAACTATTAGTCCCACAAGAGTATATAAAAAAGCAATAAACATATGACAACATTATCTTAAAGCATTTGAAGCATGAGATGGAAAAAATGAATATATGCGACTTGGAAATTTTAAGAACATGTAGCATGAAAACCTGAAAACTAAAACACATGCACCTGACACATGGCATGAATATGGCTTGAATACATGAAATCCTAAGACACAAGCACCAGACAATCTTACTTCCCCTTGTTGTCACGAATTGACAAAGGAAGCTCAATCAACTAAAGCAAGATCAAAAACCACACAAACAGGAACAAGATGATGGAAAAATTAATAACCTGCGAGACGTAAGCAATAAACAAGTAGTGGATAGCAACACACAAACCAACTAATACCAAGAGTATGGAAACCGAACCAGAGAAGCATGGATATAAAAAGGATAGCCTGGTTGGTGACTCTGAGGTAGCCTTTTCCTCATGGCTGGACTACAAAGAACAGAGGGGAAAGCCGTGGAGATGCAAAAAGATGGAAGATGGTTAAGAGATTCAACATCACCCGTGATATGCTAGTATAGGTCAATTCCTCTAGAAAAGTAAAAGATACAATGCTAGAAGTCCATAGAAAAAACAAATTACTAAGGCAGAAGGCTCCGACATTTGCTAATCCAAGAGTGTGTACAGAATGAGATATACTAATCAAAAAACACACACTCCAAAATGAGTAAGGACCATAGAAAGCACACACATATCAACATGTAATGGATATTCTTATCAATTCCAATATGCACCAAGGACCACTCAAAAATTTCAAGCTTGCAAAACCATACTAAGAAAATCTTTTTGGGTTTTTTTTTTTTTTTTCTAAACCAAGCAAGACAAAAAATGAAGAAGCACACATTTTTTTTTCTCATTAAAAAAAACACACAGAAATCCAAAAACTAAAACAAATAAATTAATTAACACAAGTCAAGTTTTCTCACCCAAACCGCTTTAGTATAAACAAAGTTGTAAGCATTGCGGTTTTTGGGTGATGTCTTGACATTGTGGTTCCCTTTGCTCTCAATGGGAACCTATCTCGACTTGGTTTCCAATTTCCTATCAATGAAGTGTCTCCTACCCCACAAGATGTTGGAATTTCTTCCATCTCTATGAGACACTCTCCCACGCAACTTATAACAATAAAGGCAAATATGACCATGCATACCACAATGATGACAAATAAAAACAGGGTGTACCTTCTTTTCTTTTACCTTACTAACTCTAGGAAGTTTGAGAAGTCCATCCTTATGTTGAATTTTTTGTTCTCCCTTTCCTTGAGTTCTTGTATCATGAGATGTAGATGCACTTTGTTTTTGCTCTTTGTTATCACCAAAGCCAATGCCACTCTTGTCACAACACATTTGTTGAGACCCAATGATATCCTCAAAAGTCTTTGATCCTTTGTTCCAAAGACCAATGGTAGCCATAGCACACTTGAGCTCTTCCTCTTTCTTGATCATTAGTTCTTCCAAAGCAACTTGAGACATCTCAAGAGATTTAATCTTTTCTTCATTTGTTGCATAGATTTGTTGTAGCTCATTCCTCTCTGTCTCACAAGTCAAGAGTTTGCACAAAGAGCTTGTCGATCATTAGAAATCTTAAGGGCATCATTCCTAGCCTCGGAAATCTCTTTCTTTAATTTGACATTCTCACTTTCTCATGCTTTGAGTTTCATAGTGAGTTTGTCAATAAATTTGGATAAGTTAAGAGATTCCTTATACAACTTTTCATAAGCTTGCTCAAGCTCTTCATCATCACTTCCCGAGGATTCATCATCAGTGACATTCTCAACCGGCCTCTTCAGATATCCTGTTCGTCCTTCAGTTTCAGAAGCCGCCATGAAAGCAAGGAATTGTTTATGTCCCTCCTTGCCTTAATCTTCATTGTCACTTTCATCTTTATCAGATTCTGATTCATCATCCCAAGTGATAGCGAGGGCTTTCTTCTTCTTCAAACGAGTGGGGCATTCTGAAGCAAAGTGACCAAATCCTTGGCATTCATAGCATTGGACTCTTTCAGAGTTCCCTTGTATTTTTCATTTCTCCTTCTTGGCTATAGAATTAATTTTGAGTTTATCTTTGCCTTTAGATTTAGGAGTATGAGTAGGTTCCAAAAGATTAGGACTCTTTTTCAAAAAAGATTTTTTAAATTGTTTAACAAAAGCAGCCGTAATCTTGGAATCTATTTCACAATTCTCATCAGAATCCTCTCCAACTCTATGAGCACTACTAAAAGTAACATCTTTTTGTTTCTTTTTTAAATTCCTATGTGCCTCATAAGTTTGGAGATTTCCAACCAAGTGATCCAGCTTGAGGTTGTCAACATCTTGAGCCTCCTCAATAGTCATAACTTTTGGCTAGAACCGATCATATAGCGACCCCGGCCTTTTCCCATTTGATTATTGTATCCAGACTTAGGTTCCGTAGATTCTGTCATTATATAATTGTTGTTGTCATCCTTTATTTTCTCTTTTGGAGTTGTAGGATGTGTTGGGCAGGTTTGTTTCAGGTTGGTTGGGTTCGGAAACCAAGTGTTGCTGTCCAGTTTTTGGGTTGGTCGCTCGAGCGAGGACTTGGTCGCTCGAGCGAGGGTTGTATTTTGTGTCTGGTGGCTCGAGCCAGCTTTTCTTCGCTCGAGCGAGCGATTGCGTCTAGTATAGACCTGAGAGCAGTGTTTCTTCGCTCGAGCGAGCGAGGTGTATGTTTTCGAGTCCTTCGCTCGAGCGAGCATTCTGTCGCTCGAGCGTGCTTCTGGATTGCAGACCTGAAGCATCGAGTTTTTGGCTCGAGCGAGCTTTTCTTCGCTCGAGCGAGGCTTTCTTGTGTCTGGTCACTCGAGCGACAATGTCTTCGCTCGAGCAAGCCTGTCAGATTTAAATAGGCAGCAGCGGGTTTTAAATCACTTTTTCACATTCTTTTTTATTCCAAAACCCTAGGTCCGTCTTCTCTCTCCCTCTACACACCTTCTCCCTTAGGTTTGATCTACTTAGAGTGCGTTTCTATCCTAGATCCTTTATTAAAAAGATAGTGTGGGTCGGGGGCTTCTGTTTAATCTGAACAATCTTAGATTTGGAGCACTTTGGATTTTGGGTCATCATCTCCGTCTTCTCTATTCGGGTTATTTTCTTCGAGGTAGGGATTTCCTACTCCATATTATAGGCTTTGTTCTAAGTTTTGGTATTTTGATATGTTGGGGTTATTTGGTAATTTTGGGAAAAACCCTAAATGTTTTAATAAATTAATTTGGATAGTTAATTTAAAGAAAATTGGGGAATTTAATTGAATTCATGGAATTGGGCAATTATAAGTCTAAATGGTGTAGTTGAATAATTTAATCAACGCCTCTTGAATTATTGAGATTATAATTGTTGATATGTTTATTTCTTGTTTAGAAATAACTGTTTTGGGCTATCGGTGGAGAATAGTCGTGATTGTTGTAGACATTGCATGTGGATTAGGGAAAACTGAAACTAATCAATTTGGTTAAGTCATTAATTTTGACTATTGAATTAATACAGAAAATATGTGTATTGATTGAGCATTGCATATGCATATTGTTTGGGAGGAGATAAGGGATGTACTCCACGGTTTAGGGGAAGATAGGGGATGGACCTCTAAACCGGATTTTTCTTTGGGAGGAGATAGGGGATGGACTCCATTTGCATCACTATTATGTGTGCTTATTGATTTATAGAAGTGTTTCTATATGTTGTTGATACAGCACTAAAATGTGTATCAAATGAGAAGTATGAAGTGTTTTGATATGAGCCTTAGTCTCATTTATTTTGTTGATATTGGAAGTAATGTTAATGTGATGTGTAGTTCACTGTTATGATTTGGCCAGGTTCTGAGCCATTTTGATAAAAATGAAAGGTTGAATAAATAATGGAAAGTAAAAACTGATATTTGAGTTAACCATCTATTGAATGCTATTGCTTTATTCAATGCTTATATTTGGTTTAGTATATTTCTACTGGGCTGTGGCTCACCCTATATGGGAACATCATTTTCAGGTTCAGGTGACGTGCTACCTCCAAGGAATTAGCTTGGAAGGATTTAGAGTTGAAGACTTATTTAGATTAGTCGTTATTTGCTTTATTCGTTATTACATGTAAAGACTCAAGCCAAGGGCTTAACTTGTAAATGAGTTAGTACTCATATTTTTGTGTCCAAGTATTGGCTTGAAAAGATGTAAGCCTGTAGGGCATTTACTTTCTTTATTACATGTAATGTCTTTTAATAAGTTTACTCTGATGAATGGAATAATACTCTTTGTTTTCTTATAATGACGCATGGTAATATTATATATATTATGGGTTTATTTTGAGGGCGTGACAACTTGGTATCAGAGCGTACCGGGTTCGAATACTTTGGGTACGTGGGAAGTGATTAGTATCACAATAGGTTCGTCTCATTTGGTAGAGACTTAGATGTACTGTTATATGCTTATATGATAACATGTTTATGTGATTATATGGATATGGAACGTAGTTTCTAGGATATTGATTGAACCCTTGAGTTTCTGAAAGTCTTGTTGGAAAGGCACTTGATCAATGTTGTTTCCAACCGGAACTTTAGTGACGCCTCGGGACTGTCATTATCTAGGAATGAAATTCGTAGGTGCTTATGTGATTATGTGCTTACGTGGAATGATTTATTGTTGTCTAATGCATTAGGGTGCGAATGTTATAGTTTTGGCACATTATTTAGAGTGCTAACGTTTTTGTTACCTTTATTAGGATGTCAGGACAAGGACGAGGACGTGGTAGGCGTGGTAGACAGGGTAGGCAGGAAGTGCCTATACCGGAGGAGGTTCCGGCAGTACAGGAGGGAGTTGGCCAGGCCAATGTGGCCGAGCCGGTAGGACAGCAGGCTATGGGCGCTTTGGCCCGAGAGATAGCAGGGGCATTCAGGGAGTCAGTAGGCATTCTCAGAGCTGAGAATCAGGCTCAGGTTCATGTTGCAGATACAGGTCCTTCTTTTCTGAAGAGGGAGTTCTTCCGGTCCAACCCAGACGAATTTTTAGGTGATCCTAAAGAGCCGCTTAAGGCAGATGAATGGCTCGAACAGACAACGAAGACGTTTGAGATGCTAGGCATCGAAGACGGGGCACTGAAGGTGACCTTGGCATCTTTCCAGCTTAAGGGGGATGCGGGTCAGTGGTGGAAGTTCACTAAGGGCCGTATAGGAGGGACTTGGGAGGCTTTCGTAGATGCTTTCCAGGAGAAGTTCCTGTCTTCAGCAGTTAAGGAGAGGTTGAGGGAGCAGTTTTGCCAGCTTAAGCAGAACAGTTCTTCAGTGGCCGAGTTTGAGGCCTCGTTTACTAGCTTGTCCAGGTTTGCACCTGAGTTGGTGGCGTCTGAGGAACGCCATTGTATTGAGTTCGAGAAGAAGTTGAGGCGTGGCCTCAAGTTGAGAATTGTAGGGACTATGATTCGAGATTTTGGGCGTCTAGTTGATGCTGCAGCTCATACTGAGATTATGATGCAGGAAGAGGAGGAAGGGCAGAAAGGCTCCAAGAGGAGTCAGGATGGTCAGAGTGATGGTAGGAGACAGAAGGGTTTTAACCCTCAGCAATCTCAGGATAGCTTTTCTAGATCGACTTTTCCTGTGCCGAGTTCTGGGAAAGGCAGCCAGGGGGACATTACCTATTTCAAGTGTGGTCAGCTGGGCCACAAATCTCCAGCTTGCCCGCAGAAGGAAGGAGGACAGAGGGCAGCGTCATCTTCGGCTCGATCTCAGAGCCAGAGTCAGGGTAGAGGCCAGCCGCTCTCGTGTTATCAGTGTGGTCAGCCAGGGCACATGAAGAGGTATTGCCCGCAGTTGAGTGGCACATCTGGTGCATCTGGTTTGAGGCAGACTCAGAGTCGGCCTGCTCGATTCAGAGCCTCGAGGGCCAATCGAGGGCCTCATCATCCCAAATTGCAGCGCCTTTACGCTCCTAGGGGTGAGCAGTTGATCGAGGTCGTTTGGCGCGTGTATCTTTATTACCACAGATCTTGTGCCGGCTCCATCGGGCCAGAGAGGTACCTTCTTGTTTTGCAACTCGGTTGCTAGTGTTTTGATTGATACGGTGCATCTCATTCCTTTGTGTCTCCGCATTTGCATCTGCTTTTGGAGTTGGAGTTAGCACAGTTAGCCTCTCCTATTTGTGTAGTGTCACCCCTTGGGGGTGAATTGATCTTGAAACAAGGTGTTAGGGGTTGTGATATAGAGGTCGCCGATCATAGGCTTCCGTTTCCTTTTGTAGTTATGCCCATGAAGGGCTTTGATGTTATTTTGGGTATGGACTGGTTATCGTCATACCGGGCAGTTATTGATTCCTACCGCCAGAGGGTCACTTGTTGTACCGTAAGCGGGGAGTGTTTCCATTTCTTGGGGGACCGGGTTGGTAGTGTTTTGCCACCAGGGTATGATCCGCGAGGGCGGAGTGAGCTTAGTGGTCTACTTGCTAGCTTTGAGAGTGGTGAGTGTGATGAGACCCAGATTGTGTTGTCGAGAGTGGTTTGTGAGTACTCAGACGTCTTTCCCGAGGACCTTGTTGGTTTGCCACCTCACAGAGAGATTGAGTTCTCTATTAACTTAGTGCCCGGCACGGCGCCGATTTCTATGGCACCTTACCGTTTTTCCCCAGCCGAGTTGATTGAGTTGAAGATCCAACTCTAGGAGTTGCTAGATAAGGGCTATATACGTCCTAGTGTTTCGCCATGGGGAGCACCAGCCCTCTTTGCTAAGAAGAAAGGTGGTGCTTTGAGACTGTGTATCGATTACCGGAAATTGAATCAGGCTACGGTTAAGAATAAGTACCCTATGCCTCGTATAGACGATCTGTTCGATCAGTTGAAGGGTTCCCGTTGTTTCTCTAAGATAGACTTGAGATCGGGCTATCATCAGTTGAGAGTTAGGGAGGAGGATATTCCGAAGACGGCATTCTGTACGCGGTATGGCCACTATGAGTTTCTGGTGATGCCATTTGGGCTCACCAATGCACCTGCAGTCTTTATGGACTTGATGAACCGGATATTCCGAGAATTCTTGGACCACTTTGTAGTAGTCTTTGTAGACGATATCCTTATTTATTCACCTTCAGAGGAGGAGCACGAGGAGCACTTGAGAGTGGTGCTTGAGTTACTTAGAGCCCATAAGCTTTATGCTAAGTTTGGGAAATGTGAGTTCTGGTTAGAGGAGGTGAAGTTCTTAGGCCATGTAGTTTCCAGGGAAGGGGTGTCTGTTGATACATCCAAGATAGAGGCAGTGCAAGATTGGGCACAGCCTAAGAGTGTGTTTGAGATCCGCAGTTTTCTGGGATTAGCTGGGTACTATCGACGGTTTGTAAAGGATTTCTCCAAATTAGCTTCACCGTTGACTAGATTGACTCGGAAGGGAGTCAAATTCGTATGGAGTGAGACTTGTGAAAAGTCGTTTTAGGAGTTGAAAATTAGATTGACCACCGCTCCAGTCTTGATTATTCCGGAGAGAGGGTTTGGTTATGCTGTTTATTGTGATGCTTCACGAGAAGGTTTGGGTTGTGTGTTGATGCAAGAGGGGAAAGTGGTAGCCTATGGCCCACGTCAGTTGAAAATACACGAAAAGAATTACCCTACCCATGATCTAGAGTTAGCAGCTATGATTTTTGCCTTGAAGATTTGGAGGCATTACCTTTATGGTGAGAGATTCGAGGTATTCTCGGATCATAAGAGTCTGAAATATCTGTTTACACAGAAAGACTTGAACTTGAGGCAGAGGAGGTGGATGGAGTTCATTGAGGATTATGACTTCGAATTGCATTATCATCCGGGGAAGGCCAATGTGGTGGCCGATGCCCTTAGCAGAAAATCTGTTGGTGACGTAACTAGTATAGCCATCCGGGAATGGAAGATATTGGGTGCACTTGGGGAGTTTGATTTGCTTCTGGGTGAATCTGTTGAGGCTACGGCCTTGTTCTCTGTTGTTGCGCAGCCTAAACTTGTGACTCGAGTGTTAGAGGCACAGAGAGATGACCTTGATGTGGAATCTCTTCGAGAGAAGATCTCTAATGGGAAGGTTGAGAAGGGTTTGACGGTGTATCCCGACCTGAGTGTGAGATACCGAGACCGTCTGTTTGTGCCGAAGTCTTGCCGAGAGGAGGTACTCCGAGAGTTTCATCATTCACGCCTTGCGGTGCATCCGGGAGGCACTAAGATGTATCGGGATTTGGGTCGCCAGTTTTGGTGGCGGGGTATGAAGAGGGATGTGGCAACTTTCGTGTCCAAGTGCCTTACTTGTCAACAAGTGAAGGCCGAGCATCAAAGGCCAGCGGGTTTGTTACAACCCTTGCCTATTACCGAGTGGAAGTGGGAGCATGTCACTATGGACTTCGTTGTAGGTCTTCCGAGGACTCAGCGAGGTAGTGATGCTATTTGGGTGGTTGTAGACCGGTTAACTAAGTCGGCGCACTTCATTCCTATGCGCGTGAGAGATTCGGTAGATCATCTTGCCGACTTGTATATTCGGGACATAGTGAGGTTGCATGGAGTTCCAGTGACGATCGTCTCAGATAGAGATCCTCGTTTTACTGCTAGGTTGTGGCAGAGTTTGCAAAGTGCCTTGGGCACTAAGTTGACCTTTAGCACGACTTATCATCCTTAGACCGACGGGCAGTCCGAGCGTACTATTTAGATCCTTGAGGATATGCTTCGGGGTTGTGTTCTAGACTTTAGTGGGTCGTGAGAGAGACACTTGCCATTGGTGGAGTTTGCCTACAACAACAGTTTCCAGTCTAGTATCGGTATGGCACCGTTTGAGGCCTTGTATGGCCGACCGTGTAGGTCTCCAGTTTGTTGGCCGAGGTGGGTGATGCACCTCTGTTGGGTCCGGAGTTGGTGAGGGAAACGACGGAGAAAGTTGAGCTTATCCGTAAGAGACTTGTTCTGACCGTAGTCGTAAATCTTATGCAATCGTAGGAGGAGACCTTTAGTGTTTGAGGTGGGTGATCATGTCTTTCTGAAGATATCACCTAGACGGGGATTGATGAGGTTTGGGAAGAGCGGGAAGTTGTCCCCTCGGTTCATTAGTCCTTTTGAGATCCTTGAGAGGATTGACGAGGCTGCATATCGTTTAGCTTTGCCACCGGAGTACATGACGTGTTTCATGTGAGTATGCTTCGGAAGTATGAACCAAATCCATCACATGTATTGGATTGGACCGACTTAGAGGTTGACGAAGATGTCTCGTATGAGGAGAGACCGGTTCGGGTTTTGGATAGGCGGGATCAAGTTTTGCGAGGCAAGACCATCCCTTTGGTAAAGGTTTTGTGGAAACATCACGGAGTGGAAGAGGCCACTTGGGAGCGTGAATTGGAAGTCCGCGAAAAATATCCGGACTTGTTTGCTGATATGTAATCATGTATTGAAATTTGGTAATTTTAATGAACTTTAAGAACATTATATATATGTCTTAAGTTGGAAAACATTGAAAATGTTTTGGTTTAATGGAAGAATTTTGAAACTTGCCTGATAATGGAAGTTATTGGAACATTGCATACGTTAAATTTATTGTAGAATTGGAGTGATATCATGAAATTGAATATGATATGAAAATGTGAATCATGTATTTGAAAACTATTGAACTTGAAAGGAAATTGCATATTGATAATGCAGGTGGATATCTATACATATATTGTGAGATGCCTCTTGATAAGAGATGAAATAACCGGTAGTGGGTCAAGTTATTTATTATTATATTGTCATATTGTTGGAATGTGAGAAAAACCTGTTTTTGAAAAACTTATGCTTAATTTCGGGGACGAAATTTTTTAAGGGGGGGAGGTTATAGCGACCCTGGCCTTTTCCCATTTGATTATTGTATCCGGACTTAGGTTCCGTAGATTCTTTCATTGTATAATTGTTGTTGTCATCCTTTATTTTCTCTTTTGGAGTTGTAGGATGTGTTGGGCAGGTTTGTTTCAGGTTGGTTGGGTTGAAACCAAGTGTTCTTTGTCGATTTTAGGGTTGGTCGCCGGCGAGACTTGGTCGCTCGGCGAGGGTTGTATTTTGTGTCCGTGGCTCGAGCGCTTTTTCTTCGCCGAAGCGGCGATTCGTCTAGTATAGACCGAGAGCGATGTTTCTTCGCTCGGCGAAGCTTTTTCGCCGAGCGGCGAGGTGTATGTTTTGAGTCCTTCGCCGAGCGAGCATTCTGTCGCCGAGCGCGCTTCGATTGCGGACACAAGCATCGAGTTTTTGGCTCGAGCGAGCTTTTCTTCGCTCGAGCGAGGCTTTCTTGTGTCTGGTCGCTCGAGCGACAATGTCTTCGCTCGAGCGAGCCTGTCAAATTTAAATAGGCAGCAGCGGGTTTTAAATCACTTTTTCACATTCTTTTTTATTCCAAAACCCTAGGTCCGTCTTCTCTCTCCCTCTACACACCTTCTCCCTTAGGTTTGATCTACTTAGAGTGCGTTTCTATCCTAGATCCTTTATTAAAAAGATAGTGCGGGTCGAGGGCTTCTGTTTAATCTGAACAATCTTGGATTTGGAGCACTTTGGATTTTGGGTCATCATCTCCGTCTTCTCTATTCGGGTTATTTTCTTTGAGGTAGGGATTTCCTACTCCATATTATAGGCTTTGTTCTAAGTTTTGGTATTTTGATATGTTGGGGTTATTTGGTAATTTTGGGAAAAACCCTAAATGTTTTAATGAATTAATCTGGATAGTTAATTTAAAGAAAATTGGGGAATTTAATTGAATTCGTGGAATTGGGCAATTATAAGTCTAAATGGTGTAGTTGAATAATTTAATCACTGGCCTACTGAATTATTGAAATTATAATTGTTGATATGTTTATTTCTTATTTAGAAATAACTGTTTTGGGCTATCGGTGGAGAATAGTCGTGATTGTTGTAGACATTGCATGTGGATTAGGGAAAACTGAAACTAATCAATTTGGTTAAGTCATTAATTTTGACTATTGAATTAATACAAAAAATACGTGTATTGATTGAGCATTGCATATGCATATTGTTTGGGAGGAGATAGGGGATGTACTCCACGGTTTAGGGGAAGATAGGGGATGGACCTCTAAACCGGATTTTTGTTTGGAAGGAGATAGGGGATGGACTCCATTAGCATCACTATTATGTGTGCTTATTGATTTATAGAAGTGTTTCTATATGTTGTTGATACAGCACTAAAATGTGTATCAAATGAGAAGTATGAAATGTTTTGATATGAGCCTTAGTCTCATTTATTTTGTTGATATTAGAAGTAATGTTAATGTGATGTGTAGTTCACTGTTATGATTTGGCCAGGTTCTGAGCCATATTGATAAAAATGAAAGGTTGAATAAATAATGGAAAGTAAAAACTGATATTTGAGTTAACCATCTATTGAATGCTATTGCTTTATTTAATGCTTATATTTGGTTTAGTATATTTCTACTAGGCTGTGGCTCACCCTATACGGGAACATCATTTTCAGGTTCAGGTGACGTGCTACCTCCAAGGAATTAGCTTGGAAGGATTTAGAGTTGAAGACTTATTTAGATTAGTCGTTATTTGCTTTATTCGTTATTACATGTAAGGACTCAAGCCAATGGCTTAACTTGTAAATGAGTTAGTACTCATATTTTTGTGTCCAAGTATTGGCTTGGAAAGATGTAAGCCTGTAGGGCATTTACTTTCTTTATTACATGTAATGTCTTTTAATAAGTTTACTCTGATGAATGGAATAATACTCTTTGTTTTCTTATAATGACGCATGGTAATATTATATATATTATGGGTTTATTTTGAGGGCGTGACAGATCGGGTAAGGATCTCAAAATTTTTCCCACAACTTTGAATTCTGGTATTTTTTTCACCTAAATTGAAGCTGGAATTTACAATGTCACTCAACTTCGCATAAAATTCATCAAAGGTCTCACTATCTTTCATTGAAAGGTTTTCGAAACTAGATGTGAGCCTTTGAAGTTTTGAGCGTTTAACAGAAGGAGTGCCCTCATGAATAGTTTGTAAGATATCCCAAGCCTCTTTTGCGACTTCACAATTACAAATACGACTAAACTCTTCAGGTGTGAGAGCACAGAAAAGAGAATTGATAGCTTTATTATTCCAGCTACTATTTTGGTAATCAATTGTGTCCCACTTATCAATTGGTTTAGGGAAAGTTACTCCATCAATGGTAATCATTGGTTCAGTCCACCCCATACATGACAGATTGCCAAACTTTTTCATCAATAGATTTTAAAAACGATCTCATCCGAGCTTTCCAAAACGAACAATTGGATCCGTCAAGTAGGGGTGGTCGAACCATAGAATTTCCCTCACGAATTGAATCCATTATCACAAATCAAATAAGATCTCGTTCTAAAAGAATTTTTTTTTTTTTAAAAATAAAATAGAACGACCTGTTCTGATACCAATTGAAAAATCTAGAAATCCCCTAGATGTTGATTTGTGATTATGTATCAATTTTAAGCAGTAAACAACAATCCCAATCAAACAATCAAGACAAATCGACACAACGATTTTACGTGGAAAAACCACAATTGGACACCTCCAATTGTGATAAAAAAAAACCGTGGGCAACAGCCACAAAACAATCCACTAAGAAGATATAAAGGAATTACACAGGTATAATCTCAATTACCTAGCGAATTCATGCTCGAATTGAAGCAACCCCTACGTGCCTCTTCCAACCCCGTCTTCACCTCGAAATTGTCTTGACGATGAGCCACTCCAAAATCCACCAAAGCTTCAGCTCAAATTCTTCAAAATCCACCGAAGAACAACTCTCTCTTTTGTGTAGAACAAACAAAATCTTTGATGTATTCTTTTTAAACCATGAGTTGAATATTCAATAAAACATCAAAGAAAACTAACAAAATATCCCCAGATAAAAAGCTTAATATCCAAAAAGAAGATCTGGAGGAATTAATTTAGTTTTGGGAGAAAACCAACTATTTATAGAAAACCAAAGTAATCCTAATTTTGGAAGAAAACCAATTCCTTATAGAAATTCAAAGTAATCCTAGTTTTGGAAGAAAACCAATTCCTTATAGAAATCCAAAGTAATCCTAGTTTTGGAAGAAAACCAATTCCTTATAGAAGTACAAGAATGAATAAAATTATAACTGAAAAAAGTTTTGTCAAACGGGATTGCCAAGAATAAAAACCTAACAAATTCCATTTTATTTATACAAAATAAATATTTGAGACTTTTTAGGGCAAACTCCATTTCTTTTCAAAATCCAACCCAAGTATCAAAAATCAATAATTTTATTACAACACAACCTCATATTCACTCCCATAACCATTTCCAATACATCCATTTGTAAAACCTTCCTTTGATTTTAAACCAAAACCCTAGGTTTGCTCAAAATCTCCCTAAATCACAATATTGTTTATACAAAACAAGTTGCTAAGTTAAAAACCATAGAAAAGTGTTGAAAATCCCTACCTCAAAGCTAGAAGATGAGCAAAGCAAGGAATAAACTTGGATGAAGCCAAAACCCAACTCTATTCGGATGAAAACGTAGCCCTTTAGATGCTCTACCTTTTTAACAAAGGCACACGGGTAGAGAAACCACTAAATGTAGGTGAAAATGTAGAGACAGAGAGAGAGAGAGAGTTTTAGAGAGAGAAGCTCCAGATCTAGGGTTTTTGAAATGTTTAGAGAGAGAATGAAATGAAAAAGTGATGTAAAATATCACTTTTACAAACTAAAATTATAGCGACTCCGGTCTTTTTCCATTTGGTTGTTGTATCCGGACTTACATTCCGTAGATCTTGTTGTTATATATTTGTTGTTGTCGTCCTTTAATTCCTTATTTTTGAGTTATAGGATGTTTTGGGCAGGTTGGTTACAGGTTGGGAGTGTTTGGGAGCAAAGAGTTGCTGCCCAGAATTTTGGTCTTTCACTCAAGCGAGTAGTTTGTCGCTCGAGCGAGCTCTTTGTTTTTGGCCCTTCGCTTGAGCCAGGGTTTCTTCGCTCGAGCGAGCGCTTGCATCTAGGTATAGACTTGAGAGCTATAATTCTTTGATCGAGCGAGCTTTCCTTCGCTCAAACGAGCGAGGTGTATGTTTTCGAGTTATTCGCTCGAGCGAGAATTCTGTCGCTCGAGCGTGCTTCTGGGTTGCAGACCTGAAGCTTCGAGTTTTTGGCTCAAGCGAGATGTTCTTCGCTCGAGCGAGGCTTTCTTGTGTCTGGTCGCTCGAGCGACCAATCCTTCGCTTGAGCGAGCCTATTTTATATAAATACGCAGCAGCGGTTTTAAACATTTTTTTTCATCCTCTTTTGTTTTAAAAACCCTAGGTCCGTGTTTTCTCTCCCTCCACTCACCTTCTCTCTTAGGTTTCATCTACTTTTAGGGTGTTTCTACCCTAGGTTCTTTGTTAAAAAGACAGAGGGTCGCAAGGGATTTGTTTTAATCTGAAAGTTTGGCGGTTTGGAGCACTTTGGATTTTGGGTGATCATCTCCATTTGAGTTCTTCACTTCGAGGTAGGGATATCCTACTCCATCTTATAGGCTTTGTCCTAAGTTTTAGTCATTTTGATATGTTGGTGTTGTTTGGAAATTTTGGGAAAAGCTAGGGTTTGATTTATAATTTAAAAAGGGGGTTTTTCATCTATTAAACATCGTATGTTTGTAAGTCATGAAAAATGACATTGGTAGTGTTAAATTGAGAAAATTGAACCTTAGGGTTTATATTTGTTGATACATTTATTTCCTGTTTAGAAATAACTGTTTTGGGCTATCGGTGGAGGATAGTCGTGATTGTTGTAGACATTGCATGCTGATTAGGGAAAACTAAAACTAATCACATTGAATGAGTCATTGAATATGACAGTTGAATTAATACAGCAAATACGTGTATTGATTGAATATTGTTTGGGAGGAGATAGGTGATGTACTCCATGGTTTGAGGGAAGATAGGGGATGGACTCTCAAACCTATTTAGGAGGAGAAAGAGGATGGACTCCACTAGTACAGCAAATGTGTGTACTTATTGATTCTTGGAAGTGCATTAGTACAGCAATTATGTGTACTTATTGATTTATGGAAGTGTTTTAGTACGAGCCTTAGTCTCATTTGAATTGTTGATATTGGAAGTAATGTTAATGTGAGATGTAGTCTCATTGTATAGTTTGGCCAGGTTCTGAGCCATGTCTGTATAACTGAAAAGTTGAATAATAACGGAAAGTGAAACATGTCATGGACATTATTGTCATGAAACTGTATAGTGATATAATGGATTTATAAGTGTTAACCATCTGTCGAATGCTATTGCTTTAGTCAAATTCTTATATTTAGTTTAGTATATTTCTGCTGGGCTGTGGCTCACCCTATACGGGAACACCATTTTCAGGTCCAGTTGATATGCTACCTCCAAGGACTTAGCTTGGAAGGATTTGGATTTGGAGATTTGTTTTTAGTTAGTTGTTATTTGATTTTACATGTAAACTCAAGCCAAGGGCTTAATTTGTAGTTGAGTTAGTACTCACATTTTGTGTCTAAGTGTTGGCTTGGAAAGCTGTAAGCCCGTAGGGCATTTACTTTTGATGTTACATGTGATGTCTTTCAATAAGAATACTCTGATGAATGGAATAACGTTTTGTTTTCTTATATCAATGCATGTCAATATTGTGTACGTTGTGGGTTTATTTTGAGGGCGTTACAAAAATACGCATAGTCCACTCAAGCGCAAGAAGTGACGCTCGAGTGTCCAGACACAATAAGTTGTTCTGCTCGAGCGTAAAAAGTGACACTCGAGCATAGATTACACACTCCTAGTAGTTTTGCATACAGTAGACCAATGCTCGAGCGCAAGAAAGACCACTCGAGCGCAGGAATAACCGCTTGAGCATAAAATACACTCTCCTAGTAGTTTTGCAGACCTACAAAAGTACTGAGAATTCACAAAGCCCACTCGAGGGCTCGAGGGCAAGAAGTGACGCTCAAGCGAAGGAGTAAAATTCTGGGCAATAAAAATTTGAAAACTAAGCTACCAACTTGTTCTAAACGCAACCAAAACAACCTAATAGCCAAAATTACAGAAATATGAAGAAAGTAAGACGTGAACAACAATACGAAATCATGAAACCCGAGTCCAAAATATAAATTAGGTCGGGTCTAAAGTAGAATTGCTATACAACCCGTTGTCAAACCATTCATAGTGAGCTAGTAGTTGATCGTAGATGTAAGATGGAAGTGAGTGGGAAGGGGGAAAGAGGCTAGTGGTGGTTGTTCACAGGGCAATTGTCGCACATGAACTTTCATTTTTAATAAGGGTTATAGTGATCCCGGTTTTCCTTTCCTTTGTATATTGTATTCCGGACTTGGTTCCGTGGTTGTGTTGTTATCTCATTCTCTTTTCCATCCTTTACTCTTTGTATTTGAGTCTTGAGTTGTGTTGGGCAGGTTTGGAATAGGTTGGTTGTGCTTTGAAACCAATAGTTGATGCCCAGAATTCAGCCTTCACGCTAGAGCGGGGCTTTTAACACTCGAGCGGGCGTTTTGACGCTCAAGCGTGAATTTCCATCTCACAGTACTTTTGTCGGCAGGTCTTCGTACGCTCGAGCGGGAGTTTTGACGATCGAGCGTGACCGTTTGATTTTGTTCCTTTGCTCGAGCGGCGAGTTTGACGCTCGAGCAGGGACCATGTCTACAAAACTTCTGCAAGTGTGCAATCAACGCTCGAGCGGCGCTTTTGACGCTCGAGCGTGAGTCTGTGTCTGACGCTCGAGTGGGGGTTTCCACGCTCGAGCGTGGCGACTGGTTTATCACTTCGAGATTACAACTTTTTGGATCACTTTTTGATTTTCTTTCTCTCTCTTACTTTCCCAAACACAGATTTGAGAGCCTCTCTCTCTAGGTTTCGACTTCTCTCTTCAATATCACCTAGATCTATTGATCTTCTACCTTGACTCCTTTGCAAATAGTGTGGAGTTGGTTTTGCTCTTCCTTTTGATTCGAGAATTTCTTGATTTGGAGCACTTCGGGTTGCTTCATCTCCTACCTTTCGGCTCCTAATTTGAGGTAGGGAATTCTTACTTATTCTATAGCGATCCCGGTATTCCCTTTACTGTTCAGTTGAATTCTGGACCTTGGTTCCGTGGAATTGGTAGTTGCATTTATCTTATCGTCATCCTTTAATTCCATTTCTTTGAGTTTTAGGATGTGTTGGGCTTGTTTCGAGCAGGTGGGTTGAGCCTTGGTCTAAAACCTTGTTGCTGTGTTTTTGGTCGTCCCGCTCGAGTGGGTCTTGGAGAGCTCGAGCAGAGATTGCATACACCCAGTATTTTTGGTGCTCTGCAAAACTTCTGCAGGTTGGTTTTCTACGCTCAAGCGGGTTTCTTGCGCTCGAGCGGGTCATGCTCGAGCGGGCTTGTTAGAGCTCGAGCGGCTAGTACTTTTTGGTAAAAGTTCTGAGAAGGGGAAAATTGTGCTCGAGCGGTCTGGTTTTTCACGCTCGAGCAGGTGTGCTTTATTCTTATGTCTTGGTGCTCGAGCGGACCTTATTGCGCTCGAGCGGACCATGGTTTTTGTTCTTGACGCTCGAGCGTTGTGTTTTCCGCTCGAGCGGGAATGCCGTATAACAGAGGGCAGCTGGGCATTTTTGAATCATTTTCTACACTTCCTCTCTCTCTCTCCAACTTTCCAAAAAGATATTTTGAGAGCTTCTCTTTCTAGAAACTCCCTTCTCTTTAGGGTTTGATCTAGTTAGAGTGCTTTCCTTCCCTTCGGCCTTAGTAAAAGTTGTGTTGATCGTCAAGGGCGTCGTTTTGATCCGAAAAGTTTAGAGTTTGGAGCACTTTGGTTTTGGTCTCTTCTCCATTCGAGCTCTAACTTCGAGGTAGGGATACCCTACTCCTCTTTATGAGCTCTGTCTTTAAATTTTAGCATTTTGATATGTTGGAGGTTGTTGGGTAATTTTGAGAAAGTTTGGGGATCTTTATGTAATTTATCATAAAAGAGGGTTTTTAACTAAATTGAAACCTTGTATGTTTGTAGCATTTAGAATGGTAATTTCGTTATGAAATTGGTGGGAATGGGACCTTAGGGTCGGTGTTGAGAATTATGGGAATTTGCCCTAATTGGTTTAATTAATTAATTTGTATAATTAATTTGGGAAATGAGGAATTGGATTGAAAATATTGGAATCGGGAATGTATGGGATTAAAGGGTGTAGTTGGATCATTTATCGCTCACCTAGTTGAATTGTTGATAAATATATATATATATATATATATATATCCATTTGTGCATTTATTTTCTGTTTAGAAATAACTACTTTGGGCTATCGGTGGAGGATAGTCTTGATTGTTGTAGACAATGCATGATGATTAGGTAAACGAAAACTAATCAATGGAATGTGTCATTGAGTATGACAGTTGAAAGAATACATTAACTTTATGTATTGATTGATGATGTGTATAATAACTGTTTATATACATTGTGTTGTGTTGGAGGAGATAGGGGATGTACTCCACGGTTTAGGAGAAGATAAAGGATAGACCTCTAAACCTGATGTTGTGTGGGAGGAGATAAGGGATGGACTCCGTAGATACAGCTCATATGCTTGTCTATTGATGTATTGATACAGCTCTTATGCTTATCTTTGGAAGTGTGATATAGCTCTTATGCTTATCTGTGGAAATGTTGATATAGCTAATAGGCTTATCTGATGATGTGTTGTATAGCTAACACGCTTGTCTATTGTAAAATGGGAAAATGTTTAATATGAGTTACTGTCTCATATACGTTGTTTGGCCAGGTTCTGAGCCATGGCTATGAATTGAGGATTGAATAGATATGGAAAATGAAATGTAACATGGACTTGTAAGTCATGAAATTGTAATGTGATATAGGTGGAAGTACCAGTGTTGGCCATCTATCAACTGCTAATCTTTTAGTCATTGTTCATAGTTGGTTTAGTGTATTTCTACTGGGCTGTGGCTCACCCTATATGGGAACATCATTTTCAGGTACATGTAGCATGCCACCTCCAAGGACATAGCTTGGGAGGCATAGAGGCTGACAGACTTTTTGGATGTTTGTTTCTTTTGATGTAGTACATGTAAATTTAAGCCTTGGGCTTAATATGTATATGAGTTAGCACTCATTTCTTGTAACCAAGTGTTGGCTTGAAAAGTTGTAAGCCCATGGGGCATTTACTTTTGTTGTCAACATGTAATACTGTTTGTAAGGAATTACTCTGATGAATAGAAGGAGGTTGATCTTTTATATATCAATGTATGTCAATATTGATGGATTTAATGTTATTATTTTGAGGACGTTACAACTTGGTATCAGAGCGTACCGGGTTCGAATACTTTGGGTACGTGGGAAGTGATTAGGATCACAATGGGTTTGTCTCGCTTGGTTAGAGACTTAGATGTAGTGTTATGTGCTTATGTGATAACATGCTTATGTGACTATTTGTGTATGGGATTTAGTTTCTAAGATATTGATTGGATCCTTGGGTTTCTTGGAGTCTTGTTGGAAAAGCACTTGATCAATGCCGTTTCTAACCGGAACTCTAGTAACGCCTCGGGGCTGTCATCATCCAAAAATGAAATTCATAATTGCTTATGTGTTTATGTGCATATGTGGAGTGAATTACAGTTGTCTATGCATTAGGACGCGGGTGTTATAGCTTCGGCATATTTGTGAATGTGCTAATAGTCTTGGTTATCTTTATTAGGATGTCAGGACGAGGACGTGGTAGGCGTGGCAGGCGTGGTAGGCAGGAGATGCCTTTACCGGATGATGTTCCGGCAATGTAGAAGGGAGTTGGTCAGGCAAATGTGGCCGAGCCAGTGGGGTAGCAGGCTATGAGTGCCTTGGCCCGAGAGATAGCAGGAGCTTTGGGTATTCTCAGAGCAGGGAATCAGGTTCAAGCCCAGGTTGATGCAGGGCCTTCCTTCTTGAAGAGGGAGTTCTTCCGGTCTAACCTGGACGAGTTCATTGGGGATCCGAAGGAGCCACTTAAGGTTGACAAGTGGTTGGAACAGATGGAGAAGACGTTCGAGATGCTTGGCATCGAGGACGAGGCTTTGAAGGTGACCTTGGCATCCTTCCAGCTAAAGGGAGATGCAGGTAAGTGGTGGAAGTACGAGAAGGGCAATGTTGGTGGTGCATGGGAGGCTTTTGTGACTGCTTTCCAGGAGAAGTTTTTATCTTTAGCTGCTAGGGAGAAGCTGAGGGAGTAGTTTTGCCGGCTTAAGCAGCAGGGTTTGTCAGTGGCCGAGTTTGAGGCTACGTTTACTAGTTTGTCCAGGTTTGCACCTGAACTTGTGGCGTCCGAGGAACGCCGTTGCTTTGAGTTTGAGCGAAAGTTGAGGCGTGGACTCAAGTTGAGGGTTGGAGGGCCATTTATTCGGGAGTATAGGCGTTTGGTGGATACTACAGCTCATATGGAGATTATGATGCAGGAGGAGGATGAGGAGAAGCATAGCGGTTCCAAGAGGAGCCAAGATGGCCAGGGTGATGGCAGGAGACAGAGAGGTTTTAACCCTCAGCAGTCTCAGGGGGGTTTTCCTAGATCGACCTTTCCGGTACCGAGTGCAGGTTCTGGGAGAGGTAGTCAGGGAGGCTTGACCTGTTTTGCATGTGGCCAGCTGGGTCACAAGTCTTCGGCTTGCCCACAGAAAGGAGGGGGTTAGCGAGCTGCTTCTTCTTCAGCTAGACCTCAGGGCCAGAGTCAAGGCAGGGGCCAGCCTTTGTCTTGTTATCAGTGTGGACAACCTGGGCACCTAAAGAGGTTTTGCCCGCAGTTGAGTGCCACTTTGGGAGCGTCTGGTTCTAGGCATACGCAGAGTTATCAGCCAGCTCAGTCTGTGCAGGCCTCGAGGGCCAATCCGAGAGGTTCGTCATCCTAGTCTGTGCAGCAGTCTTTTGCTCTTAGAGGTGAGCAGGTGGATCAGGGGCCTACAGGGCGCGTGTATGTTGTTACCGCGCAAGATCTTGTACCGGCTCCATCAGTTGTGAGAGGTACCTTTCTGTTTTGCAACTCGGTTGCTAGTGTATTGATTGATACAGGTGCGTCTCATTCTTTTGTATCTACTGCATTTGCATCTGTGTTGGAGTTGGAGTTGGCACTGTTAGCATCTCCTATATGTGTAGTATCACCTGTCGGGGGTGAATTGATTTTGAAACACGGATGTAGAGGTTGTGATATAGAGGTCGCCGACCATAGGCTTCCTTTTTCCGTTTGTTATTATGCCCATGAAGGGTTTTGATGTTATTTTAGGTATAAACTGGTTATCGTCATACTAGGCTATTATCGATTTGTACCGCCAGAGGGTTACAGTTTGTACCTTGAGCGGGGAGTGTTTCCATTTCTTGGGGGATCGGGTTGGTAGTGTGTTGCCACCGATGTATGATCCGCGAGGGTGGAGTGAGCTTAGTGGTCTACTTGCTAGCTTCATGAGTGGTAAGTGTAATGAGACCCAGATTGTATTGCCGATGGTGGTTTGTGAGTATTCGGATGTTTTTCCCGAGGATCTCGTTAGTTTGCCACCTCACCGAGAGATAGAGTTCTCTATTGATTTAGTGCCTGGCACAGCGCCAATTTCTATGGCACCTTATCGTTTTGCCCCAGCCGAGTTGAGTGAGTTGAAGATTCAGCTCCAGGAACTGCTAGATAAGGGTTTTGTTCGCCTTAGTGTTTCACCGTGGGAAGCACCGGCCTTCTTTACTAAAAAGAAAGATGGTGCCTTGAGACTTTGTATCAACTACCAGAAGTTGAATCGGCCTACGGTTAAGAATAAATATCCTATGCCCCGTATAGATGATTTGTTTGACCAGTTGAAGGGTTCCCGTTGTTTCTCTAAGATAGACTCGAGATCGGGTTACCACCAATTGAGGGTCAGGGAGGAGGATATTCCGAAGACGGCATTCCATACGCAGTATGGCCATTATGAGTTTCTGGTAATGCCATTTGGGCTTACCAATGCACCGGCAGTCTTTATGGACTTGATGAACCGAATCTTTCGGGAATTCTTGGATCGTTTTGTAGTCGTTTTCGTGGATGACATTCTGATTTATTCACCTTCTGAGGAGGAGCACAAGGAACACTTGAGAGTGGTGCTTGAATTGCTTAGAGCCCATAGGTTGTATGCCAAATTTGGGAAGTGTGAGTTCTGGCTAGGGGAAGTCAAATTCTTAGGCCATGTGGTATCCAGGGAAGGAGTGTCGGTTGATACGTCCAAGGTTGAGGCAGTGCAAGATTGGGCACAGCCTAAAAGTGTGTTTGAGATCCGCAGTTTTTTGGGATTAGCTGGGTATTACCGCCGGTTTGTGAAAGATTTCTCCAGGCTAGCTTCGCCATTGACTAGGTTAACGCGGAAAGGGGTCAAATTTCTATGGAGTGAGACTTGTGAAAAGTCGTTCCAGGAGTTGAAAGTTAGATTCACCACCGCTCTAGTCTTGATTATTCCGGAGAGAGGGTTGGGTTATGCAGTCTATTCTGATGCCTCACGAGAGGGTTTGGGTTGTGTGTTGATGCAAGAGGGGAAAATGGTAGCTTATGGCTCACGTCAGTTGAAAATACACGAGAAGAATTACCCTACCCATGACCTAGAACTAGTAGCAGTGATTTTTGCCTTAAAGATTTGGAGGCATTACCTTTATGATGAGAGGTTCGAGGTGTTCTCGGACCACAAGAGTTTGAAGTACCTGTTTACACAGAGGGACTTGAATTTGAGGCAGAGAAGGTGGATGGAGTTCATTGAGGACTATGATTTCGAGTTGCACTACCACCCGGGAAAGGCCAATGTTGTGGCCGATACCCTTAGTAGAAAATCCATTAGTGATGTAGCTTGTATAGCCATCCGGAAATGAGAGATGTTGGGTGCACTTGGCGAGTTTGATTTGCTTATGGGCGAATCCGTTGAGGCTGCGGCCTTATTTGCTGTTGTTGTGCAGCCCACACTTGTGACTCGAGTGTTGGAGGCACAGAGAGGTGACCTTAAGGTAGAATCCCTCCGAGAGAAGATCTCCAGTGGGAAGGTTGAGAAGGGTTTGACAGTGTATCCAGACCTGAGTGTGAGATACCGAGACCGTTTGTTTGTGTCAGAGTCTTGCCGAGAGGAAGTACTCCGAGAGTTTCACCATTCACGTCTTGCGGTGCATCCGGGAGGCACTAAGATGTATTGGGATTTGGGTCGCCAGTTTTGGTGGCGGGGTATGAAAAGAGATGTGGCAGTTTTCGTATCAACGTGCCTTACTAGCCAACAAGTGAAGGCCGAGCATCAGAGGCCAGCGGGTTTGTTGCAACCCTTGCCTATTGCCGAGTGGAAGTGAGAGCATGTCACTATGGACTTCGTTGTAGGTCTTCCGAGGACTCAGCGGGGTAGTGATGATATTTGGGTGGTTGTAGACCGGTTGACTAAATTGTCGCATTTTATTCCTATGCGCATGAGAGATTCTATAGATCATCTTGCCGACTTGTATATACGGGACATAGTGAGATTGCACGGGGTCCCAGTGACGATCGTCCCAAATAGAGACCCTCGTTTTACTGCCAGGTTGTGGCAGAGTTTGCAGAGTGCCTTGGGCAGTAAGTTGACCTTTAGTACAGCCTATCATCCTCAAACTGACGGGCAGTCTGAGCGTACTATTTAGATCCTTGAGAACATGCTTCGAGGTTGTGTCCTTGACTTTAGTGGGACGTAGGAGAGGCACTTACCATTGGTGGAATTTGCCTACAACAACAGTTTTCAGTCGAGCATCGGTATGGCACCATTTGAGGCCTTGTACGGCCGACCGTGTAGGTCTCCGGTTTGGTGGGCCGAGGTGGGTGATGCACCTTTATTGGGTCCGAAATTGGTGAGGGAAACGACGGAGAAAGTTGAGCTTATCCGTAAGAGGCTTGTTACAGCCCAGAGTCGTCAGAAATCTTATGCCGACCGTAGGAGAAGACCTTTGGTGTTTAAGGTAGGTGATCATGTCTTTCTAAAGATATCACCTAGGCAATGTTTGATGAGGTTTGGGAAGAGTGGGAAGTTGTCCCCTCGGTTTATTGGTCCCTTTGAGATTCTTGAGAGGATTGGGGAGGTTGCGTATCGTTTAGCTTTGCCGCCGTAGTTATCCGGAGTGCATGACGTGTTTCATGTGAGTATGCTTTGGAAGTATGAGCCGAATCCGTCCCATGTGTTAGATTGGACCGATTTGGAGGTAGATGAGGATGCCTCGTATGAGGAGAGACCGGTTCGGGTCTTGGATAGGCGGGATCAAGTCTTGCAAGGCAAGACCATTCCCTTGATAAAGGTTTTGTGGAAGCATCACGGAGTGGAGGAAGCCACTTGGGAACGTGAGTTGGAAGTCCGTGAGAAGTATCCGGACATGTTTGTAGATGTGTAATCATGTAATGAAATTTTGTAATAATATTGAACTTTAAGAGCATTATATATGTCTTAAGTTGTAAAACATAGTAAATGTTTTGGTGAATGGAAGTTGTTTTAACATTTTGTATGTTAAGTGTATTGTGGAAACGCAAGCATGGTGTTAATGTTGCATGTGTTGTGAAATTGTGGAAAACGAATCGAAATTGGTAGATTTCAAAGAAATGCATGTTAATAATGCAGGTTGTTATGCATAATGTGAACTGCCTCTTGAAAAGAAATGAGATTGACCGATAATGGGTCGGAATGTTTAATATTATGTTGTAATATTATATTGGGAATGGAGAGAACCTGTTTTTGAAAACTTGTATTTAATTTCGGGGACGAAATTCTTTAAGGGGGGAAGGTTATAGCGATCCCAGTATTCCCTTTACTGTTCAGTTGAATTTCGGACCTTGGTTCCGTGGAATTGGTAGTTGCATTTATCTTATCGTCATCCTTTAATTCCATTTCTTTGAGTTTTAGGATGTGTTAGGCTTGTTTCGAGCAAGTAGGTTGAGCCTTGGTCTAAAACCTTGTTGTGTTTTTGGTCGTCCCGCTCGAGCGGGTCTTGGAGCGCTCAAGCGGAGATTGCACACTCCTAGTATTTTTGGTGCTCTGCAAAACTTCTGCAAGTTGGTTTTCTACGCTCGAGCGGGTTTCTTGCGCTCGAGCAGGTCGCGCTCGAGCGGGCTTGTTGGAGCTCGAGCGGCTAGTACTTTTTGGTAAAAGTTCTGGGAGGGGGAAAATTGCGCTCGAGCGGGTGTGCTTTATTCTTGTGTCTTGGCACTCGAGCAGACCTTATTGCGCTCGAGCAGAACATGGTTTTTGTTCTTAACGCTCGAGCATTGTGTTTTCCGCTCAAGCAGGAATGTCGTATAACAGAGGGCAGCTGGGCATTTTTGAATCATTTTCTACACTTTCTCTCTCTCTCCTACTTCCCAAAAAGATATTTTGAGAGCTTCTCTCTCTAGAAACTCCCTTTTCTCTAGGGTTTGATTTAGTTAGAGTTTTTTCCTTCCCTTCCCTTCGGCCTTTGTAAAAGTTGTGTTGATCGTCAAGGGCGTCGTTTTGATTCGAAAAATTTAGAGTTTGGAGCACTTTGGCTTTGGTCTCTTCTCTATTCGAGCTCTAACTTCGAGGTAGGGATACCCTACTCCTCTTTATGAGCTTTGTCTTTAAATTTTAGCATTTTGATATGTTGGAGGTTGTTGGGTAATTTTGAGAAAGTTTAGGGGTCTTTATGTAATTTATCATAAAAAGGGTTTTTAACTAAATTGAAACCTTGTATGTTTGTAGCATGGAGAATGGTAATTTCGTTTTGAAATTGGTGGGAATGGGACCTTAGGGTCGGTGTTGAGAATTATGGGAATTTGCCCTAATTGGTTTAATTAATTAATTTGTATAATTAATTTGGGAAATGAGGAATTGGATTGGAAATGTTGGAATCGGGAATATATGGAATTAAAGGGTGTAGTTGGATCATTTATCGCTTACCTAGTTGAAATGTTGATATATATATCCATTTGTGCATTTATTTTCTGTTTAGAAATAACTGCTTTGGGCTATCGGTGGAGGATAGTCTTGATTGTTGTAGACAATGCATGATGATTAGGTAAACGAAAACTAATCAATGGAATGTGTCATTGAGTATGACGGTTGAAAGAATACATTAACTTTATGTATTGATTGATGATGTGTATAATAACTGTTTATATGCATTGTGTTGTGTTGGAGGAGATAGGGGATGTACTCCACAATTTAAGGGAAGATAGGGGATGGACCTCTAAACCTGATGTTGTGTAGGAGGAGATAGGGGATGGACTCCGTAGATACAGCTCATATGCTTGCCTATTAATGTATTGATACAGCTCTTATGCTTATCTTTGGAAGTGTGATATAGCTCTTATGCTTATCTGTGGAAATGTTGATACAGCTAATAGGCTTATCTGATGATGTGTTGATATAGCTAACATGCTTGTCTATTGTAAAATGGGAAAATGTTTAATATGAGTTACTGTCTCATATACGTTGTTTAGCCAGGTTCTGAGCCATGGTTATGAATTGAGGGTTGAATAGATGTGGAAAATGAAATGTAACATGAACTTGTAAGTCATGAAATTGTAATGTGATATAGGTGGAAGTACCAGTGTTGGCCATCTATCAACTGCTAATCTTTTAGTCATTGTTCATAGTTGGTTTAGTGTATTTCTACTGGGCTGTGGCTCACCCTATATGGGAACATTATTTTCAGGTACAGGTAGCATGCCACCTCCAAGGACATAGCTTGGGAGGCATAGAGGCTGACAGACTTTTTGGATGTTTGTTTCTTTTGATGTATTACATGTAAATTCAAGCCTAGGGCTTAATATGTATATGAGTTAGCACTCATTTCTTGTAACCAAGTGTTGGCTTGAAAAGTTGTAAGCCCATGGGACATTTACTTTTGTTGTCAACATGTAATACTGTTTGTAAGGAATTACTCTGATGAATAGAAGGAGGTTGATCTTTTATATATCAATGCATGTCAATATTGATAAGTTTAATGTTATTATTTTGAGGGCGTTACACATTCTTATGTGCTTTAACATAGATATTGAGTTATTTGTATAGATGGGTTGATTTGGAAAGTTAGGGTTTAAAATATGTTATTTTCAAAAGAGGGATTTTGTGGTCTAGACTCATAAATGTGTGATTTGGGTCTTAAAATGGTAGCATTAAAGTTATTGAAGCTATTTCGGGCCTTTGGGTCAATATTGAGAAATGGAGGAAAAGGCCCTAAATTGTTATGGCAAATTAATTCATGAAATTAATTTGGGAATTATGGAAACATGAAATTGAGTTGGAATAATTGGAATTGGCATAATATGAGATGAAATGGTGGAGTTAGATTTATTAATCACTCACCCTTGAAAATATTGATAAATTTATCAGTTGATGCATTTATTATCTGTTTAGAAATAATTGCTTTGGGCTATCGGTGGAGGATAGTCTTGATTGTTATAGACAATGCATGATGATTAGGCAAACAAAAACTAATCAACTGAATATGTCATCGAATATGACGGTTGGAATAATACATCGAATTTATGTATTGATTGATTATGTATATGATATGTGCTTATATACGTTATGTTGTGTGGAAGAAGATAGGGGATGTACTCCACAGTTTAGGGGAAGATAGGGGATGGACTCCTAAATCGGATATTGTTTGGGAAGAGATAGGGGATGGACTCCATCGATATAGCAAATAAGTGTGTCTATTGTATTATTGATACAACAAATCTGTGTATCATATATGAAGTACGGAAGTGTTTTGTTGAGACTGATACAACAATTATGTGTATCTAATGTGAAGTATGAAATGTTAATTTGAGTTGTCATCTCAATTGAAATGGAAGTATTATTGATATGGGATATAATCTCATTTAAAGTATATGGCCAGGTTCTGAGCCAGGATTATGAATTGAGGAATTGAATAAGAAATGGAAAATGGAATGAAACATGGACACATTTGTCATGTAACTGAAATGGATTAAGAATTAATTTTTGCGAGTTAAACATTTATCAAATGCTAATGTTTTAGTTATTGCTCATATTATGTTTAGCATATCTCTACTGAGCGTTGGCTCACCCTATATGGGACATCATTTTCAGGTTCAGGAAGTATGCCGCCTCCGAGATCATAGCTTGGATAGTTATGGGAATTGAAGACTCTTTTGTTTATTTTTGTGTATTACATGTAAATCAAGTCAAGGGCTTATTTTGTGTAGAGTTAGCACTCTCCTTTTTGTAATCAAGTGTTGACTTGGAAAGTTGTAAGCCTATAGGGTATTTACTTTTGTTGTCAACATGTAATACCTTTTGTAATAAACACTCTGATGAAATGTAATTATACTTTATTCTCTCATTGTCTAAGCATGTCAAGAATGTATGAATTATGGGTTTATTTTGAGGGCGTTACAAGGGTAAATTATACAAATAGTCCCTGTATTTTACACGATGTGTCAATTTGGTCCTTGTAGTTTCAATTTGCTCAATTTTGCCCCTTAATTTAACGAATTGTGTCATTTTAGCCCAACATATAACGGTTGTTAAATTAATTTAACGGAAGGTCAAATAATGTGTCAATTTGGTCCCTGTAGTTTCAATTTTCTCGATTTTTACAGGGACTAAATTGACACATTGTTTGACTTTCCGTTAAATTAACTTAACAACCGTTATTTATTGGACTAAAATGACACAATTCGTTAAATTAAGGGGCAAAATCAAGCAAATTGAAACTACAAGAACCAAATTGACATATCGTGTAAAGTACAGGGACTATTTGCATAATTTTCCTTTTTAATAATTATTGAAAAAATTTCGAGTTTTTAATAATAACCTTTGAAATGATATTTAATTTTATTACTTCATTCAGACCCTTGGAACATTTACTTAGAGTTGTCACCTAACATAGAGTGGGTGTGAAGACACCTAAAAAATAGATTTTTAATGAACATGTACTTTTGTATTTTCTATTTACCAATGTGGGGTCTGTTTTATTTTAACGACTTTCGTTAATGGTCTGTGTGAATCAGAGACGTGTTCGGAGATTTTCTATTACGAGTAGGGAAGTTATCGCCCTTTTGGTATTGTTAATGTGATCTTTATTAATTTGCTTGTAGTCCTAATTGCAAGTCGGTGTTTATTGTTATTATTAATTTGCTTGTGAGCTTGGTGGCAAGTGGGTGGTTATTAGTATTAATATACATAACCCAGTGTATGGTTGAAAATGTTCAAATCATAAGATTTATTAATTTATTTCCGGGCCTGATGGTAAGTGAATAGTTACTGGTATTAATATACCTAACCTAATGTATGGATAATATAGTACAAGTTACTAGTTAGTTTGTTAGAAATCTGAGCAATAGTATATTTACTATACACTCGGCTAGGGACAATAATATAATATGTACTTATATATATATATATAGTGCTGGAAATATAAATAAAAGACCGAAAAAGTCCGTACCAGTGTATTTACCATACATCTGGCTAAAGGATGACAGATATATAATAGCATGTATTATTTACATATATATAAGGTACTGGTATTTAAATGATTGAAATGTAAATAAAGACCAAAAAAGTCTGCGCCGGTGTATTTACTATACATTCGGCTAAAGGTTTGTATATAAAAATATGTATTATTTACATATATATGGTATTGGTATTTAAATGATTGAAATATAAATAAAGACCAAAAAAGTCCGCACCAATGTATTTACTATATATTTGACTAAGGGAGAGTATATAATAATAAAATAATATGTATTATTTACATATATATATATATATATAATGGTATTTAAATAACATAAATGTAAATAAAGACCGAAAAAGTCCGTGTCGGATACATTCAATTAAGACCATCTCCAACGCTTCACCAAACCTGGCATCAAATTTGAAATTTGGTGAAAAAAAACACTTTTTGGAGCTCCAACGGTTTTACCAAATTGATATCAAATTGAGAATTCACCAAAACGAGAACAGACTCCGCATTTCACCAAAACACTATGCATGACCTTTGGGGGAGACCAACTGGTCGACCAGCCGGTTCACCGGCCGGTTGACCAACCAGTCAACCACCAAAAGGTTCAAACAGTTTTTAAAAAAAAAATATTTTTTGCCTTACCGGTCGACCACTAAAAGGTTCAAACAGTTCAAAAAAAAAAAAAAAAAATTGGCCAACCGGTCGACCAACCGGTTGTTCCGGCGCAGATTTGATAAAAATTTGATGAAAATCAACCGTTGGAGCACTTGGTATCAGATTGAGAAAAAAGTCATTTTTTTACTCAGATTTAATGAAAATTTTGGTGAACTATTGGAGATGCTCTAAGAGATGATATACAATAATAATATAATATGTATTATTTACATATATATAGTTAGTAGGGTTAATTAGTATTAATATGAAAAATTGTTAATATGGAGAATTCTATTTAGATATTGATATGTGATGAAATAAAATGATAATGAGACCCATGAGATGATAACAATTATTATTAACAATCAACAATGACATGTGATAAAGTGATATGATGATAATACTAATTAGGTGATAACAAAAATTACTAGTAGCCAACAATGATATGTGATAAGGTGATATGATGATGAGACCCATAAGATGATAATAACTATTATTAGTAGTCAACAATGATATGTGGTTATGTGATATAATAATGAGCCTCATAAGATGATAATTAATATTATCAACAGTCAACAATAATATGTGATGAAAATGATATTCAAATAGTTAACAAGTTAATAAAATTATTGAATTATATCATATTTTGAATTAGGGAGATGTTTGACTCGATTTTGTTAGATAGTCTCCTACAAGTTGAGCGGAGATTCGACTTTGATTGTTTGGATTGACCTATACTTATAGAAGTTTAGCTTATAATTGACTAGTAGTAAGATCTTACTACTCTTTTTCTTTTCTTTTTTTCTCTTTCTTTCTTGCTCTTGAACTTTCTTTATGAAATTTCTACTACTTTTTTTGTTTTTTTTAATCAGCAAATAAAAGAGACTTTATTGATGAAAAGCAAAGTATAAGGTACAAAACAAAAACATTAATAAACAGAGGCGAGTGCAAAAGCATCACGATGAGCTAAATCTTCCCAACTAAGTTGGCACCAAAAAGCCCATCCTATCATTTGCTAGCACCCCCAAAGTTAGTGAGCAAACAATCAAAAACGGAAGAAAAACAAGCAACAAAAACAATAACTACATGTGCACAGCCTGGCAGTCACCATATCATTGCAGAATTCCACAGCTAGCATAACAAGCACATAACAGATATCTCCACTACAACATTAGCACAACCTGGTAGTCACCAAGGCACTCTCCATATCAATGTAGCATTCTGCAGGTTAGCATAGCAGGCACAAAAACAGAACCTGATTTTACAGCACCAAATATAGAGAAACTCCTGTACTGCCTTGGCACAGCATAATAATTCAGCACTCCACTGCTGAGCATAACAGACCAACATAACAGGTCTTTGACTCATCCTATTATCATCCACCAAGACTTTACAGCCCTTTACCTCCCAAACAATACCGGATGCCTCTGAGATTGGAGAGGAAATCCAGCCTCAAACATCAGCAGGCCAACTAGCTGCTTAGCAACCAAACACCAGTAGCAACCAGTCACTCCCCATAGCTCAGACCTTACACCAAACAGCAGACAGCAGCAGCAGCATGCAACAGCAGACCAACAGCATATAGCATGACTCCTATGCAACAGCAGACCAAACCAATAGCATGCAAGTTAGAACCAGAGAGCAGTATCATACAGCAACAACATACGGCATGCCTCCTATGCCATACAATAGCAGCAAACAGCACTGAGTAATTCATTCCTTTGATATTTGGATTAACCCACGAGTAATTCTAACTTTCAATAGTAACACATTCCTTACATCGGAGGTAGTAAGACGGGGATATACTCAGCTCCCCTGCTTAATACCAAATGAACTTGATGCAAAATAAATAAAGACAACGGAACTCACACAGTGTTGTCCATCAACAGACAAATTACACACCACAATCACAAAGCACAGCAAAGCACCTACAGCCTATTGTCTAGATTCCAATGGAGGCAGCAAGACAGGGCTAGACTCAGCTCCCCTGCCTAATACAATATTTAACCTGATGCAAATTAAAAACTACATCATTGATAGAGAACTCCACTTTGGATGGGGAGGATTTAACCCACAAAGCTATTCTTACATTGACAGCCTCTCATAAGTCTTCTAAATTTGGCTAAGAACCATTAAAGACACAGTCATTCCGATGCTTCCAAGTGGACCAAAAGACAGCCAAAGGCACAACCTCCCACAGCAATTTCTCAAACATTTTCATTCTACAAAATGACCACCACTGCAACAGCCCTTCCACTGAGTTTGGCATCGCCCACTGACAACCCCACCACTTCATAATCTAAGACCACAGCAGCCAGGCAAATGGACAAAAGAGCAAGATATGGTTGACCGTTTCCACTTTATTTTGACAGAAAACACTGCTCACATTAGCAGCCTCATCTACGATCCTAATTCTCTGAAGGTAACTAGATGTTTTTACCTTACCTAACCAAGCCAACCACCCAAAAAATTTGACTTTTGGTGGTGCACAGTTGTTCCATACTACCCCTGCCATTTTCCTATCAGGCCCCAATAATGATTCACAACTTTTATATCCTAAAGCAGCAGAATACATCCCAGAAGGATCAGTCCTCCACTTCCATACATCAAGTGTAATGGCCCTCACTGCTGGTGCATTCCTAAGTAAGGAATGTAATCTACTTACCTCATCACCTTTCTAGGCCAACAAAGATCTCCTAAACTCCAAATTCCAGTCATGAAGCCCTCCTCTACTGGTATAATAGTCAAACACTACTCCATCTTTATTAGTGGATAGAGAGAAAAGTCTGCGAAATTCATCCTTAAGACACAACTCCCCTACCCATTTATCCCTCCAGAATGGTGCTCTCCTACCATTCCCCAATTCGATTGCAGAATTTTCAAGATAGAAATTCTATAACATAGGCTTAGATATAACTGCACAAATTATGTCAGACCAAATTTTTGAGCCTCTGCCTCTTCCTTCCAAAACTGGTAGCCATCTTCCCCCCCCCCCCCCCCAATGTTATATTTTGAGCATAGGACTTCCTTTCACAGCGAGTTATTCTCTACCCCAAACATCCACCACCATTTCAGAAGTAGGCACTTATTCATATCAGTGATTCTTCTGATTCCCAAACCTCCCAAAGTTTTACTCTTAGTAGTATTCTCCCAAATAACCATGTGAACTTTCCTTCTAACATCTGACCCCCTTCCTCCTCCTCCAAAAAAAAAAAAAAAGAAAAAAAGAAAAGAAAAGAAAATTAGCTTGAATTTTGTCAATTTCCTTTTCCACCCCCACTGGTATTTTAAACAGTGACAAGTAGTAAGTAGGCAAGTTGCTCATCACAAATGGCATTAAGGTCAGCCTCCCAGCAAACAACAAGCCTTCTCTTCCATGTGGATAATTTCTGCTTAAATTTATCCAAAACTGGCTTCCACATGCTTCACTTACCAGGATTAGCTCCTAGAGGTAACCCAAGGTACTTTAAAGGCAAACTCTGATGTACACAGTTTAGTTTAGACGCAAAACTTTGCATCAAACCCTCCTCTACGCCAATGCCAGCAATCACATTCTTATGATAGTTAATTTTTAGCCCCGAAAGAAGTTCAAAACACCTGAGAATTCTTTTAATGGTCACCACTTGCACCCACTTAGCTTCACAAAATAGGATTATATCATTGGCAAATTGCAGATACGTAACTCTTACCCCATTATTACCAATATGACAACTCCTTGGATTAAACCCATTTCCTTGGCTCTATCAAAAAAAATATTCAACTCCTCAACCACTATATTGAATAGGAAAGGTGACAATGGATTGCCTTGCCGTAGACCTCGCTGTGGGTAGAATTCCTCGGTTGGTGAACCATCTACTAGGACCGACACTTTTGTGGAGGTTACACAGGTTTTCAGCCATTTCACCCATCTAGCACCAAATCCAAAGTTGGATAACATATTGAATAAGAATTCCTAATTGACCGAATCATATGCCTTCTCAAAGTCTAGTTTCAAAACCAAACCTTTGTTATTTGATTTTCTCCACCCATCAACTATCTTGTTTGAAATAAGAATCCCATCCAAAATATTTCTTCCCCCCAGAAATGCTGCTTGGGCCTCGCTAATTATCTGCGGCATCACTTGTTTCATCCTATTTGACAAAACTTTAGCCAGAATTTTATACAAGGAGCCAATAAGACTTATGGGCCTATATTCACTCTAGCTTGATGGGCACTTTTCGAATTAGAGCAATAAAAGAGCTATTTAAACCAGAAACCAGTGCGGCATTTTGATGAAACTCTCTAAAGAAGAGCATTACCTCAGGTTTGACTATTCCCTAGCACTTCTTAAAGAATGCCAAAATAAATCCGTCAACCCGAGGAGCTTTATTGCCTTCACAGCTCTTGATAACATTCTTAACTTCCTCATCAGCAAACTCTGCTTCCAACATATCCGCTGCTTGGCTTCCTCCAATATTTTTGAGCTGCCCAGATAATTTAGGCCTAACAGCCCATGTTTCAGAGAAAAGATTCATAAAGTGAGTCATCACCACATATCTGACCTCCATGGGTTCCTCAACCAATAGACCATTTACCATCACTGAACACAAAGAGTTCCTGCTATTTCTGTTACAAGCCATTATATGAAATTTCTACTCTTGATTACTGTTAAATGAGTTGAGGCTGGGGCTGCTTATTTATAGGCAAAGAGGTGAGGCGGTGGAACGGGTATGGGTGCCGCGTGGCTGGTGCTGTTTGCACCTGTTCTTGCGAACGCAGGCTTGCCTCATCTATTTGATTTCCGTTGCTTTTATCTGCTTGCTTTGGTCTTATCTTTAATTATTTTGTTTCTTTGCTTGATTCTTTACTTTTTATTTTATTATTATTTTGTTGTTCACTTGGTTTGTTGTTTTGTCTGGTTTTATTATATTATTTTATTATTTCATTTTTTATTTTTTGTTTTCTATTTTGTTTTACTTTCTTTATATTTTATTATTCATTTATTTTTCTTATTTACTTCATTATTATTTTTTATTGCTATTTATTTAATATTTTGTTTCTTTTATTTTCTTCATTTCAATTTTTTTTTTTTTTAAACTTTTTGAGAATTGGTAAAAATAAGGTATCAACACCTATTTTGATCTGATGAATTCTATCATAACTTTAGTATTTCTAAATTTTTTTATTTTTAATAATATTGTATTTTTTAATGAAATTTGTATCTGTTTTACTAATAAAGTCAAAATAGAGTAAACTTTATACTACAAATATATTTTAATATTATGCACATCTAAAAGTTAAATTTTTTTTTTTTTAATATTTTGATAAAATTAGGTACATACTGTGTGATTACCTTAGAAAGTCGGACAAAATGCAGTATCAATTGCATGAGAAAGTGATGGCTTAGAGGGATGATAGGGGTGCTGTGATGGAGACTTAGGGAGGTAGGATAGTGGTTGTGTGCAAGTGATAGAGATGGGGTGAGTTTTATTAACACTCCTCTTGTGTTGTGCTTATTTGCTCTAGATAATTTCATTTTCTGATTCAGAAAATGTAACTTCGTACATAGTGAATTAGATGGATTAATTGATGTAAATTTGCATGTATAGCATCTTCTATCTCAATTGGATGATGCCTTGGCTAGCAAATGCCCATAGCATAGAATCCCATGCCTTTCGAAATATATTAAATTCAATATCCACAAACCAATTGTTATTACTATAATATTTTCTTTTTCTTTTCTTTTTTTTCTTTTTTGTAAACAAACATCCCAAAATCACTTTTATGCTTGTAGTTTTTGTTGGAAAATGGCTTTTGTATAATCCTTATTTTTTGCTAACTTTGAGCATTATTTAAGGTAGGACTCAAGTGTTATTTTTAACGTTTTTTATTGGGTTCATGTTTAATGCCGCGTAATGAATAAAACCATGTATTTGGTTGCTCAAAATCATTTCTAGATGAATGAGAATTCAACGCGCATTTTTGAGTTCGTGGAATGGCTCTAGGTGGGTTTTCTATACATTTGTGAAATGTGCTTGTCCCACATTGGAAAGGCTTAAAGTTTTGAATGAGTTTATATACCTTAACTTGGGATACTTGGGATGGGCCCCAAGGGGTACCCAAGTTTGTGGAAGGGTGATGTTATGGGTAAAGTGGGTTCGACCCATTAGACCCAAAACAATAAACACGCGCACTGCCGTCCGTCTATCCAGGCAAGCTGAGCTAGAGGTGCGTAGTGTGAGGTTGGGTTGGACTTGTCCGATCCAATACTTGTCTTTTTGGGATAAAATCTTTTGTAATTTATTTATTTAATTTTGATTTTGGTTTCAAAATTCAAAATAAATTGGTCCAAATTTTTTCCTTCACCCAAACAGGTCGTAACCCACCCAAACAGGTTAAAGGGTTCAAAACAAGTTCATACCTGTTGAATTCCAACCAAATCTGTCCAAACAGTATTGAATCTATCCGAACAGGTTTCTATCTGTTTGGTACCTATTTGAACAGCCACCATTTCTCCTATAAATAGTTGGTCATCCAGCATTCATTTCCATTGAAAAAATTTCAGATTTTTTCCCTTTCTTCTTCTGTCCATCCTTCTTTGCTCCTGCATCTATTTCTGTAGAGGAGTTGACCGGGCTGAAAAAAATATCAAATATTGATTATTCTAAAGAGAGAATTGTATTGGATTTTTAATTTGATTGGCTTTTTAAAATTTTAGGATTTATATTATTTTTGAAAAGGATAAGGGTGGCTTATGAAAGGTAGTAATCACAAAGCTGCAGCAAAGCAGCAATAGCCACAGCAGCACAGCATGGCAAAGTTAGAGCAACAGCTTCAGTAGTCACGTGTGAATTACCAAGGCAATTAGTCTGTTAGAGTTACTATAGTTTAGTTAGACGGTTATGGTTAGGTTAAGTATATCAATCTTGTATATATACTATCTCCTCAGTGTAATAGATTCATTCTGTAAAAATCAATAAAGTTGATATCTTCTTGTTTTCTCTTTATGGTATCAGAGCATTAGGCTCTTGTGAGCTTTGATCCTTCAAAGAAGTTCATCAATGGCTTCTCCAAACACCATAGCTGTAGCACCATCATTCTTTTCTCCTTCTGCACCATCTTCTTCTTCTTCTTCTTCTTCTTCTTCTTCTATGTCTTTATTTATCACACTGCCATCAAATCTCACATTATTAATCTCAAACCTTAGTGCCTTTGTCACTACAAAGCTTGACTCATCAAATTACATAGTTTGGAAAAGTCAGTTGCAGAATATCTTGCGAGCAACAAAGCTTCTTGGCTATGTTGATAGATCTAAGGTATGTTCTCCATCAGTTGTGTTAGATTCAAACAATCTTGAAGTCTTGAATGCAAATTACACCCTATGGAGCACCATTAATGCTCACGTCTTGAGCTGCATAACTTCAACTCTTTCTTCTTCTATCTACACAACTGTGATTCATTGTCAAACTAGTCAAGGAGTCTAGAGTGTTCTTGCCAAGAGATTTATCTCTCTTTCCAGATCTCACATCTATCAATTGAAGAATAAACTGAATCGAATTGTTAAGAAAGGATCCACAATGGAAGAGTATTTGAATCAGTTCAAATTAGTCTTAGATCAGCTTGTCTTGGCTTCATCACCTGTTGATGATAAAGATTTAGTCCACTTAATCTTGAATGGACTACCTAAAGAATACAATGCTTTAGAAACCACCATATGCGCTAGGTCAGAACCTATCCCCATGGATCAACTATATGCTTTACTTTGTTCAAAATCTATCCATGTTGAATCTTCTCTCAAGCATACACATGCTTCAGAAATTCCAGGTTCTTTTGCCTATACTGCTCAAAGGACTAGCTATTCTCATAAAGGAGGTCCAAGAGACTCCTATAGGGGTAGAGGTGTTGTCAGAGGTAGAGAAGGGGGTAGATTTCGAGGTCAGCATAGTCAGTTTTAGAATCAAAATCAGAAAGATGGAAACATTCAATTTCAGAGAGGCAGAGCTACAACAGGCTACAATACACATACAAACGGTCCTACTGTGATCTGTCAAATTTCCGAAAAAGGAAATTACACTGCTCTAGACTGTTGGTACAGACTAGATACAACTTTCCAGGCTTCATCTCAGAACCATTATTCTAGTCCTTTATCCTCTACCAGTCATCCTAAGGCCTATGTTGCAACCAACACAATTCCACAATCTGAAGCTAGCTAGTTTCTTGATTCTGGAGCTACCACTCACATGACACATGATCTGAATAACCTCTCTCTATATCAACATTTTCATGGCTCAAATCAAGTAGTAGTAGGTGATGGAAACACACTTCCTATTGCTCATACTGGTAAAGAACTCTTTTCAACTCCCTCTTTTTCATTCCAACTTAATAAACTACTTCATGTTCCTACTCTTTCTTCAAATTTACTTTCAATTCATCAATTGGCCATGGACAATCATTGTAATGTTACTTTTGATGAAAATTCTTTTATTATCCAGAACAAGAGTACTCAGAGAGTCTTGTGTAGAAGCTGCTACTCAAATGGACATTCAGTCCAATCTCTGATTCTGCAGCATTCTCTTCTCAAGCTTGCCTCTCATGCTCTACTACTCCAGCTCCTCCAAATTGGCATTTTCATCTTGGTCATCCTTCACCCAAGAAGTTTCATCACATCATTTCCCATCATCACTTAGGACCTACATCTTCATTTCTGTCTAATAAAGGCTCTAGTTTGTGTGAACATTGTTGTGTGTCCAAGAGCTATAGGTTACCTTTTTGTTTGTCAAATTTTACTGTAAATAAGCCTTTAGCTCTCATTCGGCATCTTTTGGTTCGCAAGACTTGATTTTGTAGTGCTGCAAATCAAGTAGTAGTAGTTGCATCCTAGAAAGTAGACGCCGTTAAAACTCGAAGCACCGGAGCGAGGGCGAAATCTACTTTAAGGAGATTGTGCCCAACACAAGCCTCAACTTTAATTTTTGTAAGCATTTAATTCAGAATTTAACTTATATAATTATTTTCTAAATTATTTTATTTTGTTGTTTATTTATTTTATACATTTAATTTACACACACACACCTTTGTGGGAATAACAATCTTAAAGTATATTTTTATTTTTTATTTATTTGTGTTACACAGACCAATATTTTGTTTCAGGAAACTAAATAATAGTCATATACTGTTTAATTTCTTAAATAGTATTAATATATTATTTAATAATTTCTTTGATAACATAACAGTAATATACTATTTATCATTGGAATTTTGTTGCAAAATATTATTATGTATATTTTGTGTATAAATTCTTTTTTGTATAAATTTGTGATTGGTGTATTATTATTTCGTCAGAATTATGACAACTGAACTAAACAGTACTGAGTATTTTATTACTCCGATCCCTACACCCGTTGTGCCAGTGATAACTCCGGCACTACCGGTAAATCATGAGAAGAAGCCGAAAAAATTCAATGGAAATGCTTTTAAAAGATGGCAACAAAAGATGATGTTTTATCTTACTACATTGAATTTGGCTCGCTTCACTCATAAAAAAGCACTGGTACTAAACGAGAGAGAAACTGACCAGCAAGTGGTTGCTGCAGTTGATGCATGGAAACATGGTGATTTTCTATGTCAGAATTATGTTCTCAATGAGTTGGACAATACACTATACAATGTGTATAGTGTCAAAAGCATTGCTAAAGAACTGTGGGAATCTCTAGATCATAAGTATAAGATAGAGGATGCCAATACAAAGAAATTTGGTGTCGGCTATATTCTGGATTTTAAAATGATAGATTCCAAAACGATTATTAGCCAGGTTCAAGATCTCCAATTAATTCTCCATGACATACATATGGAATGGATGGTTCTCATACATATGGAATGGATGGTTCTCAATGAATCTTTCCAAATAGCAGCAATCATTGAAACATTGCCACCATCCTAGAAAGAATTCAAGAATTATCTGAAGCATAAGCGCAAGGAGATGAAATGGAGGAATTGGTAGTGCAGTTCAGAATTGAGGAGGACAACCGTGGTTCCGACAAAAAGTCACGAAACCATGTCATGCAGGCTAAAGCAAATGTTGTGGAACATGGACAAGGGTCAAAGTTCAACAACAAGAAATGAAAGCATGATGGCAATGGTCCCAAACAAGGATCCACTAGTAAGATCAACAAAGGGATCAACAACAGGTTCAACAAAAGGTTCAAAGGCAAGTGTTTTGTGTGCAGCAAAGATGGACATTGCGCTAGGATCGTCACGTTCACAAGGACGAAGGGAGTTCAAGTAAAAAGCCAGCACAAGCCAACATAGCCAAGGATTTTTATCTTTTCGATGGAGTGGCAGACATCAATCTTGTTGCAGTAATCTCTGAAGCAAATTTGGTAGGAAATTCCAAGGAGTGGTGGGTGGATATTGGTGCAACCTGCCATATCTGTGCAGATAAGAAGATGTTCACAACCTACAAAGTGATGGAAAGTGGGGAACAACATTTTATGGGAAACTCCTCTACATCAACTGTGGAAGGACAAGGAAAGATCATGCTGAAAATCACCCCGGGGAAATAACTCACGCTCAACAAGGTACTCCATGTGCTAGAAATTCGCAAAAATTTGATTTATGGGTCATTATTGATCAAGAATGAGTTTAAATTAGTCTTTGAATCTGACAATGTTGTACTCTCCAAGAGTAGCATGTATGTAGGGCGAGGTTATATGAGTGATTGGCTTTTTTAGCTTAATGTAATAATTGTTGTACCTAATTTGGCTATTAATAATAAGAACACATCTTCTGTTTGTATTGCTGAGTCTTCTTTTTTATAGCATAGTAAATTATGACATGTTAATTTTAATTCTTTGTGTAGACTTGTTGCTTTAGAATGTTTGCCAAATTTAGAATTTGATCCTAATCATAAATGTGAGATTTGTGTTGAGGCAAAACTCACTAAGGCATTATTTAATAAAGTAGAAAGAAGTACTGAACCTCTAAGTTTAATTCACACAGATATCTATGATTTAAAATTTGTTCAAACTAGAGGAGGTAAGAAGTACTTTATTACTTTTATTGATGATTGCACTCAATATTGCTATGTTTACTTATTGAGAAGTAAAGATGAAGCCTTAGAAGCTTTTAAGCAATATAAACTTGAGGTTGAAAATCAACTTAGCAAAACTATTAAGATAGTGAGAAGTGACAGAGATGGTGAGTATGATGCACCATTTTAGGAATTTTGTTCTAAACATGGCATTATTCACCAAACCACTGCACCCTATTCTCCTCAGTCAAATGGAGTTGCTTAGAGAAAGAATCGAACTCTTAAAGAGATGATAAATGCTATGTTGATTAGTTCAGGGTTACCATAGAACTTATGGGGGGATGCGATTTTGTTTGCTAACTTTATCCTTAACAGGGTACCCCATAAGAAACTTAATCAAACACCTTATGAATTATGGAAAGGTCGACGACCTACCTACAATTACCTCAAAATGTATGGGTGTTTGGCCAAGGTGGCAGTCCGTAGTCTCAAAACAACTAAGATAGGACCAAAAACCGTTGATTCCGTGTTCATTGGTTATGCAAATAACAGTAGTGCATATAGATTTTTAGTTCATAAATCTGAAAATCTTGATATGCATGTAAACACTATTATTGAGTCAAAGAAGGCATCGTTTTTTTAACACATTTTTCCTCGCAAGAAAACTGAAGAGAAAAGTTCAAATAAAAGAACTTTTGATACTGCTATGGATAGCAGTGAAGACCACAATGATAATGAAGCAGATGAACCTAGACGTAGCAAGAGGGCTAGGATCTCTAAATTATTTGGTCCAGATTTTCTGACATATCTGTGAGAAAATAAGCCTCAAAACTTCAAGGAAACAATGTCAAGTCCTGAAGCTCCATTATGGAGAAAGGCTGTGAATAGTGAAATTGAATCAATTCTGCAAAATCATACTTGGAAACTGGTGGATCTTCCACCAGGATGTAAACCTCTTGGATATAAGTGGATATTCAAGAGAAAAATGAAAGCAGATAGTTCAATAGATAAATACAAGGCTAGGATTGCTGTTAAGGGATACAGGTAGAAGGAAGGCCTTAATTATTTTGATACATATTCACCAGTGACAAGAATAACATCTATTCGCATGTTGATTGCGATTGCAGCTTTGTACAATCTGGAAATACATCAAATGGATGTTAAAACAACCTTTTTGAATGGCAAGTTAGATGAAGAAATCTGTATGGAACAACCGGAAGGGTTTCAAGTTGCCAGCCAAGAGAAAAAGGTTTGTAAACTTGTCAAATCTCTTTATGGATTAAATCAAGCTCAGAAACAATGGCATGAAAAATTTGATCACGCTATGCTTTCGGATGGTTTTAAGATAAACGAATGTGACAAATGCATCTATGTTAAAAGTACAAACAAAGGCTATGTTATAGTTTGTCTTTATGTGGATGATGTGCTCATTATTGGAAGAAATAATGACATGATTAAATTCACAAAGAAAATGTTGAACAAAAAGTTTGACATGAAAGATTTGGGAGTAGCAGATGTAATTCTAGGAATAAAAATTACTAGAACATCTAAAGGATATGCTTTATCTCAGTCTCACTATGTTGAGAAAATTCTAGAGAAATTTGGAAAGCATGATGACCGTTCTGGTAAAACACCTGTTGACATTAGTCTTCATATAGGTGCAGGCATATTACAATTAGAGTACTCTTGGATAATCGGAAGCTTGATGCACTTGATGAATTGCACTAGGCCAAATATAGCCTATGCTATAAGCAAATTGAGTAGGTACACAAGTAATCCAGGGTCTGCTCATTGGAAAACGATAATTAGGGTACTTAGGTATCTAAGACATACCCATAATTATGGTTTACATTATATCAAATATCCAACAGTACTCGAGGGGTACAGTGATGCTAATTGGATATCGGATACTAAAGACTCAAAATCCACTAGTGGATACGTGTTTACCCTGGGAAGTGTTGCAGTCTCTTGGAAATCCTCCAAGTAGACATGCATAGTAAGGTTAACAATGGAATCTGAGTTTATTGCATTAGATAAAATAGGAAATGAAGCAGAATGGCTTCGTAATTTCTTAGAAGACATTCCAATGTGGGCTAAACCTATGCCAGCTATATGCATTCACTGTGATAGTGAAGCAGCAATAGGATGGGCACAAAATCATATGTATAACGGTAAATCTCGACACATTTGTCGGAAACATAATACCGTTAGGCATTTGCTCTCACATGGAATAATTTCCATAGAATATGTAAAGTCAAAGAAGAATATTGCGGATCCATTGACTAAAAGGCTAGCTAGAGAGCAAGTGTACCATTTATCGAGGGGAATGGGATTAAAGCCAATTACTTAAAATTCGCCATAATGGCAACCCAACCTAGTTGACTGGAGATCCCAAGATCTAGGTTCAAAGGGATAACTGAATTATGGATGACTTCATGTATCACTAAGGAGGTTTTCTCCTACCCATTTCTATGATAAGAAGAGTGATACCTGTAGCGTTAGTAGGATAATCTTTGCTTTTAATGATTCTTATAGCTTGGACATCCAAGTGGGGTATGGCAGGATACTCTTAATAAGAAGTCACCTATATGAGTGTGAACTGGGCCAGTTCTGTGGGAATTAAGAAGGCTAAATTCTCTAGAGCACTCATGAATTACCAGGTGTTGTTCAGGGTCAAAATAAACACAACCAGAAGTACCAAACTATGTCTGCAGATACATTATGTGTAGTTTATTGTCTTTGCTTACACAAACAGCTGAACAATTCAAGACATCACGTCCACTAGTTAGCCAGTTAGTTAGATAGGCTTTCACTAGAAGAGGTTTAAAGCCAAAAGCTACCTATATCGATGTGGTGTATCTTCTTAATGTACTCTTTCTTTGTCTGCATCTTGTTGCATGTCCGTTATCTTAAATTCCATTCATGTGGGGGATTGTTGGAAAATGACTTTTGTATAATCGTTATTTTTTGCTAACTTTGAGCATTAATTAAGGTGGGACCCAAGCATTATTTTTAACATTTTTCATTGGGTTCATGTTTAATGCTATGTAGTGAATAAAACCGTATATTTGGTTGCTCAAAACCATTTTCAAATGAATGAGAATTCAATGCGCGTTTTCGGGTTCGTGGAATGGCTTTAGGTGGGTTTTCTATACATTTGTGAAATGTGCTTGTTCCACATTGGAAAGGCTTAAGGTTTTGAATGGGTTTATATATCTTAGCTTGGAATACTTAGAATGGGCCTCAAGGGGTACCCAAGTTTGTGGAAAAGTGATGTTATGGGTAAAGTGGGTTAGACCCATTGGACACAAAACAATAAACACGCGTGCGCGCTACCGCCGCCGTCTGCTAGGCGGGCTGGGCTGGGCTAGAAGTGCGTGGTGTGAGTTTGGGTTGGGCTTGTCCGGCCCAATACTTATCTTTTTGGGCCAAAAAACTTTTGTAATTTATTTATTTCATTTTGATTTTGGTTTCAAAATTCAAAATAAATTGGTCCTAATTTTTTCCTTCACCCAAATAGGTCCTAACCCACCCGAACAGGTTCAAAGGGTTCAAAACAAGTTCATACCTGTTGAATTCCAACTGAATTTGTCCAAACAGTATTGAATCTATCCGAACAGGTTTCTATATGTTTGGTACCTGTTCAAACAGCCACTATTCCTCCTATAAATAGTTGGCCATCCAGCATTCATTTCCATCAAAAAATTTCCAGACTTCTTCCCTTTTCTTTTTCTATTCGTCCTCCTTTGCTCATGCATCTGTTTTTGCATTTATTTTTAGGAAAAGAAAGAGAAAAAGTTACAGCATCTTTTGGTTCGCAAGACTTGATTTTGTAGTGCTACATATCAAGTAGTAGTCATTGCATCTTGGGAAGTAGACGCCGTTAAAACTCGAAGCACTGGAACGAGGGCAAAATCTAGTTTAAGGAGATTGTATCCAACACAAGCCTCGACTTTAATTTTTGTAAACATTTAATTCGGAATTTAATTTATATAATTATTTTCTGAATTATTTTATTTTTTTGTTTATTTATTTTATGCATTTAATTTACACACACACACTTCTGTGGGAATAACGGTTTCACGTCGGAGAGGTGTCTAGGATGACAAGAAAATAAAGCTTTATTTCCCAGTTATTGAAGAAGGAATAACTAACAAGAATGAAACGACTTTGAAAAACTATTATTTTGAAGTTTCATAGCACCACAATTATTGGCTATTGATTACATTAATAAACACAACCACTATCCATAAAATTAAAATAAATAAAAGAAACAAATGCTCTATGCTAGAATCAACCCCATTTGTCTTTACCCAGTCATGTTCGTCATTCCATAAGAAATGTGGGTTCTTCAACTGACTTTTTAGTTTGTAGATGCAACAATGCAAAGCCATTGACCCACAAAAACCTTATCACAGACAAGATTAGGGTTTATCTTAGTGAAGAACTCAATAGTCACGTTAAACTTTTGGGTAACACACTGAAGCATGTGTCACCAATTTCTACCCCATACACTATGTCACAATTTAGAGTTACTTGCTTTCCAAACCCAACGGTTCCAGCATATATAACAAACTAGCATATTAGTGGAAGAAGAAACATACGTAATAAAAATCACACTAATTAAAACTAAAAAAAATAGAAAAAATATATATATAATGCACTGATAGTGCAAATGCAATGTCAAAACTTACATCCAAAAATTCTGCTTACAGCCACTAAGATCATAAGAAAAATAAAGATGACCAGAAGCAAGTTAAACAAGAAGGTTGTTATTTTGTTTGCCTTTGCCATGTTTGTTTAATGTGTTTGTTTTTGCCTAAACTTTGTTACTTTTTCTTTCTTATGATTCTGGCTTTGTTAAAACGATCATATTTATAGGGAGAATGTCGTAAAAGGGCTGACTAATAAGATATAAAAGTGAAGTTAATTAACCGATTTTGATCATTGGGTGCAATACCAAAAAAATAAATAAATGTAATTGATGAAAAGATGAAACTATCATTCATACTTTGAATCTTACAGTGTGATCATATATATATAGGCATAGCACCTATACAACAGATATGTATCTAACCACTCTAACTAACTCACATGTGCTAATTATGCTGTAACTGACTTTCTAATAAACTAACTGCCTAACAATATGCAGGTACAGATGCGAAGCTGCAACTAGGCTCCATAGAGTGAGATCTCTTTTAACTGTAACATGAACTACAACCTGAGCTGCTGTGAGTGACTGAACTGCTGTAAGTGACCTTTGAGCTGTTCTGGGTCCCTAAGTTACTATCATCAACAGTAAGTGATGGCTGGCTTCGGTATTTAGATCACGACGGCAACGATCAATACAGAGATCACGACGGCGACGATCAAGAGTGGTGAGATTGTTTCAGTGGTGGTAGTGACCAAGTGACTATTGTTCTAAATCTTTTGCGTCTAATTTCATACCTAAATATTCTCTCATAGATTGGGGGATTTTTTATTTACAAGCAGAATGGAGAGAGGCACTCAACAAGGCCATAGAGAATGGCAACCAATGATCCGTAGACATGGAGGCTGGGGGTGTGGAGCAGAAGGGAGGAAGCAACTGCTCACTCTATTTTTATAGACAATATACCAAAATCCATGGGCTCAAGAGGGTTGCATAAAAAATTCTCTAACTGTGGTGTAGTTACGGATACTTTTATCCCTAACAAAAGAAAAAACATGAAGCATACTCACTTTGGTTTTGTATGGTATAACTGCTCGGAAATAGCAGCTATGCCAATTCAAAAGGCAAATGGGCTTTGGTGTAAAGATTGTGCTTTGAGAGTTAAAATGGCAGAGTTTGGGAAAGATGGTGATGTAAAACGCAGAATGGTTCATGTACCACAGGTCAGGGAGAAAATGGAGCAAACCACACTTACAATGCTGGCTATAGGGGAATCAAGTCTTTTGCTGAGGTAGTGAGAGGCAGAGGTGCTGAACCAATGGTAAGCAGAACCATTAAGGTATGTGAGGAAGGTAACGGCTGGCTATATGAAAGTGTAGTAGCGCGACTCAAAGCATCAGTTTCTATGGATGATTTTAGGGACGAGCTGGTTAGGCGAGGTTGTGGGGATATACAAGTGAAACTTGGAAGTGGGAGAGATACTGTTCTTTCCTTTCAATCAGCAGCAGTTATGAAGGAACAACTTGTGTTAATGAAGGAATGGTTGTATGACTAGTGCGAATTAATTCTAGAATGGAGACAAGGGATGGCCCTTGAACAAGAAAGATATGTTTGGCTTAGTTGTTATGGAGTCCCATTGAACTTGTGGAGTAATAATACATTCAATAGCATTGGGAATGTTTGGGGGGTAGTGATAGGCATGGATGATGAGACTAGCAAACAAATTTCTCTACATTGTGGGAAAGTGAAGATAGCCACAAGCTGTATGGAGTCCATTAACCAAATTATCCAGCTAGAGTGCAAAGGTATAATCTACCCTTTTAGGGTATGTGAAGAACAAATCATAGTTTCCAATGTTGTGAAGGAGTAGTGTGACTGTGAATTGAAGGATCGGAAGACGGGTGACATTTATCTTTCAAAGGGGATTGAAAAGAATCAGTGTGTAGACGAAGGCAGTAGGCAAGAGGACAATGTTGCTGATGATAGGAGTAATGTGGATGGAGTGGATAAAAGGACTCCACATGCTAGTGAATATAGTATGGTGGGAGAGGATAGGTTGAAGGGTGTCTCTGTGGTGGCTAAAACAAAGATGATGAAGGCAGTGTCAGAGGTGGAAGGCATATGCGATGGTGACTCTATAGAGTTGGGGATGAGCTCCAACTTTATCAGTGGTGGTGGTAAGTGTAGGATAGATGGGGAAATCTGCACACCTGGGTTTATCAAAAGCTTGAGTGGATCAGCAAGGAATAGGCTTGAGATTCAAATTGAAGTGGATATTGATAAGGGCCATTTAAATTTTGATGGGTTGAACCAAGGAGAGGGGAGGCTGGCTCATACAGGTAGTAGTGCGTTTCTTAGTAGGCCAAGTAATGGGTCTTCTCAACCACATGGGCCGAATGGGGGATCAAGCTACAAGTCCAGGCCCAGCAAAAAAGGCTATTGTGCAAGAGAAAAGGCAGGAAAACAGAAGAAAACATATAAAGAAGAAGAAGGAAAAGTTTGTGACTACTAAGAAACTGGGGGCATTATCATTGAATTTGAGAAAGGAGGATGTTTTCAGGTTAGCTGTAGCTGCCATTTCATTATCAATGGCTAGTGGAACCAGCAGAGGCAGGAGAGTGTTGTCGGATACTGAAGCTTCACTTCAAATTGGTAAAGCTCTTAGACTTGATTATGAAGGTGAAGAGGATGAGGTAATTAGCAAATTGAAGGCACTTGAAGCCAAGGATAGAGAGAAAGTAAGGCATAGGGAGGGAGTTGCTATCTAGACTAGCAATCCAAGGTGAGCAAAAGTGATCTAATGTGTTAATGAAGATACAATCATGGAATGTGAGGGGGTTAAGCAGACCAGAGAAAATAAGAAAGTTAAAGAAAAGCCTTGCTGCTAGGAAAGTGGACATTGTTCTCCTACAAGAAACTAAGCTCTCTGCAATCAGTTCTGAATTGGTAAAATCTATGTGGCTTGGAGATCAAATTAAGTTTATGGCAGCAGATGCGGTTGGTAGAGCTGGAAGATTACTGAGTATTTGGAACCCTGAGGTGTTTTAGTTGCAAGCTTGTTGCAGTAATCATAATTTCCTCCTACTATCAGGTACTTTGTTCTATAGCTTTTAGTGCATTATTATAAATGTTTATGGTCCTAATGAGGTGGTGAATAGCAAAAAGTTATGGGATCTTTTAGTTAGATTAAAGTCCAATTTTCTGGGGCCATGGTGCTTGGGGGTGATTTTAATGAAATAAAGATTATATCAAAACGCATTGGGTGCTCGAGAAGGGATAAAGGGATAAAAGATTTCAATAATATGATTAAACAACTTGAACTGATTGATATGCCTATGCTTGGGAGGAAGTTTACTTGGTGTAATGCTCAAGATAGGGCAAAATGGAATAGACTGGACAGATTTCTCCTCAATCATGAGTGGGTGCAGAATTTTAACTTCAAACATTACGGCCTCCCTAGATTGTTATCTGATCATAGTCCTATCGGGACCGGGACAGCTCCCAAAAAAGCTACCTCAGACAAGTGGAAAGCTCTTCTATCAACTACGGGAAGGCACTGGTACATAGCTCCTGACTTGGGAATGGTCAGATAAGAAAGGCGAAACTTGCCCCTTAATTCCTCCATACGTAGGAGATCGGGAGAAAGGGAATCTCTTATTAATGGAGGATGATAGGGATTGGGGGTCTAAGCCTTTCAAGCTCCTCAATGCCTAGTTACTCTATAATAACTTCTTACCCTTTGTGCAACAAAGTTGGTCTGGGTTTGTAGTGGACAGTTGGGCACGATATAAGTGTCTCATGAAATTTAAAGCCCTGAAGCAAGCTTTAAAACAATGGAATGTGGAGGTATTTGGGAAGATGGAAAATCAGCTTAAGAGTGTTGAATAAGAAGCCCATGCCCTTGATTTGCTTGTGGAGGTCAGACCTTGGCTTCCTACAGAAGTGATTGGAAGGAAGAAAGTAAGGGGCGAAGTTTGGAGGCTAAGTAAAATGTTGGAGTGGATCTAGCTACAGAAATCTAGAGTGAATTGGGCACTTAAAGGCGATAAAAACACAAGATATTTCCACATCATGGCTTGTAGCAGGAATAGTAGGAATTCTTTACGCTCCATTGTGGTAAATAACTCAATGATTGAGGACCCTATAGAACTTAAAGCTGAGGTGAAGGCTCATTTTCTGAAGCATTTCTCTGAGGCTCGGAAGGTCAAACCTAAATTATCTGGTCATTTCAAGAACATTGGAGAAACACAAGTTGTTGAACAACTGGAGGCTAAGTTTACTGAAGAGGAAATTAGTACTGTCATCAAGAACTGTGCAAGGAATAAGGCACCCGGGCCTAATGGTTTCAACATGGCATTTTTCAAGAAATGTTGGAAAATTGTAAAATCTGATGTGTTACAATTTATGAAGGAGTTTCATCAAAATGCAAGCTTAGTGAGGGGGGATTAATAGCTCATTCATTGCTTTAATTCCTAAAAATGATAGTCCATCTTGTTTGGATGAGTATAGGCCTATTAGTTTGATTGGTTCCATGTATAAAATTCTAGCCAAGGTGTTATCAAATAGGATGAAACATATGATGCCCAGGATTATTAGTGAGGTTCAGTTAGCATTTTTGGGTGGTCGAAATATTCTAGATGGGATTCTTATAGCTAATGAAATTGTTGATGGATGGAAAAGCTCCAAGAAGAAAGGTTTGGTACTTAAACTGGATTTTGAAAAGGCTTATGACTCAATTAATTGGGAGTTTCTCTTCAATATGTTATCAAATTTTGGCTCTAGATCTAGATGGGTGAGTTGGATGAAAGCTTGTGTAACTTCTGCTAAGATCTCTATTTTGGTTAATAGGTTGCCAACTTCTGAATTTTGCCCATAAAGGGGTCTTAGACAAGGTGACCCATTGTCACCGTTTCTATTTAACATTATAACAGAGGGTCTTAATATATTGCTGAGCAGGGCGAAGGAGTTAAACTTAATCAATGGGTTAGAGGTGGGGTCAAATGGCCTGAGAGTGACTCATTTGCAGTTTGCGGATGACACAATTATGTTTCGTGAAGCTAAAAGAGAGGAAGTACTATTAAACGAATTTTACGATGCTCTGAGATGGCATCGGGACTGAAAATAAATTATCATAAGAGTGTTATTTGTGGTGTTGGGGTTGATGATGGACTATTGCAAGAGTTTGCCTATAATCTAAATTGCCTTCACCAGAAGTTGCCTATAATGTATTTGGAACTGCCTTTGGGGGTCAATCCAAGCAGGAGAAGTACTTGGAAACCTGTTCTTGTCAAATTCAAACAAAAATTAGCTAACTGGAAGAGAAGGCTACTTTCTTTTGCTGGGAGGTTAACCTTAATCAAGTCTGTTATGTCCAATCTGCCTGTTTACTATTCATCATTGTTCAAGATTCCTGTAGGAATGGCTAAAGAGATTGAGAAAATGCAATCAGCTTTCCTGTGGGGTGGATCAGATCTCAGAAAAAAAGTGCATTTGGTCCGTTGAGAGGTGATTACCAAGAATAAGAGTTTAGATGGTTTGGGCTTGAGGAGGATTAGAACTTTCAATGAATGCCTGTTGCTAAAATGGTGGTGAAGGTTTGGAGCTGAGAATCAAACTTTCTGGAAAAACATGATTGCTCAAAATATAATGTGCAGAATGGGAAATGGTTTCCAACTTTGGAAGGTAGAGAATCTAACATTTGGACTGATATTCTTAATGTAGTTTTGTTGAATCCAGACTTGCATAATTTCTATATTCAGAACTCTCACATAGCTCTAGGGGATGAGAGTAGAGCTCACTTTTGGTTGGACAAGTGGATTGGCAATGTATGTTTTAAGGAGGAATTCCCTAGACTCTTCTCTCTATCCAAGGATAAGCATGGGGTGGTAAGGGTGTTTCTTGAGAATAGAAGTGCAGCTGATGATTGGAATTTCCAGTTTAGAAGAAATCTGTTGACCTGGGAGGAGGACGACGAAGTCCATAGATTGGTCTATTTGCTTAGGTGTGCACTAGTTCATTGCATTGATAAACCAGATGAACTGAAATGGGTAGTAGATTCATCTGGACTATTTAGTGTAGCATCAGCTTATAAATGGAGTGAATCTCGTCTTGGTCCTATTCTGACAATGGCAGGCTCTATTTGGAATAATTTTGCTCCTCCTAAAGTACAATTTTTTGGGTGGTTGGCATGGCTTGGTAAGGTGAAAACTTCATGCTTTCTTCATAGAATTGGTATATTTGATGGGAGTGTTAATCTGAAATGTGTCTTCTGTCATGAGGATGTTGAAAATGTGGAGCATATTCTTTTTTTTTGCCCTTTTGTTTGGAGGTTGTGGCCAAACATTGTAAGGTGGTGGGGTTTTCAGTGGGTATTGCCAGGTTCTGTTGATGGGCTACTGTAGTGGTGCTATGGTTGCAGAATGTCAAAATTGGAGAAGAAAATCTGGATGGTCATCCATTTGGCAACTATTTGGTCTATATGTAGGCATAGAAACAAGTGCGTTTTCAATAAATCTCAACTAGACTTTGAGGCCCTATGTGACATTGTGAAAGTTAGAGTAGCTTTGTGGGTCAAGGCTTCACTATTATATGTGGCAGCTTCTGTGATTGATCTGGTGTACAATCTGCAGCAGGTTAAGTTTTGTCTCAGGATTGGTGGTTGAGTGTGTTTTTGGGTTGAGAGGTTATCTGGTTGAGCTAATTTGTTTTGCATAAGAAATGGAGTTTGAGCTTGTGCAAGGTCTGGTTTATGAGGTATGCTCTAGTCTACATTACAGGTTAACTGTCTGTTATATTTCTGTGAGTGTAGTGGGTTCAGTCTGTTTTACCTGTTTTATTGCTGTGACTATCTGGAATACAAATGGCTTGAGGTCTTGCCGGTCTTGGTGTTCTTGCCGATTTGTTCTGTGCTGAATGCTGATGTGTTTTGTTTGCTGATCGAATCTATTCTATTCTATCTGTTCGGTTTGCTAATTTGATATGTTCTGTGCTAAATGTTGATCTGCTGAATGCTAATCTGGTGAGAATTTGCTGGTCTTTTGCTTACTAAGGGGTTGTTTGGGATAATCTAAATAAGTGCACTTTTTGACTTTTTATGAAATATGGGTTAAATATGGGTTGGGTTTGAAGTGATATGGTAGAAAGGTGATGTGATTTAAATAGGATAGTGACTTTTTGGCTTTTTGGCTTTTTTACGTTATGTCAAACCAAGCCTAAATGCTACTGTGATGAATGATGTTCTGTGCTGAATGATGTTTTGTGCTGAATGTTGATTTGCTGGTCTTTTGTTTATTGTTGCTTGTTCTGATCTTGTGCTGGTTGAGTAATGCAGCAAGAATGAGGGATGAGACTGCTGTTAATTATGCTCTACTATTGGTTCAGGTTTTGTAGGGAACTAATATGTTGTGCTATTGTTGTTGTGGTTTTTCTGTTTCTTTGGTTGGTCACTCACCAACTCGAGGGGTGCTAGAAAATGATAGGATGGACTTTTTGGTGCCAATATAGTTGAGATAATTTAGCTCATCGTGATGCTTTTGCACTTGCATCTCTTTATTGTTATATTTTGGCTTGTACTTTGTACTCTGTTATTACATCAATAAGTTTCTTTTTTGTTGAACAAAAAAAGTGATTTCCGACTTCTTTGTAAATCATAAGCAATATACAATTTTGGATTATGTTAAGCGTTATTATCAAACTATGTACTTTTTAATGAAGAATGAGAATTTTATAGTTCAATATTTAATGTATTCTAATAGTATTATCAAGAAAGAACAATTTAATAGAGTATTGTATGAATTATCTGAGAGAGGTTAGACTCAATAGTAATGAAAATCAAATTAATATTAGAATTTTTCCTTCTACCGATAAAATTATTTATTGTGCATTACAATTTTTTCTTTGGGATTTCCTGAGAGGGTCTTTATCTCATCATTCATTGTGAGCTTCCACATTTCTCTCATCTCAACCTATAAAATTCCTCATAACACTCTAGTTCGCTGTTAGTGTTTTGAAATTAATTGAAAAGGTTAAAAAGTGTTTCGACATTGATGAAAAAATTCCTGTGTTCTCTCGTCTTTTTGTCTTTTTTATGTGTGCGGGCACGCATGCCCCGAGGGTTAGAGTACTCAGTAGTAAGAAGATCCTAAAATATAATACTCAGTGCTTCAATTTCACTATTTATGGTGAAAAATCTAAAAATCTCCTAGATATTGATTTGCGATTATGGATCAATTTTAAGCAGTAAATATCAATCCCAATCAAACAATCAAGACAAATTGACACAATGAATTTAACGTGGAAAAACCACAATTGGAGCGCCTCCAATTGTGATATTAAAAAAAAAAAAAATCACGGGCCAAAGCCACAAAACAATCCACTAAGAAGACAAAAAGGAATTACACAAGTGTATTCTCAATTACCTAGTGAATCCATGCCCGAATTGAACCGACCCCAATGTGCCTCTTCCACCACGATCTTCACCTCGGAACTATCTTGCCCAACGTTGAATCCACAACGCCGATGTCGAATCGCGACAATGAGCCACTCCGGAATCCACCAAAGCTTCAGGCTCAAATTCCCCAAAATTCACCGAAGAACAACACTCTCTTTTGTATTGAATAAACAAACACTCATTTGATGTATACGTCTTAAACCATGAGTTGAATACTCAATCAAACATCAAAGAAAACTAGCAAAATAGCCCCAGATATAAACCCTAATATCCAAGAAAAAGATCTGGAAGTCGTACCCTAAAATATGACTAAAACACATATTTATAACAAACTATTCTGCGATCTCAGCTCGAGCGCAGGAATGGCCGCTCAAGCGGACCTCGCTCGAGCGCAGGAAATAAAATTCTAACTTCCAGTACTTTTGCAGACAGGTCAAACTTCTAGAACTAAACATTCTCCGCCCAAGCACACAAACGGCCGCTCGAACGGACCTATAACTTTGAATACATTTTTGCATTTTGCTTTGGGGCACTACCTCTCAACCCCGCCGTGGCGCTGCCCTAAACCCACCAAGGGGAGTTGCCCCCTAGACCCCCGCGAGCTAACCGGGCAGCTCGATCCCCGACATAGTCAGCGAAGTGGCAAACATGAAAGAATTATCTTCTGAAACTTCTCTGCAAGGCACAATTCGGGTTGGATTCGCATCTAAATACTCATAGCCTTACTGAAATAAAAGAGCGAATGAAAGTACAACTGAAAGGAGTTTTGTCAAATGAGATTGCCAAGAATAAAAACCTAACAATCTCTCCATTTGGCAATGTCGTGACAAAACACACCTAACAAATAAAATCCTAATCACGCCAACCTATTACAGCCAACAAAAGCAAACTTCTTTCTCAAGGTCATGATCTGCAAAACAGCTATTAGTGTCACAATCTCCAAAACAACTATTAGTGCCACAAGTGTATATGAAAAAGTAATAGACATATGACAAGAGTATCTTGAAGCATAAGATGAAAATATGAATAAATATAAATTGGAGATTACCATGAAAACATGAAAACAAAGACACATGCACCCGACACATGGCATGAAAACATGAAATCCTAAGACACATGCACTCGACAATAGTTCTCCTCCTTTTTGTCACGAATTAACAAAGGAAGCTCAAACAATGAAAGCAAGATCAAAAACCACATAAGCAGGGAAAAGATGATGGAAAAAATAATAACCTATGAGAAGTAAGCAATAAACAAGCAGTGGATAGCAACACACAAACCAACTAATGCCAAACTCCCTTACCAAACCAATCCCAAAATGAACCAAACTCCCCCTCACTAAAAGTAACCACAAACATTGTACTGAAAACAATGAACAAGAAGAAAAAGACAAAAACAAAATATGGTGAAGCAAGCAGGGAATTTCTAATTTGTACCTTAAAACACACAAGATTATCCAAGAAACACAGTTACTTGAAAACACAATGTGCACAGCCTCTAGAAGATTCCTCATAAAAGAAAGTGATGTATTATGTGAAAAGCATAGATCCCATGAAAAAAGTGTGCGTGTGACTCTTGGAGTTCGACAAACACAAGATTCAAATCCTAGTAGCTGGACCTCCAACAAGAGAATCTAAGTACAACTAAGGAAAGTCAAACCACTAGGAATCAAAAGGTATTTGTTGAGTAAAAGCAGAGGCTCTCCCTCAATCAATGAATCTTTTCTTTTTCCTTTTTTCTTTCTTTCTTTTGCACATTTTTTTTTCCTTTTTTTTTTCTTTCTTTTTTCTTTTTCTTTCTTTCTTTTGCACTCATTGGTGACTGACACGCTCAAGAGTATGGAAACCAAACCAGAGAAGAATGAAAACAACAAGGATGGCCTGGTTGGTGACTCTGAGGTAACCTTTTCCTCATGCATTGACTGCAAAGAACTGAGGGGAAAGCCGTGGAGATGCAAAAAGATGGAAGGTGGTTAAGAGACTCAACATCACCCATGATGTGCTAGTATAGGTCAATTCCTCTAGAAAAGCAAAAGATACAATGCCAGAAGTCCATAGAGAATAATGATCACTAAGGCGGAAGATTCGGATATTTGCTAATCCAACAGTGTGTACAGAATGAGATATACTAATCAAAGAACACACACTCCAAAATGAGTAATGATCACAGAAAGCACACACATATTAACATGTAATGGATATTCTCATCAATTCTAATATGCCACAAGAACTTCTCAAAAATTTCAAGCTTGCAAAACCATATTAAGAAAATCTTTTTGGATTTTTTTTTTTTTTTAAAACAAAGCAAGACATAAAACGAACAAGCACACACTAAATGATATCACATATTAAATGACCCAAAAAGAAAACACACAAAAACCTAAAAACTAAAACTAATAAACGAATAAACAAATTAACACAAGTCAAGTTTCCTCACCCAAACCGCTTTAGTATGAACAAAGTTGTGAGAATTTTTGTTCTTGAGTGGTGTCTTGACGTTGTGATTCCCTTCCCTTTCAATGGGAACTGCTCTCGACATGGTTTCCAACTTCCTATTTCTAGGTCTAGGCAAATGCAAACTCACTCCATGTTTGGTCTCAAGCAAATCAAAATAATGAGGTCTATTATGACCCTTAACCTCATTACAACCAATGAAGTGTCTCCTATCCCACAAGATGTTGGAATTTCTTCCATCTCTATGAGACACTCTCACATGCAACTCATAACAATAAGGGCAAATATGACCGTAAATACCACAATGATGACAAATAAAAAGAGGCTGTACCTTCTTTTCTTTGACCTTACCAACTCTAGGAAGATTGAGAAGTCTTTCCTCTCGTTGAATCTTGTGCTCCTCCTGCACTTGAGTTCTTGTATCATGAGATGTGGATGTACTTGGTTTTTGCTCTTTGTTATCACCAAAGCCAACGCCACTCTTGTCATAACACATTTATTGAAACCCAATGATACTGTCCAAAGTCTTTGATCCTTTGTTCCAAAGACCAATGGTAGCCATAGCACACTTGAGCTCTTCCTCTTTCTTGATTATTAGTTCTTCCAAGGCAACCTGAGACATCTCGAGAGTTTCAATCTTTTCTTCATACGTTGCATAGATTTGTTGTAGCTCATTCCTCTCTGTCTCACAAGTCAAAAGTTTCACACAAAGAGCTTGTTGATCACTAGAAATCTTAATGGCATCATTCCTAGCCTCGGAAATCTCCTCATTTAGTTTGACATTCTCACTTTCACATGCTTTGAGTTTTATAGTAAGTTTCTCATTCAATTTGGATAAGTTTATGGATTCCTTTCATAAGCTTGCTCAAGCTCTTCATCATCACTCTCTGAGGATTCATCATCATTGTCATTCTCAGCCGGTCTCTTCGGATACTCTATTCGTCCTTCAGTTTCGGAAGCCGCCATGAAAGCAATGAATTGTTCATGCCCCTCTTCGCCTTGTGCTTCGTTGTCACTTTCATCTTTATCAGACTCTGATTCATCATCCCAAGTGATAGCGAAGGCTTTCTTCTTCCTCATACGAGTAGGGCATTCTTGAGCAAAGTGGCCAAATCCTTGGCATTTATAGCATTGGACTCTTTCAGAGCTCCCTTGTATTTTTCCTTTCTTCTTTTGGGTTATAAAATTAATTTTGAATTTATATTTGCCTTTGGATTTATGAATTGATTCCAAAATATTAGGATTCTTTTTCAGAAAAGACTTTTTAAATTGTTTTACGAAAGCATCCATAATCTTGGAATCAATCTCACAATTCATCAGAATCTTTTCCAACTGTATGAGCACTACTAAAAGCAATATCATCTTTTTGTTTATTTTTGAAATTTCTATGTGCCTCATAAGTTTGGAGATTTCTAACCAAATGATCCAGCTTAAGGTTAACATCTTGAGCCTCCTCAATAGCAGTAACTTTTGGTTGGAACCTATCGGGCAAGGATCTCAAAATTTTTCCCACAACCTTGGATTCCAATATTTTTTCACTTAAATTGAAGCTGGAATTTACAATGTCACTCAACTTTACATAAAATTCATCAAAGGTCTCACTATTTTTCATTGAAAGGTTTTCAAAACTAGACGTAAGCCTTTAAAGTTTTGAGCGTTTAACCAAAAGAGTGCTCTCATGAATAGTTTGTAAGATATCCCAAGTCTCTTTTGCGACTTCACAATTGCAAATACGACTAAACTCTTCAGGTGTGATGGCGCAAAAGAGAAAATTAATAGCTTTACTATTCCAGCTACTATGTTGGTAATCAATTGTGTCCCACTTATCAATTGGTTTCGGGAAAGTTACTCCATCAACAGTAATCGTTAGTTCAATCCACCCATATATGATAGATTGCCAAACTTTTTCATCAATAGATTTTAAAAACGATCTCATCCGAGCTTTCCAAAAAAAATAATTAGATCCGTCAAGTAGGGGTGGTCGAACCATAGAATTTCCCTTACGAATTAAATCCATTATCAAAAATCAAACAAGATCTCGCTCTACTAGTTTTTAAAAAAAATAGAGTGACCTACTAAATATTGATTTGTGATTATATATCAATTTTAAGCAGTAAATATCAATCACAATCAAACAATCAAGACAAATTGACACAACAAATTTAACGTGAAAAAATCACAATTGGAGTGCCTCTAATTGTGATATTAAAAAAAAAAAACACGGGCCAAAGCCACAAAACAATCCATTAAGAAGACAAAAAGGAATTACACAAGTGTACTCTCAATTACCTAGCGAATTCACGTCCGAATTGAACCGACTCCAATGTGCCTCTTCCACCACGGTCATCACCTCGGAACTATCTTTCCCAACGTTGAATCCACAACGCCGATGTCAAATCACGACGATGAGCCACTCCGGAATCCACCAAAGCTTCAGGCTCAAATTCCCCGGACTCCACCGAAGAACAACACTCTCTTTTGTATTGAATAAATAAGCACTGTTTTGATGTATACTTCTTAAACCATGAGTTGAATACTCAATCAAACATCAAAGAAAACTAGCAAAATAGCTCCAGATATAAACCCTAATATCCAAGAAGAAGATCTGGAAACCGTACCCTAAAATCTGACTAAAACACATATTTATAACAAACTGTTCTGCGATCTCCGCTCGAGCGCAGGAATGGCAACTCAAGCGGACCTCGCTCGAGCGCAGGAAATAAAATTCTAACTTCCAGTACTTTTGCAGACAGGTCAAACTTCTAGAACTAAACATTCTCCGTCCAAGCACACAAATGGCCGCTCGAATGGACCTGTAACTTTGAATGCATTTTTGCATTTTGCTTCGGGGAGCTACCCCTCAACCCCGCCATGGCGCTGCCCTAAACCCACCAAGGGGAGCTGCCTCCTAGACCCCCGCGAGCTGACCGGGCAGCTCGATCCCTGACATAGTCAGCGAAGTGGCAAACATGAAAGAATTATCTTCTGAAACTTCTCTACAAGGTACAATTCGGGTTGGATTCGCATCTAAATACTCATAGCCTCACTGAAATAAAAGAGCAAATAAAAGTACAACTGAAAAGAGTGTTGCCAAGAATAAAAACCTAACATATGGGAATTAATTTGACAATGTCATGGTTGGAACTAAAATATCATGATTAACATAAATGTTTTGTCATGTCACCAAAACACTTTGTTATGTTGCCAAAAGTTATTTCTGGGTGCTTGCACTAGATTTTTAACCCCTTCAGTTTCAGTAGCAGAAGCAGTGACCGTTTTACTATTTCAAACACTCACTGGCTTCCACTTTCAATTAGCATTAGCTAATTTGTGTTTCTGAAGTTACAAAATATGTCCTATTTTTCTTGTTGTTTTCGGCAACAAATTAATACTGTGCTATATGGCCTATTATTACCACCATCATAGAAAGAAAGAACAAAAGAAGCCACCCAGAAATGTCATGATCATTGTGGTATATTGCCGCGAAATCTCTTGTTTTCTTAACAAAATAGGTTAACACCTATATGTGATTGAGTTAAAATGACTCAATATCTCACAAAGTCTTGTTTCTGAAGAACTCTAAACATTGAGCTTTACAAATAGGATTGAGTTTTACTTCAACTTTTTGAAAGAAAGTACAACAAATAGACCCAAGCATGCAACAATGTCAACAAATACACAAAAGATATTTAACAGTATACAATTAATTAATTAGGAAGACCCAATAATGATTCCTCAACCGGATTGCCAAAAGCACTTAATCAAATCTGGTTCAAGTCCATATCAAAAAAATAAAATAAACTAGTTCAAGTCCTCCTTTTTCCTTCTCTTTCAAAAATACTAAGCACTTATCTATTCTTCTAAGGTATTATAAGAAGGGAAATGCTAACCACTACCCAATAGATGGTGATTAATGTTGGTATATGTGTAAAAGTGTGTTAAAATATGTGAAAAATGTACAAAAAATATATGTGAAAATATGTGACGTGAAATCATATTCTAATTTTTTGACATTATTTGGATCTGACCAGCAATCAATGAATGATAGTTAACAAGACCCTGGCGCAAATGATAAGAAATTATGTCTAGGATAATTTTGGCCATCTTCAATGGAAGCAAACTTATGAAACATTTCATATGCACGACATACCCTACACAAGATCCCTAAAACTATATCATATGAAATAGTAATGCTACATTTAGATGAATGCAACACTGTCATCACTGCATTTTGTGAATTTTCTAAATAAATTTTTGCAATAACGATGACAAAATAAACCAATATAGAATCAAGAACAAATGATCCCATTATGGAATTACAAGGGAGGCAAAACTATGCACTTCACTATCATTTAGAGAAAGCAAAAAATGTTTATCCCACCATTAGAATTTAGAAGAACTATGGCATGCACCAATTATCCTAAATCCCAAAACTACACTTGAAGAATGAGAAACGGAGAAAACACCATTTCTTATTTTTCTTCATCTTCTTCTGCAAAACTCGAGGCCAGACAAACTTCTTGCTCCGCTTCCGTATCATTGCAAAAGAATGATTTCCTTGCAATGAACTCTGCCACTCTCTTAGCTGGTCCTGAATCCCTTGGACTATTATCATTGGTGCACCGAGTTGTTATGAGACATTGAAAGTATATCAGGCATTTTAGAAATTTCTTGTGGGGAGTTATCATGTACCAAGTTTTTGTGAGAGAGATACCACTATGGTAGTCTTTACAATTTATGAGTGAGAATAAAAAATGTAAGATTTTATGTTGAGTTACTTGTGTATATAATATATATTCAATATCATTTAATAATCTAAATTACTTTAATTCATGTAATGGCTAATAATTTATATATATATTTAATATTTTTATATATTTATATATATAATTTGGGTTTTGGGTTACTCGGATTATTTGATGTCTTTACCCAAACCTGTCCAAATTTAATTCGAACTTTTGAATTTTTGCCTAGGCCCTTATCAAATTCAAAAATATCTTGCTCAAGCCCTAAAAAAATTCAAGCTAGGCTAGTGTTGCTCGGGTTGAGCCCGCACCAAATTACATCCCTATGGCCATTCGAATGCCCCATATGCATGTCGGACGTCAAATAAGGTCAGGCCAAACGTGTAAAATAGAAATTTGGGGGTATGTCTACATTACCAATGCCTTTACTTGTTAGGTTTCATCCATACAAGCAAGATTACCAACGACGAGGGGTGGAATCCGGAATTTTGTTTGGGAGAGACCAATGTATATGCATGAAAAATAACAAGTTAGTTTTGGTACATTAATATTTAAATATGATTTTTTATTTAAGTATTGGAAAAAAAGTATATCACGAGAAAACTAAATAAATTTAACAAGTAATTTTTTCAATTTTCAAAACTTTTGAACCATTGATTAGATCTTAGTATAAAATTAATTAAACCATTGTTTCAAGCTATTATGACCCTGTTTCGGATATGGTTTTTTCGGCTAACACTAATGTAATAGTGAATAAGACAGACAGACTAATTGATGTTAATTTGCATGTATAGCATCTATCACAATTGGATGATGCCGTGGCTAGCGAATGCCCATAGCATAGAATCCCATGCCTTTTAAAATATATTAAATTCAATATCAATAAACTTTTGTGTGTGTGTGTGTGTGTAAATAAACGTCCCAAATTCATTTTATGCTTGAAGTTCCACGTTTTTTTTTTTTTTTTTTTTCTGATCGGCAAAGAAAAGACTTTATTGATGAAAAACACATACAAAGTATGATAAATTACATCAATAAAGAGGAGCTTGGAGCTAGTTTAAGCTCCAACCTCCTAGTTGGTGAGAGACCGACAAAGAAAACCAAAGAAAACCAGCAAGCAGTCCACTGCAGAGTAACAAACTACACAACTCTGGAGCAGCAAGAAGCCAGAGCAAGACATCAGCCAGTAGACAAATAACCAGAAGTATGGTTGAGGAACCAATGGGATTAAAACTCAGCAAAACCCAAGCAAGAGCGAATAACTAACAAGAATGAAACAACTTTGAGGGAGTATTATTTTGAAGTTTCATAGCACAAGTATTGGCTATTGATTACATGAAACACAACTGTTATTCATAAAAATGAAATAAAATAAAATAAGCAAATGCTCTACGCCAGAATCAACCCTGTTTCTCTTTATTCAGTCATGTTTGTCATTCCTTCAGAAATGTGGATTCTTCAATTGACTTCTTAGTTTGCAGATCCAACAATGCAAAGCCATTGACCCACAAAAACCTTATCACAGACAAGATTAGGGTTTATCTCAGTGAAGAACTCAGTAGTCAGGTTGAACTTTTGGGTAACACTGAAGCATGTGTCACCAATTTCTACCCCATACACTGTGTCACAATTTGGAGCTGCTTGCTGTCCAAACCCAACTGTTCCATCATATATAACAAACCAGCATATTAGTAGAAGAAACATAGGTAATAAACATCACTCTAATTAAAACTGAAAAATAAATTGAAAAAAATATAAAATGCACTAAAAATATTGCAATGCAATGTCAAAACTTACATCCAAAAATTCTGCTTTCAGCCACTGAGATCATCAGAAAAATAGAGATGGCCAGAAGCAAGTTAAACAAGAAGGTTGTTGTCTTGTTTGCCTTAACCATGTTTGTTTAATGTATTTGTTTTCGCCTAAACTTGGTGAGTTTCTTTCTTATGGTTCTAGCTTTGTTAAAATGATCATATTTATTGAGAGAAGGTTGTAAAGGGCTGACTAATAAGACAGAAAGTGAAGTTAATTAACCAAGTATGATCATTCGGTGCAATACCGAAAATAAATAAATAAAGTGATGGCCGGCTTCATTGTAAATCATGAGCAATATACAATGACGGAGTTCAATTTAATAATAGATTTGTTACCCAATGCTAGATCATATATGTTAAGCTTTGTTATCAAACTATATCTAGCTTTTGTTAACAAAGATAGAGAATATGTAGTTCAATATTTAATGCTATTCTAATAGTATTCTCAGGAGAGAATGCTAACAGAGTATTGCAGGAATTATCCGGGAGAGGTGTTAGACTGAATAGTAATGAAAATCAAATTAATATATGACTTTTTTCTTTAACTGGTAAACCTATTTATCGTGCAATACATATTTTTTCTTTTTTTCTTTTTTGGAGGGACTTTATCTCATCATTCCTTGCGAGCTCTCACTTTTCTCTCATCCTAACTTGGAAAGTTTCCTTATGACACTCTGGTTTGCCATTAGTGTTTTGAAATTAGTGAAAAATTGTTGTGTTCTCTCGTCTTTTTGTCTTTTTTGTGTGTGTGTTCACGCACACTTCTAGGGTACTCAGTAATAAGATCTTAAAATATGATACTCCTAGTCACAACAGTGCTTAAATTTCACTATTTATGGGAATTATTTTGACAATGTCATGGTTGGAACTAAAAAATATCCTGATTAACATAAATGTTTTGTCATGTCACCATAAAACTCTGTTATGTTGCCAAATGTTATTTTCTGCGTGCTTGTACTAGTTTTTTTCACCACTTCAATTTCAGTAGCAGAAGCAGTGGCCTTTTTCCTGTTTCAAACACTAACTGGCTTCCACTTTTAATCAGCATCAGCTTATCCGTGTTTCCAAATTTAAAAAATATGGCCTATTTTTCTTGCTTTTTTCTGCAACAAATTATAGAGAATACTGTGTTATATGACCTATTGTTACCGCCATCATAGAAATTGCGTTGTTGTGGTATATTGAATCTCTTGTTTTCCCAACAAAATAGGTTAACACCTATATGTGATTAAGTCAGTGAGTCAATATGACAATATCTCACAAAGTCTTGTGTCTGAAGAACTCTAAACATTGAACAATAGGATTGAGTTTTACTTTAACTTTTTGAAAGAAAGTCCAACAAATAGACCCAAGCATACAACAATGTCTGCAAATACAAAAAAAGACATTCAACAATATACAATTAGTTAGGAAGACCCAATTGTGTTTCATCTCAGCAAAGAGTCCCAATGATTCCTCGACATTCCAGGATCGCCAAAAGCTCTCAATCAAATCTGGTTCAAGTCCTCCTCCATACGTCTCTTTCAAAAATACTAAGCACGTATCTAATCTTCTAAGGTATTATAAGAAGGGAAATGCTAACCACTACCTAATGGACGGTGATTAATATTGGTAAATGTGTAAAAGTGTGTTAAAATGTGAAAAATGTACAAAAGTATATGTAAAACTATGTGATGTGCATTCAAATTCTAATTTTTTTTTGACATTATTTGGATCTGAACCAACGCCCAATTAATGATAGTTAACAAAACGCTTATACAAATAACCAAACCAAACCAAGCCTCAAATCTCATCAAATGGGGTCGGCTACATAAATCCTTCTTCTCTACACGACTCTATAAAAGGCCATTTCGTTAATCAAATTAAGTAGATTCATATCTCTATTTACAATGTTAGCCAACGTTAATCTAGGCCTACCCGATCTCCTAACACTTCCATCTACCGTCACTGCATCGTACCTCTTCACTACTGCCTCCATTGGTCTCCGTTGAATATGACCAAACCATCTCAATCAATTCTCTCCCAACTTATACAAATGATAAGAAATTATATCTGGGAAAATTTTGGCCACCTTCATGGAGGCAAACTCATGAAACATTTCATATGCACTACAAACCGTACCCAAGATCCCAATAATGCTATATTTAGATGAATGCAGCACTGTCATCACTGCATTTTGTGAATTTTTCTAAATAAATTTCTACAATGACGATGACAAAATAAACCAATATAGAATCAAGAGACCAATAGATCCCAATATTGAATTACAAGGGAGGCAAAACTAGACACGTCACTATCATTTAGTGAAAGCAAAAAATACTTATCCCACCATTAGAATTTAGATGAACTATGGCTTGCACCAATTATCCTAAATTCCAAAACTAGACTTGAAGAATGAGAAATGAAGAAAACACCTTACTTCCCATATATTATTTTTCTTCATCTGCAAAACTCAAGGCCTGACAAAATTCTTGCTCTGCCTCCCCATCATTGCAGAAGAATGATTTCCTTGCAATCAACTCTTCCACTCTCTTAGCTGGTGCTGAATCCCTAGGACTATTATCATTGGTGCACTGAATTGTTCTGAGACATTGAAGCATATCAGGCATTTTAGAAATTTCTTGTGGGGAGTTATCATCTACCAAGTTTCTGTGAACCACTATCTCACTCGGAATTTCCCACCGTTTCTTCACCCGACTCTCGGTACCTTGATTCCCTCCTACTTCCAATAGAAACCCGCTTGATTTTCCATTTTCTGGTAATGACCACTTTCTCATTGCTGAATTCCTAGTAGATTGAACTGTATCTTGATTGTAACAACTCGCCATCTTCTTTCTTTACATTTCTCTTCGATCCCATGATTGTAACTGCTTGTCTTCTAGATATGGTCTTCCTTGATTTGGGACTAACACTGAAACTATTTCTCCTTTCTTTCTTCACCGTCTCTTCATCAATGTCTTGTAGCTTCCAAAAGCACGATTTTCTTCGATTATGTGTGGACTGAACAGGGGTGATGATTTCTTGCTTACCCAATTGTCACGACTTGATCTCAATCTCCTCTGGCCCTAAACTAACACCCCTCCTTTGGAATTTTCCTCTAGAACTCATTGATGATTGTTCTACAATCTTGTTCACACTATTTGCATTTTCAACACTGTGTTTCTGCTCCATGAACTTGGAAGGCACTACCTTTACGCCGCTTCTTCACCTTTCTAGCGATTTTAGTTTCTGCTCAGCCTTTTCAAGCCAAAGGTTTTCTAGACTTGAGGACAATAGACCGATTTCCATCTGAATCTCTTGAATCTCCACATCAATCTTCCTTTCATCACGAACCTCTTCTTCACTTCCATTCCTCGAAACAGCCTTCTCAACTTGACCTTGTTTTAGAAGAAGCTTTTTTGGCTTCCCTTATGAGTTCCCAATAACACCATTCTGGCGAAGTGGCTTAACAGAGAAATGCACAGGACTTTGATTTTCTTTACTTGAAAGCGAATCAAGAGATTCCGACCGATTCACAAAATGGGTTTTATTGGAGACCAAGAAGATATTGTTGCTGTGTCTTCAGACTCGCCACTGTCGAATGCAGAATTGTTCCATATCTGAAGATCTAATGTGTGGCTTCTGGGTATTGAAGAATACTCATTCTTCTGTAATGGGTATGGAAATTTTCGAGATATAGATATATATAGAGAGAGGATTTGCGTTGTGTTCTTGGATTTTTGGAGGATTCAGAACAATTGGAGGGAAGGAAAGGCAGGCAGATGGTTTGATTAGGGAAATTTATATGTATTTTGATTTTTATGACCGTTGGGAAGATATTAAGCCTTGGCCGTCGGATGCCAAAGGGCTCCTCCTGTGGACGCTCCGATTTAATATAAGGGCTTATTGGTCAAGCAATGAATCACGCCGTCAAACCATTGAAATTTTCTTCTTCTTTTTTTATTTTTTATTTTTTATTTTTTATTTTTTATAACATATATGTGACTCGCATAATTGATTTTAAATAAGTTTTTTTAAAAAAAATAAATAAATAGGTTGCATCAATTAATTTTAAGATAAATTATATTTTACATTTTTGTAATTTGATTTAAATTTACTTTGATTTTTATTGTTTAAATTTGGAAAAAAATTACTCATAAATCTCATTTGAGAAAACGTTAGTCCATTTAGTCCTACATGTTTTTTTATAAACTAATTAGTCCTTTTTATTTGTAGTATGTATTATTAATTTGATTTAGTAACATTAGAGTTTATTTGTTTGCACTTATTTGAGATTTGGTTTTGATGTTTTGTTGGAATTAGAGTGTATGTCGGTAAGGTATGGTTTAACATTTTTTTAGAGATTTCGTTGAGTGATTGTGTGAATTGTTGATGTTACCTACTTGGTATTACGTTATTGATGTTATTCTCCCATTAGCCTCCAACAATACTAACATTGTAAGAGATCCAAAAAATCATAACAACATTAAATAAAAACAATGCGTCGGTTACATTATATACATACACAATATCACATTTGCAATCACTGATAGCCCCCACACTTGTGAAAATATTAACATTACACGAGACTTAATCAATCATACAAACATTAACTAAAACACTATGCGTCTGTCATATTGCGTACATGCACAACATCACATTTGGTATCACTGGTAAACCCCAAAACTGCAATGTTAACATCACCTAAAACCCCGAATTACGTACCATTTAAACAACATTACATTTCGAGCATCGACCTTAATGTTTTATTATTCCACAAACAATCAAAGTAACATCGAAGACACCCATACATGTCATCACACCAATACATGATCAACGCTGCCACCAATGAATTGATATGAAATCGCTGATGTTACGTCAACAACGTTAATCACATTTCTAGATGTCCCAGTGCTTATGCCGCTTCACCTGATGTCGTATTGTTGCACAAATAACCAAAGTAACATCGAAGACACCCATACATGTTGTTCATTTCATACATATACAGATTTTTTTCTTATTGCTGTTGAATAACATACGTTTATATATCTATGAATGTGTGTATGAGAGCTTCATACAAATAGGCAACATTTTGAATAGATAAAATTATAGGACATCTTTCTATATATATATATATCTTCTTATGCCTGTGTATAGGAATTTGAATACATAAAACATAGAAAATTGAACAGACAAGAAAAATTGAACAGATAAATTTTTTGAATAGAGAAAAAAATTGAACAGATAGAGAGAAACCCACAAATAGATAGAATTTAGGGGAAAAAATTGAACAAATAGATATAAAATTGAAAAGTTAAATAGAATTAAGGGAAAAAATGAACAAATGGATACAATTTAGGAGAAAATTTGAATAGATAGGGGAAAAATTGAACAAATAGTCAAAAAATTTGAACAGATAAATATAAATATGAACAGATAGTCAAAGAAAAATCAAACACATAAAAACAAGTCAATGAGGGTAAAATTGGAAACAAAATAAGCTTGTTTGGTTCCTATGTTAAGGATTTACTTTTAAGAAAATTAAATTATTTGTTTTCCATATTTTTTTGTTTTTATTGATTTTTTTTAATATTTTAAGCATCTTTTTTTTTTAATTTTTAGATACACCAAATATAAATACACTTAAAAAATATAATATTTGTGAAAAAAATGTTTACAAAATTCACTAAATACCAAAAATACAAAAAAAATATTAAAAACTCAATACATTTTTTATATTTTTGTGTAATTATTATTTTTCAAAATATTTTTTTACAAATATTTTACTTTTTAAATACATCTAAGTAAGGTGCATTTAGAAAAGTTTAAAAAAAATGCTTAAAATTTTAAAAATATTCACTAAAAATAAAAAATTATGAAAAAATAAAAAACTCAATTTTCAAAAAATTGAAACCAAACACATTGAATATCTTCTAGGATTTCTCACCAAATTATTTCACAAAACGTTAATTTCTCACCGAATAATATTATATCCACCAATTAGTATACTAACTAGTGCACCAATTGATAATGAGTGGGATTAGTAATAATCTCATAACTAGTGTTGGTATACTAGTTAGTATATTAATTGGTGCATTTAGCACAACCGTTTCTCACCAATAAAAAATATAGCAATGATAGAGACCCTCTTTGTGGAGGACCCCAACAACCCCTATTGTGATCCACACCATTCATGATGTGGACCCCACACATACATGAGTGGGCTCCACAGATCATGAATGGTGTAGATCAATAAGGGGGTTGTGAGGGTCCTCCACAAAAGGGGTCTCACTCATTTTTCAAAAAATATTTACTGAACCTAATGCCTTACATCCTCCTTAAATTGAATTTATTACTAATTTTCTCTATTTTTTTTTTCATAATATACATATATAATCTAACTATTTATATTATTTTAATAAAAATATTTTATTAATTTTTTCAAATCTCGTACCTGGCTTAAAATTGTCATCCCTATTTCTACTTAAAATTAAAATCACAAACTCTAAAACTGATTAATTTTACTTCAGCTTCTGAATTATTATAACAAAATAATCGCGAGAATGACGAGGTAATTGAAATTTTTTCCGGATATTATTAGACAAGGCAACAAGGCTTGCTTAGCTGCAAACAAGAGTGGGAGATTATTTTTTGAATTTTTATAAGAAAAATAATATGTAATTCTATTTTTTATACATTTTTTTAGATTTAATGATGTACAAAATAGATGATTAATTAATAATTAGAGAAAATATAAGAAAAATAAATAAAAAATGAATATGATTGCTTGTTCCAAAAAAAATTAAATTAAATTAAACGTGATTGATTTATTCATCATTAAGCTAAGAAGTGAATCTGCTCTTTTTATACGGAAACATTATGGTGAGCATCATGTACACTTTATAATTAAAAAAATAACATAATTTTAATTTTTTAAATCATAATTAAAAAAAGAAAAAAATATTATAATTAAATACAACATGAGTCATAATTAAATAATTTATTAGCATAAATAAAATAATATCATAAATAAAGAAAAAAATTAATCACAATTAAAGAAGAAAATAACATAATTAAAAATAAATATAATATACCATTTGTAAACAAGCATATATTAAATTTTCTATTTTAATCATTAAAATTAAAAAGTAAATCTAATTTTTAAATTTAATACTGCTCGCTCTTTTTATAATTCTACATCCCAATGTAAAAGTAATTTACATTCAAGGACTGAACATCCCTTCCAACAATTTCATTTTACAAGTTGACTTCTCCGACTCAGTACCAAACACCATTACCGAGTCGACTAAAGTCCCGGGTCTTGCTCAATAGCGACTTCTCGATAGCCAGTCAACGAATCTTCGCACTTCCAAATATTTTCCGATCAGTTCTCCGGCGAACTCATGGCCAAATCTCAGCTCGGGCCCCAGCAGCTCAAGTACATGACTTGCCGGAGAGACTCGTCGGCGTGTTTTCTTTTCTCCTCTCTATTACTACTATTCCCCATGAATTCCCCCATATTGGACCCAACCATGCCAGAGAAGGGCCGGAAATAAGCCGGATCACCGCCGTCTGCGACGGAGGAGGAGGACCGGTTTTCGCCGTGCGGAAGAGAATTGAAGCCGGACTTCAATTTGTGGGCCTGATTGGACTGTCCATTTACGATGGCTACGCTCGTCGCCATCCAAACCCGATTCAGATGATAACTCATCCTCTTTTTCCTTGGTTCTCTTCTGTTTGAAGAGTTGTGTGTGCGATGATTCGGAATTGGTATGAAGGGAGTAGGGGTAGAAATAGAATGGGAAATTGAAATTAAAAAAAAAAAAAAAAAAAGTGGGAAATTAAAAATAAATGAGATAGTCTTAAAATAATAGAGTCGTTGTTCTCACCCATTTTGTTTTAAATAGGTTTTTCTTTTTTTGCTTTAAATACATTTATTTCTTTGTTTGAAATACATTAATACCTTTAAAATTTTAATTTTTTCAGAGAGTTTATTTTGTGTAAAAGGGTAATAATGTAATTATGTATAATAAAAAATAAAAAAGAGAGCATATTTAGAATAAAGTATAATAAGAATAATGACTCCACTTTGTTTTAAATAGATTTTTTTTCTTTGCTTTAAATACATTTATTTCTTTGTTTGAAATACATTAATACCTTTAAATTTTTTATTTTTTTAGATAGTGTATTTTGTGTGAAAGGGTATTAATATAACTATATAATAAAAAACAAATAAGAGAGTATATTTAGGCCTCGTTTGGGAACATGCTAATTTAGTAACTTTTTGGCTATTTGGCTAAAATGTGATGTAAAAAAACTAGTATGTTTGGGATGATTTTTTGGCTTTTTACGAAAAGATGTGCAAAAAGTAGAGAGAAAAGGGAATCTTTGACTTTTTGATATGGGTTGTTGACTTTTTTTTTTTTTTAACTTTTTTTTTTTTTAATTATAAATAAAACTTGCCTTAGAGAAGAGTGAAGCTTTTTATATTGTTTTATTTTTTTTTTTTTTAATTTTTTTTTTTTTTTGGCTTTTAAATAAAAAAATTACTTTGCCAAAAAAAAGTAGAATGAGAATAGTGACTCCATAAAATAATTGTATTATAGGTAAAATTATTTTTGTTGTAATTCTAACACACATAAAATACTTGTGTCACTATAAAAAGAAATTACTTTTGTATTGTCTAGTAAAAATGTAATTTTAAATAAATAAATAGCGCGTGATACATGTACTATTTAATTAAGTATAAATAAATTAAAATATTTGTTATATATTGTGTATCACTTAAATAATAATAATATTTTTTTAACAAATCTATGGTTCAAGGTTCTACTCCACCATTGGCGGTGATGGCGTAGTGGAGAAAGTAATTCTCTATACAGGGGTGACCTAAGTTCGAAACTTCGGGTGTGAAAGATGGTTGGATTTTTAGTTGGCTCTTTTTAAGATCTTGCACTGTATTCCGATCAATCCTGGACTCTTTTGTGGTATGTGACTGAGCTCTATTTATGCCTTAGTAGTAGGTCCCTTCCTATAAGTTGGGTTATATTTGGTTGGCAACTGACTACCCTGGGATCAAGGCCCACAAATGCGGTGACAACACCACAGAGTATATTTTCTTAATGAGCCAAAAAAAAAAAAAAAAAGGTTCTAGTCCTTATATCTATCTTTTTTTTTTTAATAGAAAAAATAAGGGACACGTGTCATAAGGAGAAGCACGTAAAGGCTTAGACACTAAATTTGACCTTCACTTTTCTTAATATAATATTAGTGGGTGACACACACAATTAAATATTGTATGCTAGTCAAGTGGTTAGAGTTTTATTTAACAAATTCAAGGTCCATGATTTATCAATTTTTTTATTTTAATTAAAAAATGAAGGCCTTGTGATAGAAGTAGAAGCCATCAAATTAGACATCAAGTTTAGTGCTCACATATGTAATAACAAGGGGTGGGTGTGCTTAAAATATAAATTTTAATTTTGAATTCATAACATATTTTCTATATTGTTTAAGTAATGAAAGTGTTCTTTAGTAAGTTAAGTGAATAGTCTTACGTTCAAATCTTGTACCCCTATTTTAACTACTTTTTTTTTTTTTTTTTCTTTTTGGATAGAAAAATTGACACTTGGCAGAAGAAGAAAAGGCTATTTGACAAAAGAAGAGAAGGAAGTTTATGAACACCAAATAAGGTGTTCACTTTTAATAATAATATAGATATAGATATAGATAGATAGTATAGATATATATTTGATAATGGGTACTTTAGGTGACAAAAAATAAAAATAAAAATAAAAAATAACTTTTCCAACAAGACCCACCTGGTAACTACTAAAAAATTATTATTATTATTATTATTATTTCTTAAATGAATATTTTTATAATTGTTTTTTTTTTTTTACTTCTCAAATTTTTTTAATCTAGAAATATTTTAGTTCTCATTTTGAAATTAATTTTTTTAATAAATTTTTGACTTTCTAATTTTTTATGAGATGAAAGAAAGTTAATACATTTAAGATTTTTTTTTTTTTTTTTAATTTTTGGTTCAAAAAATCATGAATCAAGATGTTTAACATTATTTAATAATTTTTTTTTCTTTTTGATTGTTAAAAAAAAAAAAAAGAAGAAAAAGCCAATCAAATTGCCAAACAAGGCCATCGTGTCAATTTTTCTACTTCAATCCCAAAAACCAAAATTTGCCTTGGATAAAGTTGCCAAATCACGATTAATATTTAAATTTGACACAACTATTCGTATACTTATCTATCTATTTCATACTAATTTTTTTCATTTTTTAATTTTAAATAATTTAAAAAAATTCATTGACAAACTTTTTTATTTGATAATTCCACATCGAGAAAATAAGAAAAAAATAAATTGTTTTACTCATATAAATAGAATCTTATACTCTCATCCTATTTAGTGAGAAACTTTGTAAGAGTTTTAATATCTCATACTAATTTTATTAAATTTTTTATTTTTAATTTTAAATAATTAATTTTATATATGATTATCTCGCATCGGGAAAAGATATTAAGCCTTGGCCGTCGGATGCCAAAGGGCTCCTCCTGTAGACACTCCGATTTAATATAAGGGCTTATTGGTCAAGCAATGAATAACGCTGTCAAACCAATGAAATTTTCTTCTTTTTTTATTTTTTATTTTTTATAACATATATGTGACTCGCATAATTGATTTTAAATAAGTTTTTTTTTTTTTAATAAATATGCTGCATCAATTAATTTTAAGATAAATTATATTTTACATTTTTGTAATTTGATTTAAATTTACTTTAATTTTTATTGTTTAAATTTGGAAAAAAATTACTCATAAATCTCATTTGGGGAAATGTTAGTCTATTTAATCCTAAATGTTTTTTTTTTATAAACCAATTAGTCTTTTTTATTTGTAATATGTATTATTAATTTGATTTAATAATATTAGAGTTTACTTGTTTGCCTTTATTTGAGATTTGATTTTGATGTTTTTTTGGAGATTTAGGTGTATGTGGGTAAGGTATGATTTAACATTTTCATTCTTTTAGGAATTTCATGAAGCGATTGTGGGGATTGTTAATGTTACCTACTTGGTGTTACGTTATTGATGTTATCCTCCCACTGGCCCCCAACAATACTACCATTGCAAGAGATCCAAACAATCATAACAACATTAAATAAAAATAATGCGTTGGTTACATTATATACATGCACAATATCACATTTGCAATCATTGGTAATTCCCACACCCGTGAAAATATTAATATTACACAAGACTCAACCAATCATACAAACATTAACTAAAACACCATGCATCTGTCATATTATTTACATGCACAACATCACATTTGATATCACTGGTAACCTCAAAAACTGCGATGTTAACAATATCACCTAAAACCCCACATTACACACCATTTAACAACATCTCATTTTGAGCATCGACCTTGATGTCGTATTATTCCACAAACAACCAAAGTAACATCGAAGACACTCATACATGTTGTCATTGCACCAATACACGATTAACACTGCCGTCGACGAATTGATATAAAATCGCCGATGTTACGTCAACAACGTTAATCACACTCCTAGATGTCCCAGTGTCTACGCCGCTTCACTTGATGTCATATTGTTGCACAAACAACCAAAATAACATCGAAGACACCTCTATACTTGTTGTTCATTTCATACCTATACAGATTTTTTCTTATTGTTGCTGTTGATGTTGAATAACATATGTTTATATATATGTAAGTGTATGTATCAAAACTTTATACAAATAGGCAGCATTTCGAATAGATAAAATTATAGGACATCTCTCTCTCTCTATATATATATATCTTCCTATGTCTATGTATGGGAATTTGAATAGATAAAACATAGAAAATTGAACAGACAAGAAAAATTGAACAGATCAATTTTTTGAATGGAGAAAAAGTTTAACAGATAGAGAGAAACCCACAAATAGATAGAATTTATGGAAAAAAATTGAACAGATAAGATAAAATTGAACAATTAAATAGAATTAAGGAAAAAATTGAACAAATGGATACAATTTAGGAGAAAAATTGAATAGATAGAGGAAAAAATTGAATAGGTAAAAAAATTTGAATAGATAGTCAACGAAAAATCAAACAGATAAAAACAAGTCCATGGGGTAAAATTGGAAACAAAATAAGCTTGTTTGGTTCCTATGTTCAGGATTCACTTTTCAGAAAATTGAATTATTTGTTTTTCATATTTTTTTTATTTTTACTGAATTTTTTTAATATTCTAAGCATTTTTTAAAAAATTTTAAATACATCTAATATAAATACACTTAATATTCTTGTGTATTTATTGATTTTTTAAAATATTTTTTTTACAAATATTTTATTTTTTAGATACATCTAAGTAAGGTGCATTTAAAAAAGTAAAAAAAAAAATTGCTCAAAATTTTAAAAATATTCATTGAAAATTATGAAAAATAAAAAAAAAATCAATTTCCACAAATGCAATTCTTAAAAAAATTGATAAGCTAAATTAATTAGTTATTTGATAAGTTACTAGCCAAACAATTCTTAAAAAATGTAAAAAAAAAAATAAAAAAATAAAAAAATTGCCTTTGACTGATTGATCAGCCAGACTTCTAAGCGGATATCTGGTAACACTAATCTAGTGATGAACAGTGTCTCGCTTATTGTAGTGAGATACTGTAGCAATCATTAATTTTGACAAGCTGCTAATGAGTTTGATGAACTGGATTTTTTGAAATTTATTAGCTAGAAAACGATTTTAACGAGTTGGATGAGGATGTTCTTATTGGACAAGGCAACAAGGCTCGCTTAAGCTTAAGCTACAAACAAGAGTGGGAGATTATTTTTTGAATTTTTATAAGAAAAATATTATATAATTCTATTTTTTATTCCTTTTTTTTAGATTTAATGATGTACAAATTAGATAATTAATTAATTAATAATTAAAGAAAATATAAGAAAAATAATAACAAATGAATGTGATCACATGTTAAAAGAAAAAAAAAAAATTGAATGTGATTGATTTATTCATCATTAAGCTTAAGAAGTGATTCTAATTTTTAGATTTAAATAGTGGGTGCTCTTTTTATACGGAAACATTATGGTGAGCACCATGTACATTTTATAATTAAAAAAATAACATAATTTTAATTTTTTAAGTCATAATTAAAAAAATAAAAAAATATTATAACTAAATACAACATGAGTCATAATTAAATAATCCATTAACATAACTAAAATAATATAATAAATAAAGAAAAAAATTGACCACAATTAAAAAAAATAACATAATTAAAAATGAATATAATATACCATTTGTAAACAAGCATATATTAAATTTTCTATTATTAATCATTAAAATTAAAAGGTGAATCTAATTTTTAAATTCAATACTGCTTGCTCTTTTTATAATTTTACATCTCAATGTAAAAGTAAAAGTAAAAGTAATTTACATTCAAGGAAAGAACATCCCTGCCAACGATTTCACTTTACAAGTTGACTTCTCCGACTCAGTACCAAACACCATTACCGAGTCGACTAAAGTCCTGGGTCTTGCTCAATAGCGACTTCTCGATCGCCAGTCAACGAATCTTCGCACTTCCAAATATTTTCCGATCAGTTCTCCGGCGAACTCATGGCCAAATCTCAGCTCGGGCCCCAGCAGCTCAAGTACATGACTTGCCGGAGAGACTCGTCGGCGTGTTTTCTTTTCTCCTCTCTATTACTACTATTCCCCAGGAATTCCCCCATATTGGACCCAAACTTGCCGGAGACCGGCCGGAGATAAACCGGATCACCGCCGTCTGCGACGGAGGAGGAGGACCGGTTTTCGCCGTGCGGAAGAGAATTGAAGCCAGACTTCAATTTGTGGGCCTGATTGGAGTGTCCATTTAAGACAGCCACGCTCGTCGCCATCCAAACCCGATTCAGATGATAACTCATCCTTTTTATCCTTGGTTCTCTTCTGTTTGAAGAGTTGTGTGTGTGATGATTCGGAATTGGTATGAAGGGAGTAGGGGTATAAATAGATTGGGAAATTAAAAATAAGTGAGATAGTCTTAAAATAATACAGTCATTGTTCTCATCCCACTTTGTTTTAAATAGGTTTTTCTTTTTTTTGCTTTAAATATATTTATTTCTTTGTTTGAAATACATTAATATCTTTAAAATTTTAATTTTTGAGAGAGTGTATTTTGTGTGAAAGGATATTAATATAATTATGTATAGTAAAAAATAAAGAAGAGAGTATATTTAGAGTAAACAGAATGAGAATAATGACTCCACTTTGTTTTAAATAGGTTTTTTTTCTTTGCTTTAAATACATTTATTTCTTAGGTAAATTATAAATACACTCATTGGGGTTTACTTAAAATACGAATTGCCTCTTTTGGTTTAGAAAATTACAAATATCTCAATGTTAAAATTTTTTATTTAACAGAATTAATTAAAAAAGTGAAATTTCTAACTGTTCACTTATACAATAATAAAATTATCTGAATTATTAATTGAAATAAAATTTTAACATTATTAAAAGCTGTTAATTAACTTGATGATTTATTAATAAAAGTACCTATTTGTTATGAAATTAGAAACTTTAGAGGGCATAATGAAAATTTTAAAATCACAAGGGGTAATTTGTAATTTAAGTAACATCATGGGGTGTGTTTGTAATTTACCCTTATTTCTTTGTCAAAATACATGGGCACCGTTTGTTTTCAGAGATAGAATGGAGGGGATTGATAGTGAGGGGATCAATAGTAAGAAATTGTTGAATTATTTTTATATAAAATAATAAAACAAATAAAAAAATATAAAAATTAAACATTAATATTTTTTAAAAAATTCCCAATATATAAAAAATAAAAAAATTTCTAATTTCCTCACTATTTTTCTAATACCATCTCTACTTCATCACTATGAATCCCCCTTCCAAGGATATTAGTAATACTAAGGTATTAGTAGTCCCAAGGCCATCTCTCAAAACAAACAAGGTATTAATAATACCAAGGTATTAGTAGTCTCAATCCCCTTCCTATAACCCCAAACAAACGGGTGCCTTTAAAATTTTAATTTTTTTAGAGAGTATATTTTGTGTGAAGGGTATTAATGTAATTATGTATAATAAAAAACAAATAAAAGAGTATATTTAAAATAAAGTAGAATAAGAATAATGACTCCATAAAGTAATTATATTATAGGTAAAATTATTTTTGTTATAGTTCTGACACATAAAATACTCGTGTCACTGTAAAAATGAAATTATTTTTGTATTGTCTAGTAAAATGGTACTTTTAAATAAATAAATAAATATAAAAAATAGCACGAGATACATGTACTATTCACTTAAAAAGTATAATATTTGTGAAAAAAATGTTTACAAAATTCACTAAATACCAAAAATACAAAAAAAATATATTGAAAATTCAATACATTTTTCATATTTTTGTGTAATTATTATTTTTTATAAATATTTTACTTTTTAAATACATCTAAATAAGATGCATTTTAAAAAGTTTTAAAAAAAAATTTGCTTAAAATTTTAAAAATATTTACTAAAAATAAAAATTTTTGAAAAAAATAAAAAAACTTAATTTTTAGAAAATTGAAACCAAACACATTGAGTATCTTCTAGAATTTCTCACCAAATTATTTCACAAAACATGAATTTTTCACCGAAAAATGCTACATGGACCAATTAGTATACTAACTAGTGTACCAATTGATAATGTGACATAATTTAAAAGGTTTTTGGTATTTATGTTGTGATTAATGAATGGGGTCAATAATAATGTCATAACTAGTGTTGGTAAAAAATATTTACTGAACCTAATGCCTTACACTCTCCTTAAATTGAATTTATTACCAATTTTCTCTATTTTTTTTTTTCATAATACACATATATAATCTAACTATTTATATTATTTTATATAAAAATATTTTATTAATTTTTTCAAATCTCGTGCGTAGCTTAAAATTGTCATCCCTATTTCTACTTAAAATTAAAATCACAAACACTAAGGGGTTGTTTGGGATGACTTAAATAAGTGTATTTTTTATTTTTTTACGAAAAAATGTGCAAAAAAATAGAGAGATTATGTGATGGAAAAAAGATAAAAAGATAAAAAGATGGATTATTTTTAGTTTGCCAAACTTGACCTAAAACTGATTAATTTTACTTCAACTTCTGAATTATTATAACAAAATAATTGCGAGAATGCGAGAATAGTGCATGCTCTTTTTATATGGAAACATTATGGTGAGCATCATGTACACTTTATAATTAAAAAAATAACATAATTTTAATTTTTTAAATCATAATTAAAAAAATAAAAAAATATTGTCACTAAATATAACATGAGTCATAATTAAATAATTCATTCGCATAATTAAAATAATATCATAAATAAAGAAAAAAATTGATCACAATTAAAGAAGAAAATAACATAATTAAAAATAAATATAATATACCATTTGTAAACAAGCATATATTAAATTTTCTATTATTAATCATTAAAATTAAAAAGTAAATATAATTTTTAAATTTAATACTGCTCGCTCTTTTTATAATTCTACATCCCAACGTAAAAGTAATTTACATTCAACGACTGAACATCCCTTCCAACAATTTCATTTTACAGGTTGACTTCTCCGACTCAGTACCAAACACCATTACCGAGTCGACTAAAGTCCTGGGTCTTGCTCAGTAGCGACTTCTCGCTGGCCAGTCAACGAATCTTCGCACTTCCAAATATTTTCCGATCAGTTCTCCGGCGAACTCATGGCCAAATCTCAGCTCGGGCCCCAGCAGCTCAAGTACATGACTTGCCGGAGAGACTCGTCGGCGAGTTTTCTTTTTTCCTCTCTATTACTACTATTCCCCATGAATTCCCCCATATTGGACCCAACCATGTCGGAGAAGGGCCGGAAATAAGCCGGATCACTGCCGTCTGCGACGGAGGAGGAGGAGGAGGAGGACCGGTTTTCGCCGTGCGGAAGAGAATTGAAGCCGGACTTCAATTTGTGGGCCTGATTGGACTGTCCATTTACGATGGCTACGCTCGTCGCCATCCAAACCCGATTCAGATGATAACTCATCCTCTTTTTCCTTGGTTCTCTTCTGTTTGAAGAGTTGTGTGTGCGATGATTCGGAATTGGTATGAAGGGAGTAGGGATAGAAATAGAATGGGAAATTGAAATTAAAAAAAAAAAAAAAAGTGGGAAATTAAAAATAAATAAGATAGTCTTAAAATAATAGAGTCGTTGTTCTCACCCATTTTGTTTTAAATAGGTTTTTCTTTTTTTGCTTTAAATACATTTATTTCTTTGTTTGAAATACATTCATTCATACCTTTAAAATTTTAATTTTTTCAGAGAGTGTATTTTGTATAAAAGGATAATAATGTAACTATGTATAATAAAAAATAAAAAAGAGTGCATATTAGAATATAGTAGAATGAGAATAATGACTCCACTTTGTTTTAAATAGGTTTTTTTTTCTTTGCTTTAAATACATTTATTTCTTTGTTTGAAATACATTAATACCTTTAAATTTTTTATTTTTTTAGAGAGTGTATTTTGTGTGAAAGGGTATTAATATAACTATATAATAAAAAACAAATAAGAGAGTATATTTAGAGTAAAGTAGAATGAGAATAGTGACTCCATAAAATAATTGTATTATAGGTAAAATTATTTTTGTTGTAATTCTAACACACATAAAATACTTGTGTCACTATAAAAATGAAATTACTTTTGTATTGTCTAGTAAAAATGTAATTTTAAATAAATAAATACGCTTTAAAATCTATGGTTCAAGGTTCTAGTCCACCATTGGAGGTGAAAGCGTAGTGGAGAAAGTAATTCTCTATACAAGGGTGACCTAAGTTCGAAACTTCGGGTGTGAAAGATGGTTGGATTTTTAGCTGGCTCTTTTTGAGATCTTGCACTGTATTCCAATCAATCTTGGACTCTTTTGTGGTATGTGACTGAGCTCTCTTAGTGCCTTAATGGCAGGTCCCTTCTTATAAGTTGAGTTATATTTGGTTGGCAACTGACTACCCTGGGGTCAAGGCCCACAAATGCGGTGACAACACCACAGAGTATATTTTCTTAACAAGCCAAAAAAAAAGGTTCTAGTCCTTATATCTATCTATTTTTTTTTTAATAGAAAAAATAAGGGACACGTGTCATAAGGAGAAGCACGTAAAGGCTTGGATACCAAATTTGACCTTCACTTTACTTAATATAATATTAGTGGGTGACACACAATATATATGCAATTCAAATAAGTAATTATAAAATAAATATTTAGTAAATATTGTATGCTAGTCAAATGGTTAGAATTTTATTTAACAAATTCAAGGTCCATGATTTATCAATTTTTTTTTTTTAATTAAAAAATGAAAGCTTGTGATAGAAGTAGAAGCCATCAAATTAGACATCAAGTTCAGTGCTCACATATGTAATAACAAAGGGGGGTGCTTAAAATATAAATTTTAATTTTGAATTCATAACGTATTTTCTATATTGTTTAAGTGATGAAAGTGTTCTTTAGTAAGTTAATTGAATAGTCTTACGTTCAAGTCTTATACCCCTATTTTAACTATTTTTTTTTTTTCTTTTTGGATAGAAAAATTGACACTTGGCACAAGAAAAAAAGGCTATTTGACAAAAGAAGAGAAGGAAGTTTATGAACACCAAATAAGGTGTTCACTTTTAATAATAGTATAGATATAGATATAGATAGATAGTATAGATATATATTTGATAATGGCTACTTTAGGTGACAAAAAATAAAAGTAAAAAAAACTTTTCCAACAAGACCAACCTGGTAACTACTAAAAAATTCACATTATTATTATTATTATTATTATTATTATTATTATTATTATTATTATTTCTTAAATGAATATTTTTATAATTGTTTTTTTTTTTTTACTACTCAAATTTTTTTAATCTAGAAATATTTTAGATCTCATTTTGAAATTAATTTTTTTAATAAATTTTTGACTTTCTAATTTTTTATGAGATGAAAGAAAGTTAATACTGTAAGAACCTGAATTTTTAGACAACTAATTAGTTTATTAATAATAATATTAAGTCAGTCAATAGTGATTATTAAACTATTAAATTATAATATTAAAAGCACCATAATCAATACCAATATTAAATTCTTTAAATTATTTATCTTGATGTGATTAAATTTCTATATCAAATACAGTGGTGGAAACTAAATGGATTAAATTGATAGTAAATAAGCTAGTTAGAATTTAGTAGGAAGAAAACCATCTAGTTGAAAATAATAATATTGAATAAGTAAACAAATTAATTAATTAATTAATTATATATTCATATTGACACCAATTTCAATACAATTCAATCCAATTCAAAAGTAAAAAAAAAAAAAAAAAAAGATGTGATCTAGTGCAAGGAGAGTGGCTGGCTGCCACTTCATTTTCTTTTTATCTAGGTGACTTGGCTGCATGCTTGTTTTCTTCCCCAAGTCCACACTCAACCACCCTAAGAGAAGTAGGCATGCAATGGCATTCCAAGCCTTGATAAAGGCGACCCAGCGACAACAGCAAGCTACCAGCTAACATCTAAAGCATTGGATGAGAAAGAAGAAGAAATCAGAATTTTTGGCTGCCTTCTTCCCAATAAAGCTGTTGCCAAGTGTCACGGCCTTGAAATTTCTGAACCAACCGTCAGTCTTTCCAAGCCAAACGTGCGGCCTTAGATGCTTATAGCACGCCTTGCTTGCACCTAAGTAAGCCTTTTGTGGAAGGGAGCTAAGACAAGATTACACACACAAGAGAGTCCTAGAGAACTTAGAGAGCTCTTGGGGAATGCTTAACTTTGTATTGCTTGAATGCTTTACAATGGTTGGGTCTTGGGTCTTGGTTTGCTTGGATGGGTTGCTTGGGTTACTTGGGTGATTTTGGGGTAGTTTGGCCAAATGAGGGCCTCCCCCTTTTATATGCTACAAATGAATATTCTAGAACTACTAGGGTGGAGAGTGTTCTAGACACTTCCTCCTCCTACATCTACTAGACTATTCTAGATCTACATGGATGGAGGGGATTCTAGATCCTTTCCTCATCCTCTCAAAGAGCCTACTCTAGAATATACAAGACTTATGTACAAGCTTCTAGAACTATGTACAATTTTCTACCAAGCTCTAGGAAGTTCTGGAACCTTCCAGCTTCCTCTATGGTCTTCATAGTTTCTCAAGTCTTCGAGGAGCTTTGAAGCCACTTCAATAGTCTCATTTCCTTGAGATTTCCTCCTGTTGGACAATTTGCTCCAGTCAAGTTGGCGGGTTGTGACACAAGGCATGCTATGGCATGCAAGCATACTCTAAACCCCTAGCCCATACTTGTAGATGACAATTCCAAGCAAAGAAGAGAAAATAAAAAAAAAAATAAAATAAATCCTCCAAGCTCTCCTACATATCACTACTAAAAAAAACACTTTTTGCGACCGCTACAAGCCGTCGCAAATAATAAAAATACAGTCGCAAAAGACCTTTTGCGACGGCCCATGCGACGGCACATGGGGGTCACAAATGTGGGGGTGGCAAATACTTTTTGCGACGGCAAAACAACGGTCGCAAATTATTTGCGACCGCCCAAATTACTTATGGCGACCGCTATTTTGCCGTCGCAAAAAACAAAGAAAAATGCTAATATTTTTTGGCAACCATCTTGTTACCTTCACACAAAAATCAAAAATAAAAATAAATAAAATAAAGTGTAACGCTAAGCACTCTAGAAATAGCAATGATAAGAATTCAAACAGTATAACATTGTAGTTTAATTAGGCATTCCATTTGAGTCTCAAAATTGGAGCCATATGTGAAAGTTATTACAAAAATTTCTTTTATGACAAAAATACAATCCAAATAGAATGCTAGTAAAGCCAAAATATAGTAAAGTATCTATTCTCAGCTTCCTTGTACTTCTCATGAAGCCGTTTTCTTGTTGAAGCCAGCCTTTCAAGGTCGAGGCTTGATTCCTTCTGTTGTCTCTGCAATTCACAATAAAAGTAATGTGATTCACAACACTTTCTTTCTACCGCATGGAGGCCAGTGCTTGCTAAAAAGAAAATGTGGAATCCAAAAATATTTCGTCTCTAAAAAGCCTAAAATTAAGTTTATTTTTGTTGTTCTTTGGGGATGATTGAAAAAATGCAAAAATCAAAAGACCCAAAAAAGCCCTTTTCACTTATTTCCTCCTCAGTTTTCTCATCAACCAAATAGAGGACAATTTAAAGGGTACCTTGCAAGGAGGCGGCGACTAGGGAATAGAATGGGTCTGTTTGGCAGGAGGAGCATCTCTTCGACGAACTACTTTTGCTTTAGGTTCTGGTTCAGAGTTGTTCTTGTCTGAACTAGAGCTCCCATCTACAACAATTTTTATTAAAAAAGACAAAAAAAATGATATATATTGTATCAAATCAAATCCACAAAAAGATAAAAACAAATAGACCCAATTGAGCTAGGAATCAGATTTTGTAGTTACTGTGTGGATTTGGAGAGTAGGCAAAATCAGGAACCTGTAAAGACCACAACTTTGGAGATCAAAAGCTTGGAATTTTCACGAAAGCCTTAATATATTTTGTTTCTCAAAAAAGCGCAGCCAAGTGAGGAAGCAAATGCTAATTTTTTGGCTTCCTAACTAGAATGAAATTCATTGCAATGTTGTAATCTAGGAAGCACATACACTTCAAAATGGGTTCCGTGTCCAACTTTTTTATTATTGATTTTGCAAGACACGTTAGGGACACTTCACAGAGGTGTGTCCTATGTTTGGACAAGCCTTAGGACACCTTTGTGAGTATTTTTTTAATAATTTTAAAAAGCAGATTTGGGTCAAAGTAAAATGTATGGAAACAAAGAGGGGAAAAGCAACAAAAAAAATGGAAATAAACCCACATATAAAGGAGTGCTTTTTAGGCAGTAATCAACTCTTTTTTTTTTCCTTCTACTTTTTCTCCCCTTTTAGTTATGGAGTGCCTGGGAAGGGGGAAAAATTTACATTCAATCAACTCAAGCTTGTAATAAGGATTACCTATATTCTTGAAGGAGTTTGAACTTCAAAGGTTGCAGAGGCACTGAAGGAGACAATGGCAAAAGGGCTAGACAATATGGTGGAGTTCTCTATGGTGAGGCTGTTGGTGTTAATTGCTTGGCAAATCCTTTCAACTTTCAATAAAGGAGTGGTGCCTGCTGCCAGAAGAGGCAACAGCTCAGAAAATGCCGTGTACCTGATGAATAGAAAGTAAAGTAAGGATCAACTTAAGTAAATTAAAAATAACAAATCATTAAACAGCCACTTCTATCAAATTTTTCTGCATGAACATCCACCATATTGTTCTCAAGGAACCCAAATGATTACAATAAAATGAACAGGTACATCACTTGTATAACACTATTTTGCAAGATGACATTGTACAAAGTCTCATTGAAGCTCAATCTAGCATACAAGCATGTTTCCAGTTCCATGATGCCCTCATAACACACTCATCCAGGTTCATAACCCATTTTCTTTCACCTCCCTTATCTTTGTATCCTACATGTAGATGATCTTAATCACTTAATCATACTGGACCTAAGCAAAGATAACAATCCATGTGGTGAAATGCATTTTGTATTAATCAGAAGGTAAAAAAAAATTCAAAATTGGAAGGAAAGGGCTTCTTCAAAGTATTAACCACCAATGGACCACAAAAACATACATAGCACACTAGACTCACTTGAAACAACAGGTATCATCTTATCAAACCACCAATGTAACCACAAAAGGTATCATCATATCTTCATTTGAAGCTAACCACCAAATAATTGAGGACAACAATTTAATTATGAGGAAATTGAAGAAACAGAGTGCAGATCTAAAAAAAGAAATAGGGTCTGCTTCAAAACATTCAAACAAAAGAAAAAACCAAAAACTTGTCAACTAACATGGTTGATACCATCAAAATACACAATAATAAACATTATAACTAGTTTTGCTATTAATTTCACCCAAAACCCATTCTATTGATGCATAAAAAGAAGGTTCCAATAACTCCCCTTATAATCAAGTTTGCAAATTCTATTGATGTTTTGGATAGTGATATCCTTCAAGAACTTCATATACAACAAATATCATGAATACAAAGGAGAAACCAATTACAGCAAATTACCTTAACTTCCTTGAGCCACAACTTCTTCAAGTCTGGATCACCAAGTATAGTTGAAACGATGAGTGCGCCATGAACTGGTGGATTACTGTACATGGGCCTGTCAAAATTCTTTGCCGACTCTTCCACGACTCTTGCTTGTTTTTCATCTTCACAGACCACACTGCACTCAGTCGATAACGGCATCAGATAAAGATAGTATAAAAATCTTTGCTTTCCGAACAGAATTGACAAAGAACAAGGCTGGCTTGCAAATAAAATATAGAGTTTGTCTTCAACCAAGAGAGCAATAGAAAATAGTATGTATAATCAACAATAGATGCCACTCCCCACACAGATATCACAAGTGGCATTGCTACAAGCAGCTTTTCTACTTCTCATACCTCGAAAGAATCTTATATATTATGTAATGATACTCTACAGAATGCTGATTATGCACTTCCAGTAGAACTGTGATTCAAATGGTGAATTAACCCAGAGAACAACGCACAAAAAATAAAATCCCAATAATCTATCTTGAAATAGAAAACTTGCTAGCATGATCTAGTTATGATTTTTTTTTGCCTTGCAAGTTCTGGAAATGGCACCTGATACTCCACTGTAGTCTTTGTTGTGCACTCATGTAAATTCTGCAATAATGCTATGATCATACATATATATTTTCATGACATGACTCACTATCGTTGACAGGACGCACTCATGTAAATTCTGCAATAATGCTATGATCATACATATATAAGATGTTTCTTTTTTAGAAATGAAATATGTGGAAGTGCATATTATGTGGCACCAGAAGTCCTCCACAGATCTTATAGACTATAGGAGCATACTATAAAATATATTAAGAACAGAGCATGTTAGTGCTACAAGTGAGACAGATAGATATGTAAGGAGAAAAAATGTTCAAACAAGGTTACAATAATTTTGCTTGGACTAACAAACTTTGCTTGAAAAATACTGTAAAATATAGTTGAGAAAAGGGAGATATTCTTTGATGCAAGTGCTACACGCTAACCTGTTGATGAATTCGCTTCTTCAGCTGAATAAGTTCTGGATTAATAGCGTCATCCTCTCTGAGATATAACAAACCAAAGATAATGTGAATGCTCTTTGATATTCATTTGTCGATTCATTTCTCTCAAATTAATAGCAGATGAGGAAGGATTTATTCAAACCAAAGCTTGTTTCCAGAATCAGACCACCTGGTGGAAAAATCAATATAAATGAATGATTCGAATTACAGTGAGTTCAGATGAAGAAGTCGAATACGAATTACAGTGAATTCAGTGAGCTCAAGTGATCGAAGTAGAGAGATGAATAAGTTGAAATATGAAAATACGAATGAATGATTCGAAGAGACTCACTGAGACGAGAGAGAGAGAGAGAGAGAGAGAGAGATACCGTTGGAGAACTCATCTTTAGACGACCATAGTGATCTACAGAGCAAAATCGAGAGAGGGATCTTGATCTAACAATGAACCTGGTTACTCAGACACGATCGAGTGATTTGGGAAAAATGAGAGTCTAGGGCAAGATAGAAATCAATGATCGAGCGATTTGGGGGAAAATGAGAGTTTAAGAAAAAATGAGAATATAAATTGGGCTAAGTCCCAATGGTGGGCTCGCAAGTTTTTGTTTGAAAACATAAGTCCCAATAGTTTAAGTCCCAATAGTTGCTTCGCCTGGTTTGCTCCGTTGCAAATAATATTTTTTGCGACGGTCAAATTATCAGTCGCAAAAAAAAAGACGCGAAAAGTTGTTTTTCTAGTAGTGTATAGAACACAATCCAGCCCCTTTGCTTTGTTCTCCACGGCTAAGAAAAGAGAGAGAGGGAGAGAAAGCAAGAGGGAAGGGAGAGAAGGGAAGGGAAGGAAATGAGGGCCAACACTTGGGATTTGTTTTATCTCACTAAGGTAAGAATACATCACCTCTATCCTCCCTTAGATACCTCTAATTGAATTTATATATACAAGACCAAGTATGGTTAAGTCACATATTGCAAAATAGTGCCATGCATGCTTAAACTTTTGAATAGGATGATGGTTTCATTATATTATAATTTTCATGTTCCTTCTTGATATAAATATATGGCTTAGCTACTGTTGTTTTTATGTATTTAATATTCTCCATTGTTGATATAATCTTGCAAAAAATAAAAGAGGGTAAAATGAGATGAGAATGGCTCCTCTTTACCTAAGACTTAGATTCTTCCTCACTGTTTCAGACTTATCGGATGAAAAGAGGGCTCTAATAAATTGAAATTAATTGATGTTAAAAATCTGTGTATACTGGAAGTATATGTAGGTGTTATACACTGTGTAAAATTTTTATAAAATAATTGGACACCATTTCCTTACCGAAACAAATATTTTCCCTAAGTGTCGCTTACGACACAGCAGAAGCAGTAGCTTCAAACAGGTCCCATTTTCTCCACAAATGGTATTTTTCTGCACGACCACTTGGAAAAGTAATATTTTTAAGTTATCTTTCGAACGCCGCTGGTTTCATAATTTTTTATTAAGTTTTGAGAGAGAAACGCAAATTTTTTCAAAATACGACAAGATCTGTCCAGTTTTCTTAGAAAAATTATTTGACCACCTTCTGTCGAATTTCAGTCTTCGAATCCTTCTGGAAATATGTTCTAAACTCAAGGATCTAACATTCCGTTCTAACCATACCTTCTTTTGACACCGTTTGAGGCCGCTCTTATTTTTCCAACACAGATTACCTGTGCTGGAAATCTTGTAACTCAACATCACGTAAAAACCAGTTTTCTTCCAAAATTTATTTCTCCCTTTCAAAATCGTTTTTGGCTCTGGTATTCTTCTCAGAATATTTTCCTAACTCAACGAATTAACACTAGTTAAAATATTGTAATGATTGAACATCATTTGGTATGGGTTTCATAATTTTTTTTTTTATATACAGTGCTGACAGAAGTAGTGTGTGAATTTCTAAGAAATTTTGTGATAAATCCTAAGACACTCTATCATATTTATTTTGGTTGTCATATACAATTGTGTTGTTCTATTTAAACATTATGTCACTGTAGTTTTCAAACTAAAACTCGTACATGCATCAACATGTGAATTGTACAACGTAAAGAGACACGAAATCGAACAGATACATTAAAATTTTAAAAGTGATGGGGTGAGCCCAGTTTAGAATTTTGCGCAAGTGAGTTGCGAACCCTAACATGGCACGGGAAGGTATTTTGGCTCTTATTCGGTGTAGAGGCGATATAAGGTTGGTGGTGCGGGCGTCACAACATAGACCGTTCCCTTGGGGCAGACCGGGATGTCACGACTCGGGTATGTAACCCTAGTGCGTAGGCATCATTGGTAGTTACTATAAGTAACATTTTAATATTTGACCAAGGGGGAGTCAGAATTGCTCGTGGCCATTGTTTAGCGGTTGAGTGGAAATAGTACTCCGCGGGGAGTTACTTAAACTTATCTGATGAACTAAATCTATGTGACTTTAAAAAGAAAAAGTGTGCATTTTCCTTATGATGAATCACTATCTTCGTTTGCCATTTTATTTATTTATTTATCGGTTGTTATTATTTTAATTGTTGGCATTTTACATTATGCTTATTAAATCTTGCTTATTATTCTGTTAATACACAATGTTTATTACTCGTGAGTATTATTATCGGGGTGGGTATTTTCGGGTTGTAGTATCTTATTGAGCTCGTCGCTCATTGGCATTCCCATTGCCCTAGCGTTTCATGCCAGGTACCGAAGAAACCGAAGGAAGCACCGAGGTGTTGGAAGGCAACATTCAACCCTGGTTAACTTGAAGAGTGCCAAAACTCCATGAACCATTTTTTTGAGTTTTCTAGTTTTTCTCTAGATCTTTTATATTGGTGTACTTAAAGACAAAGTTTAAATTTTGATTGGAGTTGAAATTTAAGAATTTTTAGTTTCTGTGTTGTAAATTAATGGATGATGGTAAATTTGGTGGCAACATTGATGAGGATTCTTAATTAAGAAAATTGATTTTAAGTTTTAAACCTTATTATGATGTCCTCAAATTTTGGGGCATCACAAATACATTTAAGATTTTTTTTATTTTTTTATTTTTGGTACAAAAAATCATGAATCAAGATGTTTAACATTATTTAATAATTTTTTTAAATTTTTTTTCTTTTTGATTGTTAAAAGAAAATAAAAAAAAAAACCAATCAAATTGCCAAACAAGGCCATCGTGTCAATTTTTCTACTTCAATCCAAAAAACCAAAATTTGCCTTGGATAAAGTTGCCAAATCACGATTAATATTTAAATTTGACACAACTACTCGTATACTTATCTATCTGTCTCGTACTAATTTCCTTTATTTTTTAATTTTAAATAATTAAAAAAAAATTATTGGCAAATTTTTTTATTTGATAATCCCGCATCGAGAAAACAAAAAATAAATAAATTGTTTTACTCATTTAAATAGAATCTTATACTTTATACTTTCATCCTATTTAGTGAGAAATTTTGTGAGAATTTTATTATCTCATACTAATTTTATTAATTTTTGTAATTTTAAATAATTAATTTTTATATAATCCTCCTGTAGACACTCCGATTTGATGTAAGGGCTTATTGGTCAAGCAATGAATAACGCTGTCAAACCAATGAAATTTTCTTCTTTTTTTATTTTTTATAACATATATGTGACTCGCATAATTGATTTTAAATATTTTTTTTTTAATAAATACGCTGCATCAATTAATTTTAAGATAAATTATATTTTATATTTTTGTAATTTGATTTAAATTTACTTTGATTTTTATTGTTTAAATTTGGAAAAAATTACTTATAAATCTCATTTGGGGAAATGTTAGTCCATTTAATCCTACATGTTTTTTTTGTAAACCAATTAGTCTTTTTTATTTGTAGTATGTATTATTAATTTGATTTAATAATATTAGAGTTTACTTGTTTGCCCTTATTTGAGATTTGATTTTGATGTTTTTTTGGAATTTAGGTATATGTGGGTAAGCTATGATTTAACATTTTCATTTTTTTAGGAATTTTATGTAGTGATTGTGGGGATTGTTAATGTTACCTACTTGATGTTACGTTATTCATGTTGTCCTCTCGTTGGCCCCCAATAATACTACCATTGCAAGAGATCCAAACAATCATAACAACATTAAAGAAAAATAATGCGTCGATTACATTATATACATGCACAATATCACATTTGCAATAATTGGTAATTCCCACACCCGTGAAAATATTAACATTACACGAGACTCAACCAATCATACAAACATTAACTAAAACACCATGCATCTATCATATTATGTACATGCACAACATCACATTTGATATCACTGGTAACCTTCAAAACTGCGATGTTAACAATATCACCTAAAACCCCACATTACGCACCATTTAACAACATCACATTTTGAGCATCGACCTTGATGTCGTATTATTCGACAAACAACCAAAGTAACATCGAAGACACCTCTATACTTGTTGTTCATTTCATGCCTATACAGATTTTTTCTTATTGTTGTTGATGTTGAATAACATATGTTTATATATATATAAGTGTATGTATTAGAGCTTTATACAAATAGGTAGCATTTTGAATAGATAAAATTATAGGACATCTCTCTCTCTCTCTCTCTCTCTCTATATATATATATATATATCTTCCTATGTCTATGTATGGGAATTTGAATGGATAAAACATAGAAAATTAAACTGACAAGAAAAATTGAATAGATCAATTTTTTGAATAGAGAAAAAGTTAAATAGATAGAGAGAAACCCACAAATAGATAGAATTTATGGGAAAAAATTGAACAAATAATATAAAATTGAACAATTAAATAGAATTAAGGAAAAAATTGAACAAATGGATACAATTTAGGAGAAAAATTGAATAGATAGAGGAAAAAATTGAATAGGTAAAAAATTTGAACAGATAGTCAACGAAAAGTCAAACAGATAAAAATAAGTCCATGGGGTAAAATTGGAAACAAAATAAACTTGTTTGGTTCCTATGTTCAGGATTTACTTTTCAGAAAATTGAATTATTTGTTTTTCATATTTTTTTTATTTATTTTTACTGAATTTTTTTAATATTCTAAGCATTTTTTTAAAAATTTTAAATACACCTAATATAAATACACTTGAAAAATATAACATTTGTGAAAAAAATGTTTACAAAATTCACCAAATACCAAAAATAAAAAAATTATTAAAGATTGAATACATTTTTCGTATTCTTGTGCATTTATTGATTTTTTTAAATATTTTTTTTACAAATATTTTATTTTTTAGATACATCTAAGTAAGGTGTATTTAAAAAAGTAAAAAAAAAATGCTCAAAATTTAAAAAATATTCACAGAAAATTATGAAAAATTAAAAAAAATCAATTTCCACAAATGCAATTCTTAAAAAAATTGATAAGTTATTTGATAAGTTACCAGCCAAATAATTTTTAAAAAATGCAAAAAATAAAAAATAAAAAAATTGCCTTTGACTGATTGATTGGCCGGACTTCTAAGCGGATATCTGGTAACACTAATCTAGTAATGAACAGTACCTCGCTTGTTGTAGCGAGATACTGTAGCAATCATTAATTTTGACGAGCTATTAACGAGTTTGATGAACTTGATTTTTTGAAATTTATTAGCTAGAAAACGATTTTAACGAGTTTGATGAGGATGTTCTTATTAGACAAGGCAACAAGGCTCGCTTAAGCTGCAAACAAGAGTGGGAGATTATTTTTTGAATTTTTATAAGAAAAATGTTATATAATTCTATTTTTTATTCTTTTTTTTGGACTTAATGATGTACAAATTAGATAATTAATTAATAATTAGAGAAAATATAAGAAAAATAATAACAAATGAATGTGATCGCATGTTAAAAGGAAAAAAAAAAAAATGAATGTGATTGATTTATTCATTATTAAGCTTAAGAAGTGATTCTAATTTTTAGATTTAAATAGTGGGTGCTCTTTTTATACGGAAACATTATGGTGCACACTATATACACCTTATAATTAAAAAAAATAATATTATTTTAATATTCTGAGTCATAATTAGAAAAAGAAAAAATATTATAACTAAATACAACATAAGTTATAATTAAATAATCCATTAGCATAATTCAAATAATATCATAAATAAAGAAAAAAATTGATCACAATTAAAAAAATAACATAATTAAAAATGAATATAATATACCATTTGTAAACAAGCATATATTAAATTTTCTAATATTAATCATTAAAATTAAAAGGTGAATCTAATTTTTAAATTTAATACTGCTTGCTCTTTTTATAATTTTACATCTCAATGTAAAAGTAATTTACATTCAAGGACAGAACATCCCCGCCAACGATTTCATTTTACAAGTTGACTTCCCCGACTCAGTACCAAACACCATTACCGAGTCGACCAAAGTCCTGGGTCTTGCTCAATAGCGACTTCTCGATCGCCAGTCAACGAATCTTCGCACTTCCAAATATCTTCCGATCAGTTCTCCGGCGAACTCATGGCCAAATCTCAGCTCGGGCCCCAGCAGCTCAAGTACATGACTTGCCGGAGAGACTCGTCGGCGTGTTTTCTTTTCTCCTCTCTATTACTACTATTCCCCATGAATTTCCCCATATTGGACCCAACCATGCCGGAGAACGGCCGGAGATAAGCCGGATCACCGCCGTCTGCGACGGAGGAGGAGGAGGAGGAGGACCGGTTTTCGCCGTGCGGAAGAGAATTGAAGCCGGACTTCAATTTGTTGGCCTGATTGGAGTGTCCGCTTACAACAGCCACGGTCGTCGCCATCCAAACCCGATTCAGATGATAATTCATCCTCTTTTTCCTTGGTTCTCTTCTGTTTGAAGAGTTGTGTGTGTGATGATTCGGAATTGGTATGAAGGGAGTAGGGGTATAAATAGATTGGGAAATTAAAAATAAGTGAGATAGTCTTAAAATAATACAGTCATTGTTCTCATCCCACTTTGTTTTAAATAGGTTTTTCTTTTTTTTGCTTTAAATATATTTATTTCTTTGTTTGAAATACATTAATATCTTTAAAATTTTAATTTTTCAGAGAGTGTATTTTGTGTAAAAAGATATTAATATAATTATGTGTAGTAAAAAATAAAGAAGAGAGTATATTTAGAGTAAACAGAATGAGAATAATGACTCCACTTTGTTTTAAATAGGTTTTTTTCTTCAGTAATGCTAGGGATCATGAAAAATATATCATGAATATTATCATGAAAGATTCTCAACTTTTGGATTACTCATACAATAAAACACCACACACTAATCAAGAGTAATCAAGGGATGAAAAATTTTCATGATGTATTTCATGATATATTTTTCATGATCCCTAACATTACTCTTTTTTCTTTGCTTTAAATACATTTATTTCTTAGGTAAATTATAAATACACTCATTGGGGTTTACTTAAAATACGAATTGCCTCTTTTGGTTTAGAAAATTACAAATATCTCAATGTCAAAAATTTTTATTTAACAAAATTAATTAAAAAAGTGAAATTTCTAACTGTTCACTTATACAATAATAAAATTATCTGAATTATTAATTGAAATAAAATTTTAACATTATTAAAAACTGTTAATTAACTTGATGATTTATTAATAAAAATACCTATTGGTTATGAAATTAGAAACTTTAGATGGCATAATGTAATTTCTAAAATCACAAGGGGTAATTTGTAATTTAAGTAAACATCATGGGGTGTGTTTGTAATTTACCCTTATTTCTTTGTCGAAATACATGGGCCCCGTTTGTTTTCAGAGATAAAATGGAGGGGATTGATAGTGAGAGGATTAATAGTGAGAGGATTGATAGTGAGGGGATCAATAGTAAGAAATTGTTGAATTATTTTTATATAAAATAATAAAACAAATAAAAAAATATAAAAATTAAACATTAATATTTTTTTAAAAATTCTCAATATATAAAAAATAAAAAAAATTTCTAATCTCCTCACTATTTTTCTAATACCATCTCTACCTCCTCACTATGAATCTTCCTTCCAAGGGTATTAGTAATACCAAGGTATTAGTAGTCTCAATCCCCTTCCTATAACCCCAAGCAAACGGGTGCCTTTAAAATTTTAATTTTTTTAGAGAGTATATTTTGTGTGAAGGGTATTAATGTAATTATGTATAATAAAAAACAAATAAAAGAGTATATTTAGAATAAAGTAGAATAAGAATAATGACTCCATAAAGTAATTATATTATAGGTTAAATTATTTTTGTTATAGTTCTGACACATAAAATACTCGTGTCACTGTAAAAATGAAATTATTTTTGTATTGTCTAGTAAAATGGTACTTTTAAATAAATAAATAAATATAAAAAATAGCACGAGATACATGTACTATTTAATTAAGTATAAAAAAATTAAAATATTTATTATATATTATGTATCACTTAAATAATAATAATATTTTTTTAATAAATCTAAGGTTCAAGGTTCTAGTTCACCATTAGAGGTGATGGCGTAGCGAAGAAAGTAGTTCACTACGCAGGGGTGACCCAAGTTTGAAACTTGGTGTGTGAAAGATGGTTGGATTTTCAGCTGATTTCTTTTGAGATCACGGATTGTATTTCAATCAATCTTGAACTCTTTTGTGGTGTGTGACTAAGTTCTGTTAGTGCCTCAGTGGTAGGTCCTTTTTTATAAATTGGGTTAAATTTGACTGACAAGCAACTACTCTGGAGTTAAGGCCCACAAATGCAGTGACAACACCATAACAAGTAAGAAAAAAAAAAAAAAAAAAAGGGTTTTAGTCCTTATATCTATCTATTTATTTTTTTTAGGCAAATTACACTAACAGTCTTTATAGTTTGGGACTCATGTTACTTTGGTTATTGACTTTTCAATTATGACAATTTTGACCCTGAATTTTAAATCTTGTTTCAAATAAGAACAACTGAAGATATTATTGTTTAATTTCAAACGCAAAATTGTCAATTTAATAAAATATAAACTAATTTAAAAAAATAAATGTCAAAAAAATATTTTAATTTTTTAAATTTTTTTATCCACAAATGATAAAATTATGTAAAATTGATAAAAATTATATGATTAATTTTAAAAAATTAATTCTACATGATTATTATCCAAACACGTAATAAAAATTAATTTGGTAAAAAAATAAATAAATGTGTAAAAAAATTTATCAATTTTACATAATTTTATTTTTAGTGGATAGAAATAATTTTTAAAAATTTAAAAATATTTGTTTGACATTTATTTTTGTCAAATTATTTTATATTTTATCAAATTGACAATTTTACCCTTGAAAAATCTAATGATATTTTCAATTGTCCTTATTTGGAACAAGATTCAAAATTCATGGTCAAATGTGTCACAATTGAAAAATCAGGGATTAAAGTGACACAAGCCCCAAACTATAGGGACTATTGGTATAATTCCCTTTTTTTTTTAATAGAAAAAATAAAGAACACATTTCATAAGGAGAAGCACGTAAAAGCTTAGATACCGAATCTAACATTCAATTTACTTAATACTAGTAGGTGACACACAATGTATGCGTAATTCAAATAAGTAAGGAAAATGCACGGAACCCCCAGCTGGGGGCGACCCCCAGCGACCCCCAGCCCACGTGGCTGAGGGTGATTGGCCAAAGAATAAAAAAAAAAAAAAACGTTTTTACCCGTCACTTGAGGTCGACCTCATCGGGGTGCCAATCACGGTTGAATAAGTAATTATAAAATAAAATATTTAGTAAATATTATATGCTAGTCAAATGGTTAGAGTTTTATTTAACAAATTCAAGGTCCATGATTCGAGTCTTGTTTATCAAATTTTCTTTTTTTAATTAAAAATTGAGAGACATGTGACAGAAGTAGAAGCCACCAAATACTTAGACATCAAGCCCAATGCTCACCGATGTAATAACAAGGGGTGGATGTGCTTAAAATATAAATTTTAATTTTGAATTCATAACATGTTTTCTATATTGTTTATGTGATGAAAGTGTTCTTTAGTAATTTATGTGAATAGTTTTACGTTCAAGTCTTGTGTCCCTATTTTAACTATTATTATTATTATTTTTTTTTTTGAATGGAAAAATTAACGCTTGACGCAAAAAGAAAAGACTACTTGACAAAAGAAGAGAAAGAAGTTCATAAATACCAAATAAGGTGTTCTCTTTTAATAATAATATAGATATATATAGATAGATAGAAAGATATATAGTATAGATATACATTTGATAATGGATACTTTAGGTGACAAAAAGTGAACACGATTAATATTTGGTATTCACATTTTTATTACTATAGATATAGATATATGGAGTTTTCTTAGGTGTGCAACCCACAAAAGGTGTAAGTGGGTTGCACACCATGTGCCACTAACACAAAAGGTGTAAGTGTAAGGTGTAAGTGGAAGTGGAAGGTATAAATGAAATGTATAAGTTGCACACCATGTGCCACTTACACAAAAGGTGTAAGTGCAAGGTAAAAAAGGTGTAAGTGTAAGGTGTAAGTGAACACAAAAAAGGTGTAAGGTGTAAGTTGCACACTATAGCATTACCCTAGATATATAGATAGATAGAGTTGCCAAATGAGGTGTTCACATTATTATTATTATTATTTCTTAAGTGAATATTTTTATAATTTTTTTTTTAACTTCTCAAATTTTTTTAATCTAGAAATATTTTAGATCTCATTTTGAAATTATTTTTTTAATAAATTTTTGACTTTCAAATTTTTTATGAGATGAAAGAAAGTTAATACATTTGAGAAATTTTTTTTTTTTTTGGGTACAAAAAATCATGAATCAAGATGTTTAACATTTTTTAATAATTTTTGAATATTTTAATAATTTTTTAAACTTTTGTTCTTTTTTGATTGTTAAAATAAAAAAAATAAAAAAAGAGCCAATCAAATTGCCAAACAAGGCCATCGTGTCAATTTTTCCTCTTCGATCCAAAAAACCAAAATTTGTCTTGGATAAAGTTGCCAAATCACGATTAATATTTAAATTTGAAACAACTACTCGTATACTTATCTATATATATATATATATATATTATAAGAAAAAGAACATTTTTAATAAGGAACCTTATAAGAGTTTCAATTTTATAATAATTTTTTTGATTTTTTTAAGGATATTTTTAGTGATGAGAATTATTTCAATATCTCATACTAATTTTCTTAATTATCTTAATTAAGAAAATCTCTATTGATTAGTTTTTATTTGATAATCGCACATGAGTTGTTTTACTCATATAAATAGAATCTTATACTCCGATTTCATTTAGTGAATCTTATACTCTCATTATATTTAGTGGGGAGTCTTGTGAAAGTTTCAATATCTCATACTAATTTCTTGATTTTCTTAATTTTAAACAATTAACTTTTATTTGATAATCCCACCTTGGAAATAGAAGGGAAAAAATGAATTATTTAACTCATATAACATGAATCTTATACTCCCATTCCATTTAATATTGTAATATTGTGCATACTTCAATTCAATATAGTTTAAATTTTAAAAATTGTAATTAATTAATTGTGACCTAGCCGATTAGGCTAAATCATTTTTGATTTGATTGATTTGTTGGTTTAACCACGATTTTAACGGTTTTATCAAAATATATTGATTAGATTTGTTTGATTCGAAATAAAATAAAGATTGATCTGATTAAAGATTGACAGACTGAGATTGCTTGATTAGAAATAAACTTTTTGTCCAAATAATTGTTAATTTTTATTTTATAATCCAACATTGAAAAAAAAAAAAAAAGAGAAAAGAAAAGTGAGTTGTTTCACTTATATAAAGTGAATCTTAATAGTGTAGTATTGTGTATATTTCAATTCAAGACAGTTTAAATTTTAAAATTAAAATAATAATTAAAAGTTTTAATTAATTAATTTTTTTATAAATTGGTTGGTCATTTGACGTAACCGATTAGGCTGAACCGTTTTGGGTTTGACTGATTCACCGGTTTAATCGCGATTTCTCATCTTGATTTTATTAATTTTAAATAATTAAAAAAATTTCTATTAGTTAACTTTCATTTAACCATATAAAAATAAAATTATAATTAGTTTATGATTTATTTTATAATTCCACATCAGGAAAAGAAGAAAAAGTAAAGTTTATTTCACTATCTATCTATATATTATATAAGGAAAATGGGGTTTTAGGGAAAAGTCTTCTAGCAGCTTTAAACCCTTATTATAAAATTATTGAATTTTCTTAATTTTAAACAATTAAGAAATTTTTCATTGGCTAGTTTCCATTTACTTTTTATTTTACAATTCCAAATTTAAAAAAAAAAGAAGAAAAAAGTGAATTGTTTCATTTATATAAAGTGAACCTTATGCTCCAATTTATATAAATTATGGAAATTTCTTAATTTTAAACAATTAAGAAAATCTTTATTAGTTAGCTTCCATTAAACTTTTATTTTACAATCCCACATCGGAAAAGAAGATAAAAGTGAAATGTTTAACTTATATAAAGTGAATCTCATACTCCCATTTATATAAGTAAAAGAAGATTTTTAGTGAGAAGTCGTATAATCAATACTATTTTTTTTTTCTTCTTAATTTTAAACAATTAAGAAAATCTCCATTAGTTAGCTTCCATTTAACTTTTATTTTACAATCTTACATTAGCGTTTTGATTTTAAAAATAATTTTATATGAGATTTTGAAACTCTTATAATATTTAATTTTAAAATAATTACAATATCACATCGAGAAAAAAAATAAAAAGTGAGTTGTTTCACTTATATAAAGTGAATCTTATACTCTCATTTGATATTATAGTATTGTACATGTTTCAGTTTAAGATGGTTTAAACTTTAAAATAAAATTTAAAGTTTTTAATTAATTAATTTTGTTATAAATTGGTTAATCTTTTGATTTAGCCGATTAGGTTGAATCGTTTTCGGTTTAACTGATTCATTGGTTTAACCACAGTTTTATCTATTTTATTAAAATATATTACTTAGATTTATTTGATTTAAAATAAACTAAGATTGACCTTATTAAAATTTGAACGACTAAAATTGCTTGATTAGAAATGAATTTCCTGATCAAACAACTGTTAACTTTTATTTTATAATTCCACATCAGGAAAGAGAGAGAGAAAAAAAAAAAAAAAAAGAGTTGTTTCACTATATAAACCTTATGCTCCTATTTAATATTGTAGTGTTGTGTATGTTTCAGTTCAAGACAGTTTAAAATTTAAAAGTTTTAATTAATTAATTTTTGTATAAGTTTGTTAGTCTTTTGACATAGCCAATAGGGTAAATCATTTTTGATTTGATTGATTCGCTAGTTTAACTGTGATTTTAGCGATTTTATCAAAAATATTAGTTAAATTTGTTTGATTCAAAATAAACTAAAGATTAACCTAATTAAAGATTAAACGGCTAATATTGCTTAATTCAAAATAAACTTTCTATGCCAAACAATTGTTAACTTTTAAATAATTAAGAAAATTTTCATTAGTTAGCTTTCATTTAACTTTTATTTTATAATCTTACATTGAGAAAAGAAGGAAAAAGTAAATTGTTTCACTTACATAAAGTGAATCTTATGTTCTATTTATATAAGTAAAATGAAATTTTCAGTGAATAGCCTTATAATCAATATCTCATACTATTTTTTTTTTAATTTTAAACAATTAAGAAAATCTTGATTAGCTAGTTTCCATTTAATTTTTATTTTATAAAATATAAAAAAATTAAATATAATTATTATATTTTTATTAAATAATATATTATTTTATCTTTTATATAGTACGTGTGATATGTTAATTGACCATAATTTACAAGAACATTTAAGAGAAAATATTAAAATGTTGGTTTGAAAAGTTTACTTTTTTTAGTGTTTTTTAATTTTTTTTTTGACGCTTTTATAAGGTGAAAAAATTTAAGTATATTGTGATAAAAAATAATTAATTAATATATATAATATAATATTTAAATTTTTTATTTTTATTTTTATTTTTATAATTAAAATATTAATTCTCATATGAAGCCTATTATTTCAAACTAAGGCCAAGTTTAGGAAGATTAAATAAGTGTACTTTTTGATTTTTTTTATATTATATTGATGTGACCCAAAAAAGATAAAAAAATGAAATAAGTACACTTTTTTAATTTAGCCAAACTTGACCTAAAAATAAAAATAAAAATAAAGGGTATGTTTGGTTTGAGTTTGGAAGATGAGTTTTAGAGATAAAAAGTACGAAATGTTGTTTGGTTTGATTTTTTTTAAAAGATGTTTTGAAAAATTATTTTGAAAGAGAGTTTTAGAAAAAGTGATTGATTTGATGTGTATGACAGAGATTTATTTAGAAAACTTATAAACCAAACAAGTTTTGAAAAAAAATTTAAAAAAAATTTATTTAATTTAATTACTTTTAAAAATTTATTTGTAGAAAATTTTTCTCAAAAATTTTTGAGAAATACAAACTCAACAAGGCCAAACTCTTCCGTCAACTTTTTCCGTAAACAAAAATTAATTTTAACTTTTATCAACCACAATAATACTTTATTATTTAAAAAAATTATTAAAAAAGACAGATGCTAAAAATCATTGGCAAAAGAGGGGCAGGTGGCGAGCTATATAATGACTCATCCGTATCCAACCAATAGTGAGCGAACAGCTTTGGGTCCCACCCATGGGAACTTTGTATTCGTCGCACCCTGTCATTTCATTTTCGTAGACTTCGGGGAATTCTGTCATTTTCAGGGATGGACGGAGTGATGTGATATGCAAGTGGGTAAAGAGAGAAACGTGGGTTGGACATGGACGTGGATTGGCCACTATCTTTAACGACATGGCGTGGGCCTATCCCCTGCGGCTGTCACGTTCTTGTGTAGGACGTTAAGGCTATTTGTCTGTTTGTTAGGATTTATTTTCAGTTTATTTTAATTTTTAGTTTAATTTAATTTATTTTAGTATGTTTGGTTCAGTTTAATAATACAGTTTATAATTTTTATGTAAGTCAAAAATCAATTTATTCTTTAAGTGAGAGAGGAGAAGCTTAATTTAAAAATCAACTTATTCTTAAGTTAAAAATCCGCTTATATTCATAATTATAAGTTATAAACTGTTAAACTATAAACTATAATCACTTTTCTACAGCTCTATCAAACGGAGCTATTATTTCACTGATTAAGGCTTGGTTTAGCATAATAAAAAAAAATTAAAAAATCAAAAAGTCATTATCTTATTTTAGTCACATCACTTCTCTATCACATCATTTCAAATTCAACTCATATTTTATAAAAATTCAAAAAGTACACTTATTTAATTTATCCCAAACAACCACTAAATTAAATGAGATTATAAATATAATAATATTAAATAAAGGGATTACTAATAATATTAAGAGTAAATTATAAATATATTTCTTGAGATTTTTTTAAAATACAAATTATCCTTGTGATTTAAAAAATTACGGATATTTTTTTGTCATAATTTTTTATTTAACAAAATTAACTGAAAAAATAAAATTCATAATTATTTTTCCATACAATAATAAAATTATTTAAATTATTAATTGAAACATATTTCTAATATCACTAAAAACTGTTAATTGACTTGATAATTTATTAATAATAATGGCGATTTGTTATGAAATTAGAAATCTCAAGAAATATAATGTAATTTTCAAAATTATAAAGGACGATTTATATTTTAATCAAACGTCAAGAGAGATATTTGAAATTTGTCCTAATATTAATTTAGAAATATAACCTATAGTGTGTTTGTTTTTGTAATAGTGAAATGACACTAATTGATTAGAATTAAACTTATAAAATTTTACAATTACTTTTTTTTTTTTTTTTTTTTATAGTGTTTGTTAAGGAATAAAATAGTCTTTTACACATCAAACCTACAGTATTACATTAGTCCTCTCAGAGTGCAGGTTTACTACTTAAATAGGAATACTAATCTCTCTGCACATTTCCTAACTTAGGTCAAGTTTGGGTACTTCCAAATAATTCAAAAAGTTAAAAAGTTATTTAAAAAGTTAAAAAGTTAACATTATTTACCAAAAGTCAACAATTATGACTGCACAACTCCCAATTCAAATTTTCCTCTAAAAATCAATTTTCACAATTTTTTATTACACATTTTTTCATAAAAAGTCAAAAAGTTAACCCAAACATCTATATTTTCAACCTCAATTTTTTTGTCCAAAAAAACAAAAAATACACTTATTTAGTCTTCCCAAACAAGACCTAAACACGACATGGGTGGGGCTTCACTCATACTCCAATCCCATCATCAAACTTCCAGTCAAATATGACCTAAACATATTATTATTATTTATCAATTACTAAAAGAATATTTACAAGTTAATAAATAGTTTCATAATGAAAATAAATTAATATTACAACAAAGAGTTTCATATAATAATAGAAAAGAAATATCAATCTTTATATTTAGACCTTGACCTCCAGAATAAAAATGTATAAATGCAGCAACTGAGTTAATCCAGTTTGTTAAATGATAATGTTTAAAGTTTTATATGAGAATAATTTGAGTGAAAATTAGAGATTTTTTCAAATTAAGCTGTAATTATAGAATTAATGTAGAACTAAATGATCATTCAATTTTAATATTTATTTTCACGTTTAATTTGTAAAAGAAATTATGAAAATGTATATAGTATCGAATAAGAATGTCATTCTCATAACGGATACAATAAATTAATTTATAGGAGAAGCTATTAATCACAATTTCAATTTTTTGTTTTTGACCCATAATAATGAGATAAGAATTTTTTTTGAGCTAATATTAAGTATAAACACCTAAAAATTCATTAATAGTTTTAATTTTAATGTAAATTTTTACAATTTATCCCTATGGGTTTTTCTCATTAGAAAAAAAGAAAAAAAATGAAAATATCAAACTAAAATGGGAGAATTATTGTTCAATGGGAATTTTTTTTTTTTTTGGCAAAAACATGGAGGCGTTCAAGTCATACTTACTTCCACAGTTTCTCACTTGCTCCTCTTCACGTAATCACTTGCACCGCAGATGTTTTTGTAATTTTGTTTCTATCTCCTACTGTTGTGTAATTCTCTAAACTAAAATTCCTAATTTTATTACAAATCACAAAAGATCAAAATTCGTAGTTGCAGCACATTAAATTTTTTTATTTTAACATAAATCACCACAAATTAAAACCCTTAATTCCATTACATCAGAATTCTTAATTTTAAACAACTTATCGCAACATAAAATTCCTAATTTTAACAAACCATAAAGATATCATTTTTAACAACAAATATATATATATATATATATATTTAAAAAAGAATAAAGATTGGGACTCCCTTTCTCCCACCTCCTTTTGACCCCCTTTCTTTTTTGATTAGTCACTTTTTTTTTTTTTTTCTTTTTTTCTCCTCCTCCAATCACCACCCGCCACGTGTGTGTGTGGGGGGGGGTGATGGGGGTTGAAGTTTGAGAGAGTTTAAATCTGTTTAAAAAATTACAAGATGAAGGGGGCACGGGACTGCCTACCCCTTCATAAGTCCACTTATAAGGAAGATAAGATATGAGCACTTCATTTTATTTCACGTTGTAGTAAATCAAACATTTATATAGAGTTGGACCTCTAGCTTGAATTGCTTATCTAAACTAATCTGTCTTAAAAGTTTCAGCTACACTTAAGATTTGTGAATAGTGTTAAGGTTTAATTCCACTAAGACCCCTTAATTCTTTATGAATATCGTTTTACCCTTTTTATCTATAAATACATAGATTTTGACCCTTCAACTATAAAAAATGTATCATTGACACCACCTCCAGACACTCTTCAAAAAGGGGTTTTGTACAAATTTTTATGGTTAAATGATCAAAATGTATAGATTTATAAATAGAGTAAGATAATATTTGCGAACAACTGAACGAGTCATAATATGACTTAGAACCTAGCCTTAATAACTTGGGCCAATGTTCAAATGCAGCCCATAGCGAGTCCACTCAAGTATTTTTCTTTTTCTCTTTTCTTGTTTTCCCTCCTTTTTGAACTAATAAAACAAGGACTTTTCCATGTGCTAATGCCAAAATAAATAAATAAATAAATAAATAAAAATGAATTAGTATAAGCTAAAACAAAAAAATAAAATAAAAACTTACTTGGTCATGAAATTGACAAGCATATGTAATTTTCTAGTATAAAATATACATATAGTACATACATGTATATAAGTAAACAAATATATATTATCTACATTTGGAAATTAGGATAGGAATAATTACACTTTTCACTCCTAAAAAGATTAGGTAATAATAAAATTAACAACAACAAATCTAAACATTGAAAAATAGTGAACTTTATACCATCACTTGATATATACACCATCATTGTGAGTATGGAGTGAAAAATACATTATTTTGGTGTTGCCTATAGAGTTACTGAAGAAACGCTAAACTGTAAAATGTTTCAAAAGGGCTAAATTATAAAATGTATAAGTTCAGGAGTTTTTAAATGACCCATTAAATTTCTATCTATATCTAGAACTGCAAAGTCTCCAAGAAGTATTATAATGCATATAAATATAATAGGTGTAGTGAGGCATTTAGAAGCTCTTCTATACCCTTGGGCAGAGTGGGAACTGTCTATATGCAATGTATAGGTTCATAAATAAGTATGATATGATTCCCTATTGTCATAGTCAAGCCATTGTCTAACTTTTATCCATGGTGCTCATGAATAATGAGCCTCAATCAGAGAGTGAGTGTGTGTGATGGGTCTCCCTCATTAAAATGAATCAAGCTCATCTTTTTCATCTCTCTTTGATTTTTTATTTGTTAGGTCATTGGATCTATTTTTAGATTTAATTTTGATGATTCGAATTATTCACATTTTAAAATTTGTTGAGTATATTATATTTGTAAAAAATCAAGTTTATCGAATATCAGAAACCATGTGTTCGGAAACTGTTTATTAAATTTAAAAAAAAAATAATTTGTACTGAACACGTAGTTTCTGATATCCAATCAACTTGATTTTTTACAGCTATGATATACTCAACAAATCTTAAAATATGAACGATTCAGATTATCGAAATTGGACCCAAAAGTGAACCCAATGACCTAGCAAATAAAGAGTTAAAAGAGAGAAATGAAAGAGGATCTTAACCCCATTAAAATGTCCACAAAATCAACTTCCAAAGGTATTTTAGGTAAAGCTATCAAAATGAGATGAACTTTCTACAGCACTGAGCTCCAAAAATAGGTTTCCATTAACAACCACTCACTTGGGTTATCCATGGTTCTTTCTATCCAAAACCTAATAATCTGGATCTTGAATTGATGGAAAGAAAAATATGAGAAATGAAATAAGTAAATTTTAGCTTTCTTTTAAAAATCTTTTCTCTAAACATTTTCTTTCTCTGCACAAATCTATGATCTAAATACAATCAAAAAATCCAACAAGAATCTATCCCTTACAGAAAATCGAACTATGAGGCATCACAACATAAGGATGTGCCATGCATGAAAAAAAACAAACATTTTCAGAAATTTGTAAATGTTGATAAATCACCCTGTAAAATGTTTAATTCTGCAGTTTATGTTAATCTGATTTGAGTTATTATCTGATCAATCATATCTACCAACAAGCCACACGGCAACAGTTCTATCAAGGATGGTAGATTTCAGCTCCAACAAATAGATCCCTGAAAGAAATGAAGACATTAGATCTGAGTAAGCCTTACACACTTTAATAAGCACCAGAAAAGAAGAAAAAAGGCAGTTTTAAGTCATTTATTATATTTTTTTTTTTTGATCGGCAAAAAGAAAACTTTATTGATGCATATATTGGAATTTACATCAATAAAGAGGAGGTTGGAGCTAAAACAAGCTCCAACCTCCTAGTTGGTGAGAAACCAACGAGCACGACAGACAGATGAAACAAAAACCAAAAAACCAGGAAAAAAATATACACCAACAACCAAACCAGAGCAGGCAGTGCAGCACACCAGAATAGAACAGCACCAAGCAGAACATCAGCATAACACAACAGCAGCACCAGAATGACTAATAAAATGCAGCAACCCAACAACAAACCATACACCTTGCCTAAAACTACATCCAATCCTGCAACCAATCCAAGCACCAAGAATTAATTAAGCCAACACAGCAGCAAGACTGAACAAACAGATCAGAGCAGAACAACACTCAGCATCACAGCAGAACAGACCAACACCCAGAAACACCCAGAAAACAGATCAGTGCGTGATACAGAATTGCACATTTTGCAAATTGAACACCAAATCATCAACTGAATAATAGAAGTAAGGGCTAGAGGCTCTGAACCACAAAGCAATCCGTGTTTTGATAAGATCGCACAACTTTTCAAGATCCAACTGGGCCTCATTAAAAATGATTTCATTCCTCTGCTTCCACAAGGACCAAAGCACTGCCAATGGGATTATCCTCCATATTGCCTTCAATCTGTTATGGCATCTAAACCCAGTCCACCAATGAATAAGACCCTCCACTGAACCCGGCTGCACCCAAGATACACCCCACCATCCAATAATATGAGACCAAACTCTCCAACTGAAAGTGCAACACAACAACACATGAGATACAGTTTCCCTATCATTCCTGCAAAATACGCAGTTAACATCAGAATTGGCACCTAGGATTCCAATTCTATGCAAATACATTACAGTCTTGATCCTCCCTTTCCATGCTAGCCAAGCTAAGAATTGCGCTTTCCATGCTAGCCAGTCTTGATTCCAATTCTATGCAAGTAGTCTAGAAGATATGATCTTCCTCTCTTATTGTCTTGTTTCCTAAATCAATTATTTTGGGTAATTTTTACAATTATAAGTCACTATATGTTTGAGCTTTCCATTGAAATGACCTTCTTTGAGAAAGCCATGCTCAACACAATGGAATGGAGTTTTCCACAGGCATGCCTAAAGACACCATATAATTGCAAAATTGAAAATAAAACTTTTTAAATTTTTGTTTTTTTGAGCAGAATGGTGAGTGTCTTTTTTTCTACCAAAAAAATTATGATGCCCGTTTTAATATTTATTTTTTCCAGCAGAATAGTGAGTGTATCTATTTTTCAATACTGTGCAACGGATAGGATTCACCATCTCTGTGAGATTATTTTAAGATTAGTGGACAGCATAATACTCCTATCTAGATATTGATCTGCATACCATTATTCTATCAGATTGACTAACATGAAAAAGATTATTCTTCTTGTGACTAAATCTCCAGCTAAGCAGCCTGCATGATTATTCTATCAAATTAACTAACAATAGAACAAATATTATTCTTCTTGTAATTAGTCTTCAGCTCAGCAACTTTCACATATTTGTTTGGTTTTTGGATATAAGAATCATAGTAACAGTGATAATACTGGTAGTGGTATCTAAAGCAAAGTATATATAATTAAACACCTTTGATTCATTTTCTTCTTGTATTTGTAATAGATTATTTACCTTGTTTGCTATAAGTGACTGGAACCAACAAGATTATGCTTTACGATAACAAAGATTATTAAGAGCTTTATGAATTTTCTATTTCACTTTACGCTGTTTCCTAATCTACTTCAAATAATTGGAATCATGTGGATGCTAATGGAGCTCAGTGCATTTGAGTTAATACGTTGCATATAATCCCATCAAGATCATTTTAATGTTTCTGCTTTGTTGAAAATTACAATCTCCCAAATTGAACCAAACTCATAGTAAACTCTAGTTTGACAATTACGTGCAATGTGCTCCAAAATTTTATTTTCTCAACCAGTAGACAATATTATCCTAGTTGTTTCAGAATCAAAATTCTTCAGCAATTTTCATCAAATCTTGAACATATTTGGCATCTTTAGATTGTACAAAGACTAATATTCCCAAATAATTTGTCACTACAGGTCCACAACCCTCCAATAATGAACTTTAAAAAGGAAAAAAAAAAAGGGCAAATTACAAACACCCCCCTCGAGGTTTGGTGAAAATACAGATTCCCCCCTGAGGTTTGAGAAATTACATCCCGCCCCCTGAGGTTTACATTTTCATAACAAATTGCCCCCTAGGGTTTTTATTTTCATACAGATTCCCCCCTAATTTTTCCTAATTTATTATGAAAATTTGACCCTCATGGAGGAATTTGTAATTTCTCAAACCTCAGGGGGGAATCTGTATTTTTACTAAACCTCGAGGGGGTGTTTGTAATTTACCCTAAAAAAAATTAAAAAGTTCTACCCATAAAGATACAGAGGATGCATCTCTTTCGAGATGCACAAAATTGCATCAAGCACCCCTCCCAAAATCCAAATCATAAACATGAAACTAATTGCCTTCAAGCAGATTCTAGGGATCAAAACCTAAGTTTATGTTCTCAAAGCTTTATTTCATAGTCTAATGGTCTGAACAGAAGGGAAAAAACAGCACAACCAGCCATCACATGCAAGGTTGTAAAGGTTAAACAAATTATCATCACGAAAACTCACAACTTTGTGGCTACCCCGAGTCAGAAAACAAGAACCCAAAATCAAGTATCTTGAAGGCACTACCATCTCACTTCCCATGACAACAAAAATAGGTTTCTGTTTTACTTTGCAGGTCACCCTTTAGCACATCATTGTAACTTAAAGGACAACTGCCACATTTCAAAAACTTCTTCTCAAGCTTTCCGTCAGAAACAAGAGGACGCATATGTAATTTATGCTGAATCAACCCTTTTAACTTGCTTCTGAGCCAAATATCTTTCTCTCCTTTTTTTCTACAAAAGACAAATAGGAGAAAAACACGATATAAACAAGCTATAATAAGCAATTTGCGAAAGCACCAAGTAAACAGATAAAAAATAAAAAAGAAAAAAGAAAAAATTGTTTGGACAATGTACCCATTCATCTATAACAAGTCCTTCCCCTGCAATAGGTGGGCCTTCATGTTCTGGAGGCTTTTTTCGTGCCTCAATAGCAGCCTCAGCCTCAGCCAATTGTTGATTAAGTTTATGCAGTGCCTTGATAGAAATGCACCGCAAATAAAACGAACAAAATTACAATAAATAAATAAATAGATGTCATAAATGAGTAGAGCAGACAGGGGCAAACCATATTAATGCCAATTTAATCCTACTTACTGGACAAGGATGCTTGGGGTCAAGGAAAACAACTCGCAAAATCTTCTCAACTGCCACTTGATCCCTTTGCTCATCAAACTGTGTAAAATTGTCAAATAACAAAATTTGTTAACACTGATGTAAAAAGAATGATATTTTCTCCACCATACACAACAAAGTTTACATTTTGAATAGAAATGAGAATTTTACAGTTCTTCCACTACGCCAAATTGGACTTTAGTGGCGGTTTTTCTTGCCGTTAAAGGATGTAAAACCGCCGTTAAAGCCTTTAACGACAGTAATTTAGGGCCGCCGTTTATACTTGTGTCGGAAAAGGTACAACCGTCGTAAAAGGGTAAATTACCGTTGTTAAAAGTCGACAAAAAAGGCAGTAATATAGGACTAAAAACGGCGGTTCTTTACCGCCGTAAATATATTCAAATTTTTTAAAAAGTAATTCTCTCTTCTTGCACCCCCCTAGGTCTCGAACCCTTGACCTCTAATCCACGCATGCCAAAAACTCCACCACAACCACTCTATATGAAATATATTCCCTAAATAAATATTTAAATATTACTTTTGCTTTATTGTAGATGGTCATGTTCAACCTCTGGCCGCGCGTGGTCACCACTCGTCGGAGTTCCGCCGGAGCTCTGCTGGCAAAGACCGTCGTCATTAACGGCGGTAATGAAAGGGCTTTAGCGGCGGTTTCGTTATCGTCGTTAAAAGAGGGCTTTAGTGGCAGTTTTTTTAACGACGGTTTCATTACTGCCGTTAAAGATACTTTAGCGGCGGTTTTTTTAACGGCGGTAACGAAACCGCCGTTAAAGATACATTAACGGCGGTATTAACGACGGTTTCGTTACCGCCGTTGATAGTATCTTTAACGGCGGTAACGAAAATCGCCGTTAAAAAAACCGCCGTTAATGCCCTGTTTTGGCGTAGTGTCCAGATATAAGATTGCAATGTGGCAATAAAATTACTTCCATAGCAGTAAGCATGTTTGAAGCTAACCTTCCACATATCACTGGTTTTGAATCATTACTTAGTTTCACTAATAAATTGCTAAAAACTAAGTTTTATTACATAAATATCAGTTGAAAACTTCCTAACTAGTGATTTAATAGAATAAAATTTGAACTTTAATCAATCATGTTCGGTAGAAGAGCAGAAGTAGATAATAGAGGAATTGTAAAATGATAGGGTAGAAGTTTGAAGTATCATTAGTGTTAGAATAATAGAGAGAGAAAATAATATGTATTGTATATATTCAATCAATCAATACAATATGAGAAGCATGTATATATAGGCCAAGAAATAACCTAAGTGTACAAGAAACCTAGGTGTATAAGAATACAAGAATCCTAATAGGAATAGATCACAGCTAACACCCATCCCTCAAACTCAAGGTGGTAAGGCAGATGTCAACTTGAGCTTGGTGAGGAGATTAGAGAAGCGTCTTGGAAGATGAGCTTTGGTGAAGAGGTCGGCGGCCTGATCAATAGAGGTAACAAAGAAAAGACGAACAGTGCCCCTAGTAACATGCTAGCTTATGAAGTGGCAATTTATCTCAATATACTTGGTGCGATCATGGAAGACATCGTTATGTGCAATCTGAATAGCACTTTGGTTGTCACAATAAAGATTGGTGGCAGCAAAATGAGAAATTCCCATGTCAGAAAGAAGCCAACGAAGCCACACAAGCTCCTCAGTAGTGTCAACAAGAACATGATACTCAGCCTTCGTACTAGAACGAGCAACAAGAGTTTGCTTCTTACGCCAGGAATGAGAGAGTTGCCCAAGAAGAAGCAGAACTCAGTAGTGGAACGACGGTCAGTAGGATCCCTTGCCCAATCGGCATTAGAAAAGGTATGGAGTTGTAGAGAAGACTGAGCGGAGTAGCGAAGACCATGAAACAGAGTGCCTTTGAGATGGCACAAAATGTGAATTAGAGCATTACAGTGTGGAGACTGGGGGACAACCATGAATTGACTGACGATGTGAATAGCATAAGCAATATCTGGACGAGTAACCGTGAGATAGACAAGACTGCCAACTAGTTGACGATATAAAGTGGCATAAGACAATAGGGAACCTTCAAGAGGTGTAAGACGAGTCTAAGGATCAATGGGAGTAGTGGCAGTCTTGCAATCGGTAAGGCCAGCATGAGCCAAAAAGATACTTGGCCTAAGTAAGAAAGTAACTAGATGAATCTTAGGAAATCTCCAAGCCAAGGAAGTAGCTAAGTAAACCCAAATCTTTCATCTCAAACTGGCGACAGAGAAACCGTTGGAGACTAGAAATACCTGCGGGATCATCTCTAGTGATAATCATATCATCCACATAGAGGAGAAGGAGAATAGTTCCACTCTTCATCTTACGTATAAACAAGGCAGAATCATGGGCATTGGAGGAAAAGCCAAAGTCATGAATGGTAGAGCTGAAATTGGCAAACCAGGCACGCAGAGCTTGTTTCAAACCATACAAAGCAAGAAAAAGTTTGCAGACTTTGTTTGATGGAACAGAAGAACTAGGAGGAGGTTGCATATTAACTTCCTTAGTGAGATCACCATTGAGCAATGCATTCTTGACATCTATCTGATAAAGAGTCCGATGGTGAGCAATGACCACTACAAATAAGTCGACGGAAGTAAGACGAGCAATAGAAGCAAATGTTTCTTCATAGTCAATTCCATACTCTTGAGTAAATCCTCGAGTGACAAGGCGAGCTTTGTAATGCTCAATGGTACGGTCAGAATGAGTTTTGAGCTTGTAAACCCATTTGCAACTAACGGTATTCTTGCTAGGAGAAAAATCAACCATATCCTAAGTATGAGTTTTATCGAAAGCCTGCAGTTCATCAGTCATACCTTGTTGCCAAAGAGGGTTAGAACAAGTTTCTTGATAGGAAGTAGGTTCATGAGAGGAAACGGCAGTGGAACCAACAATATAATCACGGAGAAGAACAAAAGGTTACCTTACCCGTGTGGAATGACGCTTTGGTGGAGGAGGAACCTCAATAGAAGAAGGTGTAGGGCCATCAGCAGATATAGGATCCTCTGGATGGACAATAGGCGTAGGCAGCTATGGAATCATGGAGTCAGAATCTGCATCAAAGTCATTAGAAAATAGGTCTATAAAGAGATTAATAAAGATCGGTGAGTGGGTGGACTGTGGTAGGTGAAATTTGGAAAGATTTGAGAACATTTTGTGTTTCCAGAAGACCATATGACAGGAAATACAAAGTCGCTTAGAGATAGAATCCCAACAACGATACCCTTTATGTCATATACCATATCCTAGAAAACAAAGAAAGACAAGAGCGATGTTCTAGTTTAGTGTGTTCATGAGGCAAGTAGAACAAAACAAGCGAACCAAAAACTTTAAAAGTGGTGTAGTCGGGAGAGAACCATACAAGCACTTTCGCATGGGAAGTATTAGCTATAACAGATGTAGGTATACGATTTATGGTGTGGATGGCAATGAGGGCAGTTTCCCCCTAAAATTGTTTGAGACAAGAAGATGAGATGAGATGAGAAGAGCCCAAGTAGTGTCTAGAATATGATGGTGCTTCCTTTCGGCTTGTCCATTTTGTTGGGACGTGCTAGCATAAGATTGATGAGATAGTATACCATTAGAACGAAGAAAATAAAGAAATTCAAAATCCAAGTACTCTTTAATATTGTCAAAACGAAAGATTTTAATAGTACAAGAAAGCTGAGTGCGGACCTTGGCAGAGAAATCATAATAAATCAGTTTAAGTTCATATCGATTTTTGAGAAGAAAAAACTAGTATAACAAGAAAAATCGTCAACAAAATATCTTGACCTCCCCATGGTCAGTGTGGGGGAAGGTCCCTAAATATCTGAATGCATAAGATCAAAAGGAACAGTAGACATAGAAGTACTATTATTAAAAGATAAAACATGTTGTTTAGTATTTTAACAAGACTAACAATCGATATCTTCAAGACGGATACGACTTAATTGATTATTAGAAACTAAAGTTTTCAAACGACTAAAAGAGACATGTCCTAAGAGACAATGCGAAAAGAAGACATGGGAGAATTTGATCTGAGAGAGGAAGCAATGGAAGCAACGAGAGATAATGTGTGAAGAGCAACAGTAGATGATTTGTGGGGAATACGAAGATAGGTAAGCTCAAACAGACGTCCATGCTTACGGCCTATCCCAAGGATTTGCCTCATCTGAGGGTCCTGCACCAAACAACCATTAGCAAAAAAGGTAATGGTTAAACCAAGTTCACATAACTGACCAACAGAGATAAAGTTCAATTGAAGAGCAAGAATGCGATAAACATAAGAAAGAAACACAGTGGAAGTAAAAATTTGACAAATGTGACGAACAGTCATATGAGAACCATCAATAGTGCATATGACGGGAACAGAAGATGATGGTGATATAGAAGAAAAAATAGTGGAGTCAGAAGTTATATGATTACAGCATGCGGAATCAAAATACCATGGAGAATTACCTGAAGTCACTGAAAGAGCAATAGAGGGAGGAGTACCGAATTTGGCAAGCACCTGTTGGATGATGGACTCAACGTCATCCATAGAGAAGAAATAAGTAGTGGAATTAGTGGAGTGATGAGTAGAAGAACCCTTAAAGGCAACAACAGCAGAGCAAGAACCTTGGCCAGATTTGAGAAGACCCTTTCCTGCATGAAGTATTGAAGGGGGCTCGAGGACAATTACGTTGGAGATGACCAGGAGCAATCTTGTGGCAAGTAAAGCATTCGCGAACCTAGCACTGAACAAAATAATGAGTGACTGGCAGGCCATGGTTATGACAATACTGGCATGAGCTAGAGGGTTGTGAATATAAGGAACTCTGTGATGATGGTGTAGCAAGAACAGAATCCATATTCTGAGATTTGAGAGTCCCAAAACGAGTCTCTTCTGATAATAGTTTAGTAATGGTTTGCTCTAAAGTGGGCAAGGCAAAACGATGGAGCAATGAAGCACGCACGGGCTTAAAAGTGCTATGAAGAGCCATAAGGAACTGTAATAGTCGCTGATAATTCCGATAAATAATAAATAGTTGTGTATCTCAGAATATGCCCATGTAGGCTTAGAAAGAGATAGCTGGTCCCAAATAGACGACATCTGGGATAAGAATTCATTGATAGATCGATGGGTGCTCGCACATGTGATGAAGAGTCTGCAACAGATGATATTGATGAGCATAGCCACTGGTCTGATAACGGTCCCTCAAGAAATCCTAAATTGCTTTAGCAGGGGAAGCAATTTGATCATTATCCTGGAACTGGCATGAAGGGAATTGATGTAGCTCGGAACCATGTAATAATTTGATAATTCTTACTTTTCTATTAAATCAAGACGGTCATCGAATGTAGAGTCAGTCTCATCCTCTTTCTAAGTGGGTTTGGGAAGAGTACTAGTAATGATCCGCCAAAGTCATTTCCCTTTGATGAAGATAGAGAGAGCTTGGGCCCAACTAACATAATTTGACCCATCATGGATAACAGAAACAGAGTGGATATGCTCGGTACAATCCATAATGCTCAAACAAGGCAAAAAAAAAAAGAAGGTGCTTTGGAAAGGCTAATTTTTCCAAAACAGAACACACTAGCGGATTTATGAGGCCGAAAACCGATGGGATATGGTTCAAACAAGCCAAAAAAACGACCAGAAAAGCGAAAAATCGGCTGGTCAAAGTTGTTTGACCAAGCAGGGGAACCAAAACTAGGGCTAACATCACAAAGAAAGCGTTGACATCGAACGCGCGCGTGTTAGCAGAGGTCCACACGTATGATAGCAAGAAGTTAGCAACGACGAATGGTTAACGGTACGACATCAACGATGGCGTCGAACACGCGCTCACGTTAACAAATGAGGCCGCGAGCAAGATAGCGCAAGATAAGAGTAGAAGCACGTGAGGCACGTGAAAATGGCACAACGCATGTCGGATCTTTTGGCAGCGTGTGGTGGCGCATGGAGGTGATTGTGATGGTGTTGGCTTTGTCTTGAAGAGACAAAGAAAGTGGTATAGTCCAATCATCGAAATAGAGAAGGACGAGATACGCAAAACCAACGTGAGAAGGAATCAATCGCTAGACAGGAAAAAAAGAAAAAAAAAATGTGATGAAGAAGAAGAGGAGGTTAGGAGAAAACCCTAGGCTCTAATACTATGTTAGAATAATAGAGAGAGAGAGAGAGAGAGAGAGAGAGAAAATAATATGTATTGTATATATTCAATCAATCAATAAAAAATGAGAAGCGTGTATATATAGGCCAAGAAACCTAGGTGTACAAGAATACAAGAATTCTAATAGGAGTAAATAACAGCTAACAATTAGAAAAATGACAGGATTACTATCAGAAGTCATACAACAACACATTCCAGGAGATCCCCAACTAATCTCTTATAAATGTAGTGCACCAACAACGGTAAATGGTAATTGAATGCATACGTAAACTTTGGCATTATATATTCTAGGCTTTTACCATTGCAAAAAGCAATGGCCCTTGAATAACACTACCCAACATTGAAGCTTTGGAATTTTGAAATAACAAGATACCAACATTAAATCAAGATTGGTATAAATTTTTTCCTCATGGCAATGAGTGCTCTAAGCTTCTAACTTGACATAGAGTTTTGAGTAAAAATTCATATCTCATTCTCTTATTGAAGGCGCAAAATATAAATGGGGCGAATCCAAGTCTTGGGCCGATCTAAACCATTAAGTCCAAACCCAAATGGCCATCCAATATGGGCAGATACCTATGTGGGCCAAACCATTGAGCCCATCTCCACACGAATTATCTTCCCAAGTTCTCAAGCACTTAGGCCCAGCACATTAAGGAATAGGCCAGCTCGAGCACTGATTACTATCTTGGTAGAACTGATAAATTTGAACCCATCCACGTAAGCGGACCGGACCCCATAAGGTCATCTAGATGGGCTAGCCCATCTTTACAAGTAATTTCATAAAAGGCCGAACAGAGGTGTAATCGGAGCTGATCTGAGGGAACCGTGGGTAAGCGTGGAAGTAGTGAGTGCACACATGTGTAGAGTGCTACCTCAGCTGGTCCCCTTTTCCTAGGATCATGAAAACAATTAACAGAAGGAATGTGATCTGTTATATACAAAGTTATTAATGAGCACATGACTCCATGGTTAACCACCTTGTGGTCCCCTACCTTGGCCAATGCTAAAGAGAACCTTGAGGCATCCAAATTCCATGAACCTATCTTGGAGAACAAGCAAAGTCTTCTGTATAAGCAACACTCTCTTCACATTGAAGGTAACTAGTCTTGAACTAACTCATCTCCTCTAATCACACATTGAACACTCTTTCTCTTCATCTCTCTACACCTAGGGAGAGTACTTCATTTTCTCCGATCACTCACTTCCACAAGGGTTTTTCAGCCAACCCCAGCTGGACAACTATGACGGTGTCTTTGTTTTGTAGGTCCCTAGTTCCTAGATAGTCCATTTCAGTCTCAAAGCTCTAATCCACTTCATTTAGTGCGGGATTCGATACGCATACCTATTATTGTGTGTTTTAACATGTTGTCAACTGGCCAATACTTTAAAAAAAAGAAGAAAAAAAAAAAAAGGCTTTCAGGAGCTCATTTTCTTCTTTTAAATGACACCCTCACAGCAATAAAGAGTTTTAGAAAATGAAAATTATTGGCTGTCAAGAATAATTCAAGGTTTCAATTAATGTTTTCAAAAAATTTAATTAGATATTATTACAAGGATTTCACAAAAGAAACCAAAACTTTTCAACATAATTTTAATAGAGCAATTATGACGTCAACTTTTCAACATAATTTTAATAGAACAATTATGACGTCAACTACCAAAGGAAAAAACCTATTTGCTATCAGAAAAGAATCATACACAGTAATTACAACCTTTGTAGATAAATTAGGTAATATTTTATCCAAAAGGCCAAGAAAGGTATGTGCATTTCCTATTTTCACCCTATATATGCTTGATAGAAAATCTGAAAATAGTATGTGTGACATACAGATGCAGGGAAACATGTAGAAAGATAGAGTAGGTACCACGATTTTGAGTTGGTGAATTCGCGTGCGAATAGCCAACCTCACTTGATTGGGATACAAGGCTTAGTTGGGTTTTGGATTCACACACGAATGCCAGAAACAAAACTCGTCGGTAAATGTTGATCAACCAAGAATAAAGGCATCAACAATGATTGATTCACATAGAATATACAAAATTGAAAAAAAGAGTAAACAATTCAAAATTTTGTTTATCATCACAAGCTATTGAGCCATAAAGTACCTTAAGTACTTGCTATCCTACAAGGTGGAGATCGGCGATGACTCATCCCAACCATTCTTTAAGGAATATATGAATATTGTGGAATGAGAAGTAAAACAAACCACATCAACGCTATATTTGTTGCTATTAATTGCCTTCAAACACGTCATTGACAATATCACATGGGCAATTAAATCCACCATTGATATTGGTTAGCAGATTAAACTAATTCTACTTCAAATGTCTATAGGACTTCTTTTCATAATTTCTTTCTGTAATTGGTTGTTCATAAAATTAGTGGTTAATTCCAATCCACAATCGGATCTGGAATAATTTTTTTTGTGAATGGCTACTCAACATCAACCTCAACCTCATCCTCATCCTCATCCTCATCCTCATCCTCTAGAGGGTGCAGGTTTCGTCATTCATTTTGAGGTTAATTTACAGTGGTTAAGGTAGCGATTTGTTGTACCATGCCGTCAAGTGCCCCCTCCATCCATTGTAGTCGTCCCTCCTATCGAGAACAATGGAACTATGACCAAACAGTGATCCTCTTGGCGCCATGATCAAGACTCAAGTGCAAGATCTAATATCAACTAATACAGTGAAGCGCATAAAAAGATGGAATAGATAGCAAAATTTTAACTCTGCCAATTCACACACAAATGTTAGAAACAAAATACTTTTGTAAACCCATTGATTCGCCAAGAATGTCAAGAATAACGACATCAACAATATTAATAGAAAAAATACCCAAAGTTAGAGAAAGAGTAAATCATTCAAAATTTCATTAATCATCAGAAGCTAGGAGTCACAAGGCTAACATCATTATTAATAATAGCCTAAACCTAATTGTTAGAGAACAAGAGATTGATAACACCAAAAAACTAATAAGGAACCTAATAATTCTAGATCATTCCATAGCAAGTCATAAGATTCCTAGTCGTATACTAATGCCAAAAATAATAAAATTAAAATATTAGAATTTGTTAAATCTTGGTTGCATCAACTACCCTAGCTACTCTAATTTTCAAGCACCTATACCAATTAAATTGCCACGTTACCCATTCATCTAAAGTGAACAGTCCTAACTTTCTGAACTTATGTTCTCAATGAGTAGTTCATTGATGTGCAATTTTGACTTGCCAATAACACAAATTCAAGTTTGTGTACTAACAAAACCAATTCAAACCAATATGTTTAGTCCATGGAACATATTAGAATTTTCAAATTGGAGCATATTTTCACAAACAAGAAAAAAATGGAAAACTATTTTCCAAAATAAGTCATCTTGGTCACTGGCATTTGATTGAATATTCATTCCACTATCATGAATAAAAATCTCTAAATCCTATAGTACCTTTTTTTTTTTTTTTTAAATTTTTTAATAGAAAATTTCAACATTTCTTCAAATGTGTGTCCTAAGTTACAAGAGCACTAATGGGATAACAATTTACCAAATTTGACAACACAACAATAAAAACAAAAACAAGCCACCTTCGGCAATAACTCAAATAGTGTTTCAGTATTTTAAAAATCCTAGCTGGCTTTGCCTAATTGGAGTGTTATTAAATTTTCGGGTAAGATGTGGGGATGCTGCTGTGCAACAAAATGGACACATTTCGGGTCCCATTTTGATAATCTAAACCATTCGTGTTTTAGAATACATTAAGTAGAACATGCTTGCAAAAAATCAAGTTAATCAGATATCATTTACCCATTCATACACTCACATTTGTATCTACAAAAATAAATAATAATTGTGATTTAAAGTATTAAAATGAATACAATGTGAGTGGATGAATTGGTAAACGATATCTAGTTAATTTGATTTTTTGTAGGCATGCTCTACTTGCTGTATTCTAAAATGTAAACGGCTTGGATTATCAAAATGGGCCCCGAAATAAGCCCATTTTGCCGCACAACAGCTACTGCTATGCAGCCCACGCAGCAGCATCCCACTTCCTAAATTACTACCTCTTCAATGTTTAAAAAAAAAACAAAAAAAGAAGGAAAATTAAAAAAATTTAACACTCTTTTAGTCAAAACTCAAATCATAGGATTTGTTGCTAAATTAAAGACAATGTAGAATTTACCAGCACAACAGTTTAAGCTTGCATTTTGGTCTAGTGAGATTTATATTAAAAGTTGATTGTTGTGCATTTGCTTCAACTTGTATAATCTTAAATTTAGAACCAAGGACTTTGGACTATGTCCATTAGAGTTGTAAAGGTTTCCATTTATGCATTCAATTCAAATATCCTAACTATGTCACTTTAAGTAGACAATTATCCAATTAGAAATTGAAGGTATTCCTGCTATAGGCCCCAATGGAGATAATGTCAGACCACAGTCTAGAATACTTATAATGGGATCTCAGTGGAGGATGCCAACAATTTTCCTCAATTTTATACTTGCTACAGATAACCCTTCTCCAGAGTGCATTGACTTGATTTCCAAATTTCCACCACCATTTGAGTAGTAAACAAGTATTCACATCTCTAATCCTTCTTATGCCCAGACCCCCTTGATTGACATTCTTTGTTACCTCCACCCATTTCACTAGATGAACTTTCCTCTTTAGATTATTGCCACCCCACAGCAACACAGCCTCAATCTTCTCTATTTCTCTAGCAACACCTTCGGGCATCTTAAATAAAGAGAGGTAGTACACAAGAAGACTGGATAGGACAAAATTGATCAAGGGTGTGAAGGTTGATTTATCTGATGGTAATCTGGTAGCCTGGTAATTTGGTATCTGATGGTTATCTGATGGTCTGCTTTGTTTTGATAATCTGGTATCCTGTTGCTTGGTCTTGGGAAAAAGCTGTTTTGTCTTGGTGATTTGGTGACTAATAAAATTATGTGAGGGTTGAACAATTCTGATCTGTTAGTCTTGGTGACCTGTTCTAATGTTAGTCTTGGTGATTACTATGCTGTTTGCTAATGGTTGAAATCTGCTGCTATGCTGATTGCTAATGGTTGGTTTGCTAATGGTTTGCTCTGTTGTGGCTGTAATTTGGTTGTTTATGCTTCTGGTTTTTTGTTTCTCTCTTTTTGTTGGTTTCTCACCAATTGGAGCTTCGAGCTTGAGCTACTTCCAAGCTCGTCTTTATTGATATACTCTATCATATTTTGTATGTTTCCATCGATAAAGACTTATTTTGCCAATCAGACAAAAAAAAAAAAAAAGATCTATCTTCAACATTGCAAATCATTTGAACTTCGTAAACGTAAATCGGATTTTAGATTTATTTGTACTATTGATTCATACATACAATGGTGAATTCATGCTTAGGCCTTGTACATACTGCCCGTTACATTATCAGAGCGGGACATGCCCAAAGCCATTACATTAACTGCAAGGAGGGTGATTTGTCATAGTTTCAGCATTATGGCGAACTCGTGTCAAATATATAGTGGATTTATGCGCTCTAGCCAAAACAAATCCCATTTCAATTAATACCTTCTCCATTACTATTTTCTCATACACAGGAATACCCCCAGATATTCATGCTTTATTATACATATGCCAATCATAGTAAGGATTGTCGTCACTAATAGATCCATTATTTAGATAACTATAATTTTGTTAACTGAAAATAGAACTTTCTATTTCACTCAAAAAAGAACGATCCTTGTTAATCTCAAAAATATGATTTTCAATATCAACAGAAGGATGAAGTAAGTGCAGCAAGGGTAGTCTCACAATGACAAAGTCGGGGAAGGGCACTTCATTCCTCATTACGAAAAAACAAACACCCATTTATCTGTGCATTTATTTATGCTCTTGGGACAAGATATGAAAAACAATAGTAGTGGGTCATTTTTGCCTCAAAACTGGTTGGGGATCAATAAGAAATTGAATAGACATTCAAGCATGGACTCAATTTGTCGGGGATAAAGCCATACCTACAATAATTAGCTAGCGAGACCGTTCAAATTTTTTAATTTTCTTTTTTTCATTTAAAAAGTTTGACCCTCCTCTGATTTTTTTTGTTTTCTTAATTTGCATTTGGAGGACTTATATTTATTTTTAATGTGTCTCACAACCAAAAGTAATCTAGGCAGTCATTTCCTTCTTGGAGTTGGAATGGATAGGTTCAAGAGATGATAGAATTAAGGATACCCACCTGAGAAACTAATCCAATCCATAAGAATGTACTAAAAAATACAACAATTTCGCTATTTGCCAATCATCAAGAGAAGCCAATACAATGGGAATGCTAATCAATAAGAATGATGAAGTAGCAATTAATGCAAAAACAACCAATTGGAAAGTAATAGTTATCCTTTTAATCCTCCAAGCTACCAACCAATCCCTCTATTAGCCAAAACATTTTAATGCAAGTCAAAAGTGTTATCGGGGCCCAAAATAGCTGTTCTAATTCTAGTTCATGACAAGACAGTATAGGAACTATTGCTTAGGACTTTGTAAACAAGAAACCAACCCACCATGAAACCATTAAGCTCAACAGATTCGACGTACATGTCAACCAAATCATTCAAATCAATAGTAAATGTTTACAAAAAATGACTGCAAAATTTACCAGCTCTGGTATGTAATTCATATCTCCTTTCACTTTTAAGCTCATAAGTTTGAACTTAACCCCGCTCCTTTGACCTATTTGTTTCTCATTGTTCTCCGGCTGCTCCACAAACTTGAATACTGTTATTAAGTATACAAATTTGGGTGAGGAGAAGAAATGTAAAGACTAAAGTATGTTTCTTTTGGCTGGATGTAAGAATTAGACACTAAGGCCTTGTTTGGCAAGTGGTGATTTTAGCTAAAAAGTCAAAAAGTCACTAAAAAAATAAAAAAGACAACAACTTATACTAAAAAGTCAAAGATTCTATTTTCTCTATACTTTTTGCACATCTTTTTATAAAAAATTAAAAAGTTATCCCAAACATACTATTTTTTTTAACATCATATTTTAGTTAAAAAGTCAAAAAGTTACTACAAAAGCTTATTCCCAAACGAGGCCTAAATTATATCAATGGATGCAGAATCAGAAATTTTATCAAGGAGAGAGAGAGAGAGAGAAAGAGAGTATTAAGAAAGATGATGTTACCAGTTGCAATAAGACTTTCACCAGGAGCAATAATACCTCCAGGAGGACACATGTAACAACTCTTCGGTGCATTTGTTTGAAACTGAAACAATAACAACCTGTTACCAGTTGGATGATTTGAATGACAACAAACTTATGGTGATTATTGAAAACAAAAGATTACAAACAGGTGGCATAACACTCTATAATTTAAGGATTTATTTATAAACCCATAGTAACAAAAAATTTACAAACAAGGACAGATACGTAAACACGTGGATATCATTTTCATTTAAAGACAAATAATTTGGAACAATTAAACTGTCTGGCTAACTGCTTAGGATGGCTAACCAAATGTATGAAAATCTCATATGGATAAGGGGTGTATAACTTAATTTGAATCAAAATTTAAGAAACTACACTAAGAAATTGCAGTTTTAGTGACTACTTTTGGCGACACTATCAAAATTACGTAGCTAAAAGATTCTTTCTGCGACGCAAAAATCATTTTCATCGCTAAAAAGGTTAACATTAGCAACGCGATCAACAAGCCGTTGCTAAAAAATCAAATATAAATTAGGCACCTAAAAAAAATTAGCATTCCAACATGAGGAAAGTTTTAGCAATGATCAATGAGTTTCAGCGACGAAACAGTCCTTTGCTATTAGTATAAGGGTTACGACGACGTAGATGGCACGTCGGCAAAGGTTTAAGTCTTTATTGACAAACGTGCGTTGGGTTGTTGTAGGTTTCTATCTATACAATATAAAGCATCAATGAGAAGTGAACAGTGTTTTCGGACCTCGGGTGAGTGTTCTCATCATGATAAAAAGTCTTATTTGCCCTTCTTGATACTTTGGTGGGGTTAGTAATGAAAAATCACTAAAAGAAGAAATGGTTGCTATTCTGCCACCTGTTTCTTTTCCTCATCTTTCTATTTTCCTCTTCTCTCCCCTTGATTGAACTGCTTTGTTTCCTAAAAAAATTAAAAAAAATAAACTCTTCTGCTCACTCTTCTCTGTCGATATATGGCTTCACCATGGGTTCACCACCATCAACTTCTCAATAGGTTCACCGCCATTAACTTCGGCATCGGATATTGCTTAATGAGTTCAATAGGTTAACCAAAAATTTGAAATTTCAGGTTATATTGATTTTGTTCAGTTTGCATTCATAGGGTTTTGGCTGTTTCATAAATTTTGGTTCTAATATTTCTTCTTATACTTTTATAAATAGCTTATTATCTAGCTTTTCTATAGAATCTGTTGATTTATGTCTGATTTCTTTTTATTTATTTATTTATTATTTTGTCTTTGTTTTCAGATCAGATCGATCCTACCTCAGATTCGTTAAGATGGATTTTTGCCTCTGTACACATTGTTGATGATTTTGTCAGGGTTGGTTTTCTTCTCTTATGTTTGTTTTTTTTCCCTTTTTCAGTTGGTTGATTAAGTTTATTCACACATTGTTTTTGGTTCTTTGGGTAACATTAATAATTTATTGTGATTTTGATTTCTATTTTATGATAGAAAACTAGGGTTTTGATTTGGGGATTTTCATTGAAAAATCCGGAATTTTAAGCCAAGTTTGGGAAGACTAAATAAGTGTATTTTTTGATTTTTTTTGTATTATGTGTAGAAAAAGTAGAGAAGAGATGTTGATTGATGTGACCCAAAAAAGATAAAAAGATGAAATAAGTGCACTTTTAGCCAAACTTGGCCTTATTGAGAGCTCAAAAATTAGGGTACTATTTTAGGTTGTGAATTTTTTTTTTCTTTTACTTTCTTAAATGTGAGTTGGGAAGACTATGAATCTAAGTTGGAGAAATTGAAACCTTATTGTCAAAATAATAGTCTCTCTATTTCAATCCATCTATATCATCACGTCTCATCGTGAAGTAATTATGAGGAATTGTTTTTTTTGTTCTTTACCCGTAATAATTCTTGCTTTTTTGTTTCTCCATCAGATATTTTTTATTCTTTTCTTTCTTTCTCTGATGTTTTGGAGTTTTATACTGCAGTTTGAGCTTATTATAGTTTATATGGTTTCAATTAATTTTGTTTTAAAAGAAAACTTATGAGTTTTGAGTTCTCTTCATCTATTAGGCCTAATGGTTTGGTATTGAAAGGGGTATTGATTTCTCATGATTTAATTCTTACATTGGTTTTTGTAAGGTTTAATTCATCATTTTGGTTGATCATGTTTGTTATTGTTCGTATTTTGTATTATATTTTTTTTATTATTCCACTGCTTTTACTGGTTTATTTATTTCATAGGGATGTTTTTGAATTAGTTTCTATAAAAAGCTTATTATCATTCATGTGTGCATTTTCCTTTTTTATTATTTGTTTTAATAATGTCAATAGTGCAATGTAATAATGCCTCTGTTTAATGTATTATTATTATGACGATTGTTTTTCATCTCTATCTCTTCTTCCTCAGTTTTTTGGTGGGTCTTTTTTGTTTTCCTTGCTCATTTTCTCCATGTTTTCTTCTGTTGTGTGTTTTCCAGCAAATGGCACAACTTAAGTCGGGATTTTTTCTTCTACTATGAATTAACGATTTATATTCTTCTATTTTCTTTTGGCTTTTCTTTAATTTCATTGCTTATTTTCTCTATGTTTTTCCTTTCTCCTACGTTTTCCAGCAGTTCAATTGGAGCTAGAATCAATAAAGTTGATATCCTCTTCTACAGATGTTGGTTTTAATAATTTAATTTAATTTTTTTTTTTTTTTTTACTGATTTTTATGATTACTCTGAATACTATGTTTCTTTCACTTATATTTTCTTCTCATTTTCGTTTTATTTGACTGCTTACCTTTGTCTATCTTTTTTCCTTGTTTGATTTAAGTGGATCAGCTGGACTTCAGAACTTTATAGTTAATCTTTCTTCTACGGATGTTGACTTTCTGCGTTTGGAATTGAAACTTTATCTCTTAAGGATTGAATACAAAGCAGTTTATCTTCTACAAGGGGTCTATCGAGGTTCGCTATTTTCATTTTATAGTACATTTTTTTGGTTTATATTTTTTTGGTCATGATTTAGTTTGTTGGTTTATATTTTTTTGCTGATGAATTGTTGTGTTACTATTGTACTTGATGTATTTACTTTTCTTTTTCTTTTTCCCTTTTGAAGGGTTGTGTGGTTATTGTGATTTGTCTTCTGGGTTTCCTCGTGGATTGGATTTCTTTCTGTTCAGGTAAGAAATGTTTTAGTTTTTTGTGAAGATATGTTTTAGATTAGTACCTATCCCCAGGAGCATGGTAAGTCATGGATTTTTGGTGTGTTAACAATAACATATTCTAAAAATTAAATTAATTACTTATTGACCGACCAGACTTTTTATTATTATTTATTATTGTGGTGACTTTGCTTGGTGCACTGTCTGGGTGATGATGAATAAAGAGACACGGAGGTTATCTAAGATTCCAGATGAAGTTTGAGGGGAAATAGGTCCATATTTTCTGGATTCACCTCTTGTTCTGGACTAGAACAACAGATAATTGCCAAAGCTTAATGAAAGCATAGCAGATTACATTCGTACGGGTTCAACTGTAAGTTAAAGACTATTTGATTGTAATGATTATTTACCTCTGTTATGCAACATATTACTGCTTTTTCTACTCAAACTTTGGTTTGTTTATATGATTTGTGCATTTGATTGTCACAATTACACTTTTGTTTTCATTTTTCTTATCTATCAAGTGCATTTCTAATTATGTTTAAAATCATATGTTCTGTTTTGTGTCTACATGTTAGGTGGTGAAAAAAGAAATGTGATGATTTATTTATTTTATTTTTTGCATTTGATTATTGAAATCAATTTTTGTTGTTATCTCTATCAAATCAGATTAGTTTTACAATTTATTTTTTTTATAGCCAGTTCAAATATTAAAAAAAAAAAATGATGTACAATCACTTTCTTGATCTCTTATTTTTATTTTAGTTTTCTTGTACAAAATGTCTTAAATTATTCTAACCACCACAACTAATCCCACTGTAACAATCCATCTTGATATTGTTACAGTCCTGTGATGCACAAGATTTAACAGGCAAATGCTGAGACTGTACTTTTGTCATGTGCTGCACTTGTTCTTTGAGTTGTGTAGTCGGCTGCAGCTTAGGCTTTGACTTAGGCTCTAATTTTGCTTGTGTTTAAGATCTCCTCAGATTTCTTATGTGATTTTGCAATAGTTTACACCCAAGGTAAATTCTCTAAGCATGTATGTTCCTCTTTCATTGCTTGGAACTATTATTCATGTATATTGCATGATTAGTGTTGAAACTGATTGCTGGGCCACTAATATATGATTAGAATTTGGTTGATTTTGATTGATAGTTATGCTAGAATTCCCCAAAGAGGATCCTGATTGATGATATGTTGAGAAGAAAGTAGTTGGGAAATCTCAGTAGAGTACTTTAAGAGTCATTTTCATTACATGGTTGGCTTTGGAATGTGCTCCAACGCTACTGTTATACTGATTCAAGATTTTAATACTATCATGAACAAGTAATTTTGGAATGGTGTTTGCTTCTAATCCTATTGTCATGATGGTTATACATCATGAACAATTCATGAAAACAACAGACTACATGTTAGAGATATTTGCAAAACCACTTAGAATTGAAACTCATAACTTCTTTATGTTTTGTATTTCAGATTGTCGTGAAGTAACACATTATATTGAAATGGTTTGGTTGTTCAAAGAAGGAAAAAAAGTTACTAGAAGAAACATCTCTTGCCTCATTAACCTAAGAAATGCTAATTGCCATGGTTATTCGACAGTTATAGAAACATCTATGGGTTACACTAAGGCCAATGTAATAAATACATCGTTTTAATTGAGATTGACTTGATTTTATTTTTATTACTTGGTTTCTCTTGTAAGTATTACTGTGTATAGACTTAAATTTTGAATTGTAAGAACACATGTGATCTATTGTTGTTACTTATATAATTAGAGTTTTTTTAATATCAATGCATTGATGTATGCGGATGTAATTTATTACTATTGAACAATAAATATTTCTTATTGAAAAGTAATTTTTTATTTGTGATGGTGTAATTTTTGCTATCTCAAATAACAAATTATTTTTTTGAAAACAACTAAATTTTTTGCTGATGAAGCCTATTTGTCACCAAAAGCCTACTTTTGCAAACTCATATTGAGTCGCCAAAAGTATTATTTTTGCCGATGCAAATTTGGGTCGGCAAAGTGTCACACAATAATCTTATTTGAGCCATTTTTGCCAACGCAATGGTAAATTGGTGACAATAAATGAAGGCTTTTACCGACTAAATGTTTGTCGCTAAAGATGTTACTTTTGTGACCCAATGATATATTTGTCGGTAAAAGTCTTTCCCGACACACTTTTGCCAACGGCTTGCCAATAACAGTCATAACCGAACTTATAATCTGGGTAATAACATGAATGACAATAGCTAACACAAGCCAAATATTAACATCAAGCAACAAAAGAACAGCTAATGGACAAAGGCATAAATTCCATACCTTGAAAGCTACACAAGACTTGCTTGTGTTTTTTATCGAAATTGCGCTCTTGACCTGTTTACCACGTTCATCTTGCCAAAAAAAAAAAAAAGTCCAAAAAATAGTTAGTCATGTACATAACAATTTGCAAAGAAATCAGATATCTTTAGGGACATTTTTGAAAACTACTCTTCCTCATAACAAACATAAACCCCAGACAAAAATAATAGAAAAAAGATACTGAACAACACATTCCCAATCAATTTTCAAGAGTAAAACTGAAAAAAAAAAAAAAAGACAAACAAAAACAAAAACAAAAAACAACAACCCAGTGATCCACATTGATCAAAGCAACTAAAATTAATAAACAGATTAAAGAAAAACTAATCCAGTGGCATAAGAATTTAGTTAGTGTTTTGGGAATTAGGAAAAAAGCCCGTTTATTAGTTTTTAGAAAATTGATGTGATTCAAATAAGTCAATAAGTCGGCTTTTTCCTAGTTATCAAAATAGGCCTTAACCCAATTAGAAACTCTCAATTCTACTAAATGTCAACAACAATTTATCAAAAAAAATAAAAATAAAAATAAAAAAAATCATACAATAGAAAGAAAAGCTCACATTCAAAATAACTAAGTATATGTATATATTTCAAGATACATACATATATGTACAAATACAGCCAAAGTTGGTTTGATCACCCAAATTATGAAACTGAAAACCCCAGGATAAAAAAATAAAATGTATACATATCAAAGCTCATGCATCTATAGAATATATATGGGTATAGGTTGTGTGTGAAGGAGTGTAGAACGTACAGGGAAAGTAGAGTTTGTTAGGTGGATCGAGACAGAGTCTGCGTCTAGCAGGAAGCAGAGACATCACCATAGACGAGATTTTGTTGGAGTATGAACCAACGTTGGTAGTTATCGGACCCACAACTTGGCTCTGCCGATAAGCTCTATTCGAAGATGGAGAAGAAGACAAAGAAGAACCAGTACTGTTGGATTGCCAAAACGGCATGTTACAGAAATTCCAAACCTTCTCTTTCTCTTTCTTCTTCTTCTTCTTCTTTTCATCTTCATTCAGGTCCATTTTCTGTTCGAATCAATCTGACCCCACTTCTCAGCCAGCAAAGAACGGTTTCAAATCATTTTTTTTAATTATTTTTTGCAAATATATATCTATCTATACTATATATTAAATAAAAAAAAGTTTTTAACCCAAGTCTGTAGGAACTCTAATCTCTCAATCTAAATTTTCTGATTTTTTTTTATTTAAAAAAAAATTCTTAGTATTTTATTAACTTCTTCCAACTCTCAACTCTTACCTTCATAATAACACTTTAATGTATTAAGAACAAGCATAAAAAAAATTCTTTGAAATCTAACACATATGAATTCCTTAAAAAGTCCCAACACATATGATTATTATCCCTCATAATAACACTTTAATGCATTAAGAACAAATATAAAAATTTTTTTTGAAAAGTCCAACACATATGATTATTATCAAAATATTAAACTTTAATATAATATAAAAAAGAAAAAAAATAAGACATTTAAAAATATATATATATTTAAAAATCACAATTCATATATATAGATAATTATAAACACAATCCGTGCATAGTACGAGTGATATGTTAGTATATATATATACAAATTCACTTTTTCTACATCTACTCTTTAGATGGACTGATGTCAATAAAATGATTAATTGATATTTAAATATTTTTTAATTATTAATTAATTATTTTCTTGATACATTACTAAGGTTAAATTTGGCATCTCTAAAAAAGTCAAAAAGTCACTATCTTAAGTCATATTATTTTATTTAAGTCATATCACGTCTCTAACACATCCCTCTGTATTTCATAAAAAGTCAAAAACAACTCCTAAATTTAAAAAGAGTAATGTTATATACATCAATTAGTATACTATCTAGTGTACCAATTGATAAAATGACATAATTGAAGATGTTTTTAATATTTATAATTTGTATAATGAATAGAATTAATAATAAAATCATAATTAATATCGATACATTAATTAATATACTACTTGACACATGTATTTCCACTCATTTTAAAATTAGATCTAATTTTTGAATTGGAATAACAAAATACTCTTTTTATATCTATGTGTGGAGGAGCGATACATCGTTGTCACAAATATCTGAGGCTTGTTGGTTTTCGTTTCGACTCTGCGTTCTCTGTGTGGGGATTGGGAAGTGGAAGTGGCTTGTGCGCTGTGCTTTGTGGTGCTCTACTTTTGAAGGAGAAGTTATTTGGTGGTCTTTCAGCACAACTACGTGATGTTTAAAATTATTATGATTGATCATAAAATCAAAATTTATAATTTTATATTAAATAATTAAGAAATAATAAAAAACATGATGAATAGTGATTGATGAGTAGAAACATGAGCGCGTTGCACCCAGTAATACCGAATAATTTTTGCTGTTGAAATGTAATGTGGGAGTTTTTCGAGATGGGTCGGGTCTTAAAACGTGGGAATTGGCTGTATGTTTTGATTGGTGCATTGCGTGTTGCTCTGATTGGCCGCTTCGGCGGTTATGATTCCCCCTTTTGCGTCTCACTTTATTACATTTTTTTTGGAACTTTTGGCCATTGGCCTAATTTTTGGAATTTATTTAAGAGTAAAATTTGGGTTTTTTTTTTTTTTTTTTTTTTTTTTTTTTTTTTTTTTAAGGTCTTTGGTATTATGATTTTATAATATAAATGATACTCAATATTTTTATAATATCTAAAGTCCCTCAACATCAATCTAGAGAAAATTCAACCAGAGAAAATTGGTCCAAAGAAAATTAGTCCAGAGAAATTTCAAATTTTTCTGGCCTCCTTAGCCTTTCATAGACTCTCCAGAGAAATTTCAAATTTCTCTGTCTTCCATATACTTCTCACTCTCCAGAGAAATTTCTCTATGGCTTCTTTATCTCATCATTAAGATTGTTTGGTGAAATATTACCCATGTTCCAAAGCTAATCCATCTTGACTTGAATTTTACTATTATTAGGTTTGTGATTTTGGATTATCTCGAATGAAACATAGCACATTTCTTTCTTTAAGGTCAACTGCAGAGACGGTAAGCAGTACTTGTGAATTTATAATTTAGCCCTATTCCTCTACTACATGCTTATATTTTGAGACTGAAAAACTCTATTGCAGATTGAAGTTCTTCAAAACTATACACTTTGAGGGATTGAGCTATAATGGTTATACTCACCAAGAACTCCTTGGATTCTTCCTCCACTGTCATCCCCAATTTGAATCTCAAATCGACGATTCTCACACTCGACACTCTAGAGAAATTTTAGGCTCAATACTCTAGAGAAATTTGACTTCACCTGTCTTCCCACAAAATTATCTCTCTAGAGAAATTTTAAATTTCTCTGCCTTTCCACAACATTACCTCTCCAGCAAAATTTTGAAATTTCTCTGGATCAATCCAGAGAAATTTCAGTTCAAACCCAAAGAATTTCTCTGGGAATATATCCACACCTGATGTAGATTTCACAATGGAGTTGTTTGATATATTGCCATTTTTGTCTACCTTTTCCACTTGTAAAGCCCCCTTTACTGATTCAGAGATCCTACCAAGAGGACTTGAATATGTATCTGCCAAAACCTTATCCCCCTTTGTCAAATTTGAAGCGGGATTTTTATGACATCGATAAATTGGAAGGAAGGAAAAGACTGGTATACTACTTGGTCAGTACCAGCACCGGAAAATCCATGTGATGTTTATGGATTTTGTGGAACTTTCGGGGTTTGCAACAACAATAATACTCCAATATGTCAATGCTTGAAAAGGTTTGTACCTAATTCAGCTGAGGAATGGAGCAAAGAAAATTGGACAGCTAGGTACGAAGACGATGGTGGTGCGGTGGATGTGAGAGCGGTGTGGGAGATGAAGAGATTGGTGGACCTAAAGGAGTTGAAAGGAGATCACAATCGCTGCCACGCAGCTCTCGTCTCCGCCTATCGCTGCCCGTCCCTCCGCATACGTCGACACAATCTCTAAAAGTTTCAACAATTTCTCGATCACCGACGCAACTGTGTTCGAATCGGAGAAGAAGACCCTGAGCGGCAACGCCATTGACGGTAAAGGTGAAGTTCAATCGACTGGAGAATAAAGTCAGAGATGAGGAACAATAGTTGATTTGGACAGGTCTAAGAATGGAGAAGTTTAGAGAGAGAGAGAGAGAGAGAGAGAGAGAGATAAGTTTTGATTTGGTAAGGTCAAATTTCTCTGATATATGTTTAGGGACCTTAGACATCAAAAAATAATTTTGTGGATCTCTTCCATTATGAAAAGTGGGAGAGGGACCCTAAACTAATTTTCCCTAAAATTTATTTGGTATCATGTAAATAAGTATAATATTTTGTTTTGTTTTTTTTTATATAAAAAATGTAAAAAATTAGAGAGATAATATAACGTAATTGTACATATCTAAATAAGTACGCTTATTTAAGAAATGCCAAATAACTAAGTTTGGAAAGTTTTATTCCACCCATAAAAAATCTTTAAGGGTTGTTTGGGATAATTTCAGTAAGTATAATTTCTTGACTTTTTATAAAAAGATGTACAGAAAAGTAAAGAAGTGATATAATCCAAAAAAAATAAAAAGTGCACTGATATAGCACACCCCAAACAAGTTCTAAGTACACACTATTTATTTTGTTTATATATAAATTTTCGAATAAAAAACAAATGTTCACACATAAATTGATGGAAAAAAAAAAAATTGTTCAAATATATATTCCGTTCAACTGTTTATCTCTGAACAATACTTTTGTTCATAAATTTATAGCTGGATATTTGTCTTTTGTTCGAAAGTTTATATCCAAATGATATAAATGGTGTGTTTTGAGATTTTTTATAGTGTGTAAATAGAATTACGCAACCAATTTTTTTAAAAAGATTTTTTCTAATTTTGTATTCAAAAAATTCACTTATTAAATTTTTATCTCTCTCCCTTGCACAAAATATATGAACGAGATTTGAATAATAATCCCCGCCTTTGTCTTTGGAAGGATTTCTCTAAGACCAGATTTTATTTACAAAAATGTTTTGTGGCACTAAAAAAATGGACACTAATGTCCTTAATTTCTAATCTAGGTAACTGTTTTTTTTTTTTTTTTTTACCTTATATGAAAATTCGGGACATTAGTGCGCCCAATTTCGGGCACTAACCACAACCGTTTTATTTATTATAACTCTCGCAACAATAAAATATTAGCTACCAAGGACGGCTCGTGACCACCAAACACTATCACTCTTGATGACGCTCACAAAATACCCATAATGACGGTCGTAATAATTGGTAGTTATAAGTAATCATGTTTGGTCAGTTCGTTATAGTTATAGTCACTATGGAAAGAAATGGGAATGAAGGATCTGTGTGCTCAAGCATGGGGGTCAATATGATTGATGGTTTGTATTAATTAGGTATTCATTTTGGTATAGTGCGGTTGATAGGGATGGCAATTTAAACTCGGTCCGATAGAGAGTCGATCTCCCGATCCCGATTAAGACAGGTTTTTCTTGAAAATTGTCCCCATAAGGCCATGAATGGTATTAAAAATTAAATCCTCGATAATTTTCGGACCAAAAACGGTAATAATTTCTCCAAACCCGGCCCCGGCCCGGCCCGGCCCCGAACATCCCCTAACTGTCTTTATATAGATATATATATGTGTTAACCTTTATTATATTATATATGTATATGTTAAGCTTTATTATATTACTAGTGTATGCCCGTGTCTAAAGGCACGGTGTAAATAATATTAGAATAAAAAATATAATTATAATTTGTACGTATCATGTTAAAATTTATAGGGTCTATAGAACCAGATAAAAGATCAAGTCAATACTCTTACCAGTAGTTTGTGGTGAACACTTAATACACTGATCAGTGTCATGGTATCCCAAACCAAAAATATCTGATTAAAATAACATAATACAGACAACATATGTATTGATTTTTGTTAAATGTAACTACATTTTTGTTAGTTTTTTTTTTTTTTTTTTTGTTATTATACTGGTTTAGAAACACAAACACAGCCCTATTGGTAGTTATTATATTGGTTTTTTTTGTTAAATGTAACTACGTTTTTTAACTTCATTGCTTTCTAATGGCTTAATATTATTTTCATTCGTTCTCAAAAAAATATTATTTTCATTCCTTTAAATCTGTGATCAACATTTCAGTTCATCCAAATGCATGTTTTTTGACAACTAAAGTGAGCCGACAATGTATTGCAGGATCTAAACCTAATGGTGCTAAGCCAAATAAGGGAAAGAACTTGAGTGTTATAATCAAGAGTGTCATAATCTTAAGAATCATATTATCTAAACTTATTTTCTGTTTTGAAAACTGTTAATAATTATGCATCAAAACTGTAGCCGTATAAAACTTCATATACATTAGACATGTGTTAATGAGACAAACATAATTGAAATTTTCCGTAAGCACAATGCGGTGATAAACTAATGAGTAGAAACCCAGCTTATACATAAACTCAAGCACTTATTCCAGTAGCTCAAAATACAGACTAAATTGTCTAAATTGTCTCAAAATAGAGCACATATTCCAGTAGCTCATAAACTCAAGCACATATTCTAGTAGCTCAAAATACATATTCCAGTGCACATCTCTAAATTGTCTCAAAATACAGACTCAAACTAAAGGCTATAAAATGGTTCTGTTTATGCACAATGGTAAATTCATGAAAATCATTGACGAAAAGAAGAAAAGTAAACATTTCGAGTAATGAAAAGAAGAAAAGGAAACATTTCGAGTATGAACAAATGTTATGCGCTTGCGCCATTACTTACAGCAGTACACAACAACAACAGCGCTATTAGCGAATCATGACAGTATTAAACGGAGGATATCTCCCGATAGCTTGAATGACTTCTCTGTTTCTTCCAAACAGTGGTTCTTCTCCCTAGTCCAGTTCTGATTGAACCCCCACATATTTTGCATTAAAAACCAGCATGATAACAATGTAGTTATATAAAAAAAATTATTCAATATAAAAATGGACAAAAAAGGAGATATGTTGAGGGAAAAGATATATATATATATATATATAAACAGCACCAAGAGAACTACCTCAGCAACTCGATTCAGCTTCTCCCTCACATTCTGCAACAGTTGGGAAAGGTCCCCATTCCATTTATAGAATTCCAGCTCCTCCTTGTTTAATATCTTTTCAGCTACCTGAAATCCAATTAAACTTATAAACTTTCCTTTAGTGCATCACAGCCAAATGAATTAAGGTTTTTGCAACAACCCCCAAGGCCTACTTCAATAAACACTGCCAAATCCACCTTCTCCAAGCTCGTTGTCATAATTAAAATTGTTTGTAGCAGCATGCAATTCCTTCAAAGAAAAAATCCTCCACGTTGGCTGCTTCTTCCCCTGTCCTTTCCTGTGCAATTAAGCACTCACAAATTAGGGGGAAAATCTTCCATTTGATATTTCAATTAAATTTTAGATGTTTCACTTCAGATGCTAAGCAAACTCAGTTAAGTTCTGCACAGTTACTATGGCAGGATTAAGCTCATTTTTTTGATTTCTCATACACTAAACTGTAGGATTTTTGAAAAATAAAAGATTTTCTTGACAACCAAACAGAGGGAAAAGCACTTCCTTCGCCCAAATTATGTATGTTCTCTCTTGAATTTTGCATTACACATTAAAATAAAAAATAAATAAAAAAACCCAATCATAATTTGAGGTCAAAGAAGGGCACCACAACCACCCATCAGAGTTTAAAACACTTAACAATCTAAAAATTATTTTACAAATTAACAGAAAAACAATAGTCTTAGCTTCGAGCAATTATTTACTAAACTGTAAGGATTTTTTTTTAAAAAAAAGAAGAAGACTTCACCCAGGGGTTGTTAGATTATTCCATCAAAGCTAGCAGATTACACAACAAAACTCAAATGTGAAGGGCTTGAGACCCAAATTGATCTAACTTAATTCTTTTATGAATTTGCTGTAATAATCTTCCATCAAAGTCGGCAAACTGCACGATTAAACTCAAATGTGCAGGGCCTGAGACCCAAATTGATCTCCCCTATTTTCCCAAGCCTTCCCTATCCTTTTTCTTTCTCCCACCGATGCCCAACCAATCTCAACAAATCAAGTTTATCAAATTAATTCACAATAATAATAAGAATAAATAAATAAATAAAGGGATAATCCTAAATAAAGTAACAAAATTAAATAGGAGAAAGAAAAATGAAAATTTGGAATAAGAACCATCGCCATAGATGCGGCCCAATTCGAAGTGCAGCAACCTCCCTAAGAATCCACGATACGATCAGAGAAAGTGCAAAGAGACCTATCATAATCCGAGCGGACCGCCGGCTAATCCTCGAGACCACCGTCCGGCAAGCATCGCACGCGCAAGAAGCCGCAAACATGTTCTTCAACAATCAATTACCCAAAATGACACTTTTTTTGTGAAACCCTAAATCAGATAATTAAACATAATCATCATCAAATCGTAATTAAATTGATAATTTATTCGATTATGCTTTGGAAAACCCTAATTGTGAAAGAATTAAAGCATTAAAGAAAACAGAGAGTTGCTATATATATATATAGTGTACCTGAAGCGATTGATGTAGAAGAAAACACACGATGATCGATGGAGAGTTGAACAAAGAATATCAGAGAGAGAGAGAGAGAGAATAGCTTTGCAGTCAAGTATTGAACACCCGATTGAATGAATAGCACACACTCTCTGAACAAATCTGATAAAGCCACCACACCACCATTTGAAACATCATTGAGGTTGTGGCTAGGAGAGAGGGAGGAGGACAGGAATAGGGGGTTCGGGTTTGGGTTTCCGGTGAATATTGTTGTTGTTGTTGTTACCAAGATCAGCTGATTCAAATGGTTGTACATTGGATATTCTGGTGAACTGGGTTGGGTATGCCGTAGCTCTTGCAGTGTTTGATGACGAAGATCTTCTTCAGAGTCTCTTCTTCTGGCTTTTTCGTGTCTGCTAATTGGGGGTTAGTGTTGGTCTTGGTTTGATTTGGAGGTGGGTCTGGAAGTGCATTTGGAGAGGAACAAATGGTGGTTTTCTTGCTCAAACAACTACCCAGTTTAGTCGGAGAGAGAGATGGGAATTACACAGAAGAATAGGATGGAAATGAAGGGAAATGAGAGAGAGAAACAGGTGTTTTTGGTGGTTCTATTCAAAAAGAATAGAGAGTGAGAGAGATAAAGACGAAATGAGAAGGAGACGTGGTAAAGAGGGAAGGTGGGGAGACGTGGGCAGGTGAAATGCTCAGAAAGAAATGTTTGGGCGGGAATCTAAAATTCTTATATTAGTTTATACATTTTTAAGCGTTGGATGTTATTATTAAGAGTCATCTTAGCTGTTGAAATATCTTAGTAGGACAATTATTTCTAAGACATTTTCAAAAAGCTTTCTCCCTTATTATATAGATATATATATGTTTAGGCGAGGCTTTATCTCAGATTCTCAAATCTCTCTTTCACTCTCTAACTCTCCACTCTCTCTCTCTCTCAACTCTCTCACTGAACTCTCTCTTAACTCTTTCACTGTCTCACTCTCTCACGATCCTCCATGACCTTCTTCATCGCCGATCCTCCTCTCCATGGCCTCCTCCGTCGCTTCCTCCGTCACCAACTGTGAGATCTAGGTTCAAATCAAAATAGAGTTTTAGAGAGAGAATCCATGACTGTTGTTTGTTGATAATTTTTTCAAATTTGTTGATATTTTTTTAGATATGTTGTTGATAATTGTTGTTGATGATTTTTTTAGATTTTTTTCCTTTCTCAGATTTTTTTTTTTTTTTTTAAGTTGATGATTGTTGATGATGAATTGAAACATACTGAAAATAGATTTTTTTTTCTTTTGTTCTTGTGTTGAATAAAAAAAATAAAAATAAAAAAAGTCAGGGTTTTTTTGGGGTCGGGGAAATCTGATCCCCATTAGGGGGCGGGGGGTGGGGGAGGTGGTGGCATCCCTGCCGGGGATTGGAGGTGGGGACGGAAATTTTTTTATCTTCGGGGATCGGAGACAGGGAGTGTAATCCCCGGCCCCGGTCCGGCCTGTTGCCATTCCTAGCGGTTGAGAGAACCTATGAGGTAAGGCGATAAATTAGTCGAGTAAAATAAAATAATAAATTGTTCAAATTTAACTTTAAAAGTTAAGGAATTTAAAACTGGATTTCAACTTGGCTTATCTATATTGAACCAATTTCAGACAAATTTTTAATAAATCAAATACAAATTGAAATCAAGTAACTTGGTTTATTTGACGGCCCTACTTGTGGTTACCAACCACATGATGGCCTTTGATTCTCTGATCTAGGGTGGGACAGATAATGGGGTTGCTATGCACTGCAAAAGGATTATAATTAGGTATTTGGATTGTAAGTTATGGTTTGGTGTGGTTTTATGTGAGAAATATAATTGATTTACATTAATCTACTATTGATAGTTATGATGTGGAATTCTGGTTAATATTGTATACAATAGGGGTGTTTGGGAAGCAATTTTTTTGGTTTTTTTGGCTAAAATAGCACTAAAAGATAATATAGGCTAAAATAGCCAATACGACAAAATGTTACATCAAATCCATAATCATTTCACTTTTTATCTCATAAACATCACATCTAATTACAAAAAAATCTAACTATCTTTCCAAATATAAAAATTTTAGCCTCCTAAAATAGTCAAAAATTAAAATAGCCTACAAAAATAGCAATTTCCCAAACTCTGATTAATATGCCTTCAAAAATTATAAAATTTCTTATTTTCATGAAATATCTATAATTTAGAAACTATGGAATTTCATAGATTTATGATTTTTTAATAGTGAAATTTACTGTTTTGAATTTTTTTTTTTTGGTTGAAAAATTGTGAAATTTCACACTTTCAAAAGAGAAAAGAAAAAGAAAAAGATAATAACCAATTAGTCCTATTTTACTTTTAAAATTACTATTGAGTTCTATCAATTTTCAATATAGAGAACTAAGTTATTTTTTTTTTAATAAAACATTACTAACAAGTTCATTCTTTCATAGTGGTGCATGCTATTCTAATTTTACCCCACATTTAATATGAGCAATAATTTATAAATAATTTTAAATTAATTAACATTACAAAATTCAATTGAAAAAAATATTTAGATTTATATTAAAAAAATATAAGTAACAATTGGATCAAAACAACTTTAGTATAAAATGCGTCATTTTTTTTATTATTTCTAATTATGAATTTTATTTGGTATAAACAATTTAACAGGTTAAATACTATTAAACTTTCAAAGTGTTATAAAAAATAATACTATGACAAATTTATATATTTCTCAATATATAAGATAGTTAATAAATCTTGTACATATATCTTTGTTTATGAAAATTCATTTAATTCAACAATTAAAAATATTGGTCATTTTTTCATTGTGGTTTATAATATTTTTAATATTTTAATAAAATATAATAATTTTTAGAATTATAAATATATAATTTGCTTAGATTAAAAGTACTTATGAAATTATTGTTGCTATAAAATGAGGGGTATAAAATTGGGATAACATAAACCATTATGAAATAATGAACTTGTTGGGAATGTTTTTATGAAAAATAAGATTTAGTTGTCCATATGAAAATTGATAGAACTCAATAGTAATCTTAAGAGTAAAATGACTTATTGGTTATTTTCTCAAAAAAAAAAAAAAAAAAAAATCATATTAAATATGGATGTTTGTTTTTCTTCTTGTGTATCTCTACTTGTATAATTTGTTTAAAATTTACTAGAAATCCAACAAGAGTCCATCTTTATCTATGATTTGTAGGGGTATTTGTTTGAACGAACTAGATAAGAGCAAACTGCAATACAATAGATTATTAGCCGTAAATAAATAGTCACTGAACTATTTAGTTAGAAATTGTGTGTATTTGACTATTAGTCTGACTTTTACTAAACTAACCAAAAAATAAATTAGTAAATTTATTGGATATGGAGCTCAATCCCACACTTCAATCTCATGAAACAAATAACCCCTACATGGTCTTTAAATTTTGAATTTTGAATTTTGAATTTTGAACTCTTGATCTGCTTTTTTTCATATTTTTTAATGGGACATGTACACATAAGTCCTAATTTATCAACTTATACTCCATTAAGTTCTAACTAAGATTTTTTGAACTTTCATGTCCCATTAAATTTTTAATAGTCAGAATTGTCCTTAAAATAATGATTGTTCATTATTTATGATTATCTACAAAGAAACATGATGATTTAACATTTATTTTAATTTTCAAGACTTTAAAACATCATATTTCAAATTGAAAAAACTTTTAAAAAAAAATTATATTTGAAAAAATTGAATTATTTTTTTTTTGTGTAAAACTAAAAATTTTGTGTCTATAAAGGAGCATGATGATGGAACATTGATGTGAAAAAAAATCTTTAAAAATGAAAAAACTGATAATGTTTTCAATTTTAAAACTGGAAAAAATTGATAATGTTCTTGATTTTATTGAATAATTGAATCAAACTTATAAGTAGAAGGACAGAAACGCTTAATCTCATACTCTCTTTTTTCATCAGTTACTAAAACAATTATCTGAAATATTATTATGCAAAATTGATAATATTCTTAGTTTTAAAAATTAGAAAAAAATTGATAATATTCTCAGTTTTACTAAATATGACTTATTGATTTAAAAAATTTTAAATAAGACCTGAGCTATAGGATTTTTAAATAATTAACTTTTTTTTTTTAATTTATAAATTTTGAAACTATGATTATCATCATTTGTTCATAAATCAATATGTCGATGTTTTTCTTTATTGTAAATGTGGGGATATATTTTCTGAGTACCAACACGTGGCAAGGTGACGCTGACGTGTAGGCCGAGGTGCCACGTGTCCTGGTCGTTATGCCGAGGTCATCTCGGTTAGGCCGAGATTATCTCCGAAGATATCGGAATCCGAGATAAATAGATAAGAGATATGGGACAAGAGTCCTAGAATAAAGAGGAGACTTAGCCAAGATAAGGATAAAGCTCTTAGGGAGTTTATCTTTATCTCTTGAGGAGTCCAAAGTAAGTACTGAACAGGAGTCTATAGAAGTCAGGCTCCTATTGAGACTAGGATTGAGTTAACTATAAAAAAGAGGCACCCCCGTGGATCTAAGGTACGCAATTTATGCTTTAAGCAGTGAATTAAGCACTTGATTATCTTTGAGAGATATACTGACTTGATTGTCGGAGTGCCCCCGGGTGAACGAACCACCGCCGGAGACTTCTCTTTCTGTTGCAGGTTAGCTAGAAGCCATCTATTCTGCCGGTGCTCTCCAGCTGATTACTAGGCGGGCAGTGTGATCAGAAAATCACTCACACAATTTGGCATCATCTGTGGGAAAGAAAGTAGAATAGATGGCTAGTAACGGACAGAAGGAAAAGGTTGGGAACGACACTCTTGCTGGGAGTGGAAGACCAATGCAGAAACTCATGAGCAAGCTCACGGAGTAAAAGACGTCGGCCAGATTGGCGACATACCAGAGAAACCTAATCGAAGCGGGTACTACAACGAAGGCGACCTCAAGGTATAAAAGGACAGGTCTTTACGAAGGGACGAAGAAGTGAAAGAGATGGCAAATAAATTGGCAGACCTGCAATCGGTCGTCAATTTTATGATGCAAAATAACGTCATGCAGCCACCATACCTGTTACAGGACACGCCAATGCCCAGAAGAAAGCGCAGAAAGCAATCCCAGGAGCCCCCCAACGCACCAGGAGCGAGAGGCACTCTCACCGGCCTCCCAGGGAAGTCGGGCGAGGGGAGTCGAGAAGAGAAGAGTCACAAAGGACATATCACACAAAGGACGCAGACCCCAAAGAACATTGGCATGTTCATGGGCAGGCGCTGTGTTTTGACACAACCCACGGAGAAAGATCAAAACGGGCCCACTATGAGGCCGAGAGCAGTATGTCGAAAAGACTGAAGTCAAAAGATAGCCGAGCTCCAGGGAGGAGTAAAGAAGACCTGAGAGACTATCTCAAGAGGAAGCAGCAGAATGCCGAAGCCGAGGTAACTTCCCCTATTAAGCCAAGGACACCATTCTCGATGGAACTGGACAAGTTTGAGGCGCCGAAGAGATTCAGCATGCCGAGGTTCCAAATATATGATGGTAAGTCAGATCCCAACTTTCATGTTGGATTATACCTGAATTCGATGGCATTGTATAGTGGGAACGAACCGTTGCTCTGCAAAGTGTTCCCCTCATCCTTCGGAGAGATTGCATCAGATTGGTTCCACAAACTACCAAAGGGAAGCATAAAGATTTGGGAAGGCCTGGCCGAGATGTTCGTGGCCAGGTTCATGACAAACAAGCTGTAGCCACTCACGGTAGACGCATTGATGGCTCTGAAGATCGGTAAGGATGAGGGCCTCAGGGCCTATGCAAAGAGATACTATGAGGTATTCAACCGAATACCAGAGTGTAATCAGGAAGTGGCGGTCGTATCCTTTAAGAACGGCCTAAAGGATAACTGTTCACTACGAAAGTCATTGGCAAAGACATTGCCAAAAAGCATGGAAGAGCTCATGGCCAGAATCGAAAAGTATGCTAGAGCCGAGGAAGATACGTCGGGAAATAAGGAGACAAAGCACGAGAAAGGAAACGGCTCGGCGAAGCGAGGCCAAGGTAACAATGGATCCTACAAACAAGAGGCAGAACTAAGGGCTGTCTAGGTAGTGACAACTGTGTTCCGAATCCCAATTCACAAAGTCCTGAATCAAATTCGGATTTAGCCCTATTTCAGAACACCAGAGAGGACTCCAGGAGAGTTCATGGGAAGAAACATTGGCAGGCATTGTGCCTACCACACTGAAGATGGGCATACAACTCAGGGTTGTAGAGTCCTAAAAGCACACTTAAAAGACCTGGTGAGGCAAGGCCACTTAAGGGACCTTGTCGATGAGGCCAGAACAAGGGAGGAACAGGCAAGACTGCCTCAGGTACCCGCAGCACTGCCTCCCCCAGCACAGCAACCTCAGGCAGAAGGACCTCGGGTAATTAACGTAATTCACACCAAGGTCAATGAAAACGAAATCGGAGGAGAGACCCAGAAGGTAAAACACCTACAACATGTCTACCAAGTCGGGGAGAAAAGACATTGGGCAGAAGAGTGCCAGGGATCGATGATAACCTTTACTGAAGCCGACCTAGAGATGATCCAGCATCCGCATAATGATGCCTTGGTAGTATGCCTCCAGATTGGGGAGTGCCAAGTGAAACGCATCCTGATTGACCAAGGTAGCTCTTGCGACATCATGTACGTCCGATGTTACAAGGAGCTCGGCCTCCACCCAGATGATATGGAATGATCCAATGGCCCAATGGTTGGGTTCAATAGAACGTCGACATGGCCACTGGGAGCAATAAGCTTGGAGGTGCAGGCTGGCACCAGGAAGATCAAGACAGAATTCACAATCATCGACACACCCTTGCCTTACAACCTCATCTTGGGAAGGCCATGGTTGCATGTGATAGGGGCAATTCCCTCTACATTGCATCAACTATTGCGGTTCCCAACAGAACATGGGATTGAAGAAGTCAGAGGCGATCAGCTACAGGCAAAGAATTGCTCCATGGCAGCAATGAAATCTACCTGCAGCATACGAGAGCCGTAAAAGGCGAATTGAAGATAAGGACGTGGAAGTCCTAGAAGACGTCGGCAAGGAGCCAGCCGAGAAGAGCGAAGAGGCACTGAAGAAAATCCTTATCCAGGAAGGGGATGAAGAACGCTTCTTTCTTCTCGGCTCGGGCTTAGCCGAAGAAGAAGAAAGAGAGCTGGAAGCTTTTTTGAGAGCAAACATTAAGGTGTTTGCGTGGACACCTTACGAAATGCCTGGCATCGACCCCGAGGTCACCTGCCACAAACTGAACATTGATAGATCGACCAAACCTGTAATTCAACGGGCCAGAAGACCGACGTTGATGCACGTCGAAGCAGTAGAGGAAGAAGTAGACAGACTTCTGGAGGCCAGGGCCATTAAAGAAGTTCACTACCCGACATGGTTATCCAATACAGTGGTGGTAAAGAAGAAAAACGGTAAATGGAGGGTCTGCGTAGACTTTACAAGCCTGAACAAAGCCTGTCCCAAAGACAGCTTTCCTCTACCTAAGATTGACCAGCTGGTGGACGCCACATCTGGACATGGAAGGATGAGCTTCCTGGATGCTTATAGGGGGTACCACCAAATAGCCATGTACCCCCCAGATGAGGAGAAGACAGCGTTTATCACCTCGAAAGGCTTGTACTGTTATAAAGTAATGCCTTTTGGGTTGAAAAACGCAAGAGCAACTTACCAAAGGTTGGTAACCAAGATGTTCAAACACCTAATTGGTCGAATAGTAGAAGTCTACATCGACGACATGGTCGTCAAGACCAAGGAGCCTGAGGGTCATCTCGCCGATCTAAAAGCAATCTTTGCAATCCTTAAAACATATCGGCTCAGACTTAATGCATCGAAGTGTGCATTTGGAGTTGGATCTAGTAAGTTTTTGGGATACCTGGTGACCAGAAAGGGCATCAAGGCCAGCCCATATCAGATCAAGGTCATTCTAGAATTGAAGAGCCCGACGTTGGCAAAACAGGTACAGATGCTAACTGGAAGGGCTGCAGCCCTGAACAGGTTCATAAGTAGAAGCTCAGACAAATGCAAACCTTTCTTCAACTTGGTGAAGAGAGCCACGGACTTTCTTTGGACAGAGGAGTGCAAAGAAGCATTAGCCGATCTGAAGAAGTACTTGACCACAGCCCCAGTTCTTTCGAATCTAGAACCTGGAGAGGAGCTGTTCCTGTACTTGGCGGTTTCAGAACATGCGATCAGTGCAATACTAATCCGAGAAGAAAAAAGGGAACAAAAGGCTGTTTACTATGTAAGCAAAACCCTGGCCGATGCAGAAACAAGGTATTTACCATTAGAAAAATTGATGCTGGCCTTAGTAATGGCTTCAAAGAAGTTGGACCATTACTTTCAGGCCCACAAGATTGTGGTACTAACAGAACACCCACTGAAGTCCTTGTTGCAACAAGGAGATTTAACAGGAAGAATTGCCAGATGGGCAGTGGCCTTGGGCCAATATGACCTGGAGTTCAGGCCGAGAACAACAATCAAATGCCAAGTTTTGGCCGACTTCGTGGTCGAATTCACGCCTGAATCCATCGTACATCGGGCTCCATTGAACCGAGATGAGCGATGCCCAAGCAAGGAAAAAGAAGCATAGCCGAATACAAAAGAACAAAGGAAAGAAGAAAAACTCAGACCCTGCAGCATTTACATCGGTGACATTTTTCGACTGTTCGTTGATGGGGGCTCAAACCGACAAGGAGCGGGGGCAGGAGTAGTATTGATATCTCCAGATGGAGAGATATTGGAACAGTCCATTCGATTGGGATTCAAGGCCTCAAACAATGAGGAAGAATATGCAGTATTGATTGCAGGACCGAAGCTGGCAGTAGCAACAGAAGTAGACGAGGTAATAGTTTTTTGTGACTCACAACTTATAGTGAATCAGACTACAGGAGAGTTTGCAACCCGAAATGAAAGAATGTCGGTATACGCGAAGGAGGTCATCAGGCTGGCAGCCTTATTTCACAACTGCCGACTACTTCAAGTTAGCCGAAATGATAACAGCCACGTTGACGCGTTGGCCAACTTGGCAAGTTCAATACAATCTGGAAAAACAAGGACAATAGTGATTGACTATTTATCGGGCCCGAGCATCGAACCACCAACCACAGAGCATGAAGCAATGTGTGTGGACATGGGACCAAGCTGGATGGACGCAATTGTTGCATTCTTGAAAGAAGGAAAACTGGCAGAAGACCACAAGGAGGCACACAAGGTCAGATTGAAGTTGGTAAGATTCAGTCTGACAGCAAAAGGCCATCTCTATAGAAGGTCCTTCACTGGACCCCTTTTAAGGTGCATACACCCTTTGCAGGTCGAAGACTTTTTATATGAAATTCATGAAGGAATTTGTGGAAGCCACGCTGGGGGCAGATCACTAGCTCATAGGGCCATTACCCAGGGATATTGGTGGCCCTACATACAAAAAGATGCAGAGGCCTACGTGAAGAAATGTGAACAATGCCAAAAGTTTGCACCTTTGATACACCAGTCAGCTGCTGACTTGAACCCTGTGTCCAATCCTTGGCCGTTTGCCTAATGGGGCATGGATCTCGTTGGGCAATTGCTCCAAGCAACTAGGCAAAGGAAGTACTTGCTGGTAGCAACAGATTACTTCACAAAGTGGATAGAAGCAGAACCTCTTGCCAAGATCCGAGATGTGGATGCCAAGAACCTCATATGGAGAAACATCATCACCAGATTTGGGATTCCGAGAGCAATAGTTGCCGACAACGGAACACAGTTTGACAGTAAGCTAATTAAGAGCTTCTGTGCAAAGTTCAAAATCAAGAATTACTTTTCAACACCAAGTTTTCCCCAAAGCAATGGGCAAGCAAAAGTATTCAACAAAGTAATTTTGGATGGGATAAAAAAGAGGCTGCAGGCAGCAAAAGGAAAGTGGGTAGACGAATTACCCAATGTACTATGGGCCTATCGAACTACACCAAGAAGATCAACGGGAGAATCCCCCTTTGCCATGGCTTATGGCATGGAAGCTGTCATTTCGCTGGAAGTCGGCATCCCTGGGATCAGAACCCAGGAAGTTGAGAACGGGACTAATGATGTACTCCTAGCCCGAGATCTAGATCTTTTAGAAGAAAGAAGAGAAAAAGCTACAATCCAGCTCGCAGCATACCAACAGCAACTTGTAAAAGCTTATAACAAGAAGGTCAATCCAAGAGAATTTCAAGTCGGCAACCTAGTCCTGAGGAAAATCGTTGGCAACAAGAAGGATCCTAGAGAGGGTAAACTTGGCCCAAACTGGGAAGAACCCTACCGAATCACCTCGGTATTGGGCAATGGGGCATATCGGCTTGAAGATAATGAAGGCAAAGCATTGCCAAGACCCTGGAACACTTATAACTTGAAATTTTTCTATCATTGAGATTTGACTTATTTTTTGCTGATGTCATGAATAAAATTTTAGCAAGATTCTTCAACACTTGTGACTGATAAAGATACATAATGTTGTTTCTGGAATGCATAAATAATGAGAACCCAAGCAGAACTCAGGTTCACATTAGGGGGCAGAGAGAAGACAAATATATTTAACACTTGTTGAAATTTGTAGCAATTTACAAGTTGAAGTTAAACCGAAGTTATTGTTTAACACTTGTTGAAATTTGTAGCAATTTACAAGTTGAAGTTAAACCGAAGTCATTGTTTAACACTTGTTGAAATTTGTAGCAATTTACAAGTTGAAGTTAAACCGAAGTCATTGTTTAACACTTATTGAAATTTGTAGCAATTTACAAGTTGAAGTTAAACCGAGATCATTGTTTACCACTTGTTGAAATTTGTAGCAATTTACAAGTTGGTTAAACCAATATGATGTTTAACACTTGTTGAAACTTGAGAAAAAGTTTACAAGTTAAGTTAAATCGAAAAGATACTCAAACACTTGTTGAAACTTGAGAAAAGTTTACAAGTTGAAAACTATAGTTAAATGCTTATTGAAATTTATGAAAAATTTACAAGTCAAGTTCTTGCCGAGGTAAATCATCAGTTTGAATACCCGAGGTATGACATCCCGAGAAGGTTATACAAAGGAATGAAAAGTATATTAGAAGATATACAAAATATTCTAAGTATAGAATCATGCAGAAGCAATCAAGAGAAGACAAAGGCACAAGCATTCAAAGAAAGAGAGTTGCATTAACATCCAAACAAAGGAACATCGGCCAGAACTTACATCTTCTAAAAAACAAAGAAGTACAAGAGTACAAAGTACAAGAAAGGAAAGGCAAAACAAAAAAAAAACTAAGACTTCTCAACAGTCGCAGAAGGTTGAATTTGAAGTTCAAATGATTGTTGAGAAGCAACCTTGGCATTTTCTCCGCAAGAAGCTCAAAGATCAATTTCTTGCAAAGTTTCATCAATACTCTTGTCGGCAAAGGAGACATCGGCTGGTGCATTCTCAGGAACAGCTTCCTTGGGAATCTCATCACCCTCCTCATCCTGAGTCAAGTCTAGGACTTGCTCATTCTGAAGAGGGGACTTGGCCCCATCAGCATCCTTGGATTTTCTTACTAAGGCCTCATCCTCATCCTCATCCTCAGAATCAGATTTTCTCTTAGATTGATTTGGAGGTTGAGCTAGAAGAGGAATGGTGTCGACTTTTCTCAAGGGCGAGTCCTCAGGGACATTAAGCTTCTTTAGAAGAGACATCCTGTAATAACCCCGACTCTGATTAACGCTAATTGGGACTTAATTATGTCTAATAATAATTAAGGGAAAAATCTGGAATTTAATTGCATGTGCATTGCATGACTTACGTGTTTTTATCTGTTCGGTGTCGGAATATCTGTTCGTGCTTTAGACTTTAAACTGCAAATTGGAAGCCTTATCGGTGCTCGATTCTGAAATTGATTAGTGTTTTAGACTAGTTAGATTTTATGTAAATTTATGGTAGGTTCAAATAAAATTCGATTTGGAATGTTTAAAACTGATTAAATAACATTTTAATAATGAACCTAGCTTAATTACAGAAATGCCATTGAGTGGCCATTGTTTAATCTTATTCTTGAGTTTCATACACTTCAACAAAACATCTTCATTCAGCCTATTTGAGTCCTCAACCAACGACTAGAGAGAGAGGGGAAGGGAAAATTGGTGTAGAATTGGAAATTTTCAACTCAACAAGTGATTTGGCTTGATCTTGGAAAGGATTGAAGAAGTGTGTGTGTGTTAGAGCCTCTAAGCTTGACATTCTAGACTTAAAGGTGAGAAATCATCCCCTCATTCATGTGATTAAACTAGTTCTTGCATATTTTCATGATTTATAGAAGATTAAGGTCTAGAATTAGCTTGAATTTGTGGAATTGGGTAGTATACCATGCATGCATGTTTTTACTCTTGTCATTTGAGTTGTTTTCACCACAACTTAACATGCATGTCTATATTTTTGTTAGAGTTCATGAATTCATCAAAAATTCTGAGTTTAATGTTGCCTTGGATCATGATTTGAAGCTTTGAAATGGACTTGAACCCATGCATGTGTGTTTAAACTTGGTTCTTGAAAATTTATGGAAATGGTGCTCAAATGGACTCACTTTTGGGCAATGATTTTATAAATTGGCTTTTAAAACTTGTTGTACTATGAGTTTGTAATGTTTTCCCAGAATTTGGGCCCAAGAGGTTGAGTTTTTGGTTGAAGAATGCTTGGTTCGAACTTGGAAGACAAATCTGGAAATTCCAGATTTTGCTTCCTCGCTCGAGCGAAGGATTTCTCGCTCGAGCGAGCACTTTTGTCCAGGGCTCCGCTCGAGCGAGAATCGAGCGACCATCGCGCGTAAAATTTCAGCATCCAGTATTTTTACTGTTTCATTAGACCGCTCGAGCGAAGGAAGGCTCGCTCGAGCGAAGCCTTTGATTTTGGGAGCTCGCGCGGGCGGAGGAAGGCTCGCCGAGCGAGACCCTGCTAAAGAACTTTTGAAAAACATTTTCTAAGATATTTTTACACCCCCATTCCATCCTAGGCATTCGTAGGCCATGTTTAAGGCTCCATAATAAGGGTAAGGGGTTAGGTACACACTTAGAACCGTGGATGCAAGTTTTGTACAATTTGAGTGCATATTTCAAAGTGTGTATCCGTAATGTGTTATGTAGGTCGCGTGCCCCAATCCGTTTGACCCCCTTGACTTCGTCTACTTGTATCAACGCCCACTGTGAGTAATAACTTTGTAAAGTTATGTTTAACTTTAAGTATTTTCTGACTGATATGAGATGATCTGTTTTTTGAATCTACCCACATATGTGAGCGTTTTGGACAGGGCATTAATGGCAGAATCCATTCTAGCAGCAAAGAAACAAACTTCCGCTCCACGGACTGAGTGGACAGGGAAAAGATCCGGGAATAACTTTAAAAAGGGCCGTTCATTTTCTGGAATAAGAAGCATAACACAGGGTCTTACAGTAACTCAAGCCAAGGTAATGACTCTACGCCAAATTGTCCCAATTGTGGGAATAAGCACGGAGGTACTTGTTACCGAACATCGGGGGCATGTTTCAATTGCGGCTAGAAAGGCCATATGGTGAGAAATTGTCCGCTTAGAGCTGAGACTACTAACCAACCTACGGCAAGTTCAGCAGGATCCGCTTCTATGGCCAAAACCAACGTCAAAGCCAATGTAGGAAAGGAACCATTAAGACAAGGCCGAGTGTTTGCATTAGTGCCTGGTGACGTACCGAACACCTATACCGTGGTATCAGGTACACTCTCTGTATGTTCTCAATATGCATATGTGTTGATAGATTCTGGTTCTATGCACTCCTTTGTGTCGCATGCCTTTTCTCAAAAATTGACTAGGCCATTAGAACATATGACATGTGTATTATCTGTATCTACACCTTCTAGGGATTCTATGATGTGTACTCATGTTTATCTAGCATGTGATGTTGTGGTGGGTGACACGACGTTGTATGTGGATTTATTGCCGTTGGACATTCATCATTTTGATTGCATTTTGGGGATGGATTGGTTGACTAAGTACTGTGCTACTATTGATTGTGCAAACAAAACTGTGGTGTTTAGACCGCCGGGTATGCCTGAATTTACCTTTAGAGAGAATGGGGTAGTTCCTCCCCCATACTTGATTTCAGCTATGAAAGCTGTAAGACTACTTAGGAAGGGTTGTAGGGGTTATTTGTGTTGCATATTGACTACATCATCTGACAGTCCTACTGTAGAAACAATCCCTATCGTTTGTGACTTTCCTGATGTGTTTCCAACTGATTTACCGGGGGACTTGGTTGATAGAGAGATTGAATTTACCGTTGAGGTGTTTCCGGGGACACAACCTATTTCCAAGACTCCCTATAGAATGTCCATTTCTGAATTGAAAGAATTGAAAACCCAACTTCAGGAACTATTAGACAAGAATTTTATCCGTCCGAGTACTTCACCTTGGGGTGCTCCAGTGTTATTTGTTAAAAAGAATGATGGGTCTTTGAGATTGTGCATAGACTATCGGGAATTGAACAAAGTGACTATCAAAAACAAATATCCTTTGCCCCGAATAGATGACTTATTTGACCAACTTCAGGGTGCCCAAGTGTTTTCAAAAATTGACCTCAGGTCTAGGTATCATCAGTTAAAGGTCAGAGTCGAAGACATTGAGAAAACTGCATTCCGAACTATATATGGACATTATGAATTCTTGGTAATGCCGTTTGGGATGACAAATCCACCTGCTGCTTTCATGGATCTTATGAATAGAGTGTTTAAGTCGTATCTGGATGATTTTATTGTTGTATTTATTGATGATATTCTGATATATTCCAAAGACAGGGAAGAACATGAAAAGCATTTGAGAACCGTCTTGCAGATATTGAGAGAAAAGAAGTTGTATGCTAAATTGTCTAATTGCGAATTCTGGCTAAACAGTGTGGCATTTCTGGGCCATGTGATTGACAAAAATGGTGTTTCTGTAGACCCTCAGAAAATTGAAGCTGTTGTGGATTAGCCGAGGCCTACAAACGTGACAGAAGTACGAAGTTTTCTGGGACTTGCAGGCTACTACAGGAGATTTGTGAAAGACTTCTCAAAGCTTGCCTTGCCATTGACTTAGTTAACTCAGAAAAACATGCCATTTGACTGGAATGATCACAGAGAGGCAGCTTTCCAAGAGTTGAAAACCAGGTTAGTGACTGCACCAATCTTAACTTTGCCAAATGGTACTGATGGGTTTCAAGTGTACAGTGATGCTTCATATAAAGGCTTAGGGTGTGTGCTAATGCAAAATGGAAAGGTGATTGCTTATGCTTCTAGACAACTCCGACCTCATGAAAAGAATTACCCAACGCATGACCTTGAATTGGTAGCCGTGGTGTTTGCTTTGAAAATATGGCGTCATTACTTGTATGGGGTAACTTGCGAGGTGTACACCGACCATAAAAGTTTGAAGTATTTCTTCACTCAAAAGGAATTGAATATGAGACAGAGGCGTTAGTTGGAACTAATCAAAGACTATGACCTGCAAATCTTGTATCACCCGGGAAAGGCTAATATCGGCGATGCCTTGAGTAAAAATCCTGCAATCGGTCATGTTTGTTATCCAAATTAAAAGACTTGTCAACTGACTTAGAACAAGATGGACTGACATTTGCTATCTCTGCCCAACCTGCTATTCTTGATGAGATCAAACAGAAACAATGTGAAGATGAACACTTGAAGAAGATTATAGAGGAGTTTGATTCGAAACCGAGGCCCGAATTTGTGTTGGAGAATGGTGTGTTGAAATTTCATAACCGTCTTTGTGTGCCTGATTGCGGTGACTTGAGGAAACGTGTTATGACTGAAGCTCACAGTAGTAAATTTGTTATGCATCCGGGGAACACGAAAATGTACCACAATTTGAAACAGAATTTTTGGTGGCTTGGGATGAAGAGGAGTATTGCAGACTTTGTGGCTAGATGTCTACATTGCCAACAGGTTAAAGCCGAACATCAACGACCTGCCGGTTTGCTATAGCCACTCCCAATACCAGAATGGAAATGGGAGCACATCACCATGGATTTCATTGTGGGATTGCCTCGTTCTTCTCGAGATATGGACTCTATTTGGGTTATAGTTGATCGTTTGACTAAGTTTGCACATTTTCTGCCTGTTAAAACTATTTATAATGCTGATAGACTGGCTAACATCTATATGACTGAAATTGTGAGACTGCATGGAGTGCCAGTGTCTATTGTATCTGACAGGGACTCGAAGTTTGTGTCAAGATTTTGGCAAAGTTTGCAACAGGCCTTGGGAACAGAATTGAGATTGAGCAGTGCTTACCACCCACAGACCGATGGCCAAACCGAACGAACTAACCAAACTCTGGAGGATATGCTCAGAATGTGTGTGCTAGATTTCCAGGGAAATTGGGAAACCTACTTGCCATTAGCTGAGTTTGTGTACAGCAACAGTTATCACTCAAGTATTGGGATGGCTCTTTACGAAGCATTGTGTGGGAGGAAGTGTCGATCTCCAATATGTTGGGTTGAAGTAGGTGACAGACCTTTGTTGGGACCGGAACTTGTGCAAGAAACAACCGAGAAAGTGAAATTGATACAGCAGCGTTTGAAAACTGCACAGAGTAGGTAAAAGAGTTATGCCGATGTTTGAAGAAGAGAAAGGGAATATGAAGTGGGGGATCATGTGTTCATCAAAGTGACCCCGATGAAGGGTCAAACCTGATTTGGTGTTAAAGGGAAATTGGCTCCGAGGTATGTTGGACCTTATGAAGTTCTTGAAAAGATCAATCCGGTGTCCTATCGAATAGCCTTACCTCCAGTGATGGAACATATGCACAATGTCTTTCATGTATCGATGCTTCGGGAATATCTGCGAGATCCACTCCATGTCATCGAACCAACGCATGTGCTTTTGAAGGATGACTACACCTATGAAGAAAGGCCTATACAGATTGTGAATCGAAGGATTAAAAGACTGAGAAATAAGGAAATACCATTGGTGAAGGTTGATTGGCAGAACCACGGGGGAACCTATGCAACTTGGGAAACCGAGGAAGACATGAAGAAGAGATATCCGGATTTGTTTCCTCTAGACCCGACATTGACTCCGAATGAAGGTAACTTGAGTTTGGGGACCAAACTCTTTTAAGGGGGGAAGACAGTAATAACCCCGACCCTGATTAACGCTAATTGGGACTTAATTATGTCTAATAATAATTAAGGGAAAAATCTGGAATTTAATTGCATGTGCATTGCATGACTTACGTGTTTTTATCTGTTCGGTGTCGGAATATCTGTTCGTGCTTTAGACTTTAAACTGCAAATTGGAAGCCTTATCGGTGCTCGATTCTGAAATTGATTAGTGTTTTAGACTAGTTAGATTTTATGTAAATTTATGGTAGGTTCAAATAAAATTCGATTTGGAATGTTTAAAACTGATTAAATAACATTTTAATAATGAACCTAGCTTAATTACAGAAATGCCATTGAGTGGCCATTGTTTAATCTTATTCTTGAGTTTCATACACTTCAACAAAACATCTTCATTCAGCCTATTTGAGTCCTCAACCAACGACTAGAGAGAGAGGGGAAGGGAAAATTGGTGTAGAATTGGAAATTTTCAACTCAACAAGTGATTTGGCTTGATCTTGGAAAGGATTGAAGAAGTGTGTGTGTGTTAGAGCCTCTAAGCTTGACATTCTAGACTTAAAGGTGAGAAATCATCCCCTCATTCATGTGATTAAACTAGTTCTTGCATATTTTCATGATTTATAGAAGATTAAGGTCTAGAATTAGCTTGAATTTGTGGAATTGGGTAGTATACCATGCATGCATGTTTTTACTCTTGTCATTTGAGTTGTTTTCACCACAACTTAACATGCATGTCTATATTTTTGTTAGAGTTCATGAATTCATCAAAAATTCTGAGTTTAATGTTGCCTTGGATCATGATTTGAAGCTTTGAAATGGACTTGAACCCATGCATGTGTGTTTAAACTTGGTTCTTGAAAATTTATGGAAATGGTGCTCAAATGGACTCACTTTTGGGCAATGATTTTATAAATTGGCTTTTAAAACTTGTTGTACTATGAGTTTGAAATGTTTTCCCAGAATTTGGGCCCAAGAGGTTGAGTTTTTGGTTGAAGAATGCTTGGTTCGAACTTGGAAGACAAATCTGGAAATTCCAGATTTTGCTTCCTCGCTCGAGCGAAGGATTCCTCGCTCGAGCGAGCACCTTTGTCCAGGGCTCCGCTCGAGCGAGCATCGAGCGACCATCGCGCGTAAAATTTCAGCATCCAGTATTTTTACTGTTTCATCAGACCGCTCGAGCGAAGGAAGGCTCGCTCGAGCGAAGCCTTTGATTTTGGGAGCTCGCTCGAGCGAAGGAAGGCTCGCTCGAACGAGACCCCTGTTTTCAGCAACTTTTGAAAAACATTTTCTAAGACATTTTTACACCCCCATTCCATTCTAGGCATTCGTAGGCCATGTCTAAGGCTCCATAATAAGGGTAAGGGGTTAGGTACACACTTAGAACCGTGGATGCAAGTTTTGTACAATTTGAGTGCATATTTCAAAGTGTGTATCCGTAATGTGTTATGTAGGTCGCGTGCCCCAATCCGTTTGACCCCCTTGACTTCGTCTACTTGTATCAACGCCCACTGTGAGTAATAACTTTGTAAAGTTATGTTTAACTTTAAGCATTTTCTGACTGATATGAGATGATCTGTTTTCTGAAATGCTACTTTATGATTTATGAATGAATGTCCAATTTTCTGAAAAGTATTGTGGCACCCTTAGTATCTGGCCCTTACCCGGGGGAAACAATACCGTGGTTATCTGTATCTGGCCCTTGCCTGGGGGAAATAATACCATGGCTACTTGCGCGCAAGATATGGACCCTCCTGGTCGTTGGTACCAACCCTGTCTGTGGTCTCTAGACCAATCTGATCTGTTAGCTAATGGGTGTACCACATATGATCTTATGCAAAATCTGAGTATGAATATGAAAAACAAGTATGTATCTGAATCTGTTTCTGATTTGAAACCTGAAAATGCATAAGACTCTATTTCTGATAAGATGGTGCTTCTGATATGAACCCTGATTTCTAATTCTGTGATGGACATCATTCATTAAACCCCTTTACTCTGTTATTATTCACTGGGCTTTCGCTCACAGTTTATTATATATATGTAGGTGAGCCGGCACAGGACCCTGGCCAGAGTTGATGGCCTTCTGTTTCGTTTTTGGTCAGCCACCTGTTGCGCCTCCCAAGGAGGTTCTGCCTGAGGCCTGATGTTATGGCAATTTTGCACCCCATGCTAGTCTTTGTACTTGTTTTGTTGAGTTGAATCTTGGGATGTACTGGATGTAAATATTTTGTACATATGGGTGTATCTGACTAGCATGTTTATGTATATAAATAAGTTTTAAATTTACTGTCCCATGTATGTCATCACAACTCATTGGACCTTGTTTATTTTACATTATTGCTTCCGCAGCCCCCTTAATATTTGTTAATGTCTTCTGAGGCCGTAGGTAATCCACGGATTACTGGCCGGTTACGGTGCCAAACCTATGGGGGCGGGTTTGGGTCGTGACACATCCAACCAAGGGTGAAACCCTTGTTGCATGCCTGCTTCACTTGAATTTCATAAGCCTCCGTGATGTCGGCCATACCTCGAGCATATGCCTTATAGTCGGCCTTTTTGATTTCAGCCTCTTTGGTGGCCAAGGCCTCCTGAAGCTCTTTTTGGGCCTGGGCCATTTTCTCCTCGGCCTCCCTTTTTTGGGCCTCAGCCACCTTCTTGATAGCCTCGGCAGAATCAGCCTTCTCCTCGGCATTAGTTTGGGCCTTGATGGCAGCCTTGGCCTAGTCCTCCAATTTCTTCATCTTTGATTGAAGACTTTTGTTGGCTTTTTGAAGAGAAGAGAACTCCCTCTTCATGTCGGCCAGCTTCTGTCGATTTTCAAAAGATTGAACAGAAAAGGAGTGGGCATGTTGGATGGCCTGAAAGAACACAAGGTAAAAGTTCTTACAAAATTTTCTAAGTACAAAAAAGAAAGAAGAAAATTGCCAAGTAGAAGACACTTACTTGGACGGAGCGTTGAAGCATCAAAGCGTAATTCTCATATTCGCTCAACTCGGCGTTTCGGTCAAGATCGCCGGGGAGGAGCAGGGCGGTGCTAAGGGCAACGCCGACATTTATGTCATTAGCACTGTCATTAGCCATAACTGGCTTATCTTCAAGAGTAATTTTTGGGGCCCAGGGGGCATCATTCTTTTTTGACCCCAAAGTTGTAGTGGAAGATGACCTCGGTTTTTTGGATTTTGGGGATTCTGATGGTTGGGATTTTGATGGTTGGGCTTCCGAGCGCCTCTTCTTAGCAGAGGGCTGAGATTTATCACTCTCAGCCAACTTTGAGATAGGCAAGGTATCTTCAGACTCAACCGGAGTTACCTTAGCCTTTGGTTGAGCCTTTTTTTTTTTTTTATCCTTTTTAGCGTTGGAGGCTGGGTTGGAACTGGCTGAGCATCAACGTCGGTTGGAATGCTGGCCAGGAGATCTTTTGCAATTGGTTTTGGGTGACCCATCTCGGCAGAAGAAACTGTTCGGTGTCGACGGCGGCGTTGGGAAATTGGAATCAAGTATGGAGCCGAGGTTGACGGCTGCTCTGATGAATCTGAAGTTGACCCTTGGTCTGGACGAGATGTGGACGCAGTCTGAGGAGTTGTGGCAGATGGTGGAGAAAGGCTTTTCTTCTTCCTTTTAGGGACGTCGGGCAAAGCCGACCTGTATGTTGGAATGAAGTTGAGAAGTAGAGGCGCCTTCTGTTTGTGGACTGGCAAATTCACAAGTTTTTTCAAGTCTTTGCTGGGACGGAAAGACTCGCGGAAACCCTTTGGTGGCTTGGGGACAACTGCAAAAAAAAAAAATAGAAGTTAGAAACAGATAAAGTATTTAAGACTTTGAAAGAAAACAGGTGAGTCTGAATACAGGGCTCTTACCATTGCCCTCTACAAAGACTGAACGTGGAAGAGGGAAGAGATGGAGGTCCTCGTCTGGGCCAAACTCCCAGTTCCCCGAAGTGATGAAATAGTCATCCCCAGCTCCCTTGTTGGAGTCAGGGAGGTCGGCAACGATTTTGTATTCAGTTGACCTCGGCTTGAGATAGTAAACATAGCCGGTGTCTTTTTTGAGGCCACACATAGTGTAGCAGTACTGGATGTCGGCTAGAGTGATCCTAGCGTTCTCTTGTTTGGCTAAGGCTATGATACCATTAATGGTTCGATAGGAATTGATGACAAGTTGCATCGGGTTCAATTTGTAGTAATAAAGGATTTCACGAAAAAGGGTGTTGAGTGGGAGCCGAAGTCCACACTCAATGAAAGCTACCACAGGGAAGGACATGGAGTCAGTTGTAGGCATGATGGAGTCATCATCTCCAGCCAGCCTCAGATTGACATCGGCTAGGATTTCAAACTCTCGCCTAAAATATTCTAGTTTGGATGGGGTGTTTACCCTGTGTTTCCACATACCCATAATGTCGGTTTAGCTAAAAGCACTAGATTTCATAAAGAATATGTTTTAAAGGGGTTATTGGGACCTCGGCAAAACCTTAGGTATGTGCTGGTGCAAAGAATTGTTTCAATTTTTCCTAAAGATTGGTAGGTTCTACAAACAAATCCCAAACCTAAATCTATGGGAACGAAGATTGAAAGCACGGATCTGGAAAAGACACAAAAAACAGAAAACAAGAACGAAGTTTTCAGAACCAAGAACAGAGATGGTCTATCAAGAGCATAAAACGAGAAGAATAGGACCAAGAACAGTGGCAAAAATACAGGAAAGTGGTGAAACAGTGTGAGTGTTCAAGATATGGGCAAAGGCAAAATCGTGGAATGAATGCATTCAGATGTATGATTCACAAATTAAAAGTTTGAACAATACAGTAATGGCAACAAGTAATGAAGAAAAAACTCTTGAAGAGCATCAAGGAATTGAAGACGAAAGGAACAGTAAACTCATCGAAGAAAGGAAGCCGGTGTAAGGATCGCCAAAGTCAGACGACGGTTACAGAAGTAATAGGACGGCGGAAGCTTTACCGGAAGGAAGAATGAGGGCAGTTACAGAGCTTGAGGTCTGGAACAATGGAGGAGATGAGAAAAGCTAGAGAGAGAAAAAGTTTTTCAGAAACAAGAATATGGTGAAAGGGAAAAGACGAAAAGATGTTTTGTTAAAACGTGGAAACGGCGGCAAAACAGTTATTAATATGCCTAGAAGAACGTATACGTCAGATGGCGCACGTAAAAGAGAGACGGCTTACAAGCGCGTCACAAGTACGATCTAGTAAGAGAAAGACACGTAGCTGAAACGGTTGAGTTGTTATGCGTGACAGCTCATACGCGTGAAGAAGTTCTTGGAAGCCTTGATTTTTAAGACATGTCGGCCCATAGTGATGAACTCGGCTCAAGCCGATGTATTGGCAGGAAGTACCGATATAGGTTCCATCACCTCAGAATGCTGAGATAATAGAACCTAGGGGGCAGTTGTGGGGATATTTTTTCTGAGTACCAACATGTGGCAATGTGATGCCGACGTGTAGGCCGAGGTGCCACGTGTCCTGGTCGTTATGCCGAGGTCATCTCGGTTAGGCCGAGATTATCTCTGAAGATATCGGAATTCGAGATAAGCGGATAAGAGATATAGGACAAAAGTCCTAGAATAAAGAGGAGACTTAGCCAAGACAAGGATAAAACTCTTAGGGAGTTTATCTTTATCTCTTGAGGAGTCCAAAGTAAGTACTGAACAGGAGTCCATAGAAGTCAGGCTCCTATTGAGACTAGGATTGAGTTAACTATAAAAGAGAGGCACTCTCGTGGGTCTAAAGTATGCAATTTATGCTTTAAGCAGTGAATTAAGCACTTGATTATCTTTGAAAGATATACTGACTTGATCGTCGGAGTGCCCCCGGGTGGACAAACCACCGCCGGATACTTCTCTTTTTGTTACAGGTTAGCTAGAAGCCATCTATTCTGCCGGTGCTCTCCATCTGATTACTAGGCGGGCAGTGTAATCAAAAAATCACTCACACAGTAAAAGATGACCTTTCCAAAGCATAAGCATATATATATATATATATATGGTAACTAAGTCAAAGTCCTAAATTTGGAATTTGAAATTAAATGTGTCATTATTAAGTCTTTTACTTATATATCAAAACTGTAACCCCAAATTCCTCTTATTTTTTAATTTATAAAATATGAAAATTTACACATCATAAATCAATAAGTTAATGTTTTTATTCACTATAAATCATGACGTTTCAAATTAAACATATATATGGAAATTAAGCCAAAGTCTTAAATTGGAAATTTAAAATTAATTGTCATTAATAAGTTTGTTATTTATATGTCAATATATATTTTTTTATCTGAGTTCAAATTGTTTTTTTTCTCCCCTTATCTCTTCTAGAATATATCCGTTTGGGAAGTGGGTTGGCTTTTTGACTTTTTAGTTTTTTTTAACTATTTTAGTCTGGGCTAAAAAGTTTGGTTTCGGAAGGACTTTTTGGTTTTTTTATTTTTTTGACTATTTTTGTGAGAGAATGGCGTAATGATTATGGGTTGGATGTAATATTTTATTTATTGTGACTAAAATAACTTATTTTATCTTTTGTGGCTAAAATAGCCAAACAAAACCACAAACTTATCTTCCCAAACGGTGAAATTTGAATAGACTTTTAAAATTGGTTTCTAAAATTATATTTTTTTCCCACAAATATAAATATTTGTTTGTCAAATATGTGGGGTAAATTACACTGATCTTCCTTGATATTTGGAGAAAATACATTAAACCCCATAGTTTTGGTATAATTATATAGTTTCCCTTAAGATTTTAATTCATATAACACTTAATCTTTTTTCTATTTTTGTTATACTGAAATATATATTTTAACTTGTTTATCTTTATGTCTTTATACCATCTATATTAGTTCTAATCCATTTAGGCTTATTAAAAAAGAGTCGGTATAATTATATTAAAATTATGAAATTTATTGTATTTTTTCAAATCTCAAGAGAAGTTAGTTCGATTTACCCAATATACTCAAAACTACCTTAGAATTTTAAGGAATCCAATAAAATATGTGCAGGAAAATGGACGGACCTTTTTTAAAAAAAAAAAATTATTTATCTATTTATTTTTGATGTCCTCGGAGAGGAAACTAAGCTAACTAGTAGCACTAATATTTGAAATTGTTGAAGATTTCTTTAAAAGTTTCAAAACTTTAATTGTTATTTATTTATGTTTTTATTAACAATCTTGTGGGGGCCGAATAATGATGTGTTGAGGAAGGCCAAAGAATTTGAAGACATCTAACCTTAGTCGATTTGGCTACAATCTAAGGTAAAGTATAGTCGGTCATATGAAGAAGTTTGGAGATCTGGCTGAAGACATCTAAATGTTCAGTTGGCCATATGAAGAGTCAAATAGGAACCATTACGCAATCAAAAGTCCGAGTAAGCCATCAAGTGCGAGATTAAAGGTGGGCCCGACCCGTGGGCCCAAAGGGTAGTATAAAAAGAGGAACGTCGACAAAAGAAAGATGTGTAAGAATAAAGAAAATAACTTGAGATAGAAGTAAACTTGAGAGCGTACTAACTTCACCGAACTTAGAATGTGTTCACCCAGATAAAGTCGGAGAACTCTTAACTGAAATACATGAAGGTAGCTACGGTGCCTATTCTGGAGGACGCTCATTGGCCCACCGAGCCGTAACACAGGGATATTATTGGCCGACCATGTGAACAGATGTTGAGAATTATGTTAAGAAATGCAAACAATGCCAGAAGTTTTTCCCTTTAACTGATTTGCCAGCTGAAGAATTAAACTTTATCACCAACCCTTGGCTGTTCGTTTAATAAGGACTCGATATTGTCGGACCACTACCACGAGCTCTAGAAAATAAGCGATTTCTGATTGTCACAACAGATTATTTTACAATTAGGTTGAAGTAGAGGCCATAACACATATTCGAGATATCGATGTTAAGCGTTTTGTTTGGAAAAACATCATAACACGATTCGGTATACCAAGAGCACTTATCTCAGACAACGACACCCAATTTGATTGTGGTGTCTACTGAGAATTACACGACACATATGGTATCCAGCCTTACTTTTCCTTGCCAGCATATCCACAAAGCAATGGCCAGGTAGAGGCCTCTAATAAAATCATTCTGGACGGCATCAAGAAAAGATTGGAAAAAGCTAAAGGTAAATGAGTCGAAGAGTTGTCCAGTGTGTTGTGGGCTCATTGCACTACTTCAAGGCGGTCCACTGGGGAAACGTTGTTTGCTTTGTGCTTTGGAACCTAGGCAATTATTCTTCTGGAGATTGGCCTACCTACGATGAAATCCAAGGCTTTTGACGTGGGCCGTAATGACATGATGTTGGCTTTGGACTTGACTTTGATTGAAGAACGCCGACATCGTGCCCTTACTTGTATGGCGTGGTATCAGCAACAGCTCGCTAAATCATATAATTAGCACATGTAGTTGCATCATTATTGTCACGACCCAAACTCGCCCTGTAGGTTAGGCATCGCAACTGGCCAGTAATCCGTGGATTACCAAAGGCCTCTGAACAGATAAGCATATAGTAAGGGGCTGCGGAAGCAATAATACAAAATAGACAAGGTCTAATGAGCTATGATAACGTACATGGAACAGAACATTTCAAGACTTATATATATACATAAGCATGCCAGTCGAAGGACACCACTATTTACAAAGTATTTACAGAAGTACACATCTCAAGACTTGACTTTACAAGACAGTCACAGAGACTAGCATGAATACAAAAACAGCCATATAATGAGACTTCAATCGAAACCTCCTCGGGAGGCACAACGGTTCGCTGACAAAAACAGAACAGAAGGCCGTCAACTCTGGCCCTGATCACCCGCCGGCTCACCTACATACATAATATAAACTGTGAGCGGAAGCTCAGTGAATAATAACAGAGTAAGGGGTTTTATGAATGATGTCCAGCACAAGTTAGGATCCAGTATTTAAATCAGAACATATTCAGATATCAAAACAAAAATAGATTTAGATACACACTCATGTTCATAATCAGATTTTGTATAAGATCATACGTGGTACACCCATTAGCTATCAGATCAATTTGGTCCAGAGACCCACATGCATAGTTGGTACCAACGACCATAAAGGTCCATATCTTGCGCGCAAGTAACCATGGTATTGTTACCCCAAGGCAAAGGCTACGTGCAGATTGGCCGCGGTATTGTTACCTCCGGGCGAGGGCTACGTGAACTAAGGGTGCCACAAATACTTTTCAGAAAATTGGACATTCATTCATAATTCGTAAGATAGCATTTCAGAAAACACATTATACCATACCAGTCAAAAAATACTTAAGTTGAACATAACTTTACAGAGTTATTACTCACAGTGGGCCTTGAGACAAACAGACGGAGTAAACTTGATCGAACGGTACGTGGCGTGTGACCTACACAACACATAACAAATGCACACTTGAAACACACGTTCTAATTGTACAAAACTTATTTTGTTGACTTTTAGTGTGTTTCTAATCTCTTATCCTCATTATGGGGTCTTAAACATGGCCTAGGAATGCCTAGGATGGAATGAGGATGCAAAAATGCATTGAAAATCATTTCTCAAATTTTGCTGAAGATAAGGTCCACGCTCGAGCGTGGCTTTCCCCGCTCGAGCGAACATGTAGACAAAGAAGCTCCGCTCGAGCGTAGACTTCCCCGCTCGAGCGAACTACAAACTTATGAAAAAGTGCTGGATGCATAAAATTCACGCTCGACGGGCGCTCGACCCTCGCTCGAGCGTATGACACAGACTCTCACTCGAGCGTGACTTCCCCCGCTCGAGCAGACTGCAAAACACACAAACTTTTGGGTATACGCATTTGAGAAAACATATAATAACTCATAAAACAACATATATTAAAAATCATTTCAAGAAATCATGGCCCAAGAGTAACCCAATTTGTGCAAAATCAACATGAACTTTATGAATATGCTATTAATTCAACATGCAAGAACCTCTTTGAATTCAAACCCTCCAAAACATAATCAAACTTGATACTTTGATGGAAAACAAGTTAAATGACCGTAATGTGAGTGAAATTAACACATGCAAGGAAGGAATCTTAGAGTTCAAACTCAAAACGAGGAAATTTATGCATGCATGCATAGATTAACTCTCAAAACCACACATTAAGCTAAGTCTAGACTTTAAATACCAATTTCACCATGAATCTAGCAAGGAAAACTCAAATTCATAATTAAAAGGATGAACTCCCTACCTTAGGTCTTCAATTCTAGGTATGGAAGCTCAAATATGCAGATTCTCTTCAATTCTTCTAACTTCAAGTCAAATCCTAGTTGAAATCAAGTTGTTCTCTCCTACACTCTCCTTCTCTCGGTTTGGTCACAAGAAAATGAGCAAATGACACGAATTCAAGCTCAAGACAAAGTTTAACAAAGTGGTCCACTAAGTGGCATTTTGGTAAATAAGTCAACTAATGTAATTTACCATTATTTAATCTAATTTAATCATACCAAATCGAATTTTAATTAAATCTACCATAAAATCACATATATTCTAAATAGTATGAAACACTAATCAATTTCGAAATCGGGCGCCGATAAGGCTTTCAATTCGCAGTTCAAAGTCTAAACATGAATAGATCATTTTATGGCAAACAGATAGAAACGCAAAGATAATGCAATACATATGCAAATAAATTTCGGATTTCTTTTAAATTACTGTTAGGCATAACTAATCATGGATTAGCATTAATCGGAGGTCAGAGTTATTACAATTATACGCCTGGAGAATTGGTCCTTAAGAAAGTACTTCCTGCTACTAAAAATCCGGCAGATGGAAAATTAGGCCTCAACTGGGACGGCCCTTACTACATTGATTCAATCGCCGGAACTGGGGCATATTGGCTCAAAGACATGGTTGGGAGAAGTTTGTCACGTCCCTGAAATTCCACGCATTTTCACAAATTTTATAACTAAGCCAACTTATTTATTTGTTTTGTTTTGTTTTGCAAGCCAAGGGCTATCTATGCATGGATTTGAAACCTCTTTGTTGTAACCTGGCAAAGCCTTGGAACTTGTAGCTATTAAGGCGTTAATTTGTATTTAGATTATTTTAACTTATTATTATCACATGCTATAGATTCATATCTTAAGGATAATGAAAATATTAATGCATGTGGTCACTCTTTTGTTAAATCTCACGTTGAATATTATTAAGGAAAGGATAAGGATTTTAGTATGAATTTTTAAATTATTGAAATGTCAATAATACTCAATATTTTTGTATGTTAACAATTGAAAGTAATGAGGTTTGGACCACATATATGAGTTAATCTAAATATATCGGGTGCCAATATTTTGGGAGCGTTACAAAATCTATAGGAATGTGTACTATAGCAATTTCCTCAGAGTTATGGCTTTTTCTCAAGTTATCATCTCAACTTTAGAGGATGTTTAGGCTTGGTAAGCCTATTTTTAAACCGATTTCGGTGATTTGAACTATTTACTTTTTTTGGATTTGTTGAGTAGAATATTCATATAAAAAATTATAATAATTAGATATTAGTAGTTATATGTTTAAATCATATTTGTTTTAAAAAAAACGGACGGCAAATTATATTTCACAAATAACAATCCTTTTTTTATAATTCAAATTTGGTTTAAACATATAGTTATCGATATCCTATCATCTTAATTTTTTGCATGAATATTCTATTTAACGCGTCCTAAAAAGTGAACGGTTTGGATTATTAAAACAAGGTCTATGATGGACTTCATAGTTTCCTTATATTCTTTTACATTAAGATGTGAATATGGGAGAAATCTAACCCACGATATAAATACTAGAACTTGAAAATACAAAATTTATCTTCAATCTACAAATGTGAACTAGTTAGGCCCAAGATTTGATTCGTTTATTTCTCACCACAAATATTCGTTTATTTATCAAATCTTTGGAATTTTGTTCACATTTGTTTAAGATTTTGTTCAAAATTTATCTTCAATCTACAAATAATTTATTTTGTAATTTTTTATGTATAGTGTAGGCCATTTGTAAAAAAATTAAATTGATTTAATAATTATAATCATATTTATTATCATATCAAAATAATATAACTATAATTATCCAATCAATTTAATTTTTTTATAGACGATATATACATAGAGAGTTACAAAATTAATGAAACAAAACATTGAAATGAGACTGTTGATGAATCGCATGGGCCAACTGAAACCAGAGACAACATGCTCTTAATTGGAAAATGATATGCAAAAAACAAAAAATTGGAGTATTTACACACAAGTTATAATTTATGTACTTAAACTCTATTAAGTTCTAACTAAGATTTTTTAGATCTTCAACTTCCATTAAATTTTTAATAGTCGAAATTATCCTTCAAATAATGATTGTTCATCATTTATGATTATTTATAAAAGAACATGATGATTTGACATTTATTTTGATTTTTAAAGCTTTAAAATATTAACTTTCAAATTGAAAAAAACTAAAAAATAAAAAATAAAAAAAACTAAGCTTGTTTAGTTCTGGTTTCCAGAAAATTGATTTCAGGAAATTTTACTTTTTTTATTTTTTGTATTTTAATATTTTATGAATTTTTTAAATATTTTAAGCATTTTTTTAATATTTAGATACACCTAACATAAATACGCTTCAAAAAAAAAATATTTGTGAAAAAATCTTTAAAAAATACACTAAATACCAAAAATAAATAAATATGAAAATCCAGTACATTTTTTGTATTTTTGTGTATTTATTAATTTTTAAAATATTTTTTCACAAATATTTCACTATTTAGATACATTTAAATAAGGTGTATCTAAAAAAGTAAAAAAAATTTCTTAAAATTTTAAAAATATTCATTAAAAACAAAAAAAATACGAAAAATAAAAAACACAAATTTCAGAAAACTGAATTCAAAAGATTGAAACCAAACACATTGATATATATATATTTTTTTTTTGAAAAAATTGAAAAAACTAAATTAGTTTTTTGTGCAAAATTGAAAATTTTGTGTCTATAAAGGAGCATGATGATAAAACATTGATGTGCAAAACTAGAAGAAAAAAAAACTTTAAAAATGAAAAACTGATAATAATCTCAGTTTTAAAATTAGAAAAAAAGAAAAACTGTTAATATTCTTCATTGTATTAAGTAGTTGAATCAAACCAAGCAGTAGAAAGACAAAAATGTTTAATCTCATACTCTGTTTTTTTTATCAGTTAGCTAAACAATTGTTTAGAACATTATTATGTAAAATTGATAATATTCGTAGTTTTAAAATTAGAAAAAAAAGAAAAACTGATAACATTATCAGTTTTATTAAATAGGACTTATTGGTTCAAAAAATCTTAAATAGGATCTGAGCTATCATAACATTTATAAGTAAGATTTTTAGATAATTAACTCAAAAATAAATAAATAAATAAATATATATATATATATAATTACAAATGAGTGACAAATTTTATAAATATTAATAATCATAGATTCTTTTTATAAATGTGCACTAATTTGTAATTTTTTCGAAATGTGCACTAATTTGTAATTTTTTCAAATGATATTGATATGGAGCAGTGGTATGCGTCTCGACAAATCGAAGTTTGAATGTCTCAAATTATTATTATTATTATTATTTTGTGTGTGGAATGATGGTTATGTGTAGGGGTGTGTCAAAAAATTAGATATTCCGTACCAACTTAGCTTGTATGGTTTAATAAGGTGGGTGAGTTGGGTTGAATTGGTTAGATGATAAAATTGACTGATTAATTAGGTTGCTACCATTTCAATTTCCTTCGAGTTTTCCTGATTTGAAATAAAAATATAGTAGGGATTTGTACAAAACTATATAGAATTAATAAATTTTAACCAGTAGCCTAACTGATTAGTCAATTTTATCACCTAACCAGTCCAATCCAACTTATTTATCTTATTAAACCACAAAGGCTAAGTTGATAAGGGATATTTAATTTTTTTGACACATCCCTACACAATAACCACCCTAAAAAAGAAAAAAAAAGAAAAAACCCACACAATCCAACAAAAAAATAATAATAAAAAAAATAACAACCAAACCATCACACCACAACAAATAGAAAAATCAAAAAAAATAAAAATAAAAAAATAAAAACAAAATTTTCTAGGCATTCGACCAACAAAATTTTAATCATTGATATAAATTTCCACCCCATACAGATAGTAATGGTGGAAGGGTACCGGGTCAAACTCGGCAGCTCCAACGAAAGCACGTGAAGGTTTCTGTGGAAGTGACCGAGTCAACGGACAGATTGTGGAGTAAAACAATGAATCTCCTTTTGGTACAAAGTTTTACTAGTAGAAGTTCCAGCTTTGATGATCATTTTGACAATCATATTATATTGTTTGAAGTTTTAGTTTTGATCACTTTTTGTTTGAAGTTTTGATCTTCTTAACATACCCCTAAAAAGAGGCTATGAATCATCAGTGTCAGAATCCACCTTGTTCCATTTTTCTGATCCTTGCTCTTTTTATCACTACCTTGTCAAATTGTATCAATGCCCAAACTTTGATGGAACAGCCTCCAATTGCCAACCTAAATAATACATGGGTCAACAACTCCTCATCTCCCCTGAGAGACAATAACTCCATGAGGTTGCAACCCATCCTTGGCAGAGGAACTGGAATTGGAAGCACTGGTCCATGGTTTTCATGTGGTTTCTATTGCAACACTAACAATACATGCCTTTTTGCTCTTCTCCTTTTCCCAAACAGCTACTTGACACAACACCCGAAACTAGTCTGGTCTGCCAATCGGAACAATCCGGTTTCATTTAATGCAACCCTGGAATTTGCTAGAGATGGAAATTTGGTCATGAATGATGCCAATGGCTCTTTGGTATGGTCGACGAATACAAGTGGAAAATCCGTGTCTAGCTTAAACTTGACAGAAAAGGGAAACCTCGTGCTTTTCGACAGAAACAATTCGATCGTCTGGCAGTCTTTTGATCACCCAACTGACTCTCTGCTTCCCGGGCAGAAGTTGGTTTCTCGGCAAAAGCTGATATCAAATGCATCATCAACAAATTGGGGTGAAGGTCTGTATTCATTGTCTATCGCCAATCAGGAGTTGGTTGCCCACTACATGTACACGGGGGACTCCAATACTACTCCTGGCCAACAACTCTATTATCAATCTGGTATTGAGATTAAAGTCCCAACTGACAGAACTGGGCGATCTTATGTTCAATATGAAGATGGAAGCTTCGGTGGATACAATATTAGCCGCGCATTACCATTGACAGCTCAGTTCATGAGGTTGGAGGCTGATGGACATGTAAAAATTTATGAGTGGACAGAATTAGGTTGGGAAGAGGTATGTGATTTAATTAGTGTATTTGTTGGTCAGTGTGTGTATCCTATGGTGTGTGGAAATTATGGAATTTGTTCTGGTGAAGGGCAGTGCTCTTGTCCATCGGCACTAGCAGAAGACAAAATAAATTATTTCAAGCAGGAGTCAGAAAGGAAAACCAATCTTGGGTGCTCCCCGAATACACCTATTTATTGCAATTATTCTCAATTCCATGGTTTCGTTGAGCTCAATAACATTTCTTATTCTAGTCTTAGCACAGGCATATTCATTGGAGAAACTGATTTAGTAAATTGCAAGAATAGGTGTTTGGAAACATGTTCGTGCAAAGCAGCAGTATTTCAATACAACCCATGGAATTCTACGGGAAGTTGCTACTTGTTGCCAACAGTTTTCTCCTTCACAGACTCTGGACAATATAACCTTACGGTAGCATACGTGAAAGTGCAGAATCCTCCAAAAAAGAAATCAAAGACGGCAAGAATCATAATGGAATCATGCGTCGGAGCTTTATTTGGGGCATATTTTACAATTACAAATATTTTGTTTTTCCTCTGGGAAAAAATGAATCCAAGGAACTTGAGGATGGCTATCTTGAACAACTACCAGGAACGCCCACTAGATTTTCTTACCAACAATTGAGAGATTTGACAGAAGATTTCAGCAAAAAGCTTGGGGAAGGTGGGTTCGGGACAGTCTTCAAAGGGACTTTGCGTAATGGCACAAAAGTTGCAGTTAAGCACCTCAACAAGTTAGAACTAGTGGAGAAGACATTCTTAGCAGAAGTCGAGACAATAGGCAACATTCACCATGTCAATCTGGTAAGGCTAATTGGTTTCTGCATTGAAAAATCACATAGGCTTCTGGTTTATGAGTACATGAGTAATGGGTCTTTGAATGAATGGATTTTTTCTAAAAATCAAGCGGTTTCTCTTAGATGGATGTCTAGAAGGAAGATCATCTTAGAGATAGCCAAGGGACTAGCCTATCTCCATGAAGGATGCAGGCAGAAAATATTTCACTTGGACATTAAACCCCAAAACATCCTTTTGGATGAGAATTTCAATGCAAAACTCGCTGATTTTGGTTTGTCAAAACTAATTGACAAGGACCAAAGCAAGGTTGTGACAACAATAAAAGGAACACCGGGTTATATGGCTCCGGAATGGTTGAGCTCGTTTATCACAGAGAAAGTAGATGTCTACAGCTTTGGTGTTGTTGTTTTAGAAATATTATGTGGTCGAAGAAACTTGGATCGGTCCCAGCTTGAGGAAGACATGCATTTGTTAAGGCTTTTCAAGAGAAAAGCAGAACAAGAACAACTTTTGGACATTGTGGATAAATACAGTGAGGATATGCAATTACATGGAACAGAAGTTGTGGAGATGATGAAGGTTGCTGCATGGTGCCTACAGAATGATTTTGAGAAGAGGCCTTCCATGACGGTGGTGGTTCAGGTCTTGGAGGGTGCTTTGATAAACATTGGAGACAATTTGGACTACGACTTCACAAATCCACCTATTCTAAGAACAATTGCAGCAGCAGCAGCCGTTGATGAAGAACAACAAGATGTTGCTGCCCAGACTGTGTTATTGCCATCAGTTTTGTCAGGACCGAGGTAATAATGAAATTACAAATTTCTCCAACTGATTTATCAAGGTAAATCACCCATGAATATGGCTTTTTAGACTTCAAAAAAGTTTTTGCATATGCATATGGGTGGTGTTTGTGGGTTCTAACCACTTATAATTGGGCAATATGATCTTGTAATTTATCCTCATCACAAATGGAACTTGTATGCCTGTGACTGTAACTAACTTTTTTCCTGTATGCCTTTATATTATGTTTGAATTTTCAATTTGTAGTGAGAAAGAGTTTTTTTTTTTTTTATTTTATTTTATTTTATTTTTATGGGTAATCAAACGAAAATGAAAAAGAAAATAATTTTCAATAAATGCACATTCATTTTTCTGTCATTTCCTACCCAACCAAACAAAAAGAAAGAAATTTAGCTCATTTTATTTTATTTTACTTTCCTATTGGAGCAAGCTCTTCTCCACTTGGGTTTTTTAACTGGAGGGTGTTGTTGGTTCTCTATGGGCTCATCACGAAATCTGCATTGATAATTCGAAAGTTCACTATTTAAGACTCGTCAAGTATTTTATTTCTGCAAAAAATCTCGTTGATTGAATATTGACAAACACTTGATCGGATAATATTTGTGTCAAAATTTATTTTAAAAATTATATTTACCGTTGACACAAATATGATCCGATCAAGTAGATATCAATATCCGATCAACGTGTTTGTATACAAGGAGAAAGTACTCGACGAGCCCTATATATTAAACAATTCAAATTATCGATGCCGCTCCGTAATGAGCTTACAGAGGCCCAACAACACCCTTTAATCCGATTTTCTTTCCTATTAGGTTATTGTTGAGCTTTCACATTCTCTAAACTAAATTAGCAAAAGATGCTTGGAACAATTACATCTACATGCTCGTTTAGCGTCAAGTTTTAAGGTTTTGCTGGATCACTTTGGGTTACTTATGCAGTTTTTTTTTTTTTTTTAAGGGTAAATGTCAAATTAGGTCTTATTTATTAGCTTTTTTATTTTTGTTTTTGTTTTTGTTTTTTTAAAAAAGGCATTCAATAATAAAAATATTTTTAAAAATAAATTTGGAAAATTTAATCAATGAACTAAATGATCTAATAGTTGAATCACATATGTAGGAGGGTGTTTGGGAACCCTCAAAATAAGCAACTTAAAAAAAAAAAAAAAAAAAACTAATAAGCCATCATCTTAAGTCCACTTTTGCGTTTAGGATGGACATAAAAAAACAAAAGCAAATTTTACCTTCTAATTTTTTCTGATGTCTCGTTTCTGATGTCTCGTTTGGGAAGCGACTCGTTTAGTTAAAAAGTTAAAAAGTTATTAAAAAAATTAAAAAGTCAATAACTCATATCAAAAAGTCAAAGATTCTCTTTTCTCTTTACTTTTTACATATCTTTTCATAAAAAAGTTAAAAAGTCATCTCAAACATACTAGTTTTTTTTAGCTTATATTTTAGCCAAATAACCAAAAATTTATTAAATTAGCTTATTCGCAAACGAGTTTCATTTTAGTTCCGCTCATATCAATTGTAACATAATTGTCCTAATTTTTAAGGTAAATTATATTAGTAGTCTATATATTTTGTTCATTGTTTTATTTTAATTCATATATTTTCAATTGACACAATTTTAATATTTAATTTTAAATTTTGTATCAATTTAATTTAATTGTTAGTGTTTTCAACTAAAAATAATAACTAAATTTATTAAGATTAACTCACAGATGTTAGTACAGTTATTATTTTATTCTATAAAATATGAAACATTTTATTTATATGCATATTTTTTATTAAAAAAATGCTAAGAATTTTAAATAATTGAACCCAAATTATAAATTTATAATTAAAATTAAACCAATTAAAATTATATAGATCAAAATAACATAATGATCAAAATATAAACTTCTGTCATAATTCATCTTAATTTTTAAGTTTGTGTCAAATGGGTACAATTGAAAATGAAAACGGCTGTTACATTTTCTGTCAAAAACAACTCATCCAGATCCCCTGAGTGTTGATCTTGTAGTGCATCAAAACGACATCAAAAAATAAAATGAAATAAAACAAAAAATAAAAAAATAATAAAAAAAACTTCCTTCTCTTTTTTCTTTCCTCTGCCCCTTCTGCTCTTCCTCCAGTGATCTCCCTAACCTCACCCGCCCCTCCTCGCCCAGTCACCCAGATCTACTCTTTCTTCACCAGATATTCCCATTGCTTTACTTCCTCTGAGTCCACCAAATCAAATCCAATGGAGAGAATATAATCAATGGAATATTCAATAAATTAACAGAGAATAGAAATTACATTAGTGTATCTATATGTACACACCATAACACATTTATTTCCTTTGGTGGACCAAAACAAAAAACTGAAAATAGAGCTCCTTCAGTTTTCTTCATCAGCTTGCTCAACTGCCTCGGCACTACGATCGCTGCCCCAATCAAGTTATTATTCGGTGATAACGGAGTCGCCACCTCAACCGCCGTGTACGGCGGCAGCAACTTCTTCATCCGTCGACGGCTAATCTAATGAGAATGGCCCCTTCTAGGCCAATTTTGGGATGGTTTTCGTATCTGAAATCCCAGCTCTAGCTGGTCCAAGAAGGCTTCGATAGACCACCCAGCGAGGTTATTAATGGAGGCGATGGGCGGGCGTAGGGCGTGGGCTACGACAAAAGCGAAGTTCATGATAGGAAGTGGCCGGCGACGGATACAGAGAAATGGGGGCTGGTGGGTTTCAGACCGATTGCTGAAAAAATTAAGAAAAAAGAAAAGGAAAAAGATAAAACAAATGATAAAGCGACGTCGTTTCGGGGTGCAAAATAGGCATCCTGGGCCTCTGGAGTTGTTGGCCCAATTTATTACAACGACATCGTTTTACGTAATGCAAAAAAATAAAAATAAAAGTAAAAATAAACAAACAAACAAACAAACAGATTTCTCATTTTCTCTCTTTACAGATGTCTACGTTCCTCTCTTCTTGTTCTTGCATCTTTACCCTCCCGTTGGCAGCCATCGGCTCCATTCATCTTCGCTGCTGGAGCCATTTCCGGTTTCTTCTTCTCTTTCTTCCACTACTCGCTGCCCCTCATTCTTTCTCTCCTAAAAAATCTTCAACCTCAAACCTTCTCTTAGCACACCAAGTCTTGAATCACCAAATACACAGTGATGACACCTAGTTTGGTTCAATCCATTTGCAACATTGATCTCCAATTTGCTTTCTCTCAAATTTGCTTTGTGTGTGTTTTCAACAACAAAAAATAAACCAGACCGAAATGGTTGAAACACCAAGTGAGAATTTGAAGATTCAAAAAACTCAAGCTTTATGAAATACATAAATCAAATTTTAAACATTCCAAGCATATCATCACAATCCCAGGACAAAAAATTAAAGGAGGAGGAATGGTTGGCCGGCTGCTAGATAGGGTTGGGGATGGGTAGTCGCCAGCGAAAGGGTGAGAATGAAGATAGAGACATCCGTGAAGAGAGAAAGAGAGAGGAAGAGATATCTGTTTGTTTGTTTGTTCAAAGAAATCTTTTTTATTTTTATTTTTATTATTATTATTATTATTTTTTAACGTTAAGTAAAACAACACTGTTTTAATAAACTGCACAACAACTCTGGAGAAGGAACTCTAGAGGATACAGACACGCACTACAGAAGAGGCACTATAGAGGATCTGGACTCATCTTCAATGCATGTATAAAGAAGGGCAGAATGGATATTTTATCCTTCAATGCATTGATATATATATATTATGTTATGTGATATATATACCAGTTCCGGCGATGACAATCGGCACCACAACTACTTCCTTTCCTCCTCCCCATTTGCTACGGACCACCCGTTTCTCTATCAATTAAATTCGTCACACCATTTCTTCTCTGTTTTTTGTACGCACACACACACACACATCTCTACCTCGTCCCTCTTTCCCCAATTTGATCTCACTCTCCACCAAACACCGCCACTGCCATGTGCCCATGAAATTGTTCTTTGAAGGGGTTAATTGATGAGAAAAATAAGTAATTTTTTAATCTGGAAAATATGTTGTTTATGTTCTTTATACATAATTGATCAATTTGTCAATCGATTGGTCATTTGTTAATTTATTTTGTGAATACTTTTGGCTGACTAAAATTGTTGGTGGTAGAAGTGGGATGCTGGTGATGGGGTGATTAGTGTGGTTTGGTTGTTTGGTGGTCCGTGGGTATTGAGAGGGTAGTGGTGGTGGTGGCAAATGGAGATGGAGTGGTAGTGATCAGTGTGGCAGGAGATGGGTGGTTTGGTAGTGGCGAAGGGTGTGGCATTTGGTGGTGGTAAAGGTAATGGATGGAGATGTGATGCTGAATGAGTTGGTTGGAGGATGAGTTAAGTGTATGTAGTGAGTTGACTTAGTGTAATGCCCCGATAATTTAACCCAAATTATAATTACCAATCTCTTATTTAATATCCAATTTCTTGTCGTGAGGTGAGAATTAAGAAAATAAAATTACACAAATTGATGTACCAAATATATTTTTGGAAACCTTTTTTTCGGATTGATATTAGAGTTTCATATCGTAATGTTTTACTTTAACAATACATAAGACATTAGATGAAATAGAAGAAATACAACGAATTGCCCAAAGGGGCTTATACCTTTCAAGGCGAGAGCCTTGATTACAAATAATTGGAATTCTATCCCAAACACATAAGCTCGGTGGCTGTGATCCCATAAAACATTCAAGGTGAGCTTTTGTGCCCCATCAAGATCACCAATCTCCAGTTGGGTGGAGGCACATCAGCAAGTCTTGAAATTTGTTACGATATGGATGAGCAAATTCTCCAATAAAAATACATTTAACAAAGTATATAAATGCTTGAAATAGATATGATCATGCTATGCACATGCCATGATAAAATCTTAATTTGCTCCTTACAAAAAATGGCGTTCAATGCACAATTGTCATTCAAAAATCTCAACATTTACGGTTTTTTTTTTTTGGGGGGGGGGGGGTAAATACGCAATGAAATCCCAAGAGTCAAACCATATATATATATATATAGATTTTTATATATTGAAGATATTCCCATATTTGTAGGCTCATAATATGGAAAGGCAATGGGCACCTAAAACACAATTTCCTTCCACATTTATTAGCTCATAATATGGCGGGGCTAGTGGACACCCAACAACATTTCCCACATTCATTCAACGATACACTCAAGACAGGGCAATTGGACACATAGACTCCCCGTGCGGGTACCAATACAATATTAACTCTTTTCCAAAACCCGACTCTACTATCCGAACTCATACGCTATTTATCTCATTTCAATATTTTCGAACATCCAAGAGATTATAACAATCAAAGAACAAAATTATGAGATGCAACATCAGACGTGAGTTTATAAATATCTTAGGTTACCTATGGTCCATTCACGCCATCAATGAAGATTTAACATTTATCAAGGGATGTCTAATTTCCACATTCTCAACAACATCCAATTTCCTTCCTCATGATATAAAATTTCCAAAACAACTTATAATCAACATTTATACACATTTGCACTAAACTTCAATTCAATTTCATAATTCAAGGCCCAATTGAACAAAAGTTAAATTTTGGAGCAATTTTTAAAACTAGGATTTTTGGGTAAAACTTGGGCTTTTCCCTCACTTGCATTTTTAAAATACTCATCATCAACAATCTTTATCAACAATAATCATTCGAAATCTTTTCAAAAATTTGAGCAAAAATCCCCTTTTCATGCATCAAACCCATTCACTACAATACATTCATCTAATACATAAGTATAACTAAGAAAATATCACATATATACCTCAAATCATAAATATACTAAGTTAAAAGTATCCCTACCTCAAAGATAAGTGCAAATGGATGAAGACCCATGAGATGACTTCGGCAAAAACACGATCCAATCGATACAACACGTTGATCTCTTCGAGCTCTACACTTCTAATGACGGAACTAGGATAGATTCTTAGTATAAGTAGATGAAATCTAGGGTTTTGAGGCTAGGGTTTTCAAAATAGAGGAGTAAGAGAGAAAAAAGAGGTAGAGAAAATAAAAAGATTGGGTTAAAAGTTGATTTTTAAGTGGCTGATTCCTAATAGATTGCTCAAGCGCTGTCTCTTACGCTCGAGCGATCTGACACAACCCCACAGGTTCAGTTCCTAGGGCATTCCCTACACATCAACCTTATTTCCATATATAACCATTTAAGTAAATGTTTTCATTTAACCTTTTACATTTATATTTCATTTGCTTAAATTTACAATGTAAATAATGAAATACCCCCTATTTGGATTCAAAGAAAAATACAAAAAAAAAAAAAAATCAAAATTCAAAATCCAATTAAATCAAAAAGTGATTCCCCCAGTTTTAGTACAAAAATAATTTTTTGACTGAAATTAGTAAGTTTGACGTCGAAGTAAAGTGGCTAATATCTCGTAGAACAATCCCATAAAATCAAATTAGACTATTCAATATATGAAAAACAATTTCTGTTAAAAATTATTTTCAAAATCGTAAGTTTTGAAAAATCAAAATTTCAAAGAAAATATTCAGACTTAGTTCAAAAAAAAAAAAAAAAATTAATGCAACTATCTCTATATGAAAAAGAAATGAGGGTCGGGGTTTCGACCCGAGCTGTTACACTCAGAATGGAGAAACTCAATGTGAGAACCCGCATTTAATTATTCTTAGAAGAAAATAAATAAATTGATTTTATCCAGAGTCTATCTAAAATATATATTAATGTATAAGTTAGTTTTAAATTAATCCAATTCAGTCACTAACAAAAGCATTGTCAAGAATAATAATTTTGTGGGTATTTAATGTTTATTTTTTATAATTTATTTTACTAAGGATTCAATATAATAATTATCCTTACTTAATACCTTAGTTAAAAAACTTTGTTAATTAATTTTAAGAAACACACACAAATACACACACACACACGCACACATACAAAAAGGATTTTTGATGGCAGTGTTGGGTGACACTTGTATGCATGCATGTTACTATAGGATATAGGCGTTCATTATATCTCTTGGGTTTAGAAAATTCGATGGGACTTAGTAGAATGATTAGAGAGAGAGAGAGAGAGAGAGAGAGAGCGCGCCAGGTAAGAGCCTCTATATATACAAACAGTTTGCACCTTCTCCTTCTACTGATCAGAGTAAAGTTAAAAAAATAAATAAAAAATATGTGAGTTAAGTTGAGAAAAAGAATAGAAGATCAGGAAGATATAATTTTTCCTACCATTTTATCAACCCAATTCAATCATACTACTAAGTAAGAAAACCCTCTCAACCCTCTCATTCCTTTTTAATTGTTAAAATTTCAAATTTGTGTTCATAGCTAAAAATTTAGATAAAATCTTGTTTATAGTTGTATGTAAATTTGTGATTTGTATATTAAATATTTGAAGGTTATTTTTATATTCGTAGCCTTAAAATCATGATATAATTGTAGAATTAGACTTGTATGTGTAGTTTATGCCATGAAAGAGATGATTGAAGATTTTATCTGGTCTGATTATATGACTCTTACATCTGTTAGAAAGTTGTATGAATTTTTAGACAATTTTATACTAAAAATTTCAAGATGACTTCTTCTAAAAAATTGTTACGAATGATGTCTAGTTCATCCAAGAATGTTTGTAACAATTATTCTAGTTTTGTACAAATTTATACAAAATTTTAATTAAATCTGGAGCTGTAGACAGATTTTACTGTATGTTTGAAAAATTATTAAAAATTCTATATTAAATCAAATATGTTAATTTATAAATACAAAATGAAATTTGAAAAGTGTAGTTTCATAATAAATTTTTAGATTATGGAATTGATTTATAAATTTAAGTATGGAATTAATTTTTAAAAATGTGATAAATCTATGTTATACAATTTCTTTGGAATTTTACAAAATTATTTATAACTCATTTTTGGGGAATGCTTTTTGAAACATGACCATAACATGTTTATTAAGTATTCTATAGATGTTCACGAATTTTATAATTGTGTAACTAATTTATTTATAATTTTAATTACGAAAAGTATATTCTGAAAATTTCTGGACAGATTGAGAAGGAACCAAGATTATTACTTCAATTATTTAATTGGACTAAAATTATATTTTGTGCCGGTCTAATTAATTAAATCTTGTAAATTAGTAGTCCATGCATGTGTGTGATTGCGGTTCATTTTTAAGTATTTAAAATTATCATTCATACTATGGTTTGATTTAATTGTTTATTATAATTTTGTACATTGGTTGATTATTGTATAACATATGTGTAATATTTCTATTGTAATTTTAATGAAACAATATAACACTTATGGTGAGTGAAATTTTTAATTATTTGTGATTAATACAAAAACTAACTAAAATGATTAACAGCATGTCCAAAATTAACGATTGAAGGTTAATACCGGCAATTCAGGGTGAGCCCTGGTTTTTAATAATTTTTACATAATTGTGTTGCGAAAACCCTAAGATGGCACGAGACTTATTTGAACCCTTTTTGGTATTCAATTTTGGAATAAGGATGGATATGCAGATGGCACGTAGGGAGGTTACATACCCCTGGCAGACCGTTCCCTTGGAGCAGACCATGGATGCCACTGCTTGGGTGTATAACTCTGGGTGTGGGCATCCTTGGTAGTTCTTGAATATTTGACCAAAGGGGGGGGGTTTCAAATTAACCGTGGTCATAGCTTAGTGGTTGGTAAGAAAATATCTTTGGTGAGATTTTGAGTGTCACCTAAACTATTAAAATAGTTAAAATTATTTTAATGGTTGTTATATTATCATGCTATTAATTCCGCCATTTTCTCTTAATTATCATGATTATTAATCTGATTATTTTCTTTTAAAAGAATGATAGGTTGGTTATGTTTTCTTACTTTGTTGCAAAACTCATGGTATATATTTTTGTTGCCCCGGTGTTTTATGCTAGATTTTGACGAGAAAGGAATGGAAGCTGAAATTGGACTTACTGCTAATATAAAACCTCGGCTAACTTGAAGTCATGACTCTAGCAAACTAAAATGTTACTATCTTATGTATTAGTGATTAAGGATGTTATAATATTGTTTAATGTTGTATGTAGACTTTTAATTTTTTTTATTTTATTTAGTGTTGTTAAACTTTTGACTATATGAGAATTTAAATTTTCCTATTAAGATGTTAAAATTTTAAATTAATAAGTTATTTTGTTATTTAAATTCTTATGATGTTCCAAAAAAATTTGGAGCGTCACAATTTGGTATCAGAGCCTAGATTCAAACCTTTGGGCCATGGGTAGCAATTAATTAATTAATTAATTATTTATTTATGAAAACCTTACGTTGCCTTGTAATTTTCTGTGACATAACTAAGTTAGAACCTTTTTAATTGTAGGATGCCAAGATCATCGAATGTTAACTCTCATGAGGAAGATTTGGTGGGAAATTATGAAATAGAGTTTGACTCGAGTGAAGAAGTGGAGTCACCAATACAAGACTATGAGCCTGAGTTTGAACCTGAACAAAATGCACCTATGTACAACCCAATGGAGGTGATTGTGATTGAGTCTGACACAGAGGAGGAATCTATAGAGGGTAATACTGATGAAAGGACTGGAGATATACTTGTAAAGCCCTTAGCTTGTCAAAATAAACAATGGAAGAAAAAGAGCCTCGTGCTCTCAAACACTTCCCACGTCTTTAGTTAGGAGGGATCACCTCATCCTTTCCTACACAAATCCACTAGGGTAAGCACAAAATCCAATAGAAAGATATTAACAAAGTATATATGTTTTAAACAATGTTATAACATGAATACTATGCAATGCCATGCTTCCAAAACCAAGCTTTGTCCCTTTTGAAACCACATGCAAGTGGTGAAAAGCCCTAATTTGTAATGAAGGGTTTAATAAAATGAAAGGAATTAAAGTTGAGTAATTGTTGGGCTATGTGTTTACATTAATGAATTAGAGCTTTGGTTGTTAAAAAGATGTTAATTGGGTCTTGTTATTGTTTGATTAATGTTATGTCGGGTTGGGTTGGGTTGTGGCTGTGTATCCACCAGTTGGAATTTTGACAATTAAAAAGGGGTTTTGGCTAATGTGGGGGCCGAATATCATGAGACGTAAAGAGGCCGAATAGTTGGACCTAGAGAGTCGAAATTCATACATCGCATTCGGCCCCGTCTTATACATACAATCCAGAGGTACCCTATTTAGCCAAATAACCAGTTGAGTAAGGGGCCGAATGAAGAGCGGTTTGCAACAAAAGGAGCCGAGTAAATAGTTATACGACGAATTGAAAGTGGGCCCAACCCTGAAGCCCAAGAAAGAAAAGATATAAATAGAAGAACATCATCCAGAGAGAGGTATGTGAGAACTAGCACGCTTAACTTAAAATACAAGCAATCGAGAGAGTAAATACTGACTTATCCGTCGGAGTGCTAATTCCGGCACCCCCGACCGGAGTGTTCATTCTTTTTCAGGTTACCAGCTGAGGATTACGAGCGTCCCCTAGGATTCAAAGAGTATTTCCAAACCATTTCCAAACCACATCCCCACAATTGGCGCCGCCTGTGGGAATACTCAAGCACATCCATGGTGGGCATGACAGAAGATCCTCCAGTAGTTGCTGGCGACCCTATGCCACAAGACGAAACCACACCAAGCAACATGCTTGGGCCAGAGAATATTATCGCAAGAAGGGTCCTGAACTTCAATTCACCTTCGACATCTGCTCATGAGACAATGCAAGCGATTATGGAGCAAGCAAAGCAAAACAAACAAAGGTTGGAAAGCATGATGGCTGAGAATGAGCGCCTTCGACAAGATTTGGCCTTGAAAGTGGCAAAATCCCAACAGGCCGCGTACCAAGACCCAAGACGACCTCTGAGAAGGGATGGTCGACGACCCCGAATTCGGAGACATGATAGTGGCTCTGACTCGTCGTCCCTAGAATCTACAAAGAAGGGACGAGTTGACATCTCCAGTTCTTCTGAGGGAAGTCCGCGTGCACGAAAAAAGCGAAGAAGGAATGATTTAGATGAAGAGGCTGTCAGGTGGTATTATAAACTAGAGCCGGCTTCGATCAAGAGCTTCCACTAACTCCAAAAATCCTTTAGGGCAAGGTTCATCACTAATGAGGTCCAGCCGAAGCAAGCCGATTCTCTGTGGGCAATGCAGATTCAACTGGGAGAAACCCTTCGTGTATATTCGGTGCGGTATTGGGAATGTTTTAATCTGGTAGATGATGCATGCAATGACTCCATGGCCATTAGCGCCTTCAAGATGGGGTTACATCCAGACAGTGCCCTTCGCAGCTCTTTGACCAGACGGCCCCCAAAGACGGTCTGGGCGTTGATGAAAAAAGTTGAGGAATACTGCAAAGTAGAAGACGATGCCCTCCGAGTCAAAGACGGGCATAAAGCCACCAAGTCGGCCCCGCCTGAAGTCGTATAGCCGATAAACGCTGTGCCACCATGGAGCCCTGAATCACGAAATCGGGCTAAGCGATATTGAAGACGGGATTCACGCCTCTGAAATTCAGTGGTTAAAAAGCCCAAAAAAGTTGGTTTGAAAGTGGTGAACAAAGGTAAAAAATCTTTACATGCAAAGAAGTAAGAATGGTGAACCACCCCCTAATTGAAAATGGCCTCAAACCACCACCTTTAGGCCATAAAAACAGAGTTTTTTACAGTTCAAAATCAGCACCCAGAGCAGCCCAAAAACAGTGGAAAGAGATGGCAAAGTAAGTATGTAAAACAAGCTAACAAAGCAAGTGTTATACCTCTTGAAGGGAAGACACAAATGAGGCAATAAATCAAGCCAAGACCACATTCTAGGGCTCAAAAAGGGTCCCAAGTAACCTCAGCCCAAAGATAAGTAACTTTGGTTAAGGGTTGATAGGCAAGCTTAAAGTGTATGTAGGCTAATTTGCACAAACTTGCAAGAGAGAGAGAGAGAGAGAGAGAGAGAGAGAGAGATAGAGAAAGAGAGGGAGAGAGAGAGTTAGAGAGAGAGAGAATTATAGAGAGAGAGACTCTCAAAATTTTTCTAACCTTGAAATATGAGAGATAACTCATCTATATATAGCAAACAAGAGCCTTAGGTCAAAAATATCATCAAATGGACAGCTGGAACTTTGTGCAAACAGCTGGAGGTAAATATTTGCAAAAATCTGAGTTTTTTTAAACCAGTGGCTGGCAGGCCACCAATGATGGCCGGCAGGCCACTAGTGGTCGGCAAGCAAAAAATTGGTTTCTGGCCCCGACTTCAAATAGGCATAACGCCTTCATCCGGACTCCTTTTCAGGTCATTCCTGAGTCTAAATTGAAGCTCCGGAAGTCTACTTTCCAATAGTGGAAGCCTCATATCAAAATTCCAAGTGTGCAAAAAGATATGCCTATTTTAGTGAAGATTGCTCAGTTTTGGTCCTAGCCGAATTAATGCCTAACTTCTCCTCAACTAGTTTTCTTTCCTCCCCTCCTATTTTTTTCAACTCCAAACCTCTAAATAAGGTTTTTTGAAAGATGTTTCAAAGAGTTCACCTCTCCTTCATTTATTTCTACTTTGTCCTTGCTCAGTTTATCGAAAAGCGCAATATTTAACGCTCGGAACATCATAGAAGCATTTTCAAAAATATTTTGAAAGAGAGGGTTTTAAGGTCTAAAATAATTTTGGTCAAAAACATTTTTGGTCCAAAATGGGGTGTAAGATTGGGATTTGGAGCTCTTCTTGCCGAAAAAATCGAACCTTTGCATAGCTTAACTTTCATCACCGAATGATCAACCTGAGGTGCCCAAGTCTTAAAAAAATGGGGTGTCTATAGAAGCGTAACCCTAGATTTGGAGCAACTTGAGGTTTTATAGAAGCTGAGATCGCGAGGTCCGCTCGAGCGTAGGAATGGACGCTCGAGCGGGACTCTACATCCCATGTTCCAAACCAGGATGTATGCTCGAGCAGGGAAATAGACGCTCAAATATAAAAACACGCCTCACAGTATATTTGCAGACAAACTTCTGGAATCCAACATTCTCCGCTCGAACGTACAAACAGCTGCTCGAGCGGACAAGCAACTTTGAATGCACTTTTGCATTTTGCTTCGGGGGCGTTGCCCCTTAACCCCTTTTTGGCACTGCCCGGGACCCGCAAAGGGGCACTGCCCCCTGGACCCCCGCGAGCTGACCGGGAAGCTCGATCTCCGTCATAGTCAGTGAAGTGGAAAATTTGAAAGAATTAACTTCTGAAACTTCTCTGCAAAGTACAATTCGAGTTGGATTTGCATCTAAATACTCATAGCCTCATTGAAATATAAAAAGCGAATAAAAATACAACTGAAAGGAGTTTTGTCAAACGGGATTGCCAAGCATAAAACCTAATACATAGCTTATTATTGCATAAAACTCTTAAAATAAGCTACGAATACAATAATAATTTGTCAGCTAACCGGTCGGATTTGATATGAATTTGTGTGTGAACATAGGTTGTCATAAATAATCTATAATTTAAGAAGTCATTGTGTTTTATCAAAATATACACCTTAGTTTTGGGTAAAATGCTAGACAAAACTTGTGAGTTTTTTGTATGGCATTGTGAGTGAAAACTACACATACCTGTTTACTGAGAAGTCAAAGAATTAGAGGAAAAATTGTGGATTTTATATTACTGGAAATATCAGGGACTTTATTTCCTAATCTATCTACTCAACTTTGATTTGATCTTTAAAACAATTTTTTGTGCTTAAGATTTTATAATTTTCTTTATTTGATCATTAATTGCAACGGGTTGATTCTAACTAAATCTTTGGATAGTTGAGGTACTCTGTAATTGCTTTCAAAATCCATTAGAGAGTATATTCCTTGTGGTTTAAATAGTTTAATTCAACTATAGGAGCTGTCAGATGATAGAGTTATAACCCAAATCAAATTCTGTAACAACAGGTTTGAATTATTTGTGCAGATCCACTGAAAATTTACTACCACATTCCCAGTGGTAAGCCTCTCAACATCTAGTTCTTATTAGTCCTCATTAATTTATATTGTTTTTACATTCAACATGGGCACTAGAAAGACCAAGTACTGCCTTCTTCATTTATTTACATCACTAATAAAAAAATTTCAGTTCACGTCCTAACTCCAAAGGTATTGACCAAGAATTCATTGCCTTATTCATGTATATGTGTGTGTATATATATATTTCCATGTGTTACTCTTCATTCATTTATTTATTTTGAATTCTATTATTTTATGTTACGTTGTCGTTTGGTTCTGACTTCTGAGGCTCTCTTCATTATTCTTTCCCTTTCATAATAGATGTTGTGAGATTGTTAAACCAGACAATTTTACAATGTTGTGTAAGATATACTCGTCTTTGGTTGATATTTGTGAACTCATTGTTTTCTCGTTGTTGTCATTCTTGGTTAATTCATGTTTTTCCTATAACCTTCTGTTCTCTCTCCCACTCTTTTCTCAAGGAAGAAAGAGACTGTGCAGGGGAGCTAATATGGATTTTTGTTGATTCTTTCATGCCTTGGTAAATTTTATATGTTAAATGTTCATACCATATGCATGTTTAATTTTCTATTTTATTTTTGCAGCTCTTGGCCACTCTTAGTTCTCTTTGTTTAATGTGTACAATTTCTGTTCTAATTACTTGCATTTTGTCAAATCTTAATTCTTAGAAACTACATAAAGATTGTGATTTTTTTTTTTTTTTTTGCACTTTTCGTGGCAATTATTGAGGAGTGTGTCGAGATGGAATAAACGTGAAAGTTTTTCCAGGGTTTACTTTCTGGGAAGAAAAAAAAAACCTTTCCCTGCAATTTAGTGGTAGGGTTTTAAACGTTTTTGATTTCACTAGTTCCTAAAATTTCATGTCGTGTTTTCTGAAGATCAATTGGAAGTACTTAAATGCACTTTCTTAGTGTAGGTATTTGTGTTTTGTATGACATGCCTACCATTAGCTACACAGGTTGACTTCACATCACAAGGCATTTACCTCACTCATGGCCTTGTCTCAAGCCAATTTGGCCCTAGCATATTGCCTAGCCTTGGCCGGCCTCAGGCTCCTCCTCTTAGCCTTAGGCACCCTATGTAGCCTTGATGCCTTGACTCAAGAATTTACTTGATTGCCTTGTCTTACCAATGTTCAATGTACAGTAGTTGGATTCACTGGTTTTAAAAATTAACTTGATTGCCTTTCAAAAAAATTCATGCATCTCTAACAGATGCTTTAACAATTTGATTATTCATTGTTTTTCTTTAAAATTCAAGTTTTAAAGTACTTTATTTTGTATTTTTTGGATTCACATGTCGTTTCTTGTTTGCTGATTCATTTTATTTGGTTTGCACTGTTTATAGAAATAGCCATATAAAGATGGATTTTTAGCAGTTGCCTTTTTTACCTGTTGATGGTATGATCTTGTACTTCTTGTTGCAAAACTGAGAACTTATTTTTAGCTTGCATAACATTATGCTTTTGGAGCAATGCTACATCTACTTAAATCTTACTAAAAACATACATGTCCAAATATCATTGGATGTTTAAATATCTTTTCTTGTTTTACAACCAATCACATTTGGCCTCTTGTATTTTTAGTAAGATTGTTAGTATGTGTAGAATTACTCTATGCTTTAGAAACCAACAACTGACAAATTTATTCTTTCAAGTAGAAAACTAGGTTGCCATGTCAATCTGTAGATAATTTTGACAATGGGTTTGACATATTAATGTATAGTGACATCAACAAGAGAATGAAATCTGCTCCCAAAAGAATTTATAAAAAAAAAATAAAAAAATGAAGAAAATGAAAACATAGGATAGTGGCAAGCGCCCTATAGTTGGCATGGGCAATATTCATTGAGAAAGGCTATACAAACTTTTTTTTTTTTTTTTTTTTGCTCCCTTCTTCTTGAGATAACTCCTTGATTTGGATTTGTAAGGCTTTGTTGCTATGCTTGGAATGGCATGTTGATGAACACTCCTAAGTGCTTTGAAGAATGTTGTTTGTGTACTTCTTGAAAGTGATTCCTGGCTAGTGTTAGTAATTTAGACATTTCCATTTTGTTCTTGAATTTTAGATCATTTTGATGCGAAGCATCTGTTTCTTGGGTTTCATCATTTTGTTTCTATGATGTTCCAAACATGTCAAGGGTCTCCTGAGTGTGTCAAATATTTACAAATCGATGTCGTTCTGTTCAAGTTTGAATGTTTGTGCAGTTGCCTAGAATTTATCTTTCATGATACATATATATGATTTTATTTCCAAAAAGGTATTTATGGGTTGTTCTACCTTAAATGCATGTTAAACCCCCCCCTCCCCTTTTGTTGGAATGATGAGATATTTCTAATGGGTGCAATTTTTTTTTTTTTTTGCCTTTCGCATGGACTTGTGGATAATCCATTTTTGTGTATGGAGGACAATTTAAACTTTTTTATAATCCTACTAATTTTTTTGTCCTCTGTTTTTGTGTGGATTAGTATTACTCATACAGATTACTTTTGGCATGGAAATGATAATTACTATCGTGGTATATACATTACCTTTTGTCATGATACAAATTACGATGGTATTTTGTACCGTGCCAAATGGCCTTTTGGTATGGTAGTAAATATATATTTTTGTATATGGAGGGCTTGATTTTTGTATGCTTCTCTATTTTGTATGGAATTATTATTTTAGTTTGGACTATAGTTGGTTTGTATGGGATTTGACATTTTAAGTTATTCCTTTTTGGATGGTTGGAAGTGAAATGGATGTAGATTGTGGAATGGTTGATAATATATGTATTGTTTTGTTTATATACATATTACACGTTGCACGGAATACATATAGGTTGTGGAGAAATTATACTTTTGAGAGAAAACATGAAATCATGTTTTTGGTGACTAAACAATTTGTAGTAAAAAAGGAAGCACATATTTTAGCAACTAAATAGTTAGTAGCTAAAATAAAAATAGAAAAAAAAAAAATTTGGCGACTAAAAGCTTAGTACCTAAAAAACAATTAGACTTTAGGCGACTAAACTGTTTAGTAGCTAAAGAAAAATAAGATGCACAACAAAAGTTTTTTGGCAATTAAAAGTTTAGTACCAAAAAAAAAAGAGTGAGCCTTTGGGCGACTAAAAGATTAGTAGCCAAAAAAAAATAAGACTTTAGGCAACTAAACCGTTTGGTAGCTAAAAAAGATAAAATGAACAACAAAAACAATTTTGGAGACTAAAAGTTTAGTATCGAAAAAAGTGAGACTTTAGGCGACTCAAATATTAGTAGCCAAAAAACAATTAGACTTTAGACAACCAAAATATTTAGTCGCTAAAAATGTGATATTTAATTTTATTTCGCAGTTTTTGGCAACTAAAATATTAGTCAGTAATTTAGTACTTTTGGCGACTAAAATTGTTTTAGTCGCCAAAACCTTTCTCGGCAATCCGTTAATGACCAATCTAGCAACCAAACAATTTAGTCACTAAAAACCTTCAGCGACTAAACCTTGACCTTTGGCGACTAAAAATTTAGTCGCCAAAAGTGTCATTTGTTGTAGTGTTGGGAAATGAAACAGCAAATGGAAAGTGGAAAGTGGAAAGTGAGTAGGGAAAATTGTTGTTTTGAAATGTTTTCACTGAAAACGTTAATGAATTGAAATGGTGGAACCAACTGTGAATTTGAGTTAAGAGAGCCGTGTATTTAACTGTTAGAGATTTTTTCCTTCGTCATCAATGGAGGATGACATTGTTGCTGTTGAATAGAATACATGTATGTATTGTATTTGTAGATTATCGATGTAATCTAGAATGTCATGTCACTACAACAAAAACATACTTTAGTGGCACTACACTAGTGACATATTTTTAGAAAATGTCACAAAAAATGATATTTAGTGGCACATTTTTGAAAAATGCCACAAAACGACAAACATAAAAGGCTCTAGTGACATTTCAATGAACAAGTGTCACAAAATTACAACAAAAACATACTTTAGTGGCACTACACTAGTGGCATATTTTTAGAAAATGTCACAAAAATGATATTTAGTGGCACGTTTTTTAAAAATGCCACAAAACGACAAACATAAAAGGCTCTAGTGACATTTCAATAAACAAGTGTCACAAAATTATAACAAAAACATACTTTAGTGACACTATACTAGTGGCATGTTTTTAAAAAATGCCACAAAAATAATATTTGGTGACACATTTAGATAAATGCCACAAAGCCACAAACATATAAGGCTCTAGTGGCATTTCAATAAAGAAATGTTACATCAATTTTATGGCATTTTATAAAATCATGACACAAAAAATTATGTTCGTGACGTTTACCAACAGATGCCACTAAACTTTAGTAGTAATGGCATTTTTTCAAAAATGTCAGGACACTAGGTAGGTGCAAATTACTTTTTATAGCACTTAGGTGAAAAGTTTCATAAACAAATATTTTATAGCATTTTGAGAAATGCCACTAAGTCAAAAACTTTCCAAGCTTATAATGACATTTTTGAAAAAACAAAAAATGCCAATATATTTTTAAAATTTTTACAATGCAGTAAATGATTAAAAATAAATAAATTAAACTCAATATACACTACAGGAAAAAGCATATTAAATGACTAAATTTCTCGACCAAAAAAAATTTGGTCGCTAAAAGTATAGCTTTCAAAGAACTAAAACAAAGATTAGTAGCCAAAGTCTACAATTGGCGACCAAAACTAAGTTTGGTCGCTGATTATATGGGTTTTAGTGACAAAAAAAATTTTAATAGCCCAAAGTAAAGCTTTTTGGTGACTAAAAAAATTTTAGTAGCCAAAAGTCTATAATTGGCGACTAAAAAATAAGTTTAGTCGCCAAAAGTGGTTATTTTTAGCGCGGGAGAACTAAAATCCTAAGGTGGAATTAAATTTTTGGCAACCAAAATTTTGGTGAAAGTGCATCTTCGGTGACCAAATCCGATTTTGGTTGGCAAAAGTTAAGTTTTTAGCAACTAAAAATAATTAGTAGCCAAAAGTATAGAATTGGCGATCAAAAAATATTTTAGTCACAAAAGTGGTCTTTTTTTTATTTTACTAGTAAATAGTTTATTTTACATAAATTATGTTCAATAAAATAATTATGTTTATACATATACTTTTATATTAATATAGATGTATGTACTATATAAATAATATATATTGCATATATAATCATATGGTGCTATAGAGGTGTAGTGGGAATAGTGGTGTATAAGGTTTATGGTGCGAGAGGTTGGCGGTTCGAGTCTCTGCAAGAGCAGATCTAATTGTTCTACAACGAATTATTGTCACTTTCAGTCTTGATGGTGTAATGACACTTATAAGTGTCACTAACTCTTTTTTAATGGCCCTTGATAGTGCCACAAATAATATCTACCATGACATTAAAATGTCATTGAAAGTTTTTAGCCATGATGGTGCAGTGGCACTTGCAAGTATCTACCGTGGCACTCGTATCTACCGTGGCACCGATAGAAGTGGCACTTGTTCAAAATGCCACAAGACCAAAAAATGTCATTAGAAGAATAGTTTTGTGGCACTTTCAAATGTCACTAAACTAAGAAAATGTTGTAGTGTGTTACAAGATTGGGGGTCCATTTCCTGTTGAGGGAGGTCGATAAAGCATGACGCCTTGGCAAATGGTTCCTCTCCCTTCCAATTTACGCCCGCTAAAGTGTGAATTGGGGTTCCTTACTCACTGGTAGGACTGGTAAAGTGTGGCACCTTGAGATAGATTCATATCCCTTCCAATTTGCGCCCAGTAAAGTGTGACTTGTGGATTGCTCCTGTTCGAGTGAGGTTGGTAAGCCATGTTGTGTTATGCAGGTTGTTTCATTAGCCATCCGTGCTTTAGGCCGATAAAAATGGAAGTATGCGTTGTTTTCCGTTATTCACAATTAGATGTATACGTATATGTATATTGTTGTGGGTGTTCCTTTGCCCTTGTGCTTAAGGCCAAGGAAGGTGGTGGATGTGTTAGTGGATATGTTTGTGTAGTGAGTTGTGATGTAAGACTGGATTATGATTAGAATGTGTGAAAGTGTTTTAAAACAGATGTTGATATGGAATTCTTTTAAATTAAAGTATAAAATTAAAGAAAGGAAAAAAAAAGAAAAAGAAAGTGGTTTTACACCTTGCCGTGTTAAAAAGGGTGATTTTGGGAAAAATGTAATTATATAAGTATATTTTAGATATAAAACTGTCACATTACTTATATAGTATGATGTGGTACATTCATGATCATAACTATCTGTATATTGCTATTCTTTAGGATCATTTTTGGAACTAGACTTTATGTTCATCACACGTTACTAATCATTTTTCAGGTACAAATTGAGAAGTGGTTCAAGGTTGAAAGATCTTTAATTAATGGCCAAGGGGCCTTATATTTGTTGGCGGTGTGCCATTATTGTAAAAATAGTTAAGCCCTTTTTCTTTTTATGTAATAATATAAGCCGACGGACATCTCATTTAAATGTAATTCATTTTGCATCCGATATATATACAAATGAGAGAACTTATATTATTAATTGATGTTAATATATATAGGTTCCACATGTTATCAAGAAAATTAAATTATAATAATGGATGTGGTAATATTATTTGAGTAATAACAAAAAAATAGGACTTGACATGAGCCCTCACTGATAGGTCCACATTATATACATAACTTCAGTCTCTATTGGGTGAATTTAACAAGGACTAAGAAATTATGCACAATAATAAGAAGAAAATAATGTGTAGTTAACTTTTGTATCCACTTTGTATGTAAATTGCACCCTTAAAATAGTGCATATATATGGTATTTCCTTCATAACTTTTTCATAATATAAATCATAAAAACATAAAAAAAATTTATCACAAAAATCATATATTTTTTCACCATAAAATGTTATAATAAAAATCACAAAATGTCCTAATAAAAATGACAAAATATCATAACATTAATATCGCTAACATTTCGGAGCTCACCATAAATTCATTATTCATAATTTTATCACAAAATATCATAACATATCACAAATAATCATAACTTTTATAATAAAAAAAATTTAACTCATGATATGCACCATTTTGCTTTGTAATCATGGTTTTAAAAGCGGTCAAGAATCGTTCACATTCGTTGATTTTGGCGATTACCGCCACCGTTCTGCCGCTTTGCGGTGTGATTGAGATTCACAGTGTGTCACCGTAGTGGTCGCCGTGTGATAAATAACGGTGCCGTAGTAACAATAATGTGACATTACACACCGTTACTTAACGGTTCCAAACTGTTTCTTTCAAAAAAACATACAAAAAAAAAGCTGAAAATTGGAGAAAAGGAATAGAGAGAAGAGGGAAGATAAAGAAAGAAAATGGAAGAGCAAGAGATAGAGAGAGAGAAGAGGGAAGATGAAGAATATGTTATTGATTTGTTGAAACTGTAAGACCTATGCTATTTTATTTAACTACTATCATTAAACCATTTTGTTTGTGTGTGTCTATCTATATATTGTTTGGAAATAATAATAATAATAATAATAATAATAATAATAATAATAATAATAAGTGTGGTCATTATCTATTTGGCTTGGTTAAAATATGTATATATATATATATATTTAGGCTCTTATTTATTCTCTTACTTTTGTCATTGTTTATCTTATATATAATAGTTAGTGATTGATTTTTTGTATAATACAAAGTCATTAATTATTAAAATAAAATGTAAAAAACTTAGTTTATAATGATTTAAAAATATGAAATATATTGGATTATACTTAAAAATTTATAAAAATTGATCAATATTTATTTTTAACCTAATAAATATGATTATGGAAAAAAAAATATGCGTATCGGTAAGTTTTTTCAAATTGTGCGAAAAATAAAAAAATTCACGGTTCGGTTACATAATCGTTACACTCTGACCTTTACATCCATAATCAAGAACCGCCACCGTTACGGCGACCGCAACCGCTTTTTAGAACCTTGTTTGTAATTGAAGCTTTTCTATTAATTATTTTTCACGCTTATCAAAGCGTTCACCATTTCATACTGGAAGTTATTATGCAACAATTTTGAAGTATGAAAACTTATTAAGACTGATGGTAAAAATTCATGTATTTAAATTTTTTTTTTTAAGTAATTCATATTAGTTTTCTGACTTAATGGAAATAGGTGATGGATATGATAAAGACAAAAAAAAACTATTCAAAGTTCTTAGAATTTGATAGTTATTGGCCTAAATAGTAAGATTTTACATTTTTTGTATTATTATTTCAGGAGCAAACATGGTATGTGACAGTTGATAAATAGTGTGTAGTATTGTTCCAAAAACACTTAATAATTTTTTTAAAGATTTTCTTGAGAAATTATAGAAATTATTTTTATGAATGTTACCACTAGAATAAATTCCTAGAGTCACCACTGGTTACAAATGACCTTCATCATTTGAATTCTTACCAACCTTACTCAAGCATTGATCAAATCACCATTGGTAATGGCTCTTCTCTCCCTATTCATCACACAGGCAAAGGTATACTACCAACTCTCCATCACTCTTTCAAACTTAATAAAATTCTTCATGTTCATACTATTTCCTCTAATCTTCTTTCAGTTCAACAATTGGCTCGAGACAACAATTGCTCTATTGTTTTTGATATATCTCCCTTTTATATTCAGGACAAGATTTCTAAAGCAATTCTTCATCACGGCTTTCATGCTAATGGTCTCTCATTTTACCGTCTCTTCTTCTAATTCTGATCTCCTATTTCTCACAGTTCCACCATAGGTGTAAAATCATTTGTGCAATCTAATCCTCCCCTTCATCTGCTACTGTTTCGCACAAGCAATTAGGCCATCCATTATTTCTATGTTTCAAGCACTTAAGTATCATCTGTCATTAGCTTTAAATAAAGATGACTTGGCTTGTATTGATTATTCTGTTTCAAAATGTCATGGGCTACCTTTTAAACTATTAAATTCATCTGTTAATTGTACATTTGCCTTAGTGCACAGTGATGTTTAGGGACCCTTCAATTGTTCACCAAATGGTTACAAGTTCTATGTTTGCTGCTTGATGATGTTACCAGATTTACATGGCTTTATCCACTTTATAATAAGAGTGAGGTGTTCTCAAAGTTTATGATTTTTAAAGCCTTTGTTGGAAAGCAATTTGGCTTTCCTATTAAAATTCTTAGGACTTATGGAGGTGATGAGTTTGTTAATACTTCTATGCAAACATTCATGCATACTCATGGCATACTTCATCAACATTCTTGTCCTAACACCCCCATCTCAAAATGGAGTTGTAGAAAGGAAACATTAACACATAACTGAAACAACAATTTCTCTTCGACACCGGTCTTCCTCACCACTCACTTATTGGTTTGATGTCATTGCCACAGCCACCTATCTCATAAACAAATTATCTAGTGCTACTCTCAACAATTCCTCACCCTTTCAACTCTTATATCATCGTATTCTAGATTATTCTCATCTTAAAGTTTTTAGATGTTTGTGTTTCCCATGGCTCAAGCCTTGCAATTCTCATAAGTTGGAACCCATATATGTTTCTTGTGTATTTTTGAGATATCATCCATTTGTTAAAGGATATCGATGACTCACATGACACAACTCATAGGCTATAGAACACAACCATTGGGTCAACTGTTCCTGACCATCTGCCTCTGGCAACAATCTTATCTACCACACACAACAAATCAAAGCTTTGCTGCTGCATTGTCCCATCAGAATGCACCTTTTTTGCCACAGCCACAGACCCTGCCACCTCTGTTTCTTCACATCCTCCACATTCTTCACCGATTATCCCTACTACTCCTATAGCCTCTCTTGTAGTTGTTTTGCCTCTGCCATCTCCTCCTCTTCCTCCACCTCATCCCCCTTCATCTATCAATACTCATCTTATACAGACTAGATCGAAAACAAAACCCTAATATTTTACTGTAGCTTCCTTATCCTTATCTGTCTCATCTTCTGCCATTAACTCTCACACTGAACCATCTTCTTCCAAGCAAGCTCTTACTTCTCCCATATGGTTTCAAGCTATGTTGGATGAGTATAATGCTCTCCAACAAAAGGGCACTTGGTCTGTAGTACCTCTACGTCCTTCTAAGCAGCCTATTGGCTGCAAGTGGGTGTTCGAACTTAAAAGAAATTCCAATGGTTCTGTAGCCATGCCTGTTGCCAAGGGTTTTCTTCAACAACATGGCATTGATTTCCAAGAAACATTCGGTCTTGTTGGTAAACATCCCATTATCAAAATTCTTCTTTGCTTAGCCTTGCATCATAACTAGCCTATCAAGCAACTTGACATTAACAATGCTTTTCTTCATGGTCTCTTGGATAAGGTTTACATGGAAAAACCACCAGCATTTGTTGATCCTACTTAACCATATTTGGTGTGTAAGCTTCACAAAGCTCTGTATGGTCTTAAACAAGCCCCAGAGCATGGTTCTCCACTTCTCCTCTTTTCTTCTATGTCAAAGGTTTAATCAGAGTAATGTGACTCATCCTTGTTCATTCATAAAACCACTACATCAGTCACTTACCTACTCATCTATGTGGATGACATCCTACTCACTGGGACCAATGAATATTATCTTGAAACTCTTCTTCAATATATGCATAAGGATTTTTCAATGAAGGAAATGGGGGACATTTCATATTTTTTGGGCATATCCATTCAGAAAACTCCACAAGCATACTTTTTGTCTCAACATAAGTATGCATCTGAGTTACTTGTCAGATCTGTCATGCCTTATTGCAAAATATATGCTACACCAATGTCCACTAAGCCTCCCATATCCCAGATGCTGATCTTTCTTGTTCTCAACATTTTCTCTATAGAAGTATTGTGGGACCTCTTCAATATCTAACCATTACAAGGCCTGAGCTATCTTATGCTGTCAACCAAGCTTTGCCAATTCATGCATTCCTCTACTGTGGGATAGTTTGCAGCTGTCAAGTGAATTCTAAGATATGTTAAGGGTATTTTAGCCCATGGTCTGTTTTTCCAATCTAGCAATTTTAACTTACAAGCTTTTAGTAATTCAAATTGGGTTAGTGATCAAACTGACAAAAGATCCAACTCTGGCTATTGCATTTACTTGGGCCAAAATCTCATTTCTTGGTTATCAAAGAAACAATCTACAGTCTCAAGATCCTCTACAGAAGCAGAATATAGGTCTTTGGCTAATACGTCAGCTGAGTTACCTTGGATAGAAATATTGCTTCTTGATTTTTGCATTCCTCAGACTTCTACTCTCATATTGTGGTGTAATAATCGCTCCTCCATCTCTCTAGCTGCTAATCAAAATTTTCACAATAGGTCCAAACACAAAGAGGTCGATTGTCATTTTGTAACAGAGAAGGTGGTTGCTCATAAAATACTCGTCAAGTATGTTCCAAGTTTTGATCAACTAACTGACATTTTCGCTAAGCCTTTGTCCACCTCCAAATTTTCTTACCTCACTCACAAGCTCATGGTTTCTGCCTCTCCCATGTGCTTGAGGGAGAATGATAAGGATACTACATCAACTAGTGATGAGTCACTTCTTAAAGTATGATGTGCTGCATCATAGATGAGTATGACTCTCAATAGAATTAATTAGAGAAGTGGTTAGGAGGTTAGTGTTTGTTATGATATTGTATTCAATATATACTGATTGTAATGATTTGGTTATTCAATAAGAAAGATTATGAATTTCATTAGTTACTTTCTATCCCAATTGGTCGTCAACCACTAATGATAAAGTCAATAACCACTCACAAGAAACACAAAACAGGTTAAAAAACTGTTTACTTGTCATAAATTATAACACCGAACTTGTCACAAAACAGATGATAAAGTCAGTCACCATTATGCATAAATCACAACAATCACCCCAAGTTCGGCATGTTAAGAACATATCTAAGCTTATAAGTCACCTACCATTAAGACTTACTCATTTTTCTTATTTACTTGTCATAGATTATTATAATTCAAAATATTTTCTATGATTTTTTTAACTGTAATGACAATCTCACTTCACTTTAAGCTTGCCACACACTAGTAATAGTATGATGCATATTTCTTACGTAAAGATCTAAATAGAAAATTATTATTTTTGAAATTAATTAAACTATATACTACGTGATCTCATAATGAGCATGAACAAAATCTCCATATATATACAAGGCATGATTTACATGTTATACATTATTATATGTGATCAATATGTCATGGATAAATTATTAATTTTAATTTTGAAAATTTTTACTTTATTTATTTGCACCACTTGTAAGTTGTAACCTGGTCTGATTATAAGTGTTGGAAAATGGGTCGGGTTTCAGACCTGGGTTTGAGCGCTCGTGTTAGTATGACCCATGACCCATGTAAGACCCATCTGAATTTAAATTTGAATTTAAATTCAAGGGTAAACTACCAATAGGTCCTACTTTGGAGACTTATTACCCAATAGGTCCTACTTTGGAGACTTATTACCCATTAAGTCCTATTTGATATAATTTATTAAGTGATAACGATAAATTTATCAGTCTTTTTTTTTTTATGAATATTTTTATAGTGATAAATTTATTAGTCTCTTTGTTTTATGAATAAATTTTTAGTGATAAATTTATCACTCTCTTATTTTTATAGTGTTAAATTTATTAGTTAGGACCTGTAGGTAAATAAGTCTAGTTAACAGGACTAATTGGTAAGTACCCCTAAATTCAAAGCTATCCTAAGCGATAAGGATAGCTTACCATCCCATCTTATCTGGCATAAGGATGGGTGGTTACCTATCTCTCTATATACTGATCATTATACATATTATTCATGGGAGTGAAAATTGGGAAAGCAAAATGTAATATTGTGTAAGTAAAATCCTTGAGTGCTTTTCAATCTCTCTACCATTGAAGAACTAAACACAAGCCTTTATACTGTGAGTTGTGTGGGTGTTGCTTACATTGTAGTATTACTCCACTGTAGATTCTTCAACCGGTGATTCAGCGGCACGTGATTCACTCATCAGGTTCATTATTCGGATTCGAAATATTCAGGTATGGATTGAATCCGTTATCCGCTGCGTATAAATATTCATACATTGGTATTAGAGACATCTTGAGTATTTTCGTGTATTTTATGCATGAAATATGATTTAAACCATATATAATCATTAAAATATGTATATATGTGTTTCATACAAGTAAATTGATGATTTTCAAACTATCTCTAATCATCTTGAAACTCATATGTTATAGTTCATATCACGTAGAGCATATCTACAAAGTTTTATTAAAATCAGACAGTTAAATTTGGAGAAAAATTGAGATCCATTTTGTATTTTTGAAACTTTAATTACATCTTGTTTTCACATGCTTCGTTTTCCTAGTGTGAAACTTATATATTTGGATTGTTTGTCTCAAGACCTTCGAAACCATATATTATTTGCATTTTTTTGACTTATGGATTGAAAGGTATCATAAACCCTAATTTGATTTCGTTTTGGTATTTTTGGTGGTTCATTGTAGAAGATGAAGTGTAGAAAAGTTGCACTCCCACTCTCACCAGAGAGAGTGGATTACAGTCTCTATTTTACGCTTGTCAAAATAAAAACTCGAGACCACCATTGAATTCCTATCAAAACATTGAGTCAAATAGTGCTAAAATCGAGTCGAAATAAAGTCCGAAAGGTGGAGCGTGGGCCTCACGTGCCAAAAGCCGCTTCACGCGCTTCCAAGCGCTGACGCAAGCGTTGTGCATGCACTGACGCACGTTGTCTAATGCAATGACGTCATCAACTTAGGTAAGTGCTGATGCAGGCATTGTTAAGGCTTTGTTTGTTTGTTTTTAATTTAAAATTTACGTTAATTGCTTCTATATTATTCATTATAATTATAATTGAAGCATGACTGGTACTATTTGACTCGTAATTTGATTTCTACAATCTAACATTATTTTAGAATTTTCTAAAAAATAATTTTTTTTTTCATAAATGAATAATTCAATATTTTTATATTAAATCACTCTTAGGGGATCATGACTTGGATTCTAGACTTGAAGTTTTTATAGTACACTACTGGAACAATGTTTTATATTTTTGGTGTGTGTTTTGTACTATTTCAGATTCTGTATTATTTATTTCTAATTTTCTGTATAGTTTTTTTTAATTACTTAAAATTTCAGAAAAAATACGGAAATAATTTAGCATTGTTATGGCATATTCTGAAAGTTAAAACATCATGTTTAGTTCTTTATTTGTATAGAACTAGTAGAATGTTTAGATTCAAGATGTGGAATGCTATATTCTAATTATTTTAATTCCATGATTAAACATTATAGCATGTTTTTATTATTCTTTTTGAAATACCTAAATATGGAATTAATTATTGTCATCCTTTTTAACATGCCATAAGTAGTGGGAGTTTTCGGGAGAGATGATTGATGAATTCTCTACCGATAATTCAATTTTGCGGATAGAGTTAAATTGAATCTTGATAATTGTCATTAGTGGCGTAAGAGATGATTACGAGCATAGCAAATTTTCAATCTTGTGACGTGTGTAACATGTTATTATTTAATTTGCATTCTTTTGCTATAAAATAATTTTGTGTTGCTATATTTAATATCCCTTGCGCATTTTTTCCTCTATATTCAGACATAGCAGCTAAGACAGTTGTGGTAGATTTCACTGAGGAAGAGAAATTGGATGACGATAACTATGACATTTGGCGCCATAAGATCCAATATCTCCTCAATAAGTAAGAGGTTCTGCACACACTTGACCAAATGATGGTTGAGCCTGAGGAAGGGAATAAAACTCAATATCGTTGTGATTTTGACGCTTACCAAGTTTGGCATGAGAAAGATCAATGTGCACGCTTTACCATGTTAAGCAGCATGCACGACGACTTGATTAGTGAGTTTTTGTCACATCCCAAATTTTAATTACTCGAAAACATTACCAAAAACCTATAATTTAGGTCCATTTTTTTTTTTTTTTACAACTATCTATTACCCTTGAGTAATAGAAACATAAAAACATAATAATACATGTTCTCGCTCTCAATGAATACAACAATAATAACAATACATGCCAACTTCCACTGCAGAGCTACAAATAAATAATTACAAACATCAATGTACAAAATTCATTTTTTTCACATCTACTATGAGATTACATATAAAAAATACATGGACTCCATAACTCTTCACCTAATGAATCCGAATTTCCCTTCTTGAAAAAAGTAAAACAACGAGGGGTGAGCACAATTGCCTAGTAGGAATCTCATAGTTCCACAACAATAACTAACACACAGATATAAATGATTAGGCATGCAAGGTGACGCAATATAGTAAGGTGATGTTTTATAATTTCAAAATATCATGCGTAGGGTACCTTTTTCTCAAAATTTATTTGAACATTTAAGGAAAACCTTTTGCTATAAAATTATCCCTTATCATCAGAAAGCCATAAATCCTTTTTAAAAACAAATATATTTAAGGAATAACATCATTTTAAATTTATTAACCAATTCCAAGATATTCCTCATTTAATTTTTATTTTTCCTTTTTACTAATTACATTTATTATAACACCATAACCTCAAGTTCAAGTTCCCTTAATACTCAAAACAGCCCTCTTACACTCCATTCCCACTGGTCTATTCATTTTTGTTGTAACTCTTTAACGTAGAAATCTGAATCTCCTTTATATTCAATAACAGTTCTCCTACCCTCAACTCTTACTTGTCTAATAGTTACATCACATCCATATTTGCATTATCAATTATAATTTAACATATCACAACTACATCACATCCACATTTGCAGTATCGATTATAATTCAACATATCACAAGGATAATAAACCCTTTTAATTCAATTTCTTCATTAATTACAAAACAAAACTCTTAATCTTTCCTTATAGTTGCAAACAACCCGGTGAATTCATTATCACCAACCCCTTAACCAGTTACTATTTCCTTATCCATTCTTTTCAAATAATTTCTATATGCATTCTCTTTCCATACCAAATTACACATCAAATTGTAATTTTATAAGTTCATCACAGGTCACACATATCATCACCAATTCAATGCATTTCACAACACATTTCACCTTTTGCAGATTTGATACGGTGGGATAGTGTCACCCAATTCATAACACCCTCCACCTTTTGCCGGCTATTATACGGTAGGAAGTAAACTCCCAAAAATCATTGTCTCAAAAACCATTTCCCCCCCCTTCCCAAAAAAAAATCATGTTTTTTTCCTATTCATCGACTATCATACGGCAGGACGTGGATCCCCCAAAACATTTTCAACTTTAAAACCATCCCTATATTTGCCGGCTATTATACGACAGGAAGTGGGCACCCAAAAACATTTTCAAAACCATCTGTTTTTCCACTTTTGTAGGCTATTATATGACGGCACTGTGTGGACACCCAAAAATATTTTTCCTACATTTGTCCGATGATACGCCTAGACAAGGCATCTGGGCACCTTTAATTCAAAACCACCCCCACATTTGCCGGCTATTATACGGTGGGACGTGGGCCCCCAAAAAAACATTTTCGACTCTCCACGTGGGTACCAACCACAACACAACCCAACACAACTCAACTCCATACAGCACAACTTAGCCAAACTCAACACAACACAACTCAACTCAACTCAACTCAACACAACATAACCCAACTCAACTTAACATAATTTAACATAACTCAATACAATGCAACATAACACAACAAAATTCAACACAACCATTTTAACACCATTCAATACGATTTAGCATAATTCAATACAACTCCTAAACCTCCACATCATCATTTTATCACAAAACTCATATCATCCATACCACTAGTAATTTATTTCCCCCAAGTTTGGTTTCACATTATAATATAATTTAAAATATCAACATTAAGAGTTCAATCGCAACGTATATATAAATTTTCAAACTCTTTAAAATTTTAATTCAACTTATACATGTGTAATTTAACACCTCAACTTCATGATACTACTTTCAATTTAAGCAGAACCATCATCTATCTTCATGGACCAAACTAGGGTTTTTAAAAGAAATTAAAGCTTTTTCCCAAAACACGTTTTATTCCAACCCTTCTATTATTTTTACACCCAAACTCATGACCCAAAACCATAACCCAACAAGTAAACCCCAACTCTTCAAACCCTAACCCCCAATCTCATGATTAATCACAATTTGCATAAAAAATATGAACTTTGTATTTATATAAAGAAAATACCACAAATCTATCTATGAATGAGGGTATTGAAGAAGAACTAAAAACTCGTACCTCTTGAAGCAAAGAGATGGCAGCCCAAAAATTACTAGCGATGAAACCACGAAACTCTTAGATCAAAAGGAAGCCCTTGACGAGATCTAGAATCTTTCTCAAAGGACCAAGTTGAAAAGATCACTCTAGGTGAGTAGATCTAAAGATCTAAACGAAAAAGTTTGAGTTTAGAGAGAGAGAAGAGAACTCACGGTAAAGAGAGAGAAAAGAGAAGGAAAAGTGAAATGACTAAGTGTTTGGAGCCTATTTATAGTAGCAAGGTAATAATAGAACAATAGCCCCAAAGTCAAATGAAAAGAGCAAGTCAAAAACCCCCAAAAAGTAGGGCCCAAATCGGCCCAGAAATCTAAAAATTACACACAGGGGTCGACCCTTCAGATAGAGGTGTTGACCTTTCAGCAAGAAAAGTTAAGACACTAGTGTATGCAGAGGACAAGGTGTTGACACCTCCCAAACTAGTGTCGACACTAAATTCCAGCAAGCAAACCCTAGATTCAACAATAGACAACGGTTGACACCTCTCAAACTGGTGTCGACCCTAAAGGCTAACAAGAAAAGGCAAGTGTTGACACCACCAAGATTGGTGTCGACCCCAGAACAAGATTTCTAAGTTTCCAACCAACTTTTCAACGTAAACAAGCGTGAAAGAACAATCCAACATGTTTAAATCGAATTATACTCCTCCAAAACCAAGACACAACAACCCCAAAGACTCCCAAAAAGAAAATAAAGGAATTAAATACACCATCCAATAGATTAAAGAATACAAGTATTACAGTTTGTATGTAAACCAACTACATTTCATCTGTGGGAAGCTCTCAAACAAAAGTTTGGTGTTGCCTTTTTGGAAAAGCCAAGCGCTTTTATGAAACTAGGAGCTGCTGCACTGAAGCCCAGTGGCGCTAAAGCTTTTAAGTGCAAGGACGAGAGAGATGGCAAGAAAGTAAATGCTATAGTGATGTGCTTTAACTATAACAAGAGAGCACACTTCGCTTGGAATTGTCTTGAGCAGAAGAAAGTACTCCATTATTTATGTTATCGCATTAAATGTTTTGTATCTAATCAAGCATTAATTGCTCATTCTTTTCATTTGTGGGTTGTGGACTTAGGAGCAATGGACCATATTACAAGAAGCAGAGTAGGGTTCGTGGATTATCGTCTTGTGCTTGCTGGAAGCAAAAAAGTTTACATAGGGAATGAGTCCAGTGTGGATGTGTTTGGCATTGGCATATACAAACTTGAGATGTGACATGGCGCACCCTGTATCTTCATGATGTTCTTTATACTCAAAATGTTCGGCGAAACTTAGTTTCAGTTGTTAGCATGATGAGCCTAGGCTTTAGCTCTCGTTTTGAGAATAAAAATATCAACATTTATTTGTGTACATTTTTTTATGGTTATGGTTATCTTGCAAACGATTTATTAATTTTAGATGTAGATGATTCTAGTTTTGATAATAATGCCAATGGCTCTGTTTCTTGTATTGTATCTGTTTGTGATAATAATTCTATGAGATAGCATGCTAGATTAGGTCACATTGCGGAAGACAGAATGACTAGATTGGGTAGATGAGGCCTTCTAGGCCCACTCACTAGAGTCACTTTGCCCACATGTGAGCACTGTCTTGTTGGAAAATCAACAAGAAAACCATTTAGGAAAGCCAAAAGGGCATCTATCTCATTACAACTTATTCATTCAGACATTTGTGGGCCAATGGATGTGAGGGCAAAGCATGGAGCCCCTTATTTCATCACATTTATATATGATTGTACATGCTACGGCTATGTCTATTTGATTTCTCACAAGTCAAAAGCATTGGATTGCTTTAGACAGTATGTTCATGAGGTTGAGAATCAATTGGACAAGAGCATTAAGGCTCTAAGGGCTGATCATGAGCTCGAGTATCTATCTGAGCAATTCAAAATGCTTTGTGAAGAAAAAGGGATTATTAGGCAATTAATAATTCTTGGCACTCCGCAACGAAATGATGTAACGGAGCGAAGGAATTACACATTGCTAGACATGGTTAGATCGATGATGATGCAAGCTAATCTTTACATTTCCTATTGGGAAGATGCCTTATTGACGGCGGCCTATATCCTTAATCGTGTGCCCCCAAAATCAGTACCTTCCACCCCATATGAGATGTGGACTAGCAAACAGCCTGATTTGGGCAATTTGTGTCCGTGGGGGTCAGCGGGTTACATATACAAAGCTTCTCATAAGTTTATAAAGTTGGGCCCTGGAGGAAAGAAGAGTATCTTCATTCCCTATAGTAAGAATTCTAAGGGTTATGTATTCGTTGGGGAGCAACCGGATGGAAGTGTGACTGAAATTGAGTCATGAGATGTGGATTTCCTAGAGGAGGATTTCCCTAGTAGATGTGAAGTAACTACAGATATGAATCTCTATCAGATGGAGGATCTACAAGATGGCGCACCTAATATCTTGGTAGAGAATGAGAAAGAAATTCCTCAAGCTCCTAAGGACAGTGGGAGCGATTTTTCTATCCATGGATTGGATCCAATGGAAGATGATTGTCAAGATCCTCAACTGCGTAGAAGCAGACTGTGACGACCCCACGACGTATAATAATTAGTACTTAATTAATTAAGGAGATTTGAATTTTAATTGCCAATTATTCTAATTTAATATGGGATTTATGAAAATTATGGAGACTAATTCGTATATGATTCTATTAAGGATTTATTTTGGAATTGAAAATTGAAAACCTAAATGACTCAAGAGAGTACATATGGTGAATTAAATTATTTTAATTTCGAGTATCAAACCATATGGGAGTTTAATTAAATATTCGATTCAAATTTACAACATTGAGATTTGGTTAATTGAGTCCGAATTAGAGTTAATTAAATTATGAGGATTGAGAATTAAGATTATTATGAGTTAAATTTATTTATGAGGTGTTCAGTTGAATATGTAATTTGTTGACAGAAATCTTGAGTTTGATCTGAAATTAAAAACCTTAATGATTTAAGAAACCAAAATTCAAGATGGAAATATGTTTAATTTAATATTTGGGGTCTTTTGAGAGTTTGATTAAAAATCTGATTCAAAATGATAAAATTAAATATAATTAATTGGGCTCTAATGGAAGTCAAATTAGGCTAATTAAATTATGTGAGATTAGTTATGATTATTTAAGTTATGTACTAATTATGAATAATCAAGATTAAGTTGTGTTTAATTAAGCTAATGAGTAATTATGTATTAAGTTAATTCTATTTATGAGTCAATTATAGAATTGTCTAGAAAGTGCAAGTGTGTATACGTGTTCTACTACCAAGAGGTGTGTGTGTGTACATCTAATGAGTTCAAGAGTGTTTGGGTAAGCATTTATTTGATATATGCTGAGAAAACTCTAGAGAAAGGAAGAACCCAGAGAGAGAGAGAGAGAGAGAGAGAGAGCTCAATTATTTGTGAACAAGAAGAACCCATGTTGCCAAAAATTTTTGAAGCTAGCTCAAGAGATGAACTAAAGGAAAAAGAGAGGAAGTGAGAGAAAGTGAAACATTAGGAATAAGGCTCAAGAATTCAACAACTTGAGGTAAATATTTGTCTTAATTCTTGTAGATAATTTAGTTAAAAGCTAAAATTAAGAAAGCTATGGAACCAATCTTATGGGTTTTGCAAGAAATGAGGTTTTAAGTAAGAAATTAAGTTAGATTCATAGGTATGGAAATTAATTTAGAAAATTAATTCTTTTTGGTTTAATTTTGTAGAATCATCTTATAATATTTGATATTGAGAAGGATTTGAGATTATATTCATGGAATTAGAAATAAATTGGGTTTTGAACATAAAATGGGTTACATACATGTTATGGTTATGGAAATAATTATAAGAATTCTTCAAATTGAGTTTGGGTTTGGAAACCTTGATATATATGAGATGTATATTTGCATGCACTATAAATTTTGAAAGGATTTGAGCCGTGCAAGTTTATTATGCATTTGATTTTGAAGAACAAGTTTTGAAAATACTGAGTTCATGAAAAGGGTTTAATCATAGAGTTAAATGAGATTTTGATTTTTGTTTTGAAACCTAAAAATTGGTTTGATTTTAATCTCTGATCCATGCATGTAATGTAATTTAAGAGTTTTATTTAATTTAAACATGTTTTGGGAATATATTAAATTTTTTAGGTTTGATTTTAATCTCTAATCCATGCATGTAATGTAATTTAAGAGTTTTATTTAATTTAAACATGTTTTGGAATATATTAAATTAGTTAGTTTTATTAGAATTACATATATGCAATGTTTGCTAGGAAAATTGACTAGAAAATGAAGAATTGGAGCTAAGACCAAGTTTATGAAGTTTAATTAGAAATTAATTATTTGGGATTTGATTTTGGAAGTTGTAATTAAACTAAGCTCCGTAAATTATATGTAATTTTATTATGCATTTGATTTTGAAAATGAATTTTAGCATCATGGCTTCATGGGTTTTGAATTAAATATTGTGTTTCAAAATTTTGAGCAAATAATTTATAAATAATTAAGTGTTTATGTTTTCTAAAGTATTTTCAAAGTTTTAATCAAGATTAGTATGGGCTTAAAGATTGAAAATGCACGGGGAAGCTATTTTTGAGAAATTTAGAATTCTACAATTTTATAAACCGCTCGAGTGCACATTGAAGGCTTCTAGTACTTTTGCAGTCTTTTACAGACCACTCGAGTGACGAGCGACTAAAGGTTCGCTCGAGCGAACAACTATTTTCAACATGTTTTGAAAAATCACACTTTGTTCATATTTTCATTCTCATCTCTTCCCAAGCATTCTAGACATGATTTATGGCTCAATAAAGATTAAGAAGCTAACAATCAACATTAATTAGTTGATTAAAGAATAAGTCATTGACTTAGTAGTAATTGATTAAGAAGTCAAGTAAGAAATTGGTTTATTTAGAAAAGAATGATTTCGTAATGAAAGAATATGTGAAATGAGAACCCAATTCATTTGAATAAAGAAAGAATAAGTAGACCTTCAAATTATTTAGACAGAAGACAAGAGAAGTCAAGTTTAATCAAGGAAGTAATATTATATTTCAATGTGCATATGTTGTGTGTTTGTGTTGGTCACGCACTATTGTCTGCCTAATTTGTCTGATCTACTTTTGTAGCTATCTGTAAGTAATGATTTTGTAAAGCAATGTTCACATTTAAGTATTTTCCTATATGATATGACAAGAAATGAACTGTTTTCTTGAAATGCTATGTTTTGTATCAATGAATGATTGTCCATGTATTGAAAAGTATTCGTGGCATCCTTAGCACATGGCCCTTGCCCGAGAGTAACAACACTATGGTCTATGAGCACAAGGCCCTTCCCCAGGGGCAATAATACCGTGGTCTCATGGCCCTCGCCCGAGGGTAACAATACTGTGGCTTAAGTATGTTATCTGTTCCCTGTACCGGAGGTTCCTTTATGGAACTGGTCAAGAATGACCCTTAATGCTCTGTATTTGATCTATTAGCGCTAATGGATGCACTACGTATGATCATCAGTGAAATTGAATAAGTACATGCTTCTGAACTCTGAATAAGAATATGAATATGTTTCTAATCCGAACTCTGTTTTCCAAATCTGTTATGGACATCATTCATTAAAATCTTTACTCTGTTATTATTCACTGGGCTCCAGCTCTCTGTATTGTTTATGTATGTAGGTGATCAAGTGTGTGACTAGACATAGAGGCGTCTGCCTAGTATTTGTTTTTGTCAGCCAATCTATGTGCCTCTAGTGGAGGTTCCAGATATGTCAAGTGGTTATGGCTATGTGATTAAAACTTAAGTTTTGTTTTATTGTTTGATTAAACGAGTCCTTGTTTATTTTGTAAATAGGGTTAAGTCCTTTTTTGTCGAATTTGTATATATATGATGACATAAGAATGATGTGTAAGTATGTATACAACAAGTTTAAAATTTTCTATCTCATATAAATCTGCACAGCTCAATGGACATTATATTTTTGTTATTTGCTTCTGCTAGCCCCTGTGTTATGTTAATCTGTCTCAGAGGCCTTCGGTAATCCCAAGATTACTGGCCGGTTACGATACTAAACCTATAGGGGCGAGTTTGGGTCTTGACACAGACGTGGAGCCATTCCCCATCGTCATTTTGAGATTGAAAGGGAAGCATTCATGATTGTTTTGAATGATGAGATGAAGCCTAAGAATCTTAAGGAGGCTTTCTCATCTCTTGCTATTAAAGAATAGAATGTTGCAATGAATGAGCAGATGGAGTTTATGAAGAAAAATCGTGTCTGGGACTTGGTTGATTTGCCACCATGGCGGAAAACTATTGGGAACAAATGGGTTCTTAAAATCAAGCATAAGACGAATGGTTCCATAGAGATAAGGCTCACCTAGTGGCAAATGGTTACACCCAATTGGAAGGTGTGGACTATGAGGAAACCTTCTCAGCTATTATGAGGTTTGCCTTTATTCGCCTTATTCTGGCCATAGTAGCTCAATTGGACTTGGAGCTATATCAGATGAACATTAAGACTGCATTTCTCAATAGAGAATTGGATGAAAAGATTTATATAGATCAACGAGAGGGCTTTGTGGTAGTGGGTTAGGAGCTTAAAGTTTGCAAGTTTCAGCGATCTATTTATGGCCTAAAGCAATCATCCAAATAGTGAAATTTGAGATTTCATCGAGCCATTATTTCCAAAGGGTTTACAATGAATGATGAAGATCATTGTGTGTATGTTAAGCGTTACAAGGATACTTTTCTCATATTGTTATTATTTGTGGATGACATGCTGTTGGCTGGGAACAACATGGAAATGATTGTCGCCTCTAAAGCGTGGTTGTCCTCTACTTTTAAGATAAAGGACATAGGTAATGCAAGCTACATGCTTGGAGTTAAGATCCATACAAATCGCTCGAGGAGACTTCTTAGTTTGTCTCAAGAGATTTATATTAAGAATATCCTAAAGCGATTCCGGATGCAAAGTTACAAACCCATTGACACTCCAATTGTGAAAGGCGAGAGCCTAAACCTTGATATGGGTCCAAAGACTCCAGAAGAGAAAAGAGAGATGGCCCCGTGTATCCTATTCTAATGTTTTTGGAAGCTTAATTTATGCTATGATGTGTACACGACTAGACATCTGTTATGCAGTTGGATTACTGAATCGTTAATCAATGCAATCTAGGACCAGCTCATTGGAAAGCGGCCAAAAGAATACTGCGATATCTTAAGGGGACTACAGATTACGTGATGTGCTACCAAAGTTCTGATCTACATTTGGTTGGCTATTGTGATGCTGATTGGGGTGGAGACTTGGACGAGCGCAAGTCTACTTCAAGATATCCCTTTTTGCTCAGCAATGGTGCTATATCTTGGAGTAGTAAGAAGCAATCCTGTGTTTCCTTATTGACGATGGAGGCAGAGTTTGTGGCTTGTTCTTCTGCTATTTAAGAGGCCGTTTGGTTGAAATGGTTCTTACAGGATTTGGATGTTATTACACGTACTTCAGACCCAGTGACTATTCATTGTGACAGCATAGCTGCACTTGCTTATGCTAAAGATCCTAAGTACCACGGTAGAACCAACATATTGATGTGATGTTCAACTTCATCAAAGACGTAGCATAAAATGAGGTGATTCTGGAGCACATTCCTACAAGTCGCATGGTTGTAGACCCTTTAACTAAGCCTATTGCTAGAGATATTTATATTACTCATGTTGGGGCTATAGGTCTTTGTAGGTGGTGATTTATATGGTTTCAGTTGAACAATTGATTTATGCATTTGACTTTATGGGATATTTATATCATTAGTATTCATATTTGTTTTTACATGTATGTTTACTGCTAATTGATATGGTTTGTGAGTTAGTACACAAAATAAATACAGTAGATATTAGCAGGTGAGATTGGCTCATTCATACGAGCAATCACCCTTGGCGCTTGACAGCAAGCAAATATGAGATTGGTGGTTTATAGATTGGAGCTAAAAGGAGCTCAAAGTCATCCACTATTTTATGTCGCCTTGGTTGGAGCAAAGATGAGGTCCTATTAAGGATCAACCATGGAAAGTAGTACCCACATAGCCCATAGTGTGCCTGTTATGTATAGCCAAATGCGAGATCTCATTTGACGCTTTGGAAAGAGAATTCGGGTTAGGCACTTGAAGCGCCTTGTGCGCTTAGAAGTGATTAGACTAAGATCTGAATGGTGTATAGAGTCTAACATTGCTCTTTGGAAGAGTTATTCTATCGTAGCATGCGTTCATACTACATGTGCTTACCGACCAGTTAGTGAGGAGAGAGAATAGACCTTTATTTCCTCACCATGTGAGTCCTAAAGGCCATTTTACAATGACCTTACTTTGTGCCCTTTGAGATCTTGGACTATGTCATGAGATGAGGAATTGATGTTTTGCTACTTTGTTATGATATTGTATTCAATATATATTGATTGTAATGGTTTGCTTATTCAATAAGAAAGATTATGAGTTTCATCAGTTAGTTCCTATCCCAATTGGTTGTCAACCACTGATGATAAAATCAGTAACCATTCACAAGAAACATAAAACAGGTTAAACAACTGTTTACTTGTCATATATTATAACACCAAACTCGTCACAAAACGGATGATAAAGTTAGTGACCGTTGTGCATAAATCACAACAATCACCCCAAGTTCAGCGCGTTAAGGACATATCTAAGCTTATAAGTCGCCTACCATTAAGACCTACTCATTTTTCTTATTTACTTGTCGTAAATTATTACAATTCTAAATATTTTCTATGATTTTTTTAAGTGTAATGACATTCTCACTTCACTTCAAGCTTGCCACACACTAGTAATAGTATGATGCCACACACCAGTAATAGTATGATGCATATTTCTTACGTAAAGATCCGAATAAAAAATTTGTTTGTTTGAAATTAATTAAACTATATACTACGCAATCTCATAATGAGCATGAACAAAATCTCTATATATATACAAGGCATGATTTACATGTTATACATTATTATATGTGATCAATATGTCACAGATAAATTGTTAATTTTAATTTTGAAAATTTTTATTTTATTTATTTGCACCACTTGTAACTTGATATGATTATAAGTGTTGGAAAACTGGTCGGGTTTCAAACTCGGGTTCGGACGTCCATGGTGACATAACCCATGACCTATGTGAGACTCATTTGAATTTAAATTTGAATTTAAAGCTTACCATCCCATCTTATCTGGGATAAGGATGTGTGGTTACTATCTCTCTATATATTGATCATTATAGTGGAAGTTGGTAAAGCAAAACATAATATTATGTGGGTAAAATTCTTGAGTGCTTTTCAATCTCCACTATTAAACAACTAAACACAAGTCTTTGTACTATGAATTGTATGAGTGTTGCTCGCATTGTAGTATCACTCCGCTGTTGGGATTTTAATCGGTAATTCGGAGGCAAGCAATTCACTCATCAAGTTCATTATTCTTATTTGAAATATTCAGGTATGGATTGAATTCGTTAATCCGCTACGTATAAATATTCCTACAATATAAGTATGAATTAAATTTGAATATGTATATGATGTATTAAGTATGAAATCATTGTTATATGTGTTTCTATAAGTTTTGAAGAAAATATATATAATTTTGATATAATTATACTGATTTTTTTTTTTTTTTTAATAAAGTTAAAAAGATCGAAATTAATATTGATAGTAAAGACACAAAAATAAATAAGGTAAAACACTCATTTTGATATATAAAATATATATATATATCATTTTTATATCATTTTTCTATTTAAATTATTAATAATTTTTTGATAAAAATAAAATTTAAATTTATGTAAATTAAAATATTAAGAACACTCAATATATCATGTTAAATTTGTGAAACTTATTGTATTTTTTTAAAAACATAATAGAGATTAGCATAATTTAACTTAAAAAAATAAAAATTTGATACAGTTTGATGCGACAATATTTCCGTCTTTGTCTTATTTTGAGTTTCCTCTGCGTTCTACATCTAATTTCTTTTCTTTTATTTTTCTTTTTTTAGGTACAATGGAAAATAATGTTCTACCTTTAATTTCGAAAACACGAAATAATACCACAAATTTGTTCAATAACGTAAGAAGTTAATTGCTATTAACTGAAAAACCAAAGTAGTTGTCCGAATAATAATAATAATAATAATAAATAAAAATAATGAGCCTGTATTGATTTTTTTAGTTGGCTTTAAGTGTGTTGAGACTTTTTTAGTTTGACTTTTTAAAGATTCGTTTGGTATTGACTAATATATTCAACTTTTTTGTGTTGGGATTTTTTTAGCCTGATTTTTTTAATCTCATTTGGTTTCGATTTTTTGGGCTTTTTTAGCTTTTGTGAGAAAAAAATATAACGATTATGATTTGGATGTGATATTTTGTCTTATTAATTTATGTAGCCTATTTGGAGCTTTTGTGTTTTTTAAGTCCTAAAATGAAAACCAAACGTGGGCTTAGCCTCATTTGATTTGGTTTTTTTTTTTTATTATTTCTTTGACTTTTGTAAAAGAAAAAGTGTAATGATTATAGTTTGAATGTGACATTTTATCTTATTAACTTATTTAGTCAATTTTTTATTTTATTTTATTTTTAAACTAAAAATCTAAAACCAAATGAAGCTTAGAAATTCCTTTCAAAATTCACATTTTAGACCAACCAGACATTTGACTTAGGTTATGTTTGACATAAACTACTTTGGCTATTTTGGTCATAAAAAAAATAAAAAAAATAAAAAAATTAATAAGATAAAATGTCACATTTAAATCATAATTATTCTATTTTTTCTCTCACAAAAATAAAAAAATTAAAAAGTCCATCCTTAATAAAACTTTTTAATTTCAGGTTAAAATAATTAAAAAATTAAAAGGCCAAAAAATCAATTTATATCCCAAACAAAGGCTTAATGGTTATATAATACATGTGAAGTCTCAAATTTTACTATTATGAAATGGAGTTTAATATATATATATATATATTTTTTTTGGTAGTAATTTATTTATCCCCTATTATTGGCCTTATGAAATTAGTGGTGCTTGTTTGATGATGTAGATAATTATCATATTTGTAATTATTTTCTATTTATTGACCCAAAAAATATAAATAAATAAATAAAAAAAGCCAGGACTTCTCTCCCCTTCTCTATTGGATTAGATTTAAATTATTTATATTTTAAAATTTGTTAATTATATTGTCTATACAAAAAAATTAAATTAATTAGATAACGATAATTTTATATTTAGATCAATTTTGTATGAAAAAAATAAAAGATGAAAATAAATAATTCATATAAAATTGATTTGAATACTTGATTTTTCTTATCCAATCGAATTGATTTTTAACAATCATAATATGCTCACTAAATTTTAAAATAAGAACCTTTGAAATTATTAAAATAAGGTCCAAAAATGAATTCGTTTGAGCTCCAGTCCAATTACAAGCAAAAAGACAGTCAAATCTCAAAAAAAAAAAAAAAAAAAAAACATATATATATATTTACATTCGAGGCCAGAGTGGATCATGCAACACTCAGACAAGACTCAAAATAAAATAAAAAAACAAAATTTGAAAAAGAAAATATATACTTTGAGCTGAGGTTTGGATTGATGATCAATAGGGACCCCAACAGCAGCTCAAGTACATGACTTTCCTCACAGACTCCTCCGACTGCTTTGCCTTCTTCTCTCCCCTCACTTTTCTCGAAACAACGGCGGAGGACCTCAGGCTGTTCTTGCCGTGCTGCTGCATCGACCTTACGGTGTAGTTCCACCTACAGAATCCCTGATCTTTCAGTGCCTCCACTGCTCCAACACTCGCCGCCACTATCCAAGCTCTGCTTGTGGAACTCATCTCTTCTTTCAGAGATTTAAAGTAGCTTTTTGCTATGAAGTAGATGATGGCTATTAAACTATGGAAGTGTTCTATATAAGCAATGTGTATATATAGATGATGTGAGTGAAAAACCAGAGGCGTGTGGCTCCTTTTACAGGTGGTATTAGACTCGGGAAGCAACTGGTTTTTTTTCTGAGCAAAATTTTAGTCTTCTAATTATTATTATTATTTTTGTCTCAATTTTGCTTATGTAGTTCTAATTTTTATTTATTTTGATATTTAATTTTTTATATTGTATAAATTTAATTTAATTAATAATATTTATTAAAAAATTAAATAAAATTGCAACGACGAAATGATCAATTAGGAAAGGAATGAAAAATTTTAAATTAGACTTCAATCTTTAATTATTTTTTCTCTTAATTTTCATTCAATTTGAAAAAAATTATAATACTCATTCTAAAAAAATTGTGTATCATATACTTGGTTATGAGTACAATAATATGTAGTTAAGACGCATTGTAATTGTAGAATCATATTTTTTCTTGTTTTGTTTTGGGTAATAGCTCAATATAATGTTGGTTATGTAGCCTTGGTTATGATCAATTGCGAGTACGAGTGTAAATTTGGCCTGACCCAGTCTGACCCAATTCATGTCGGTTCTTGCAAGTTTTCATCAAAATTCAAATCGGGTCGGCTTACGAGTCAAAAAATTAGGTCCAGACCCAGGTCCAAGGGGTATTTGGGCCTTGGGTGGGCTAATAGGCCTAGGCTCAAGCTTGGGCGGGCTTGATCAATTTTTTTTCTTCTTTTTATTTTTTCTATCAAAATTTTATTATTTTTCACTAAAAAAGACAGTGAGCTTCTGGCGAATCGAGTCTTGAGTAGGCCTTAAGCGAGCTGATGGACTTGGGATTCAAAATGATAACTCAGGCCCAAAGGCTCAGGTTCGGGCCTGGGCTCGAGTTCAGGCCTAAACGGGCTGATCCGACCTCAGGCCGCCGACGAGTTTCGAATTGTCCATTCGTGACATTTTTACACTCGAATCGCCCATTTGTGACATTTTTACACTCTTAATTGCGAGCATCTCCAATTGAAAAGGTATTTAGAACATTTTAATAATTTTTTTCTAACCTCATCAAAAACGAAAGCTCCCACAAAGGCACATTCTGAGAGATAGATAGAATGTTGTTTTTTTAATTCTATTAATTTTTTTAAATTTTTTTATAAAAAAAATAGAGAAATATTGTGATCTAAAAAAATTTAAAAATTGACTCTTACCTTTATTTTCAAAATAAGCCAAAATATCATCATTGGAGGTGTGGAGAGACAAAAATCAACACGTGAAGTAGGCACATCCAATGCTTACATGAAATGAGAATTAAAAGATTAAATTAATTTTATTTGACAATATTATTTTTTAGTTTAAAAGTTAAAAAATTATTAAAAAATTAAAAAGTCAACCACTTATATTAAAAAGTCAAAGATTTTTTCATCTCTACTTTTTGCACATCTTTTCATAAAAAATCAAAAAGTAATCCGAAACATGTAGGGCTTGTTTGGTTTGGTTTTGAGAGAGTTGTTTTTGAATTTTTTTTAAAAATTTTGTTTGGTTTGTGGTGTTTTTCAAAAAAATTTCAAAATCATTTTCTCTCTCTTACAAATCAATCAATCACTTTTTTTCTCTCATCTCTCCTTTTTAATCACTTTTTCTCTCACACATATCTACTCAATTACAATAAAATATCAAATTATTCCAAATTTTCAAACTCCAAAACTACTTTCAAAATATACAACCAAACAAATCAAAAAAAATTCTAAACTTTCTCCTCAAATTTTTTTTTTTGAAAATCACTCTCAAAAGCAAACCAAACACACCCATAAGTTTTTTTATATCATATTTTAGTCAAAAAAAAAATTAAGTAAAAAAAATATGTTCCCAATCAAGGCCAGTTGCAATGTAATTTGCCAATTTGTTCAGATATATTTGCATCGGGATGAGTTTGGTCTCACGTCCATGTGAGAGATTTGATAAAAATTTTAATAGATTATTTAAATTTATAGTATTTTTTTTCTCTTCACTCATATATTAAACTAAAAAAAAATAAAATAAAAAGTTATAAATCATTTAAAAACTATTTTCAAAACTTATAACTAAAAAAAAATTTAATTTTTAAAATCCTTTCCAATTATTTATCTTTTAAAATACAATTCAAAATTTAAAATTCATTTAAAAAACTAAACAAACCGCAATTTTTTATTACTACTAGTGGTGGGGTGGTCCCACGATCCATTATTTTCTCTCCTACTTGTTTTCCATGACGGATTCAATGCACTGAACTTGTAGATGGGGATTCAAGACAGCTAGGATAAACACAAAAAAATATCACACTACTTATTTGTGTACTATTTATTTGTACTGTTATATAAAATAAAAATCTATATAATTAAGTAGGATGATTTTTGAATTTATTTTACATACATTTGTCCTACTAGAATATTGTAGACATTCTATTTTTGATTGTCTCCAAGACTTGGGCATTATCGCTTGTGCACTCGATGATTATGATTGCATGTATTTGTTTTGGTGCCCAAAGTTCTCGACAAAATGTCATGTCTTCGAGCCTTCAAAACCTATCCATTCTATGCCCTGTTTTGGATCAAAACCTTTAAGCTTGCAACCTTTGGTGGGCAGGCGGCCACTGTTTGAGGTTGCCGGCCACCCTTGTACCTTGCTGGTCAATGGTGTGGCCTGCCGACCACCAGTGCCCTTTTTGCAGATATTTTGTTGACAGCAGTTCCAGCTGTTGGTACAATTGGTTTCATCTCCCTACACGTGTATGGAGGGATTTAGCTCAGCCAAATTCATGTTTTCCTACATATATAGGGTCTCCTTCCCCATTTTTGAGGGTTAGAAATTTTGGAACAAAAATCTTTCTCTCTCTCTCTCTCTCTCTCTACATTTCTCTCTCTCTCTTGCAAATTTATGCATATTAGCTTATGCACACTACACTTTTGCCTACACCTCCTTAACCAAAGTTGATCATCTTTGAGCTGAGGTTCTTTGAAGCCTTCTTGGAGCCCTTGAAGGTGGTTTTGGCTTGAATTTTTGCCTAAAGTTGATCTTTGCTTCAAGAAGTATACTACTTCTCTTTTAAGCTTGCTTTGTATACTTGTTTTTCTATCTATTCCTACTGTTTTTGGGCTATTTTGGGGCCATAAAAAACTCTATTTTTGTGGATTGAAATTGGTGTTTTAGACCATTTAAGGTTAGGGGGTATCTCACTCTTCTTTATTCCTTGCTTGTAAGGCTTTTCCACCTTTGTTTCCCACCTTCAAACTATCTTTTTCTTGGGCTTTTGAGCACTGAATTTCAGAGTATTTTCAGTAATAAAAATTATGTTTTGAAGTCCAAAATTGGAGGGGTTAGCCTTCCCTCCTTGTGTCTTATTTGCTCGCCTAGTTAGCCCTATTTGTTAGCTTATTTTTATAGCTTTTTGTAGCTTAATGCCAACATGTTTTAAGCTCTATTTTATACTGTTCTGCCTCTGTTTTTATCTGGTTGTTGCATTTGAGTCTTGTTTTGTATGCCTGTAGTGTAATAGTCCTCACAAGCTTGGTGTTTTAGGTATTTAGACACCCCTTGTTTGAGTTGATTGCATGTTTTAGTGCTTTTCCCACTTTATTTCACTCTTTATTTGCTTTGAGGGTTGTTTCAGCCTTAGGATAGCTTAAGCTTGAGATTGAGGTTCATTGCTTAATGGTTTAATCCTCTTTTAGGGGTTCATTACCAACGGCATAACACCTCTCTCTTGCCTTAAACTACCCATTGTTTGACACTTCATTCTCTTTAGAGGCCAACTCACCAATGGACTTAATTGGTTTAGGAATGGTTGGTAATCTAACATGAGTAACTAACAATTTGCAACTAAAATGGTGCAAGATAAGAAATTGGTTGTGTTTTGATGTGTTCAATTGGACATTAATTAAACACAAGGAAAAAATTGGGGCATTTCATACTCAAAGTGATGAAATGTGCCAATTTTTCTAAGGTCTCCATTGCCCTTGATCATGCATGATAGGGTGATGGTTTTTGGTCTTGTTTGTGCATTTATTAAACTTGTACACCTTGGTTCCTTAGCCATCATGCAATAAAATTTCTTGATTGATGGTTTGAGGACTAAGTGTATCACTTCTTTGAAATGTTTTGATGATAAGGAGGGATACTCAGTACAGACAACCTGTGAGAATACCCTCTCTTTGCCCTCTTTGCTCTCTCTATTGCAGCAAAAATGGCATGTCATCGATGGTGGTTGCCACTACAACTGGCTTCGCCACAAGTGAATTTTGGGCAGTGTGCTTGTGAATCATGGCAGAGTTGATCTGAAGAAGGAAACCAGTGCAAGGGTTATGCAAACAGAGGCTTTCGGGAGCAAACAACGAATGTTCTTTGAGTGAAAACTGAGCATGCATGGGCCTCTCTCGCTTCTTGGGACTAGTTAACTAGTTAATTAGTTTAATAAGCAATTAAGCATTTATTTCTTGTAGTTAGTTAGTTGTAGCTAATTATGTTGTAATATTTAATTAGTTTAATTAGTTGTAGCTAATTAGTTCGTGTTGTAATATGTAATTAGCTTAGCCTAGTTAAATTCTTAATTAATTAACTTAGATAGTTAGTTAATTATTTGTTCAAGGTTTTGTAATAATTAGCTTAATTAACTTAGCTTAGTTAGCTAGTTAGCTTTTATTCATTTGGACTCTCCTTTATGAGAGTGTAATGTAATAATATGTATATCTTCCAACCCTACGTCTTTCTCCTTTTACTTAACCCTTTTTATGGTTAGATTAGGGCATCATGTTTCATTTAGCGTATCACATGCTTGTATCCTCATTTTGTATTGCATGCACCAAGACTCGGCGCATCATTCAAACTGCATTGTCGTTTCAATACCTTGATGAATACGTGTTTAAAACGCATGTTATCAAATTGTTGCAAATAACATGTTAAGTAGCCAAGCCTATTTCGTTGCATATTTCATGTGTTGCATTAGACATCTTGTATAGTTAGGAATCATGCATTTTTTTTCTAACTCTCATTTGTTTCTCTTAGTATGGAGTATTAGGTGAGTTTTTAGTGCTTTAGCATACTTGTATGAGTGTGAGTGATTGCCATGATTAGCGTGCTTACCGTGATTGCCATGAGGCTAAATGATTACGTGTTAAACTGTTTGAGTGCCTGTGGATGAAGGCTTGTTGTTTGAATTGGAACGATTTAATAAATGTATGTTTAGGCCCACTTTGTCAAGTCCCAAATTCATAAACTTTAAGCCCACTTGAGGTGGCAAATTCAAATCCTTTTCGAAAAGGAAACATGAAATTGAATTGTTCTAATTCAGGCAAAGTAGTCTATACCTTGTATGTGCACATCACATAGTAATGCTAGCCTAATAACCGGAACAAGAGCATATAATGTTGATAAAAATCATATCATGATTAGTAGAGGCCGATCTTTGATCGGGCGAGCAGGGGTGCTCAATCCATGACCTTCCCCTCTCGTACCTAAGTTCTCGAGCCGAGACAATCTTGGTGATGATGAACACGTGGCCTTTGGCACGAGTCATGGGTTTCCTACATTTCCCCAAAATAAAATATTTAGGTGCGTGACTCTGTATCTGTTAAACAAGTCCATTTTTGGCAATTTGATTCAAAATTGATTTTCCAAAAGATTTGCTAGATTTGGACTCTTTGGTGTTTATCAATTTCACATTGCACTTATGAGATTAGATTCAAAACCACGGGAGTCCGAACTGTAGGGTTTCTTTTGAGTTTCCGAAAGGAGGCGCGAAAAAGTCGAGCTACAGTTTCTGGTGACTCTGCTGAGGATTTAGAGAACTTGACTCAAACTTCATAATATGACTTTTTATCTACACTTATATGTTTCTTTGCATTGCATTTGCATTGGTGCACCCAAGTCATTGTGTTTTCCATTTGCTATTCTTGGACGGTTTGCCGGAGGCTTGCTTGGAAAAGTTTGCCAAAAGGCTGATCGGTCGCGGGCTCTGCCATGATGGGAACATAACCCTTGGATCTGGACTACCGCTGTACTGTTTGATCCTCCTTTCACTTCTCGGTGTTAGGTGTGAGAGGTATATTAGGTAGTCTTGCTGAGGTATCCTTTTTGATCAATCGGCCTAGTTGCATATCTAAAGCCATATAGACTGTTCCAAACTAAGACAAGTTGTTTACTCAAATGTAGGATTGTGTGAAACTACTTTGCTTGCATAGTGAACCCTAGTTCCTAACGAAACTAGGACAGGGTAGCCCTACCCCCTTTATATGAGTGTTTTGGCTCTCACTTAATGGGTATATGCTTTTAGAGTGAAACTTTACAGGAATGTGCATATCGGATGCAAGTTTGGGTATCGAATTCTAAGGCAGAAGTCAGTGTTGAGTGCGTTCTCTGACTTTTGATTCCATCTGTGTGTTGTCCCCATCTGAGCTGGGGTGCTGTGCGGTTTCTGCTTTTTGCTTTCCTTTTGTTTTAACTTTTTACAAGGTAGTTTATCACAATTGCTTCGGACAGTTCGGTTACCCCCTGAGCACTCTGGACTCGTATAAGGAGACTTTACAAATCCGGGGATCTTGTTAAGGGACAGCCTGTGTTTGGTTCACTCCTACCGGTAACTGCATCATAACCCAAACCCACTTCTAAGGGTTTAGCATCGTAACCGGCCAGTAATTCGTGATTACCGAAGGCGTGCTTAATAGTAATAACAATTATACAATAGGAGGGGCCGGCAGAAGCCTGTAAATATTAAAAATATGATGTCCAAAGAGCTGTGAGGACTTAAATGTACAAACAACTTATATATGTATATATATATACCAATACAGACATAAGTCCTAGTCCATATTCAATATATATGTAAAAACTGAAGTCCCAAACACATCTAAGTACAAAATAAAAGACATGTTGGGGAAATAAATCCCAAAGCCAAAACAACTTAGGAAACATTCATTTGACTCCATATGGCATTCATTCAAAAGATGTGGGTTTAGACCACCCAAAACAAAGCCTTGACAATAACGGTTTGGAACCTCGTTGTGAGGCACAGTAGGTTGGCTTGACAAAACAAAATTAGGCAGACGCTGCTAACTTTGCTCCGGTGCCTGATCACCTACATATATACAATAAACTGTGAGCTAAAACTCAGTGAATAACGGATGTGTAAAGGGGTTAAGAATGAATGTCCTTTAGTAATTAAAACAGTCAATTGCATCTGCAGATCAGTTATTCGATCAGTGTCTCATATTTCATGTCATATCAGTCATTTAGAAATCATAGCAGTCATACGTGGTACATCCAATAGCAGAACAGTACAATAGGTCTTAATAAACCGAACAGTCAGTTGATGGCCATCAATATAGTAATAGTAGTTCCAAGGATAGGAACTGACAGAGATCTCTGTAACCGTAGTAGTAGCGATATGATAATAGTAGCGATAATAGTAATAATAATGCGATATGATAACGATCGGTTGCTATGGATGCCACGAGTACAGTTCATAAAATAGGACAAACATTCATTCGGTAAACAATGTCATTTCAAAAAACAATACAGTCAATCGTTCAGAAAATAATTATAATTGAACATAACTTTACAACATTGTTACTCACAGATGGCTCTACTAGCAGATCAGATAATGCAAATAATTCAAATAGATCAGGCGAACGATAGCTCGTGACCTACACAAACCCATAACATATATACATCGAAACACAATATCAATTCCTTGATCAAGCTTGACTTTTCTTGTCTTTTTCTGTCTAAGTAGTCTGAGATTCTACTATGTATATTCTTCCTTTATTCAAATGAATCGGATTCTTATTTCACATATCCTTTCACTACTAAATCATTCTTTTCTGAATAAACCATTTCTTACTTGGCTTCTTAATCAAGTACTACTAAGTTAATGACATATTCTTTTAATCAACTAATTAATGTTGATTGTTAGCTTATTAATCTTTATTGAGCCATAAATCAAGTCTAGAATGCTTTGGAAAGAGATGAGAATAAAAATGTGAACTAAATGCAATTTTCCAAAACATGCTGAAAATAGGGTCTTCGCTCGAGCGCCACTTTGGTCGTTCGAGCGGACTGTAAAATTTTGAAAAACTTCTGGGAGCTCAACTTTCACGCTCGAGCGAGACTTTCCTCGCTCGAGCGGACAGTGTAAATTCTAGAATTTCCAAAATTGTAATTGAAGTTTAGATTAGATATTCAAAGCCTCAACACATGTATTTTTTGTACACAAATATGGAGAACCATTGTATAATTTAGTAAACACTCTCAACTAGAAATCATTTAATCCCAATCATGCTCCAATTGTCCAAATTTAGTTTTAACTCATTTTCTCCATATCAAGCCAAATTTCAAACCCAAAGTGATTAATCTCTAAATTTTACTCCATAAATTGAACATGGCTGCAATTTCTCATTTTCTTTTCAGTTACATAAAATTGATTTCAAGCTCTTTCTATTCTCCTTCAAAAGATGAAATTAAGGTCATAAACTCCTTATAAAATCATTCACACGTATGAAATTGACATCAAAATTGCTAATTTTATATTCTTATAAATTTTCCAACTAATTTCCATAATGTTAAACTTAACTTAATTTGCGACCTCAACTTAATTCATAATCATAGATATTCCAAAATATGTTTAATTTAAATAAAATCTTAAATTACATTACATGCAAGGATTAAAAATCTAATTATAAAATCAAAACTTAATCTAACATTAGGATTACTTCTAAATTTCCATAAACTTGATGTTCATAAAACATTTCTTTTTTTTCTCGTCAAAATATGAACTTAAATGGCTCGATTTCTTCAAAATCCATGATGCATGTAAATATAAATTCAAATACTCAAAGAATTCCCTCATGCATGTAACAATGGAGCTTAATCTCATGCAAGATTACAAAAATCAAACTCAACATAATTGATTCCTAAATTAATTCCCAAAATTATGAATCTAATTCAATTTTCATCATCTTCTCGCTAATTTTGTTCTAATTGTATGAAATTGAAGCACCAAAACCCTTGGAAAATAATGATGCATGTGAAATTAGAACTCAAATTCATCAAAGGTGACTAAAAATCATACTCAAAGATGAGTTTCTAAATCAATTCCTTAATTCTTGAACTTAACCTAATTTTCTTCATTCTTTTCCTTGATTCCCTCATATTATATGTATTTAAACTCAATTACCTCATAAATTTAGGTATTGAAGAGATTGCCTATAAACATTGGGTTAGAATTTCTTACCTATTAGTCTCCAAGATCTTCCTTTATCTTCAATCCCTAGCTTCCATCAAATTCCTTCTAGCCAAAACATTGATTAGGCTTCATATCTCTCTCTCTCTCTCTCTCTCTCGGATTCTTTTCTTTCCAACCGAACAGATTGATGATAGCTTTAAGGCTCTAACTCTTCTTGATTTCATTTATTATTATTTTATTCTTTTCAATTAGTGGGATACTTGGCCTCATTATATACATCCATGTGGTGATGTATTAATTAATTCTTTAACTAATTAATCTTGTTTAAAATACTTAATTGAGATTGAACTTTGATTATATTTAGCTTACCATCTGTAATTTTAATTAGTTATGTAAAATTCTAACCCAATTAATCATGATTAAGTACAAATCTTACTTAATTTAATTAGTCTAATTTGACTTCTTTTAGAGCCCAATTAATTATATTTAAAATTTATTATTCTGAATCAGATTTTTAATCAAACTCTCAAAAGGCTCCAAATATTAAATTAAACTTATTCTCATCCTCAATCTTGGTTTCTCACATCATTAAGGCCTTCAATTTTAGATCGAACCCAGAATCTCCATCAATAAATTACATAATCAATTGAACACCTCATAAACAAATTAAATTCATAATAATTTTAATTCCGAATTTGTATAACTTAATTAACTCCAATTCGGACCCGATTAATCAAATCTCAATTTTATAAATCCGAATCGAATATTTAATTAAACTCCCATACGCTTCGATACTCGAAATTAAATAATTCAATTCACCATGTGTACTATCTTGAGCCATTTAGGCTTTCAATTTCTAATTCCAAAATAAATCCTCAATAGAATCATATACGAATCAGCCTTCATAATTTTTCTTAAATCCCAAGTTTAATTAGAATAATTGACAATTAAATTTCAAATCTCCTTAATTAATTAAGTGTTATTCATTATACGGGGTGGGGGTCATCACAGCCTTCCCCCCTTAGGAAGATTGGTCCTCCAAACTTAAGACACTTGTACCGAAAATTAGTCATATAACTTGGCCTCACTACATTTCCTCATCTAGGTAACTTCTTTTCCAATGGACTTTCTTCACATAAAGTGAACTTATTCCCAATCACTTAATGGTTAACAACCCAAATTGGCGATTCATTAACGTCTCTATTAACATCAATCACATAACTTATATACTTTAGTTCATCAATTTATAATTCATATACTTCCAATAGTAGGAGATTTATTTTAAGGAATGTTCATGATTCTCATTATTTTCAAACTAATCAAAATATTTTGCTAATGACATGTTAGATTCTTCAAATTAAATTTAATAGTCAATGCATAAGTTCTTTACGAGTTATTCACATTATTACTGACTCAACACATTTCTCATCACGTTCCACCTTTTGTCGGCTTGATACGGCAGGATAGCGGGCACCCAAAAACATTCCCTCTTGTTTTTCTTTTTCTTTTTTTATGCATATAATGTAGTATCCCCAAATAAAACCAATTAATATGAGTTATTTTGAAATAGAGGGACTCATCAGATTCAGAACAGAAGCATATCAGAGTCACAATAGAAGCATATTTCACAGAAATTCATTGAGCCTATTGCAAGTAGCAGATGTTGGCTTGTACTCATATAGTAGCAGACAGTCATACAGATTAGAGCATAACTATACATACTTCTATGAAATTAAAATTACTGTTTTTGACAATCTTTCACATACTATCATTTCAAAGTGGTGATTCGATTCACAACAGGTCTACGTTTTACGCGGTCATTAATTTCCTTATTTACTTAAGATTACGCTTATACATGTAATTCAAATTACATTGTCTTAATACTAATTCTAAATCTTAGACCTGTATAGATTTATTCATTGACTTTGATAAATTGCCACATGGTAACTTAGGGCAAATTTTTTTTTTTTTTAAACTTTCATTACAATTAGCTGACAGAGATTCTTATGTTCCCAAAGGTCCATTAAGAAATATACAATTGTCATTCTAATGAAATTCATTTTTTTATTTCTCAGTACAATATCCTTCTTCCGTTTAACACTAGAGTTTAATTTCTTTACAATAAGTTAGGCTATCTAAGTTAGGATTCAAAATCAAAATTCCATTATGTGTCTATAAGATCATATCATCATTCCTTTTAACCATTATTCAGATATGAAATTACTAGATCTTCTTCTCCTTTCTTCCTCTTTTTTTTTTTTTTTTTTTTCCTGTAAAAGGTCTATATTTTTGAATTTAAACTTAAGTAAACCACAAGTGTTTCTCTTCTAATGTTGTTAATGTGATCTTATTTGACCTGTTTTCCAAATCATTTTAAGTCTTGATCTCATCTTTCTAAGTCTGACAATTTCAAGTCAAGTCTCAAATAGCCAAGTGTTGGATCCTAACTTCATCAATCGTTCATGTATGAATATTACTATATCGGAGTTACATGAATATCATATTTTTCAATGTTATCAGAAGGCTCGATGACGATATGATTTTAGTAAATTGAGTTAGACTTATTCGGGTACTCAGTAGGAAAATTTTCATTAGCTTAAATCATTTAATCTTTTACTTAGCTTAAGTCTTGGCGATAGTCTAAACACTCTTCAGCAATCTCAGGTTGAATTCCAAATAGTCAAATAGATGGGTTCTAATAACTTGAGTCTTTCCTTTCTAATTCTCATAGGTGTCAGTCTCCTAACGGCGAGTACACCTTCCCTCCTATTCAAACAAGTTCCCAAAAGCATATAATTTCGTCAGACTAAACAATCTTGATAAGCCAGAAAGAAATGCATTATTTATTTATTTATTTATTTATTAGTCAAATCAAATCAAATCAGGCATATGCAGACATATCGAATTTAAAATTTCTTGCATATAATAATCATGTTCTTATTGATTTCTCCATTAAGTACTCACTTATAATCAGATTGAGTGACTTGGAACATCCCTTAGGTTTTGGACAATCTTTTACTTGATGCCCTATTTCTCCACATCTGAAGCATGCCCCCGTGAGTCAATAACATAATTGCTTATGACGTTTGAGACATATTGAACATGTTGGGGCAACTTTACTTCTTTTACGACCTTGGTTAGGATTGCTCGTCTCTCCTATCACCACACTCTCAAATACATTCTTTGGTCCCTTCATTGACCTCACACTTAGCTTTTTCTTTTGATCTTGTATTTTTTCATGACATGTTTGCATAGATTTCATCATATTCTCTAACACTTCTTCTACTTTGTCTAGACGCTTTGATAAGGATTCAACCTCCACTTCCTTCACCCTTCTCACCATCTTTTTCTAATGACAAAAGAGAAGGGTTAAACACAAGAAGATGATTGATAAAACTTCAGTTAATTTAACTGACTTAGATTATAACACAAAGCATATATCATATACAAGTAGACATACATATATAGGCATATAAAGACACTGGTAGGGTAACCTATTCATTCCCATGGAATTTACCAAGAATTTCCAATTCGAAGCTACGTTGGCCAAACGTGATTCCAATCGAACTTTCAAGGTCATTCAACAAAGGCATGAGACTCTACGGTTTAACATTTCATACAATAGGTTCCCGCCAAAATATGCCATCTTGCATATCAAATAACTCTCCCATCCTCAGTTACCATAGTTTCACATATTTCATTGGTTATCAAATTCCTCAATTCCCAAATATTCTCATTGTCCAATTTGACGTATAACCCATATAGCTTTCATGACTTTCATTAAAGATTCTAATTATGCATAATACTATGTTTCCACAAATCAACATACTTATTCTCACCAATGTACTAGTCAAATATTCTGATTTCCTTATAACAGTAGAAATTTCAGAAATCTCACCATAATTCTTAGCTAGCCTCATTGCTAAATTGATTCAACACATTTCAGTTTCCATATAATTCTCATAATTCCATAATAGCTCATAATACTTAGTCTCAATACTTAACATATTACACAAATGCATATACATATTCTCGAATGCACAACTTCTTACTTACTTACTAGATGCATGAAACTTAAATCCATTGCAGACATTCTAATGCTCAATGGACACGTGTGTGAGATATTAACTCGTGCTCTGATACCACTTTGTCACGACCCAAACCCGCCCCTAAGGGTTTAGCATCGTAACCGGCCAATAATCCGTGATTACCAAAGGCCTGCTTAACAGTAATAACAATTATACAATAGGAAGGGCTGGCGGAAGCCTGTAAATATTAAAATATGATGTCCAAAGAGCTGTGAGGACTTAAATGCACAAACAACTTATATATATATATACCAATACAGACATAAGTCCAAGTCCATATTCAATATATATGTAAAAACTGAAGTCCCAAACACGTCTAAGTACAAAATAAAAAACATGTTGGGGAAATAAATCCCAAAGCCAAAACAACTTATGAAACATTCACTTGACTCCATATGGCATTCATTCAAAAGATGTGGGTTTAGACCACCCAAAACAAAGCCTTGACAATAATGGTTTGGAACCTCGTGGTGAGGCACAGTAGGTTAGCTTGACAAAATGAAATTAGGATGACGCCGCTAACTTTGCTCCGGTGCTTGATCACCTACATATATACAATAAACTGTGAGCTAAAGCTCAGTGAATAACGAATGTGTAAAAGGGTTAAGAATGAATGTCCTTTCAGTAATTAAAACAGTCAATTGCATCTGTAGATCAGTTATTCGATCAGTGTCTCATATTTCATGTCATATTAGTCATTTAAAAATCATAGCAGTCATACGTGGTACATCCAATAGCAGAACAGTACAATAGGTCTTAATAGACCGAACAGTCAATTGATGGCCATCAATACAGTAACAGTAGTTCCAAGGATAGGAACTGATAGAGATCTCTGTAACATTAGCGATGGCGATAATAGCTTGATAGCAATAGCGAATGATAATAGTAATGTGATCGGTTGCTATGGATGCCACGATTAAGTAAGCAGACAAATATTCATTCGGTAAACAATGTCGTTTTAGAAAACAATACAGTCAATCGTTCAAAAAATAATTATAATTGATTACCGAATGAATTGATTTCAAACAGTACAGTACATAAAATTGATTTCAAGCTCTTTCTATTCTCCTTCAAAAGATGAAATTAAGGTCATAAACTCCTTATAAAATCATTCACATGTATGAAATTGACATCAAAATTGCTAATTTTATATTCTTATAAATTTTCCAACTAATTTCCATAATATTAAACTTAACTTAATTTGCGACCTCAACTTAATTCATAATCATAGATGTTCCAAAATATGTTTAATTTAATTAAAATCTTAAATTACATTACATGCAAGGATTAAAAATCTAATTATAAAATCAAAACTTAATTTAACATTAGGATTACTTCTAAATTTCCATAAACTTGATGTTCATAAAACATTTCTTTTTTTTCTCGTCAAAATATGAACTTAAATGGCTCGATTTCTTCAAAATCCATGATGCATGTAAATATAAATTCAAATACTCATAGAATTCCCTCATGCATGTAACAATGGAGCTTAATCTCATGCAAGATTACAAAAATCAAATTCAACATAATTGATTCCTAAATTAATTCCCATAATTGTGAATCTAATTCAATTTTCATCATCTTCTTGCTAATTTTGTTCTAATTGTATGAAATTGAAGCACCAAAACCCTTGGAAAATAATGATGCATGTGAAATTAGAACTCAAATTCATCAAAGGTGACTAAAAATCATACTCAAAGATGAGTTTCTGAATCAATTCCTTAATTCTTGCACTTAACTTAATTTTCTTAATTCTTTTCCTTGATTCCCTCATATTATATATATTCACTACAAGAATTCACACTTTTGCCGACTAAAAATTTCGTCAGCAAAAGTTTATTTTTAGTCGGCAAAAGTTATCCGCGACTAATTTTTTTAGTCACCACTTTGGTCGCCAATTGAGGGTTGCGGAAAGTAATTAGTGACTAAAAAATTTTTTAGTCGCGAAAAAGTTATATTTGCTAACTAAATTTTTGGTCGCTAAATATATAATTACTGCGATCAATCCATTTAGTTGCTAAAACACTTTAGTCGCGAAAAGTTATATTTTCACGACCAAATATGTTAGTCGCCAATTCGTACATTCAATGACCAAATAGTTTGGTCGGCAATTGTGACCCATTTCCACGACCAACAAATTTGGTCGCCAATTGTCACATTCCGCAACCAAAAAGTTTGGTCGGTAATACATTCCACAACCAACAAGTTTGGTCGGCAAATGGCACATTCGACGACCAAAAAGATTGATCGGCAATTGTCACATTCAATCACCAAACATATTAGTCAGGAAAAAGAATGTTTGCGCAACTAAAACTTTAGTCGGCAATTGACCTATTTGCGATGAATTCCTTTTTGGTCGCCAAAATTAATGACTTTAACGACTAATTATTTAATCGGCAAAAGTATTAGTTATTTTTCTCAACAAATCAATTGGTCGCCAAAACAGAAAAAATAAGATCAACAGTTGGTCGCCAACATCCAACTAAATAAACTTGTAATTCATAATAATTCATCCAATCCATTCAATATAATATGTAATTTACAAGCATCATTCAAATCAACTGAATCATGAAAATTCGACAAAATATAAATCGTCTAAACTGAACCTGTTAATGAAAGTCATCAACTATTATAAGTTTTCATCCACAAGTAATTTCAAACTACATATTCTTCCAATTAAAAATCCACTTTTAATCTATATAATCATCCAAGTCACATCCATCTAGCATAATAATTTAAAACATAACAATTAGTTGTTATTATGTTTTAAATTGTTATCCATGCGCACCTATCAAAAAATATACACACTAGTACTCTATCCAAATATTTTCCATACACATTCATTCAAAAAATATAACTACTAGTCTTTCCAAAAATATAACTACTAGTCCACCCAAATCTTTTCCATACACATCTATCCAAAAATACATATTCCTTCCAAAAATGCTTATAGTGCCAATCAGTCATATACAATTTAGCTTTGTGCACAAGATAATCCATCTGTATACGAGGTTGGGATGTTGCACAAGATAATCCATCTGTACCAAAGAAAATGAGAAATAATGTCAGGTATATTTTTGTTGAAAATATTTGCACATCACTTTATTGTAAAATTGGACAAAAAATGTAAATTCTACATGGAAAGTAAAGGAAACATTAACAAATTAAATGACTATCAATACCATTTTGTAAATAAAACATCATTCATATGTATATATCAATTCTAACTATTGTTCCACAATATGCCAATATTGACCTATGTTTCAACATTGAAAACTAAGTTAAAACAGTCTTTCTACTTCTGAATAGTCTATATGCTTTGGTTAAACTTTTACTTAGAGGAGGGCAAGTGTGAGAGCGGAGTGGAAGATACGAGGTTGGGATGTTGCACAAGATAATCCATCTGTACCAAAGAAAATGAGAAATAATGTCAGGTATATTTTTGTTGAAAATATTTGCACATCACTTTATTGTAAAATTGGACAAAAAATGTAAATTCTACATGGAGAGTAAAGGAAACATTAACAAATTAAATGACTATCAACACCATTTTGTAAATAAAACATCATTCATATGTATATATCAATTCTAACTATTGTTCCACAATATGCCAATATTGACCTATGTTTCAACATTGAAAACTAAGTTAAAACAGTCTTTCTACTTCTGAATAGTCTATATGCTTTGGTTAAACTTTTACTTAGAGGAGGGCAAGTGTGAGAGCGGAGTGGAAGATACGAGGTTGGGATGTTGCACAAGATAATCCATCTGTACCAAAGAAAATGAGAAATAATGTCAGGTATATTTTTGTTGAAAATATTTGCACATCACTTTATTGTAAAATTGGACAAAAAATGTAAATTCTACATGGAAAGTAAAGGAAACATTAACAAATTAAATGACTATCAATACCATTTTGTAAATAAAACATCATTCATATGTATATATCAATTCTAACTATTGTTCCACAATATGTCAATATTGACCTATGTTTCAACATTGAAAACTAAGTTAAAACAGTCTTTCTACTTCTGAATAGTCTATATGCTTTGGTTAAACTTTTACTTAGAGGAGGGCAAGTGTGAGAGCGGAGTGGAAGATACGAGGTTGGGATTATCAACACAAGCTCCAACAAAACAACAAACCCATCTCTCTATCAGAAGCATATTACCAGACTAATGTATGTGTTTTTGTCTGAATAGTCTATATGTTTTTGTCTATATGTTACCAGACTAATGTATGTGTTTTTGTGAGAGCGTAGTGGAAGATACTTTTGAATAGTCTATATGTTTTTGTCTCTAGCCATCTCTACAACTACTGTTTTCACTTTAGGCTACTGCATGAAGGGGTGCAAACATGCCTTTGTAGCTTGGAAAGAGAGCATATAATAAAACTTATGCTTTAATATGTAGATGTAGAATCTGAAAATCAATTTCCTCAGTAAAAGGTTTTTTCATTAGTCACACACTGAAGTGCACATTATTCAAAACTTATGTAGTTAAAAAGTTAACAATTCCATACGAGACTAATGTATGTGTGTGTTCTGTGTACATAGCATTATTCTGTTTCTGTTCATGTCAATTTGGTAAAGGAAGAAAAAATTATGATGCTATTGTTTCTTATGTTGTTAAATCACAAACAGAATGACAAGACCATGTAGCTTATAATTAGTTTACACATTGAAACAATACAATATTTTGGAGCATCTCCATACTAAAACAAAACTAGATCAACTGGCTGCACCATAACAATGCCCATCCTCAAATATCAATGTCACAAGTTGAAAAAATCAATGATGGACTGCTCAGTCCCATTCGGGTAATAACCTAAAGGTTCAGTATGTAGAGAAAATTTAATTTATTGTACTTCAGCAGCGATATGGACATTCTCAAAAAATTCAGCCATTGCACTTTATGGCTTAACTATCACTACTTAACTATGATCTAGAATAATCAAATTGTTATCCATCATCATATTTTGCCACTAGACTGTTGCAAATGCCAAAAGTAGGTCATATCCAACAAACATAATGCAACCTTAAGGCCATGTTTATTTGGCGAGGTGTACGGAAAATGAGAATCTCATTCCATGTCTCTTTCATTCCTTTGTTTGGATGCATCTAAGAATGAGAATGTGATTCTTAAACTTGAAAAGAAAATGCATATTTCAATTATCTTTGTTTGGGTTTTTGTTATATGGATAGGTACTAAACTCTGTTTTGTCTATACCATGTAGGTGGAATTGAAGTACAATCTGTATGGAGTTGTTGTGCATATCGGATTCTCATCCACTTCGGGTCATTACTATTGCTTCATTCGTCCTGCCCCAGATGCATGGTACAGGTTGGATGACTCAAAGGTAATACTTGCTGTAGTTACATGTATTTTTTGGATTAGTAAGATTAGTATTTTATGGATATCATATGTTGGCAATTGAGATTCACCTTCTTACATTTAGGTTTTGTTTGGATAATAGGAGGAATCAAAGAGTGAGAATGAGAATCTTTTTACCAGTGATGCCATTACTAGTAATAATATATTTCTGTGTCAATGTAATTTAAGTGTTTGGTTTGGTTAGGAATCCTCTATAATCCTCTAAAGGAATATGATTTAATTTTAAATTTTATGGGACCATCAATTTATTTTATTCTGAAATGAGTTATGTACCTCCAGGAATGTGAGATTTCGATGGGGAATGTGGGAGTGGGATTCTTACTAGCGTGGTAATTTCATTTTGCCTTGGGAACTATTGTAAGAATCACATTCTCATTCTTAGATGCATCCAAACAAAGGAATGAAAGAGACATGGAATGAGATTCTCATTTTCCGTGCCACTCCTGCCAGCGAAACATGGCCTTAAGGTTGCATTATGTTTGTTGGATATGACCTACTTTCCTAGTTTTGGCATTTGCAACAGTCTAGTGGCAAAATATGATCACTCAATTAGTAAAAATATTTGAAGCAACTAGTTTTCTAAAGCCATTTACCATCAGCACCCAACAGAAAATGCAAATTACTCAACCATTGAAATTTTTCAGATTAGATCATGAGACAGTTGCATTAGGACTTCTATTTGTGAAGTTCATTTTCCTAATAGATCTTTCAACCAATGGCTTTGACATCAGTAACAAACTTACTATTTGATTATTTGTTGATAGAAATTCTCTAGCAAAACCGGAGCCCATACACTCACATCATTATTCTGATCGCCACCAGTGTATGGCAGCAAGTCTAGCTCTAGTGGGAACTCCACATGCTTGTCAATCTTCTCAACATAGGAGCCATCATTCTTGAATCTTTTCAAGTGGAACGCAGCAACAGAAGGAGCCTGGTTCAATATAAGCTGCTTTTCTACTGACACTTTTTCTTTACATTGTTCACAAGTGAACTTTGTCTCTGGATCTTCAATCTTTTCCACCTTGGTGAAAGATTCCAATGCACTAGGAAAAGTACCCACATTCTCAATCTCCAAACTCAGGTCAATCAAGGGCTCATAGGTGTCAGAAGAGTGACCACAATTGCAACATTGAAGCTAGAATTCAAACACAAAAGCATTCAACAATTAAGAAACAATTCCAAATCCTAAATCCTACCCATATATGTATGTCTGTGTGCGTATGATGTTAGCTTTAATAGTAAACTTTTTTCTAATAAATAATAGCTAACCTCGTTATCAAAATAATCAATATAAAAGGTGAATCAGAAATAAATTTAAAATTCATACTTTGCTAATCAGACGGCCACCAAAAACTTGCTTGACCAAGCTCTCATCAAATGAAGGCAAAGAAGTATCCTTTGTCTATGAATAAATACAACAGCTGTCAAGTCTATCCAACAAGCATTGCAGGAACTCATGTGCATCTTCCTGCTGGAATCTCCGAAAGTTGGATGAAATATCTAGAATTTCCTAGGTCAAGAATCACAATGACATAAACTTCTAAGAAGTTAATATTTGAAGAAGCAATAGTTAGCTAAACGAGATAACACGAGACCACAAACACAGAGAAATAAAGCAATCAGAAATGCTGATTAGTTCAATTTGCTTTGATGTAGTGACAAAAACTATATTATTAATACATCCTAAGAAAATGTAGATAAATCGACACCAATCAATTAAACCCAATTTTATTAAAATCATAGTGTCCTATCAATAAATATCACTGTAGAAGAGGATACAGTTCGAATTGTCAACAAGCTTCCAAGGGGAGACAACCCTGTCCATCGAAGCTATGGAGTATTCAATGTGGTCACGAAGAGTGCAAATTACACAGAACCCTTCATTATCACCGGCAAATTCCAATTCCAAATCAAAACTCAACACATAAATATAACAAATGAAATATATGAACAAATCAATAATATAAACTAAAGCGAAATGAGACGAAGTACACATAATCGGGGTATAGAATCTTACGGTCATAAGGCCTCAAGTGATTGTATGACATACGAGTGGCATGTGTGTAAAACATTGTAAGATTGCATTAAGAAAACAAGTGATGCCTAGATTTGCAAGCCCTGCACCCTACAAATTCACAAAATAAAGAAATTTCAAATACCCAAATTCCTAAAAACAAAAATCAGCAGAAGTAAACTAAAAATTGAGTGTGGCATGAAGATTTAGCATAACAACACACCACCATAGCCGGCTTAGCTTCACTTGACCAATCCGGAGAGACCGAATCAGAAACCTTGGCTCCAGTTTCTTCCTGCAAAGGCATTGAATCAGACCAATCCAAGCTAGAGGGCTTGGTGTCTTCTACCGAAGGCCAATCGGACCAACCCGAGGCCGAGGCTGAGGTCTTGGTGCCTCCCCGGGAGTCCCACCCCATGGACGACCAATGCGAAGAATTGAATGCATTGTTTTCTTCGTTCTTTTGAGAATCAACACCACCAAATAAAGCCGAATCAGAGTGATCATCGGGATTCGAGTCGGGCGGAGCTGCTGTCAAGTTGAGCAGACAATCTAGGGTATGCGGCGGAGGTGAATTGTGTGAAGACCCATCTAAGGTTTGCTTCGAATCAACTGAATCGGGAGGTGGGTATTCAAATTGGAGTGTTTCTGTGAGATGGGTATCCATTGAAATATAGAGAAAGAGGGGGGAAAGTTTGGGAATGTGGAGTTAGAGAAAGGAAAATGAAATTAGGGTTTTGAAGGTTCGATTTTGGGAAGTTTTTTGGGTTTGGGAATATGGTGGAGGGAAAAGAGAAGAAATTTGAAAATTAAAGCTTTGTGTTCTGATTTTTAAGGGATGAAGAAGAAGATGAAAGAAGAGGGAAATAGAAAATTTTCACTTCGAAATGGTTCGACTTGCTTTCAGACTGTTTTGAAAAAGGAGAGAAAATGGAGAGAGAGAGAGAGAGAGAGAGAGAAAGAAAGAGAGGTATTTCCCTATTTTACTAAAAACTTGTTCAAATTTCTTTCTAAAAATTGATAAATATAAATATTATATAAATTATAGTTTTTTTAAAAAAAATACTCCTATAATTATTTAATATGGTTGTATAAGAGGGTTCATGAACGTCGTTGGAAAATTCGAAAATCTTTGAAGATTCGTGAAGAAAAATTCGAATTATCTAGAAGATGATGAGAGGCTTAGATTATTCAATTGTCTCAACTAAGAACACAAAAGTAAAAAGATAGTGGAGATAAGAGATTTGATGAAGAAGAAGGCAAAGTAGTTAGAGAGAGAATAATAACAAAGCTCTCTCATGGATCTCTCACTTTCACTTTCAAGGTTGATAATGGAGAAATGAAATTAGTTTTTTCGCAAGAGTTATCTCTCCAAAATTCATCCCTTGTAAAGCTATGGGTGGGTGTTATTTATAAGCACCTCACGATGTAGGATGGAGCCCATGTGTAAGGCACATAGGGAATATTCTCTCTAACCACCTTATCTGATGAGGTGACCTCTTCGAGGATGAGGAAAACCCTCGAAGAGGAAATCAACCTCTCGGCGAACCCTTCTTCTTAGCCATACCTAACCAATGATCCCCAAGCATCCTAAAGTGTTACGAATTTCAGGCTTTCATAACCCAAAAAAAGAAAAACAAGAAATTATATGTTGCTTAAATCATTTTATAGAAAGAGAGGGATATTTATACCTCAAATTGTTTTTAGAGAGAGTTGAAGATGCTCTAGAAAATGGGGATGGTGAAGGCCTTAGTGGGTGAGACATTGTACAACAAAATTACATTAGTCAAAGAGAAAACAAAGACAGAGAGAGTCACAAAGTGAGAGAGATAGATATTAGGGTGAGAGAGACAGATATTTGGGGAAGAGAGGCAGAGAGAGGGACAGAGAGAAGGAAAAATAGAGAGGACATACTGGGGTAATGCTCCAATAGTGGATCGACGGTGGTGCTCGATGGCAGTGATGCTCCTTACCCAACGACAATGGAAACAAAGCGACAGAGATTCAATATCAAGAGGAGGGCAATCGACCTGAGAGAGAGAGAGAGAGTAATGAAATAAGAGAGATAGAGGCATGAGAGAATCGGAAGAGGGTAGATGCGAGAAAGAGAGAGAGAGAGAGAGTCATAGAGTGAAAGAGAGATGTGTTTAAGCCCTAACTCATTTTAGTGTGTTTGAAATCCCTCCAGAGTTCCTTACCAAATTAGTTTAAAAATCCCTCCAAAATGATAATAAATAAAAAATAAAATTATAATAATAAATAATAATGATAATAATAAAAATAAAATAATAAATAATAATGAAATTACATGTTCCAAAACTATCTATACAGCGACTAAAATATTTTTTAGCCACTGAAATTAAATTTTTGCCGACCAAACTTTTGCCAAAGATAAAAAGTAAGTAATTGGTTTAAAGGTGTCTAAAAAGTGCACTTTTTGTATTTTTGGACTAAAAAAGACAAAAAAAAAATATAAAGGTTTGGGTTAACTTTTTGACTTTTTATGAAAAAATGTGTATTAAAAAATTGTATAAAAAAAGTGTGTAAGAGATGATTAGAGAGGAGTGGGCCCCAGCTGTATAACCGGCTGAGTGAATTGGAGTTGGAAATGATTGGCTAATTTTTGTACAAAGCACTGAACGGTTTTGTTTGGCTCATATCATCACGGTCCTATTTTAATATCAACTGCTCAATGTGTAACTCGTCGAACACTATGTACCTATAAAAAATCACGTCAATCGGATATTGATAGCTATCTGATCAGATTTATTTATTTTTCAATCATTAATTATAACACCATCTATTTGTTATATATAACTGATTTGATCATATAGTTATCGATATCCGATCAATGTGATTTTTTGCATATATAGTACTCGACGATTTCTACACATTGAACGGTTCATATTATCAAAACGGCCCGTGATGGCTCCTATGGATGAATAAACGTGTGTGAAAATCACACCGAATCATTTCTTGTTTGCTGCACAGCCGCTGCAAACGCTGCAAAAATTGCAATTCAAATTGTACTTTTTTGGGAAGAAAATTAATTTTTTAATTTTTTTTTGGGTGAATAGTGATATCTTTTTGGATTTTGGAGTAACTTTTTGACTTTTTGACTTATATAGGATAAGCCAAACCAAGCCTAAATTTTTATTTTTCATTCAGCGACTAAATTATTTTAGTTGCCAAACTAATTGTGATAGCTTATTCAAAATATTTTTAGTCATGAAATTAAATTTTTGCCGACCAAACTTTTGGTCGCCAAAGATAAAAAATAAATTTTATTTTTCATTCGGCGACTAAATTGTTTTAGTTGCTAAAACTATTTATACAAATGACTAAAAATATTTTTTAGTCGTTGAAATTAAATTTTGCCGATCAAACTTTTGGTCACCAAAGATAAAAAGTAAATTTTATTTTTCATTCAAGGACTAAATTATTTTAGTTGCCAAAACTACCTATACAAATGATTAAAATATTATTTAGTCATCGAATTAAATTTTTGCCTAATTAAACTTTTGGTCGCCAAAGATAAAAAGTAAATTTTATTTTTCATTCAAATGACTAAATTATTTTAATTGCCAAAACTACCTATACAAATGACTAAAATATTTTTTAATCAAGTTAAATTTTTGCACCAAACTTTTGGTCGCCAAAGATAAAAAGTAAATTTTATTTTTCATTCAAATGACTAAATTATTTTAGTTGCCAAAACTACCTATACAAATGACTAAAAATATTTTTTAATCGTTGAAATTAAATTTTGTTTAATCAAACTTTTGGTCGCCAAAGATAAAAAGTAAATTTTTATTTTTCATTCAGTGACTAAATTATTTTAGTTGCCAAAACTATTTATACAAAGGATTAAAATATTTTTAATCATTAAATTAAATTTTTGCCGACCAAACTTTTGGTTGCCAAAGATAAAAAGTAAATTTTATTTTTCATTCAAATGACTAAATTATTTTAGTTGCCAAAACTACCTATACAGCGACTAAAATATTTTTTAATTGCTGAAATTAAATTTTTGGCGACCAAACTTTTGGTCGTCAAAGATAAAAAGTAAATTTTTATTTTTCATTCAGCGACTAAATTATTTTAGTTGCCAAAACTACCTATACAGCAACTAAAATACTTTTTAGTCGCTGAAATTAAATTTTTGCCGACCAAACTTTTGGTCGCCAAAGATAAAAAGTAAATTTTTATTTTTCATTCAGTGACTAAATTATTTTAGTTGCCAAAACTATCTATACAGCGACTAAAATATTTTTTAGTCGTTGAAATTAAATTTTTGCCGACTAAACTTTTGATCGCCAAAGATAAAAAGTAAATTTTTATTTTTGATTCGGCGACTAAATAATTTTAGTTGCCAAAACTATCTATACAATGATTAAAATAATTTTTAGTGGCTAAAAATAAATTTTTGCCGACCAAACTTTTGGTTGCAAAAAAAAAAAAAAGTTATATTTTATTTTTCATTCAGCGACTAAATAATTTTAGTAGCTAAAACTAACTATACAGTGACTAAAATATTGTTTTAGTCACCAATTGTGACATTTTTAGCGACTAAATTTGTTTTTAGTCGCCAATAAGCAATATACCCCGACTAAAAAAATTTAGTAGATAAATATTGTACTTTTACCGACTAACATAATTTTTTATCACCAATTCCACAATTTTTGGCAATCAAAATATTTTTAGTCGGCAAAAGTAATCGCCAAAAATATATTTTCTTGTAGTGATTTAAACTCGATTACCTCATAAATTTAGGTGTTGAGGAGATTGCCTATAAACATTGGGTTAGAATTTCTTACCTATTAGTCTCCAAGATCTTCCTTTATCTTCAATCCCTAGCTTCTATCAAATTCCTTCTAGCCAAAACATTGATTAGGCTTCATATCTCTCTCTCTCTCTCTGATTCTTTTCTTTCCAAATTTAATAGATTGATGATAGCTTTAAGGCTCTAACTCTTCTTGATTTCATTTATTATTATTTTATTCTTTTCAATTAGTGGGATACTTGGCCTCATTATGTACATCCATGTGGCCAAGTTTGGGAAGACTAAATAAGTGCATTTTTTGACTTTTTATGAAATATGGGTTGGATTTGGGTTGGGTTTGAAGTGATGTGTTAGAGAGGTGATGTGACTTAAATAAGATGATGTGACTTAAATAAGATAGTGACTTTTTGACTTTTTGAATTTTTTTGAGGATGCCAAACTTGGCCATTGAGATTGAACTTTGATTATATTTAGCTCAATTAACCATCTGTAATTTTAATTAGTTATGTAAAATTCTAACCCAATTAATCATGATTAAGTACAAATCTCCCTTAATTTAATTAGTCTAATTTGACTTCTTTTAGAGCCCAATTAACTATATTTAAAATTTATCATTCTCAATTAGATTTTTAATCAAACTCTCAAAAGGCTCCAAATATTAAATTAAACTTATTCTCATCATCAATCTTTGTTTCTCACATCATTAAGGCTTTCAATTTTAGATCGAACCCAAAATCTCCATCAATAAATTACATAATCAATTGAACACTTCATAAACAAATTAAATTCATAATAATCTTAATTCCGAATTCGTATAACTTAATTAACTCCAATTTGGACCCAATTAATCAAATCTCAATTTTATAAATTCGAATCGAATATTTAATTAAACTCTCATATGCTCGACACTCAAATTAAATAATTCAATTCACCATGTGTACTATCTTGAGCCATTTAGGCTTTCAATTTCTAATTCCAAAATAAATCTTCAATAGAATCATATAGGAATCAGCCTTCATAATTTTTCTTAAATCCCAGATTAAATTAGAATAATTGACAATTAAATTTCAAATCTCCTTAATTAATTAAGTGTTATTCATTATATGCGGGGTCATCACACGACGCATTTGAGGAGGGTTAGGCATGATTCACCCATTCAACAATCACCGATTCAACAGGACAATCTTCTACATCTAGGCCAGCAAGAGATCACTCGCATATTCAGATGACTCAGCACCCTGCAACTAGTATAGAGGACTTGATTCGTCATCTCCAACAACAAGGAAACCATGCAAAGAAGATGTCACCAAAAACGGGTTACAAATTTCACCAAGTAGAAGTGATAAACAGTCAGAGTAATAGCAACCACCAAGACCGCCGCTTCCCATGCACCTCCGGTGGGCATCCCAGCACCCGGAATTACTGCTAATGCCCAGGCTGAAAATCAGGGTAACCCAGTAGACCCAATCTCACCATAAGCCTCCAAGGCACCGATGTACCAAACTGAGGCGCCATTTGAATTCGAAGTTGATCCTATTGTGCTAAAGGTCAACAAGCTAGAGAAACTTCTCAAATGGGCACGAGGTGTGAACTCAATCCCTGACATCGAAGATGGATACACCGACTCCACAGTAACTTTGCCGAACCGGTTTAAAATGCCACACATAGACCGGTTCGATGGCTCTGGGGATCCCATGGTCTATCTGCGGTTGTTCTCGAATATCCTACGGCCGATATGCCTTACTAGACTTCAAAAGCTGTCGTTTTTTGGTTGAACCTTGTCAGGAATAGCGGCTATCTGGTATGCAAAGCTGGAGGACTCTGTGAAGTGGAGCTGGGAGGAAATGGCTGAGGCCTTCATCGCACAATACTCATACAATACGCAGATCGAGCTCACAACCCGTGATTTTGAGGCAACCCATCAGGAGCCAAAGGAGAGCTTCTTGGACTTTGTAACTAGGTGGAGGGCCAAAGCTTCGATGATGACTACCAGGCCATCCGAGAAATATCAAATTAGGATGGTGGTTCGCAACTTGCAAGGGAAATTATTGCAGAAGATGACCGTCTTGCCGTTGTCCACATTCACTGAGCTCCACGAGATAGGGGTTCAGATTGAAGATGCAATGAAACAGGGGTTGATAATCGATGAGAAGGAACACGTCAAGAGGCCTTTTACATGCAATTCCAATGCAACCACGAATGGAAGCACAACTGCCGGCCATCTGATGTGAGTGTCGTCACCACTACAGCTAAGACCGCCAATCTTTTTGCCAGTACAAATCCACAAACTTCGAACAACTAGGTTCGATCTCAAAGGGTCTTTACTCCACTTTATATGCCTTTATCCAAAGCCCTGGGGGTGCTGACAAAAAAAGGGCATCTTAAGCTGTTAGAACAATGCCTACTACCCGATCCTCTCCCATCGAAACACAACCCAACCAAATATTGCGTTTTTCACCAGCAGAACGGTCATGACACCAACCAATGCTACAGGCTACGTCATGAGATTCAAGATCTCATCGACAACAAGGTGATAGCACCACCCTAAAAGCCAAATGTGACTACCAATCCTCTCCCAAATTTCACAACCAATCCCCGACCTTTAACTTAAACCTAATACATACACTGGCCATCCCATATGACTCCAGTGCATATATTACCCCTTCCCACTTACCCAAACCGGCCGTGTTCATCCCTAAAAGCACGGACTTGTGCATGATGGACATTTCCATACTTCAACCTGAACCCGTGGTAGTGACAATGGTAGGAGAAGGGAGGTGTGCCTTGGAGAAGAATGCCAGTCCATTGCCTGAGAGCTCCGCGGACTTATTTGAGGAGGTATATGACCCTCATCGCTACATTGTGCCAGTTGATCAAGCTAAGCCTGAAATGGTATTGCCAACAACAGCAAAGGTCGATGTGGTTCGGGAGGATGGCCCAAGCCAAAGCCTGGATGATCTGGCGGAGCTGGAAAAGGACTTAGACAATCTACAGTTCTATGACGAACAAGATCAGGGGGACGTGTAGATTGACTAGTTTGATCTGAATGGGTCGACGGATAACTCCGGGTGGCTTAGTGATGAACTTGATCGGGAGGAACGAACTGAACCAAAACCTGAAGAAAAAGAAACAAGAACAGCTACAGTGGCCGGAATGACTGAGGAAAAGGAGAAATTGCCAAAAAGCACTGGCATCAAGAATTTAGCTCAAGAACTGGGCGCAGTGAGTACCGTGGATATTGAATAGGAAGCCACGTTGAAGCGATTTCTGCAAGAAAGGGATCAAGACAAACAGGAAGTTGGAAAAGCCCAACACTGTGCGGGGGATACTTCTGATGAGGGAATGATCAGAATGGAGTCGAACAACTGTTTGTCAGTTGCCAGAGGTGCATGGTGGGAGGATGATGACCTAATTTTGGCTCATGCCGATAAAGATTGGGATGAAGACCTTCCAGACAACACCTAGTACTCTGAAGAGATTGATCATATGACGAGGAGTGGGCAGTATTTCAAGACCCTGCACTTGGACCAAGCTAAAGCCTTTGGGAAAGATAAAGAGGTAGAGAAGCAGAAGCAAAATTAGTTGGAAAAAGAGGCGGTACTGAAACAACTGAAGAAAATTCAAGCCGATATTTCAATCTGGGGTCGTTATGGCTTCTCAAGTGCATCGACATGCTGTGCTATCAGCGATGGACAAAGAAAAATTATCTATTGACACCACTCCTGAACAGATTGTGGGATTGGTCTTCCCCGGAGGCACTGCGCCAACTTTAACCTTCTTAGACAAGGAACTGCCACCAGAAGGCTCAACACACAACAAACCTCTATACATATCAGTTGAGTACAGAGAAAAGTGGGTGCCAGTGGTGTTGGTCGATACAGGGTTGGCTATCAATGTCTTTCTGTCATGCACAACTTATGCCATTGGCTTGAAACCAGCAGATTTTGTGCCTACAGCCCAGGTGATTCGGGCGTACGACAATATAAGTAGAGAGGTGACGGGTACAATACAGATCATAGTTCAAGTGGCCCCACCGCAACAGGATATTGAGTTCCATGTCCTGGATGTGCCAGCCATTTTCAATCTATTGCTAGGGAGACCTTGGTTGCACCAAGTGAAAGCTGTCTCTTCTACCCTCCATCAAATGCTGAAATACCCCAATGGGTAGGGAGTGGCTATTGTATTCGACAATTCATCTATACATCCTCCGCCAGAGATAACTACACATGTGCTGAAAATTATTCATGGCGAGGAGGGTGTATTCCTTTTAGGTTTTACCTTGGCCAAGGCTCGGGCAGTACAGAACATCTTGGTAGCCGATGAGGGCTTGTATGTCAGCGCCCAATCCATTTATTTCATGAACAAGCTCCAACATGTGACAAGAATGGGGTTGGGGAGAAGTGGCCGGAAGGGCATCACAGCACTGGCCGATGCGCCACATAATTCGCATACCTTTGGTCTTGGCTATACGCCTACCAAAGAGGATTGGGTTAGGAAAGGAAAATAGATGGCAAACAGAGCCAGGGCTAAATAGACCGGGAAGCACTATGAGCTTGTGCACAGACCAATTCGAGGAACCCTAAATGGTCAGTTTGTTTGGGAGGGAGAAGACTTCCCATTTTGCGATTTCCTTAAACCCTGGTTCAACTCTGAGAAATAGCGTGTTCCTGGCTTTGAAATTTTCTTTGACTTGCAGCTGCAAGATAGTGATACAGAGAAAAAGGCTCAACTGATTACTGAAGTTGAGAAAAGCAGGGAAAATGACTCGGACAGCAACGAGCTTGAAGTAGGAGTAGCACTGGCATGTGTAGACCGCCTCTTTCTCTTTCAAGAGGGCGCTAATTGGGTTCTAGCTACTACGCCGACTCATTACAGCTTTTGAATCTAATCTCACAAAGTGCAATGTAAGAGTGATAAATCACTAAAGAGTCCAAATCCGACAAATCGCTTTGGAAAATCAATTTTAATCAAAAGTGCTAAACATGGGTCAGCTTTGCAGACATGAGTCGCCACCTAAATATTTTATTTTGAGAAATTTAGGAAACCCTGACTCGTGCCAAAGGCCACGTATCCGTCATCACCAAAGTTATCTCAGCTCGGGAACTTGGGTACGAGAGGGGAAGGTCTTGAAATGAGCACCCCTGCTCGCCCGATCAAAGGATTGGCCTCTACTAAGCATGATATGTTGTTTTGTAAACCTCATATGTTCTTGTCCGGTTATTAAGCTAACTTACTATGTGATACGCACAACACACAAGTATAGACTAAGTTGCAAGACTTGGAACAAAACAATTCATGTTTGTTTTTTGAGAATGGTTTGAAAGTGCCACCCGCAAGTGGGCTTGAAACAACATGATTTGCCACTCTGCAAAGTGGGCTTAAAACGCACATTTATCGAATTGTCCCAATTCAAGCAACGAAGCCTTCATCCATAGGCATTCATACAGTTAAACAAATAAGCACATAGCCTCATGGAAAGCATGCTGTCATGGAAATCACTTACACTCATGCAAGGATGCTAAAGCGTAAACACTCACAGTGTACTCCGAGCCAAAACAGAAAACTAGTTAGAAAACAATGCATGATCCTAACTATACAAGATGCCCAATGCAACACATGCAAAAATGCAACTAAACAGGCTCGGCTATCTAAGATGGCATATGAATGCATCACTTGATAATCATGCTTTGAAACACGTATTCAAGTAAGTATTGAAATACAATGCAGTTTGAATGATGCGCCGAGCCCGGTGCATGTAAGACATATGAATGAATACAGACATGCAAGCATAAGATATGCTAATTGAAATATGCCCTAAACTAACCATCGAAAGCGGTTAAGTAAAAGGGAGAAAGAAGTGGGGTTGGAAGACATACACGCACACACGAACCCTTATTACAACATTATGCCCTCTCGACGGAGGGTCCAAATAAATAAGCTAAGCTAATCTAAGCTAAGCTACTTATTACAAACCAATTAATTAACTATGCTAAGCTAAGCAATTATTACAACACAATTGAAATAACTAATTGCACTAACTAATTAGAATATTACAACACTCGAATAATTAGCTAAGCACATGAACTAATTAATTACAAAATCGGCAAATTAACTAGGTAAGTAAAGCTGCAAAATGGCCTCGAAGGCGAGGGAGAGATGCATGCTCGGTTTGGTTTGCCCAGAAATGCATTGCCTTGCCATGAGTTGCCTTTGTTTGCACTCGCGGTGATCTCAGAATATCATACACACTTCCAGGTTGCATCTGTCCCAACACAGGAGCATTTTGGACAATTTTGTCATAGTGGTCAACTCGGTAGGTTATTTCAACTAGTCGCCGCCCAGTGTAAGTGGTCGGTCAGCTGGTGCAAGTGGCCAGTCGGCCACCTCTCTTTCCAAAAGCCTGCTTTTGCTGCAACAGAGAGCAATAGAGCCAAGACAATGTATCTGGCAAGACATGTGTGTACTACCACCCTCCTTATCATGTCTCAAGCTCAAAGGAGTGTGGCGCTCGGCTTCCAAGCCACCAACCAAGCATTTTCAATGCATGGTGGCCAAGAACCAAGCTTGTACCATGTTAATGAATGCACAAATAATACACAAAGAACCTTCACCCCATCATGCATGATCAAAGGTGTTGGCAACCAAGAAATGTGATACGTTTCATCACTTTGAGTATGAAACGTCTCACATTTCTTGTGTTTGGATTAACGTCCAATCCAAACACAATGCAATGCAAACAACATGCTTATCTTTTACATGTTTTACTTGGTCCATTTCTTGTTTACTCATTTTAGCTTAGCGATTAGTCCATTAGCCGGTTAAGTCCAAAGTGGAAGTCCTCTAATTGGAAAGAGGGTCTAAGCCACAAACACCTTGAGTATGAAAGAAGTCTCATGTTGTTGGTTAGTAGAAACCCTCAAGAGAGGATTAAAACCATTAGGCATGAGTGCCTCAATTTCATGCTCAAGCCAACAAGGGGCTCAAGACCACTTTCAAAGCAAAGTAACAAGTGAAGAATGGAGTGATATGGCAAGCATTTTAGTGCTGAAATAGGATGCTAAAGACACTAAACCATGCAAGCAACGCATGCAGAACATGTTAAGGGCTAAAGGCATTGAAACTAGTGATAAGCATTACACTAGAGGCATGCAATATCAAACTCAAATGGCCAAACCAGCTCTGGACTGTGCTAAATCATGTCAAAATAGTGACCTAGATATGTTGAAACTTAGGCACAAAAGGCAAGAAAAATATACTTGCATGTTGGCTCACAAACAAGACACAAAGCACAACTCTCAAAAGCAATGAAAGAGTGGAATATGTGAGAGTGTGACAATGACATATGCTCTGAAATTACATACTAAATGATGCTATATCATGCAAACATCACAAGCAAAGCATGCTAGAGGCCCTAAAACTCAAAGCTAGTTAAGGCACTTGCACTATAGCTATACAAAGCAAGCCTCAAAAGGCCAAGGCCACTCAAAACTGTCCTAAAGCATACTAAAACATTGGCAAAAATGTGCTGGAGTGGAGCATACACATGTTAGATTAATAGGCTAAACCATCAAGTACACTAGACTAGTGAACAAGTTTACACTACAAGTGCAAGATGCAAGCAATGAGTGGCCAAACCAGCCAAAAACAGAGTTCAAACATGTTAAAATATAGCTAAAAACATGCTCAAACTAAGCTAAGACAAGTCACAAAAACATGTTACTTTGCAAGGCTAACTAGGCATAGCATGGAGAGACAAGAAGGGGAGGCCACCCCCTCCTATTTGGGACCTCAAAACAATGTTTTTTTCACTAAAAAACCTCTAAGTTTCAGTGGTAAAAAGGGCCAAGAAGTTTGGTTTGAAAGCCTTGAAAGATGGCACAAAAAACTATACAAGCTAAGGAACAAAAGGGAGAGACAACCCCCTAACACAAAATAGGCCTAAACCACCATTTTTAGGACTAAAAAACAGGCATTTTCTCAGTTCAAAACCACCCAAAAAATAGTGTAGAAAGATGGCAAAACAATAGTGCACAAAGAGCTTAAAAGGGATAAGAGGTTACCTTTGAAGCACAGCAGCAAAACAACCCCAATTCTGAGCTAAAACCACCTTTTGGAGCTCAAACAAAGTCCCAAGCTACCTCAGTCCAAAGATGATCAACTTTGGTTAAGGGTTTTTTTGCAAAAGTGTAGAGGATTCTAAGCTTAAGGCACAAAACAAGAAGAGGGAGAGGCTCCTTCAAAGAGAGGCTAAAATTTTGCTCACAAAACTTTGTAGAGAAAGAGGGATTTTAGAGAGAGAGTCCCAAAATTGCTAAATTGTTCTCACCTCTCAAAACATGAGATATGGCCTCTATATATAGCAAAAATGGAGCCTTGGTCGAAATATCTGAGTTTGGAAATATCTGGAGCAGTGTAGGACAGCTGGAGAAGAAAGATCTACAAAAAAAACTGAGTTTTTAAAAAAAGTGGCCGGTAGGCTACTTCAACTGGCTGGCCGGCTACCTCAACGGGCAGGCCGACTACTTTTCTGGCCGACAGCAAAAATCTACTATGCAGGTCAAACTTCAAATGGGCATATCTCCTTCATCTGGACTCTTTTTCTGGTCATTCTTGTGTCCAAATTGAAGCCCTAGAAGTAATCTTTCCAATGGTGGTAGCCTCAAATCAAAATTCCAATTGTGAAAAAAGTTATGGCTGTTTTGGTGAAGCCACTCAGTTTCGATCCTTCTCGGATTCATGTCGAACTTCTCCCAAACTAGTTTTCTTCTCTCCTCTCCTCTTTTCTTCAACTCCAAACCCATAAACAAGATGTTTTGGAAGATTTTTCAGAGATTTCACCTCTCTTTCATTCATTTCCACTTTGTCCTTGCTCGGTTGAAACATCGTTGAAACTTCTTTTCAAAACTATTTTGAAAGAGAGGGTTTTAAGGTCTAAAATCTTTGGTCAAAATAGTTTTAGTCCAAAATGGGGTGTGAGGTTGGGATTTGAGCGCCTGTCAAGAATCGAACCTCTCGTGAACATAGCCTACACCATCAAGCAATTAGTGGTGCCCAAGTCTTAAAGACAGTGAAAAATGGGGTGGCTACAGCATGTCTCCTTTCGGATCTTCCAGCCTACTCAGAGAGCTTGGGAGATAACCTGATCGTTTCCATGATCAGGGACCAACCGGGTGTGAACCCTTCTAGCAGCATTTTGGATGCATCTGATGCACCATCCCTCGTTTGGCAGCTAGAGGAGGGCCACCTGTCTATTAGTTCTGAGTCGAGTAGTGAGTTAGAATCTGTGGAGTTGGAATCAAATTTCGGTTCTTCTGAGTCTGAGTCTGGTATTCCTGGGGGTGATAACCCGGATGCCAAGGTCTTGTCCAGGTCGTCTTTTTCTTTTTCTTTTGAGTCGGTTGTAACTAAAGAGCTGGATGAGCTTGACCTTGTGAATGAGAATGCCACTGCAGATTTTGAGTATTTCTCTGTGCCACTTGTTTATTGCATTGATTAAGATTTTCAAAATTTTAATGAAAACGAAGAGAAAGGAATTCCTTTGGTTTTGAAAATTTTGATTAATCGAGAGGAGGATAGGTTTGCAAAACCCCATGCTGATGAAATCATTACTTTTAATGTGGGTACTGAGAATGATCCGCGTCTGGTCCAGATCGAGTCCACGTTGTCTTCGGAGGAGCGCAAGCGCTTCGTCGCTTTATTAAAAGATTTCAAAGATGTTTTCACGTGTTCCTACGAAGACATGCCTGGAAATGATCCTGAGATTGTACAGCATCGGATCCCTCTTGATCCCGAGGCCTGACCCGTCAAACAGCAGCTGTGGAGAATAAGTCCAGATTGGGCTTTGAAGATTAAGGAGGAGGTCACCAAATAGATCAAGGTAGGGTTCTTGCTTGTGTCTGAGTATCCAACGTGGTTGGCCAACATTGTTCCAGTCCCGAAGAACGACGGCAGAATCAGAGTATGTGTTGACTTTAGGGATCTGAATAAGGCTATTCCGAAGGATGATTTCCCCCTACCACATATTGATGCATTGGTAGACTTCACCGCAGGTCATGTATTTCTCTCCTTCATGGATGGATTTTTCGGGTATAACCAGATTCTAATAGCGCTCGAGGACAGAGAGAAAATTGCCTTCACTACGCCGTGGGGAACCTATTGCTATCGAGTGATACTGTTTGGGTTGAAGAATGCCGGGGCTACCTATCAAAGGGCTGCAACCACTATTCTACATGACATGATCCATTAAGATGTCGAGCTATACGTGGACGACATGATTGTCAAGTCGAAAGAAAGAGAGTACCACTACACCGCCTTGAAGAAATTCTTTCAACGGATCAGAGAATACAGATTGAGGTTGAATCCACAGAAGTGTACTTTCGGTGTAACAACAGGGAAAATGCTGGGTTTCTTGATCACACAGAGGGGCATCGAGGTAGATCCTTCCAAAATCAAGGCCATCCTAGAAACGCCACCACCAAGGACTGAAAAGGAGGTGCAAGGCTTTTTGGGTAAAGTGCAATTCATAAGACAGTTTATTTCTAAATTAACCTTGACTTGTGAACTACTTTTTGGTCTCCTGAAGAAAGGAAAGAAATTTCGATAGGATGATCGATGTCAATTCGCTTTTGAGCAGATCAAGCAGTACTTTCAGAATCCACCTATGTTGTCACTGCCAGAGCTGGGGAAGCCTTTGATTTTGTATCTATCAGTAACAGACACAACGATGGGATGCATGCTTGCTCAAGAATCTAAGGATAGGGTGGAGAAAGCCATCTATTATTTGAGCAAGAAAATAATGGATTATGATACCCGTTACACCCCGTTGGAGAAAGCTTGCTTGGCCTTGGTATGGGCTACTAGGAAATTGAGGCACTACTTGTTAGCTTACTCCATAATTCTGATTTCGAGAATAGATCCCATCAAATATCTCTTTGAGAAACCAACACTTACGGGTAGGCTAGCCCGTTGGTTGCTTCTTCTCTCTGAATTTGATTTGAAGTATGTCACTCGCAAGTCGGTCAAAGGGAGAGCAGTAGCAGAGTTCCTGGCAAATCACCCAGTAGAAGGAGATGAAGCGGTATAATACCTGTTCCCAAATTAAGCCATTCTGCAAGTCGAGGAAGAGATTTAGACAATGTACCTTGACAGAGCATCTAATCAATACGGTTATGGGATAGGTGTGTTACTGATAGCACTCAACAATTCCCATATACCTTTAGCCTTCAAACTCCGATTCAAGGTATCCAATAATGAAGCAAAGTATGAGGCATGTATCACTGGTTTGGAAGCTGCCTTGGAACTAGGGGCAAAAAGGTTGGATGTTATCGGAGACTCGAACCTAGTTGTGTCTCAAGCAAATGGAGATTGGAAGGTCAAACAAGAAAAGATGAAGATCTATCACCAGACCCTAGACGTTTTGATTCCTAGGTTTGAAAAGCTGACTTCAACACATCTACTAAGAGAGAACAATAGGTTCGTTGATGCTTTATCAACTCTATCTTCTATGATAGACATCCCACTTCGAGTCTGGATGCATCTGATCATCATTGAGTAGAGATACATGCTGGCCTACAAGACTATTGCCGCAATAGATGAAGCGCAAGATCAAAACCCTTGGTACTATGATATTTGGAACTTCTTGGAAAAGAAGGTTTATCTACCAGGGGCGAATGCCAAAGACAAGAGGGCAATACGGCGGATGGTCGTTCAATTTATCATCTACGGAGGTAAACTGTACAAGAGAGGTCATCTGAGGATGCACAAGTTGTGTGTCGAAGCAAATGAGTCAAAGTGTCTAATGGAGGCCATCCGTGGGGAAGAGTGCGGAGCGTATATGAACGGAGTAATGTTAGCCCATAAAATTCTCAGGCAAGGTTACTATTGGTCTACCATGGAGGAGGATTGTATTAGTTTTGTTCGGCGATGCCACAAATGCCAAATTCATGCCAATCGCATGAATATCCCGCCGTCGAAGCTGTACAACATGACTTCACTATGGCCTTTCTCAATCTGGGGAATCGACATCATTAGGGCGGTCACGCCAAAAGGGTTGAATGGGCATGAATACATTGTAGTGGGAATTGATTACTTTATAAAGTGGGTGGAAGCTCAGTTTTATACAATGTTGAAAACAGCGCATGTGGCTAAGTTCATCCGAAACAACATCATTTTACCGATTTGGAGTCCTAAACGAGATCATTTTAGATAATGGCTCTCACTTCAAGAAAGAAGTGATCGACTTGTTGGAGAAATACAATGCTGTTGAGGCCTCCAATAAAAACATCAAGTATATTCTATAGAAGATGGTTGAGACCTACTGGAACTGGCCAGACAAATTGTCATTCACACTCTAGAGCTATAGAACTGCAATCCGGATATCTACAGGGGCTACTTCTTATTCTCTTGTCTATGGGATGAAGGTAGTTCTGCCAATCGAAATAGAAGTCTCGTCGCTACGAGTTATAGCTGAGTGTCAAATAGTAGCAAAGAAGCAGGTGTTTGAAGAACTGATGTTGTTTGTTGAGAGAAGGCTGAAAGTATTGTATCATGTTCAGGGTTATTAACACAGGATTGCTAGGGCTTTTAACAAGAAAGTTAAGTCCCAGGATCTCAAAGAGGGGGACTTGGTGCTGAAAGACAATCGAGCTCCCATCCATGGCCTTAAGGGCAAGTTCGCACTCCAATTGATTGGTCTCACATCATTAAAACCATCTGGTCGGGTGGAGCTATTATTCTCGTGGACCTGGATGGCCTAGAATTTTCCCAACCGATCAACATGGACAAGTTGAAGAAATACTATCCCTAAGAGCCTCGCTAGGCCGAAAACCCAAAAGGGTGACCTAGGCAAAAGTTAGAGCATAAAAAATTGGAAATAAAGAAAAACTGAGCTCACAAGGTTGAAAACCCTAAAGGGCGGCCTTGGCAAATGTTAGAGCGCAAAAGGAGAGTGTTAATACTCGAGTGAACTCGAACCGAACTACATAAGGCTTGATTCCCATCATTTGAGATACGTAGGCAACTTCATCCTGTAATCCGACCATAAACACCTCCAACTCAACTATCCTATCCATGTGTTGATCAGGTCATCTTTGTCTTTTCTTTACCTGAAAATTTGTTATGATCTCTACTCAAAATTCGCTAAAAATGGCTCCATTTGTGAAGAATTTGCATCAAGTGAAGAAATCATGAAGCTCAACCTTTGTAGAAGATAAGGTAGTGAGTGGAAGCCACCGTCAATAACTGGAGGTTCACAAGATTGGTGGTCGGGGTGCCACTTTATAGCCTAGAGGCCATCTGCTGGTCTGCATTCTTTCTCCTCCGGGTTGGCGCCTCCTTGGCCTCATTGCTCACCTGCGCCAAAAAGTAGGGGTAGCTTGGGTTTTGTCTTGGCTTTTGTGTTTTCGGTGGTCTTGTTTTGGGTCCTTTTGTTTTTTTTTTTAACAAGCTGCCGAGTTGTATTTGAGTTGTTTTGTTTATCGAGTTGTTGTGTTGCTTATCAAGTTGTATATTGTATTTTGTATTTTGGTTGTTGGTTGGTTCATTACCTGATTAAGTATCTTGTTTTAATCGAACACTCTTGGCCATTTTAATTCCCTATCTATTCCATGCAAATGTGGTACTCATGATGCAAAAATGACAACACATTTTTCATAAAACCACGAGTTTTTATTTCGTTCATGGCTTTTTACAATAGAGAAGTACAAGTTTTGAAAGCAAAATAGAACTTCTTGAAGCTATGCATGTGCTAACGCTACTAACAAAAAGAAACTGAGCAAAGTACAAATAAATTAGTGCCAGTCATCTCAGGCTCGAGAGGCCCTCTTCGTCCTTTTCCTAGGGGGAGACTTAGAGCTGTCTCCATCAGCGCCACTGTCTGAAGCAAACCCTGAATCGAGCTGAACTGTAATCATCGCCTTCGCTTCCAAAGCCGACTCAAAGATCATCTCCACTCTTAGATCTCGAGTCACCATCATCTCCATCCTGAGGACTCAGACCAGGAATCACCGCTCCCTGAGTCACTAGTCTCAAAGATCATCGCCACTCAACACTAGTTCAAAGGCTCCTACCAACCCGCCTATGTGTCAAGTTGTTCTCCCTTCCCTCTGCTGTTGGAGGAGGTGGTGATGGTACAGGCACAGTTGCCACCACTGGTGCTTTCAGTATAGCTGAGACCTGAAAAGATACATTATTGACATATCAAATACAATGTATAGTTGTAAATGTAGTATGATGAAAGTGGTGGAATGCAGTACAGTACAGTGTGTCAATGCAGCATAGTAGTGTGATGTGACAAGGGGCAAAATGCATGCCGTGAGATTGGTATCAATACTTCAGTGAGAATGATGTGCACAACAATGTGAATAATGCTGAAATGCGGGAAAAGAATAAGGAAAGAATACCTGAATGCCATGGAGACTGAGCAGTGCATCCCTCATTAGAATCATGCTCTCAAATGAAACTACTAGCTCGAGCAGTCCCTCAGTGTTCCCCAGGGGTGCCTGCAAATGTGTTGGGAATGATCAGTATCCGAAAGGAACAAATATTGGGAAGGAAATGGAAAGCTAAAGAAAATGTGGTACATACCGGAGGTGCATTGTGAGCTCAGACGTATTTATGCCCGGCCTCTACTGGCTTGATCGAAATCTGATAAGACGTCCCGATTGGCCTTTAGTATGTCAGCATGGTTGGGATCTTTGGCCAACTAGTAGGTTGTCTAGCGGAAGGGGCCCCTCCAGTCCTGGTCCTCATCCCCCGAGTCCTACTTGCCATAGGGGCACCTGCTGCTCTGCTTGCATGAGCACCCATCAAGGGAGGCATAAGATGTGTCTGAATGAATGTCAAATAATCTCCTTCCCTATAGAAGTAGTCGACATTCAAGCCCTCCGTGAACTGGATCATTTCCTGAAAGGAGAGGCTCTCCGTAGCCCTTATAGATGCTAGAGGAGGCATAGGAACTACTAGCTCAAGCAAACCCGTGGTCTGGCACATGAACCGTTCGCCTAGAAACCAAGCTTGAAAAACTGGGCCCTCTAGCAGAAGTCAAAAACGGGATGCCCCCAGGCACCGGCATACTGGTTCCTGACTCCAGCCGGCATCATCGTCCAAGGTTGCCAAGCGATCTGCAAACAGGAGATATACAGATTGTTAGTTGTTGTCAGTTGTTAATAAAGCAAAAATAACTGTGAGTTTTGGGTTACCTCCGCTGCAGTCACTGTGTTGGAGTACCAGTAAAAGAATATGAAAGTCTCCTGGGCCCTTTGTAAGCATTTGTCGTCGTACCGATGAGAGTACGGCACAACAGGGGGCATCTCTACCTCTGGCTCCAGAGCGAGGATCGAGAAATATGCATATACCCAAAGTTGCAAGGAAAAGGCAATAGTGAGTATACAGAGAATATAGATACAGAGAATGCAGAATGCAGAAAACAAAATGTGTATACAGTGTACAGAAAGTACAAATGCGGAATGCAAAAAGCAGAATGTGTATACAGTGTAAGTACAAATGTAGATGTACAAAGTAGAATGTGTAGTACAGTGTATAGAGAGTACAAATACAGACAATGCAAAATGTACAATGCAAAAAACGCAATGTATAGATGTAAACAATGCGGTATGCAGTGTACAGAAAGTGCAAAGCAGAAAGCACAAAAATGGAAGATAGAAAATGTAAAGTAGAGATGTAAAGCGTACCTCCCAAGCTCTCCAATAGCCTCCGACCTTGTCTCCCCTCCTGCAGGATGTCGAGCTTATATAGCCACATAGTGTGGCGAGGCCAGCTCCTCCTTAATCATCGAGCTGGACCTGAGGTAAGTCCACCAAGGCGCTCAAGAGATACAACCCTACGGTATTCCACTTGTTTGCAAACAAGGTGGTACCAAAGAGGAACATCAAAAGCCTCGTGCATAATGCTCGGCCTCCTCTAGGGTCTGCGCTTTCTCCGTAGACATGCTTTCTGAACTACTATATCGCACTATCGCTGGTCAAGAGAGGTGGGTGTGCTCCAGCAAGTATAGCAAAGCAAACCCACCCACCATGTCCATATCAGAAGGATCGGATTACCCTACTTATGCTCGTGAGCATGGTGAAGTCATAGATCGCCATCGCCATCTCTCTACCGTGGAGAAGTGGAAGGAGTTGGTGGTATCCGACCACCGCTCCACTAATGCACCAAGAAGTGGTCGACTCGCGATATGGCGCGATAGCCCCATGTAGAATAAGTCGAAGCCAGCCTCATCAATAATGTAGCAGACACCAATAGGGAGCTCCATATACCAGTCCCTCGCGGACGTGGCTCCGTAACGCCTAATGGAGCGAGAGTCCTCCTGTTGTCAGAACAATGATATACATTGATATGAGAACAGACAGATGAAAGGCAGTGTAAGAAATACAGTGCAAGAGTGTGATTAAGGCAAGAAATGCAATAAGAGGCAAGACATGCAGTGCAACTATGCAGTTGAAGCAAGGGATATAATCAACGCAAGAAATAAGCATAAGGATATAGTGTATACCTCGGCGGTGCCGTAAGATAAATGGGAGTCCGGCTTTCGTAGCAAGAGGTCCTCTAGTACGTATTGCGCAAACTCTCTGAAGTGCTTGATACCCCCGGGTTGTAGCACATGTGTCCGAGGATAGTATGTCGCCAGATCAAAGGGGCGTACTCCCAGCGGTAATATCTCAGGCTCAAGCTCGGCCTCCATCTCTGTTGGAGGTGGAATCTCGAACGGAGCTCCGTCATGGGGTAGATCATCCGCCATCTGGAAAGAATATGAGAAAGTGGTCAAAAAATGAAGAAAAACGGAGAGAAAAGGGAAAACTTGGAAAAAGTCAACCCTAGGAGAGAGAAAGTGAAAGAAAAAGTCAAAGCTCAGGAAAAGGCACAAAACCCGAGAGAAACTTGAGGGGAATAAGCCTTAAGTGGTGAAACTCCAAGAAAAAGCACCGAAATCAAATTTCAATTGGTTCAAAACGAAGTAAACAAAGAGGGTTTAGTGAATAAACTTCGCGTGGGGTGTTGGAAAACGAGTAGAAAGTGCGGATCTAGAGAGAATGAACACCTAGAGAGAGAGGGGGAACAATTTTGGGCATGGGGTAATGAGGAAATGAAGCCCCATTCCTTATACTTAAAGACCCAAGGCAAAAAGACAAAATTGCCCCAAATCTGCCACGGGCGGCTGGCAGGCCACTTTTGTAGCCGACAACAGTTATTGAAGGTCAACAGGTGGCCGACAACCCTCTCTAGTGGCCGGTATGTGCCCCACTGCTTCCCTCTGAGTCCTAATGTTGTTTTGTGTCCTTGGTTTCCAAGAATTGAAGGGATTGTTCGTTGTTGAGTTCAAATTGTCTCCACTGAAGCTCAGAACTGTGTTTTCGGTGCATGATGTTCATAACTTGTCAACATGAACAAGGTGTATCCTTTAAACATATTGTAACTCTTCCGAGAGGTAAATCGGAAGTTTCTACTGAATTTTTTTTGGTCAAATTATGCTTTTGTACTTGCGTTTCACGTTGTTGCATAGAATATGCATTTCATTCCGATTCTCATGCGAAGATACGATTTCATGGGTATTGCATGATCTTGCATCATGCTATGAGTTACGATAGAATATGCTCACTTTTGTTTCACGATAGAATATGCTTCCGCTATAAATCACGATAGAATATGTTTATGCTTTTGTTTCTCGATAGAACATGCCATTACCATTGTATCTCGCTTTGTTTGTCCGATAGAACATGCATTCTTACTATATCACACTTGTTAAGTTTCTTTCTTACACGTAAGATATTGTATGTACGATTCATTCAGAGGAGTTATAGTTAAACCATTCGTGCCACATTCGGATCGTATCCATTTTTACTCGGTTAAAAACATTCGGGTGCGCCCGATGTTCACACCACCCTTCCTCTTCTCGTGTGTGACGCGTTAGGATTTCAAATCGGTTAAAAACATTCGAGTGCACCGGGTGTTCACACCACCCTTCCTCCTATCGTGTGTGACGCGTTAGGATTGCAAATCGGTTAAAAACATTCGGGTGCGCCCGGTGTTCACACCATCCTTCCTCCTCTCACATGCAACGCATTAGGATTCAAATCGGTTAAAAAAATTCGGGTGCGCCCAGTGTTGAAACCACCCTTCCTCCTTTCGCATGTAACGCGTTAGGATTGCAAATCAGTTAAAAACATTCGGGCGCACCCGGTGTTCACACCACTCTTCTTCTTCTCGCGTGCAATATGTTAGGATTTCAAATCGGTTAAAAACATTCGGGTGCGCCTAGTGTTCACACCACGCTTCCTCCTCTCATGTGTGATGCGTTAGGATTTCCAATTGGTTAAAAACATTCGGGTGCGCCCGGTGTTCACACCACCCTTTTCTCTCCACGCGTGCAACTCGTTAGGATCTCGGTTAAGACCTCGGGTGCACCCGACTGTAGCTCGACTTTCTTCACGCCCCCTTTCGGAGAGCTCGAATTGGTCCTACAATTCAGACTCCTGTCACGGTTCTGAATCTAGTCTCATAAAGTGCAATGTGAAACTGATAAACACCAAAGAGTCCAATCCGGCAAATCATTTTGGAAAATTGATTTTAGATCAAATAATGCCAAAACTAGACTGCTTTGCCAAATTACAGAGTCGCCACCTAAATATTTTGTTTTTGGGAAATTTACGAAACCCTGACTCGTGCCAAAGGCCACATGTCCGTCATCACCAAAGTTGCCTCGGCTCGGGAGCTTGGGTACGGGAGGGGAAGGTCCTGAAATAAGCACCACCGCTTGTTTGATCAAAGATCGGCCTCTACTAAGCATGATATGATGTTTTATAAACCTCATGTCCTCTTATCCGGTTATTTGGCTAACTTTACTATGTGACGCACACAAGCAAGTATAGACTAAGTCGCAAAACTTGGAACAATTCAACTCATGTTTGCTTTTGAAAATGGTTTGAATTTGCCACCCTCAAGTGGGCTTAAAACATGATTGCCACTTCGCAAAGTGGGCTTAAAACATACATTCGTCGAATTGTTCCAATTCAAGCAACAAAGACTTCATCCACAGGCATTCATACAGTTAATCACTTAAGCAAATAGCCTCATGGCAAGCATGCTAAACATGGCATCACTCACACTCATGCAAGTATGCTAAAGTGTAAAACTCACAGTGTACTCCAAGCCAAAACAAAAGCTAGTTAGAAACAATGCATGATCCTAACTATACAAAATGCCTAATGCAACACATGCAATATGATATTAATAGGCTCGGCTACTAATATGGCACATGATAAAAATTGATAACATGCTTTGAAACACGTATTCAAATAAATATATCGAATTGACAATGCAGTTGAATGATGCGCCAAGCCTCGGTGCATGCATGACAAATGAATAGATGCAAACATGCAAGCATAATGTATGCTAATCTAAACATGATCCCTAAACTAACCATCGAAAGTGGTTAAATAAAAGGGAGAAAGACGTGGGGTTGGAAAACATGCACACACGCATGCACACTTATTACAACATTATGCCCTCGTGAAGGAGGGTCCGAATAAATAAGCTAAGCTAATCTAAGCTAAGCTAATTATTACAAAACGACTAATTAACTAACTAGTTAACTAATTATTACAACACAATTGAATAACTAGCTATGCTAAGCTAATTAAAATGTTACAAAACGAATTGAATGATTAGCTACGCTAACTAACTAGTAAAGCAATTTAAACAGCCTTGAGGGACGAGGGATGCATGCATGCTCGGTTGCTTCCTCTTGGAAATGCCCTTGCCTTGCCATCGGATGCCTCTGTTTGTACTCACTTTGATCACTAAAAATTGCACCAACTTCCAGATTGACTCTGTTTCAACACAGGAACACACTTGCACAAAATTCACCGTGGCTTGGCTACAAAAGTGGTCACGACCACCTCAATCGACAATGGCTAGCTCAAGTGGCGACACACCCCTATTTCGACTTGCTTTTGCTACAACAAAGAGCAACAGAGGCAAAACAAAGCATTTTCAAGGAATGTCTGTACTGCTACACTCATCATTTCTCAAGCTCAAAGGATTGTAGCTCTTGGCTCTCAAGCCACCAACCAAGCATTTTCAATGTATGATGGCTAGAGAACCAAGCTTGTACAAAGTCAATGAATGCACAAATAAGACTCAAAGGACCACCACCCTATCACACATGATCAAGGGTGTCGGTGACCAAGAAAGATGGCACGTTTCATCACTGCGAGTATGAAACGTCCCATTTTTCTTGTGTTTGGATTAACGTCCGATCCAAACACATGTAGTGCAACACAACATGCTTATCTTGCTCAAGTTTTACTTGTCATGTTTTGTTTACACATTTTACATTACCGATTAGTCTTTTAACCGATTAAGTCCAAAGTGAGAGTCCTCTAATTGGAAAGAGGGCCTAAGCCACAAGTTCCTTGAGCATGAAAGAGGCCTCATGCTGTTGGTTAATAGAAACCCTCAAGAGAGGATTAAAATCATTAGGCATGAGAGCCTTAATTTCACACTCAAGCCAACAAGGGGCTCAAGGCCACTTTCAAAACAAATTGAAAAGTGAAGAATAGAGGGAGGTTGCAGACATTTTAGTGCTGATATGGCATGCAAAAAATCATGTAAGCAACACATGCAAGACATGCTAAGAGCCTAAAAGCATCAAACTAGTGAAAAGCACAACACTATAAGAATGCAACACAAAGCTCAATTGACCAAACCAGCTCTGGACAGAGTTAAAACATGCCAAAACAATGGCTAAAACATGTTGAGATTGAAGCATAAAAGGCTAGACAAACATGCTCGCATGTTAGGCTACAAACAAGACTCAAGACACAACTCTCAAAAGCAATGAAAGAGTGAAGTAAGTGAGAGTGTGACAGAGCTATATATACTAGAATCACATGTAAAACGATGCTATAACATGCAAACCACTCAAGCAAAACATGTTAAAGGCCTTAAAACACTAAGCCAATGAAGGCATTTGTACTACAACCATGCAAGACAAAGCTCATATGACCAAGATAGACCAAAATAGAGCTAAATCATGCCAAATCAGAGCCTAAAACATGCTGAGATTAAGTCACAAAAAGATAGAAAAGCATGCTCACATGTTAGGCTATCTACACTTGCAAACAAGACACAAGGAGGGGAGGCCACCCCCTCCTATTTTGGACTTCAAAACATGTTTTCCACCATTGAAATAACTCTAAATTTCAATAGTTTAAACGGCCAAAAGGTTTGGTTTGAATATGGAAAGAAACGGCACAAAAGGCTTCACAAGCCAAAGAGCAAAAAGAGGAGACAACCCCCTAACTCAACAAGGCTTAAACCACCATTTTGTAACCTTAAAAATATAGTTTTTATGGTTGAAAAACCAGGTCAAAGTAGTGTAAAAAGATAATCAAGCAATCAACTAAAATAAAGCTTAAATGAGGTAAGCCTTATACCTTTGAAGCACAGCACTAAGCAACCACAATTCTGAGCTTAAACCAACCTTAGAAGCTCAAACCAAGCCTCAAAGAACCTCAGCTCCAAGATGAAGCTGTTTTGTTAAGGGTCTTAGTGCAAATGTGTAGAGAATTCTCACTTTCAAGCACAAAATAAGGAGAGAGAGAGAGAGAGAGAGAGAGAGGGAGAGAATTCTAGAGAGAGAAAGGAAATTTGCTCACAAAATTTTTCTAACCTCTCAAATGGGGGAGAGACCCCCATTATATAGAAAATCAAGCCAAAGGCTTTCAATCATCCCTCCATACACGTGTATAGAGATGAGCATCAGTGAACAACAGTTGGCACAACTGGCAAAGAAATATCTGAAAAATAAGAAAAATGGCCATCGGCCATCATCAAGGGTCGACCATTATTATCATGTAGCCGATCGCCATCAATATAGCCGACAGCACCATCGGTGGCCGTGCACAAGTCATGGCAGAAAGTTAAGGGATGGCCGACAGGTCACCCTCTCCTCCAGAAGAGAAACAACAAGCTCTTGGCCCACAACCAAGCACAAAACAGACAAGATTAGAGGCTCCAAGGCAAGGCGCTCAGTTGAGACCTTCAGGGACTCAAAACGAACACGAGCAAGCACAATCATCGGGTATTCAAACGATAACATCCAAGTTTTGAGGACAGTAAAAAATAGGGTGTCTACAGTTGCCCTTCTTTGACAGAACTCAGAAGTCATGAAATGACGGGAGTTAATGTCAAAGCCCAGAGACAACCCATTTTTGACAAGGCCGAAGACTTGGACAAACAAGCAAGCAAAAATGAAGAACGGTTGCGCCCACAGGCTGCCTACGTATCCCTTTGCAAGGAATCAAACTAGTGTAGTTTTGGAGCAAGATGCAAACGATATGCACGATGCAGAACATAACTTATGATCATGCAATGAGACTATAACGAAACATCTAGATGCAAATGCCATGCAAAGAAACGTTATAGCAAACTCGTACATAAGCAAGTTAACATGAACCAAACCACATTTCATGCAGAAAGGATGTAAGAAAAATATGCAAGCTTAACTACGCATTATGCAAGAAAGGTAAAGAGCAACAACCATCGGGTGCGCCCGAGGCGGCAAACAAGATTCCAACGCATGGCACACACGAGGAAAGAAGTGCGAACCTAAGGACATACCCTAAGGTTCCGAGCCATAGAGAACAGTAATAATAGGTGAAACACATCCAAATATTATGCAATCAAAGCAAAGAGCGATATAAGTATCGGAACCCGTCCAGATACATTTAACCAAAGCATCCTAACACGTCACGTGCGAGAGGGAAAAGAGAGCGGTGCAAACATCGGAGGGTGGTATAAACATCGGAGCACATTCCAATGTTTCTAACCAAAACAGAGTGGTATAAGCGTCGAAACACGTTCCAAACGCTTCTAACCGGAAGGGTGGTACAAACATCGGGCACGCGATCCATTGTTACCAACGAGGTGGTATAAACATCAGGCACACAACCCAATGCTTCTAACCAAAGAGGGTGGTATAAACATCGGGCACACAACTCAATGCTTCTAACCAAAGCCAAGGAGTGGTGTAAACACCGGGCGTACCCGAGTGTTTCTAACCAAAACAAGGGATGTGGTGTAAACACCAGGCGTACCCGAATGTTTCTAACCAACAAGGTGTGGTGTAAGCACCGGGTATACTCGATTGCTTCTAACCAACAAAGAAGTGGTGTAAGCATTGGACGTACCTGAATGCTTCTAACCAATATAAGGTGTTCAAAGGACAGGAATGATCTTACTCGGAATTCCTCTGAACGAACCGTACATACAATATCGTCTGGTTGCACCAGCTTTGAATGAACCGTACATACAATATCATGCCTGCACAAGAAAGAAACTAAACAGATACAGCAAGATAGGAATGCATGTTCCATGCAAGATTGACAGCATGTTCTATGCGAATGTGAGAAGCGCATATTCTATGCAAGTGTAGGAAGTGCATATTCTATGCAAAAGGTGACAAATGCATGCTCCATGCAAGATTAACAAATGCATGCTTTATGCAAGTGAGAAGTGCATATTCTATGCAACGAAAATCGTGGCATGCTCCATGCAACATCAAGATGCATATTTTATGCCATACTAGCAAACTTATGCTCTATACAACAGACACAAACATTCTCATGCGAATGTGAGAGCATATGCAATGTAATGCCATACGAGCATTTTCTATACGAGATGAAAAGCATATACAATGCAAGACATGAGCATCAAGGTTCAAAACACGTGTTTAATGCCCAAATAGAAGCACGCCTCATGTTAAAGTATAAGATGCATGCTCTATGCGAACAAGAAACAATGCAAAACCTCATGTGAAAGAACGCATTCCATGAAATGACAAGGAGGTGCGCATCCTATGCAATAACAAAAACGAGGCATGGTAAAAACGACTTGATTGCAACCTCCAACCTACCTCTCGGAGGAGTCGCAAGAATTTAAAAGGATACACCTTGTTTGTGTTGAGTACCACACACTGAAAACACAGTTCGGAGCTTCTGCAGAGGCCATTTGAACTTAAAAATGTACTTCCCTTACACTTTCTTGAGGGATCAAGGCACAAAACAACAAAACAACATCCAAGGAGAGCATCAAAGGCCTTCTGGCCACTCTAAGAAGCCACCGGCCACCCATTGGCCATGAAATAATGCCATCGGCCACAAATGTGGCCGGTCGGCTAACACTGGTGGCCGGTCGGCCCCGGTCGGCCACCGATGACAGATTCGGGGCAATTTTAGCATTTCACCACGGGTCTTTAAATATAGGGTTCCAAACCCTATTTCTTCACTTCTTCCTTGCCAAAAAACACTTCCCCTTTTGCTCTAAACCATTTTCCCCTTCCGATCCGCACTGTATACGCATTTTCAAACATCCCACAAACGTCTGATTCGCTAAAACCTCATTGCACACTCCGTTTTGAACCGATTAAAAAGTGATTTCATTTCCTTCTTGACTTCCATCACTCGTGGTTTGTTTTCCTCGAGTTACCCTTGATTTTAGTGCCCTCTTCGAGCCCCGACCTTTTCTTCCATTTTCCCCATCTGAGTTGACTTTTGTTGACTTTTGCCATTCTCGCCCATTTTCCACATTTTCGACCATTCTCTTATCTTTTCTCGAGATGGCGGACGACATCCCACATGACGGAGCTCCTCCGGGGATGAAGATGGATCCAGAGTTGGTTTATTTTCGCCAAGATTCGATCGCTCGACGGCGACGTACTATCTTGAGGTACACATGTTACCTCCTGATAGCATCCGCCAGTTTAGGGGTTTGCGCGAGGTGCATAGAAGGACCTCCTGCTATGCGAGCCGGAGTCACATTTTTCCTATGGCGCCTCCGAGGTATACATTTTTCTTTATTTTTCACAATCTAGGATGCATTCCTTGTGTAGCTCACACTGCCTTGCATCTACTCATCCCAAACACATTTTTGCACTGCATTTCTTACATTGCCTTGCATCTGCTTGTCCTGAACATACCCTTGCACTGTATTTCTTACATAGCCTTGCATCTGTTTATCCTTCTTACAGGGGGATTCACATGCCATTCGTGGATACGAGACCACCTTCGCGAGGGAGTGGTATATGGAGCTTCCTGACGCCGTCCGTCACATCATCGACGAGGACGGCTTTGACACATTTTGCATGGGGCTCTCACGTCTCATTACGAGCTGACTTTTACTGGGTGCTTTAGTGGAGAGGTAGTGGGATATCACCGATTCCCTTCACTTCTCTACTGCAGGGGAGATGATGATGACTCCCTTTGACTTCTCTATGCTCACCGGCATAGCAGTAGGGGGTCATCCGATTCCTTACGACACAGACATGGGCGAGTGAGAGGCCACTCAGATCTACCTGCTGGGGATTCGCCCACCCATCTCCTGATCAGGGATGGTGCGATATACATGGTTCGCTGATCATTTCAGAGGGACGACACCGATGCCCGCGAAGAGACTGAGTACTACGCCCGGGGTTTCCTTATGTTTCTGTTTGGCACTACTTTGTTCGCCAACCGAGCGAAAACCATCGAGCTCTACCTTATGAGCGCCTTGGTGGACCTATCTCACGTCCGATTCTACAACTGGGGTGGCACAGGCTTGGCCACATTATACGGGTACATGAGCTCTACCTCCCGCAAGAGCAGGCATCTGCTAAGAGGCTACTGGAGGGCCTGGGAGGTACGCCATACCCTTCTGCTTTACATTTCTGCTTTACATTTCCTGTATACTACACACATTGTACACTGCACTGTACACAATCTACTTTCTGCTTTACATTATCTATACACCGCACACAATCGACGCTCGCTTTATCTGCATAATCGCATACATTGCCGCTTTTCTTTATCTGCATACACTACACACCGCCTCGCTTCTACTTTATCTCAGATTCATCTGATATATACTCACTATTATCCTTCCACCTTCTGTAGCTATGGGTGTACGCCTATTTTTTGAGGCTCGCCCCAGAGCCAGAGGTGGAGATACCACCTATAGTACCACACTCGCATAGGTATGACGAGAGATGCCAGCGGAGGCCCCGAGAGTCATTCTCATTTTTCCGTCAATTCTTCAACACTGTGACCGCAACGGAGGTAACTTAAACCTTATAGTCATTTCAGCTCTACTTCATATTGCATATACAATGGCAGCTAACAGTCTGTATGTTCACTATTTGCAGATTACCTGGCAGCCGTGGGCAGTGATGTTTGACAGGGTCAGAGATCAGTTTGCCGGCGCTCGGGAGGCTTCCTGATTTCGAATCTTGCTCAAGGGCCCAGTTTGTCAGGCATGGTTCTTAGGGGAGCGATTCTTGCGCTAAAGCCTCGGCTTGCCTGAGCCGGTAGTTCCGATGCCGCCTCCTATATATATGAGGATCACGGAGAGGTACACTATACAGGAGATGATCGACTTCACCAAAGGTTGGGACACCGACTACTTCAGGCTTGAGGGTGATTAAACTGTCTTTATCTAAACATACCTCATGCCGCCTCTGACTGGCGCCTGCGAAGGTGAGAGAGTTAGAGCTCCAGCAGCAGGGGGGAGCGGGAGGATCCAGAACGTCCCGGGCTCGTGACAGGAGAGGTTCTCAGACGAGGCAGAGGGTAGGATAGCCAAAGCTACCTACTACGCTAACTTGCTGGTGACCTACATGGAAGGCTTTCCAGATTCCCATTGAGCCTGCACCAGCTGATCATGAGCTTGTCGGAGTTCGAGGTCTGCCCGAGATTCAATGTACTATACTTTACATTTTGCACATTCAATTCATTTCGGTTATGCTTTATAGACCACTGATCATCTCAAGCAGGCTTCCATAGAGTACACCGGACAGGCTCTCAAGCTAGCGGCTTCTCTGATGGGGATGGTTCAGACGAGCCTGAACCTACTCAGTCTCTACACGATTCTGGTAAGTTTCCTTTAGTTTGCACTTCATATCATGAAATTTTCTGCTAATACATTAGCATTTCAACTGCAATCTACCCCATACTGATCTAAATACATTACATTAACAACACTACATTGATACACTGCTTCCAGGGACTGCATTCAACACTATATTCATCTTTGCATCCAATATATACCATAATTGATGCATTTAACAAACTATCCTTTTTAGGTCCTTTTCAGATGCTAGCCCCACCGCACGTCGTAGCATGAGCCGCAGCAGGACCTTCAGTGCCTTCTCTGACAGTAGGGAGAGACAGACTAGGGACTTTGACTCACGGCTGAGGCAGAGCTAGACGCACTCATGACGAGAGCAGTCCACCAGAGCCTATCCCGGATGATCATGATGAGCAAGCGAGCCCATAGTCAGAGTCATCTGAGGGTGGAGGAGATGGCACCAGCTCGAGTTCTGATAATGGAGGCGATGCTGAGGAAGGGAGGGGAGATGCTGAGGAGGGCTCCGGCTGAGATTTAGACAGTGGCGCCGACGGCAACAGCTCTAAGTCCGCCTTGCCGAGAAAGAGGATGAAGAGGGCCTCTCGATCCTGAGGTGGCTAGCGCCGATTTAGATATTTTTACTTAGTTTTCTTTTTGCTAATAGTGTTAGCACATTGTACAGCCATAGACAGTTTCATTTTCTTAAAAACTTATACCCTTTTGTAAAAAGGAAACCATGATTGGAATGAAAATAGCTTTTTATTTAAAAAGTGTTATATTTTGCATTCTGAGCATTGCACCATTTTTCACGGAAACAGGATTGATGGAAATTGAATATTGTGTTGGCAACTGCTTAATCAGGTAATGAACCAACCAACACATAAAAAATAGAGTAAACAACTCAATGAACAGAACAACAACTCGACAATCAAAACAACAACTCGATAAGCAATTCGACAAAATTCTTAAAGAGAGACGGAAGAAATGCACCAAGAGTGGAACAAAACACAAGTTCATAGCACTTTCAACACATGGATGGACTAGAGGGAAAAATAGGAGGCCATCGGCCATCAAAAGTGGTGGTCGGCCACTAGTACTGGCTAGTCGGCTACAAAAGTGGCCGGTCGGCCACCAACACTGGCCGGTCGGCCACTAGTGCAGGGAACCTCTAGATTATTGCCACCTGTCTTCCACTCAGCACCTTATCTCCTAGAAAAGCTCTAGCTTCGTGGTTTCTTCAATTCAGCTATATTCTTGCCACAAATGGTGCCATTCTTTGCGGAAAAACTCTCGACTTTGATTGCAACTTTAGATGGCTTGGAAAAGTTGAACTTATGAGGTTTCGGGATAAATGCACTATTCTCGCTGAGTTGTACTCTACTGTGTTTTTCATTCCTCCAAGCCGCGGCTAGATGTTGGAATCCGGTTACACATGTTTTTACTTCGGGGGCCAAGAGATATGCCCTACAATCGAAGAGTTCCAAGCTTTGATGGAATCCCGGTGTGACAAGGAAATCTTGCCCCAATCTCGTTTTGGCCACATCTAGGCTTTAGGAAGGATGTGTGGGCTTACTTTACATGATGCCCGATCTTTGGTTCACAACGGGAAATTGGATATTCCCAACTTGATTCATCAGTTTTCTGATGCCGGCGACCGCAGCAACCGTCTTTGGCAAAGTTTTTGCAGCATGCCCTTTGCTTGTGCATGTTAGCTCATTTCCTGCTTGCCTCTGGCTTCAGAGGGTCTAGCATTTGCTTGATCGAAGTTGCCCAAGGCTTGAAAGAGGGCAAGAGCTGCATTGGCTTGACATTAGCCAAGACTTTAATGGGTTTGGATGCTTTCCATCGCCGAGAGACAACCAAGTTTGCAGGAAGTCCACTACTCTTACAGGTAATGTTTTCTACCCTTCTCACATGTGTTTCTCACATCACTCAGCCCTCAGGCTCTATTTTTCTCTCAAAACCCTTTCTCACTTTATCTCTCCACATACACCCCTCTATTCTTTAATCTCTCTTATTTTTCATCCCACCCCAAGTATGGCTCATGGGTAAGTTGAAAGTAGTGGATGCTTGCCCTGCATACTCAGTGCACGGCTCTTTCTTTCGCCCAAGGCTAGTTGACTTCCCAAACAATGGATGGTGGTGCCAATGGATATGCAACAGGTTCACTGTTGACATTGCTTGGTGTTGCCCTTAGTTTGATCTAACTAAGATGAGCTACAGAATGTCTTGCCAACCTGGCATTCAGTTGGTTCGCTTAACACACTGTGTCTTCTACTTTCCATTCTGATTCAGGCGTCAGTTCGGACATGACCAAACTTGCCTGGAAGAGGGGATAGAGTACCCAGCTTCATTTCTGATCCGAGGCTCACAGCTAGCTCACTATCCCATTGCTTGGAGGACAAGAGAACTTCTGGCCCTCGCTCCCAATTTCAGTTGCACCCTTTCTGGCGAATACATAGCTTGGCTTGAAGATGAGGCACAAACCGGGCCTACTTTAGCATCTGAAGCTTCCATAAGCTCTAGGAGGAGACGCAGGAACACCTAACTCAACTATGCCCCGAGTTTGTTGCTTTAATTTGTACTTTCAAGTTTTCCTTTTGAATGTAATAAAAAGCAACTTCGATTTGCATCAAGAGTCGGAGAACTCTGTATTGAAATCAATGAAATTGAAGGTTGTGGGTACTGAAAATTTTCTTTTTGGTCGAAAAATGGTCTAAGTGGTAAAAAGATTAATTTGAACAAAATCAACTTTTATTAAAACTTTTCAAAACAATTTTCAATAAGGATCACAACTAGACACACCCGAGATCTATCCTTGAGGTGTGCAACCCCGAATCCAATAACTAGAAAGTTGCTCCTTGTCTGAATAGCACTGCATTGGAGATCACAACCGAACTCTTAGATGCAGAAAAGACAAAGATAACCAAAACAATCACATGGACACAGTTGATTTGAAAGTGTTTATGGATGGACTTCAGAATGAAGTTGCCTACATATCCCGAAGATGGGAATCAAGCCTTACGTAGTTCAGTTCGGGTTCACTCGGGTATTAACGCTCTCCTTTTGCACTCTAACTTTTGTCAAGGCCGCCCTTTTTGGGTTTTCAACCTTGCGAGCTCAGTTTTTCTTATTTCTAATTTTCTGTGCTCTAACTTTTGCCTAGGTCGCCCTTTCAAGTTTTCGGCCTAGCGAGCCACTCAATGGTAGTATTTCTTCAACTTGTCCATGTTGATTGGTTGGGAGAATTCGAGGCCATCTAGGTCCATAAGAATGACAGCTCCACCCGGCCAAATAGACTTGATGATGTAAGGACCAATCCAATTTGGTCTGAACTTGCCCATAGGGTCATGGATGGGAGCTCGGTTGTCTTTGAGCACCAAATCCCCTTCTTTCAGATTCTTGGACTTCATTTTCTTATTGAAAGCCCTGACAATCCTTTGTTGATAACGTTGGACGTGGTACAGTGCTTTCAGCCTTCTCTCGTTAAACAACATTAGTTCTTCAAACCTGCTCTGCTGCCAATCCGCTTCTGCTATTTGGCACTCAGCCATAACCCGCAGTGATGGAACCTCAACTTCAATCGGTAGAACAACCTCCATCCCATAAACCAGAGAATACAGAGTTGCCCCAGTAGATGTTCGAATTGACGTCTTGTAGCCCCAGAGAGAAAATTGCAGCTTATCTGGCCAGTCCTTGTAGGTTTCCACCATCTTCTGTAGAATGTGCTTGATGTCCTTGCTGGTGGCCTCAACAGCTCCGTTGGTTTGTAGCCTATATGTGGATGACTTATGAAAAGCCACGTTGTATTTTTCCAACAAGTCAATCACTTCTTTCTTGAAGTGGGAACCATTGTCCGAGATGATCTCATTCGGGACCCCATAGTGACAGATGATGTTATTCCTGATGAACTTGGCTATGTATGACACTTTCAGCACTGCGTAGGATTGGGCCTCGACCCACTTTGTAAAGTAATCTATTGCCACCAGGATGTACTCATGCCCATTTGACCCCTTCGGAGTAACTGCCCCAATAACATCAATTCCCCAGACTGAAAATGGCCACGGTGAAGTCATGTTGTACAGCTTCAATAGCGGGATATTCATGCGATTTGCACGGATCTGGCATTTGTGGCATCGCCGAACAAAACCAACATAATCCTCCTTCATGGTTGACCAGTAGTAACCCTGTCTGAGAATTTTTCGAGCTAGCATCACTTCGCTCATGTGCGCTCAAGACTCTCCGTGGATGGCCTCCATTAGGCGCTTTTGATTCTTCCGCATCAACACACAACTTATGCATTCCCAGATGGCCCGCTTGTACAATCTACCCTAAGATGATAAATTGAGCAGCATTCACCAGACGCCTCTTATCTTTGGCATTTGCCCCTGGTGGATAAACCTCATTTTCCAAGAAGTTCCAGATGCCATGGTACCAGGGGTTCTGATCTTATACTTCATCTATTGCGGCAATTAACTCATAAGCCGGCACATGCCTCTATTCAATAATGATCGGATGCATCCAGACTCCTAAAGGGATGTCTATCATGGAAGATAGAGTTGATAAAGCGTCTACGAACTTGTTGCTCTCTTAACAGATGCATGAAGGTTAGCTTTTTAAACCTGGGAATCAAAACATCCAGGGTTTGGTGATAGATTTTCATCCATTCTTCTTTAACATTCCAGTCTCCTTTCGCTTGAGACATAACCAGGTTCGAATCCCTAATGACGTCCAACCTTTTTGCCCCTAGTTCCAAGGCGGCTTCCAAGCCAGCGATACATGCCTCGTATTCTACTTCGTTGTTTGATACCTTGAATCGGAGTTTGAAAGCTAAGGGTATGTGGGAATTGTCAAGCGCATCGCTGAACAACCCTATTCCCATCCTTGTACTAATTAGACGCTCCGTCAAAGTACATAGTCCAAATCTTTTCTTCGACCTGCAGAATGGCCTCATCTGGGAACAAATACTCTACTGCTTCGTCTCTCTCCACTGGTGATTGGCTAGGAAGTCCGCTACCGCTCTCCCCTTCACAAACTTGCGAGTCATATACTTTAAATCAAATTCGGAGAGAAGAAGCAACCAACGGGCTAGTTAATCGGTTTCTCAAAGAGATATTTGATGGGATCTAATCTCGAAACCAGAATTATGGGGAGCTAATAGGTAGTGTCTCAACTTCTTGGTAGCCCATACCAAGGCTAAACAAGCCTTTTCTAGCGGAGTATAACAGTCTCACATTCCAAAGATCTTCTTGCTCGTAATAGATGGCCTTCTACTCTATCCTCGATTCTCATAAGCATGCACCCATTGTAGTGTCTGCTATTGACAGATACAAAATCAACACTTTTCCCAGCTCTGGAGGTTACAACACGGGTGGGTTCTATAGATACTACTTGATCTGCTCAAAAGTAACCTGGCATCGGTCATTCCATTGGAATTTTTTTCCTTTCTTCAGGAGACCAAATAGTGGTTCACAAGTCAAGGTTAATTTTGTAATAAACTGTCTTATGAATTGCACTTTACCCAGAAAGCCTCGCACCTCCTTTTCAGTCCTTGGTAGTGGCATTTCTAAGATGGCCTTGAATTTGGAAGGATCAACATCGATGCCCCTTTGTGTAATCAAGAACCCCAGCATTTCCCCTGCTGTGACACCAAAAGTACATTTTTGAGGATTCAGTCGCAACCGATACTCTCTGATCTGTTGGAAATTTTTTTTCAAGGCGGTGTGGTGGCCCTCTCTTTCCTTGGACTTGACAATCATGTCATCCACGTACACCTCAACCTCTTTGTGGATCATATCATGCAAGATCGTAGTTGCAGCACGTTGATAAGTAGCCCTAGCATTTTTCAAACCGAATGGCATTACCCTATAGTAGTAGGTTCCCCATGGCATGGTGAAGGCAGTCTTCTCCCTATCTTCGGGTGCCATCAAGATCTGGTTGTACCCGGAAAACCCATCCATAAAAGAGAGCAAAACAGGGCCCGCGGTGAAGTCCACCAATTCATCGATGTGCGGTAGAGGAAAGTCATCCTTTGGACTAGCTTTGTTCAGGTCCCTGAAATCCACACACAGTCAAATTCTGCCATCTTTCTTCGGCACCGGAATTATGTTGGCCAACCAAGTAGGATACTCAGATACTAGCAAGAACCCTACATCTATCTGTTTGGTGGCCTCTTCCTTGATTTTCAGAGCCTAATCCGGGCGTATTCTCCGAAGCTTCTGCGTGATAGGTCGGGCCTCAGGGTCAAGAGGATCCGTCAGCATAACTCAGATCGATTTCAGGCATGTCTTCGTAGGACCACGCGAAAACATCTTTGAAATCTTTTAATAAAACGACTAAGTGCTTGCGTTCCTCCAAAGACAACGTGGACCTGATCTAGACCAGATGCAGACTTCTCAGTACCAACATTAATTGAAGTGATTTCATCAACCAAAGGTTTTACAAACCTCTCATTCTCTCAATCAATCAAATGTTTCAAAACCGGAGGAATTTCTTTCTCGTCGTTTTTATCAAAGTTTTGAAAGTCCCGACATGCAATACACAAGTGGCACAGAAAAGTACTCAAAAATAGTAGTGGTACCATTCTCATTCACAACTTCCAGTTCTTCCAATTCCTCAGTTACAACCGACTCAAAAGAAAATGAAAAAGACGACGTGGACAAAACAATGGCATCCGGGTTATCAACCCAAGGAATACCGGACCCTGACTCAGAAGACTAGAATCTGATTCCGACTCCACAGACTCTGTGGAATTAGATTCTAGTTCACTACCTGATTCAGAACTGTCGGACAAAAAGCCCTCCTCAAACTGCCAAACAAGGGAGGGTGCGATAGATGCATCTAGAATGTCGGAATAAGGGCCCACATCCGATTGATCTCCAATCATGGAAATAGAGAAGTCATCCCCTGAGCTCTCTGGTGTGATTTGAGCATCCGAGAAGAGACAAGCCAGCGTTGCTCCTATTTCGAGTTTTGTGCCATCAGACTCATCCTCAATACACTGTTCAACCACAACTGGTAGTTCAGTCTGCTCTTCTACAACTTCATCCCCTTGCAACTGTAAGTCAAAAAAGATCTCAAAGCCGGGCAAACGCTACTTCTCAAAATTTAGCCATGGCTCAGGAAAGCCACAAAATGGGAAATCCTCCCTCCTGACAAAGCGGCTGCTCAGGTTCCTTGAATAGGTCTATGCACCAACTCATAGTGCTTCCTGGCTTGTTTAGCCTTGGCCCTTCCCCGCCATTTCCTTTCCTTCCTTACCCAATCCTCTTTGGTAGGCGTGTAACCTAAACCAAAGGTATAAGGGTTGTGTGGCACTTCGGCCAATGTAGCGACACCCTTTCGGCCACTCCTTCCCAATCCCATTCCGGGTACATGTTGTAGCTTATTTATGAGGTAGATGGATTGTGCACTGACATACAGTCCCTCATCAACAGCTAGAATATCTTGCACTACCCGGGCCTCGGCCATGGTAAATCCAGACAAAAAGACATCCTCCTCGCCATGCACAATTTCTAGTACCGATGTAGTAACCTCCGGCGGCAGATGTATGGAAGAGTTCCTAAAAACAATAGCCACCTCCTTCCCATGGGGGTATTTCAGCATCTGATGCATAGTGGAAGAGACAGCTTTCACTTAGTGCAGCCACGGCCATCCAAAGAGTAAATTAAAGGTGGCTGGGACATCCAGGACGTGAAACTCAATGTCCTGTTGTACCAGGCCAACTTGGGTTCTAATCCAAACTGTCCCCATCACTTCCTGACTTGTATTGTCGTAAGCCCGAATCACCTAAGTTGTTGGTGCGAAGTCTGCTGGTTTTAAACTGATAGCATAGGTCGTGCGCGATGAGCACACATTAATTGCAAATCCCGTATCAACCAAGACAACTGGTATCCATTTTTCTTTACATTCCGTAGAGATGTATAGTGGCTTATTGTGCTCAGAACCCTCCGGCGGCAATTTCTTATCTGTGAAAGTCAAAGTCGGTGAAGCGGCACCTGGGAAGACCAGCCCCACTAACTGCTCGGGAGTTGTGTCAATAGAGAGCTTAGCCTTATCCATTGCTGATAGAACGGCTTGTCTATGCACCCGTGAGGCCATGAGCAATCCCCAGATGGAGATGTCCGCTTGAATCTTCTTCAGCTGCTTCAGTACATCTTCTTCCTCTGGCGCTTTATCCTTCTATTTCTCGCTTCTTATCTTTCCCTCGACATGCTCGGGTTAGTCCAAGTGTGGAGGCTTAAAATACCGCCCACTCCGAGTCATGTGATCCACTTCTTCAGTATACCAAGTATCATCTGGCAGGTTCTGTCCCCAATCTTCATCCGTGTGGGCAAGATGCAAGTCTTCATCTTCCCACCACATTCTCTTGGCAACCGACAAACAACTGTCTGGTCCTGTTATAATTATTCTCGTGTTCACAACACATTCTGTCCCTGTAGGGCCTTTGGTTTTTCTAGCCTTCTGATCATTCTCAATTCTTTCCTGTTCGAACCGCTTCAATGCGACCTCCTGTTTTGTATTAGCTATACAAGTACTACCCAATTCTTGAGCAAAATTTTTAGTACCGGTGCTCTCCGACAACTTCTCCTTGTTATTGACCGTTCCGGCCGTTGCAGACGTTCCTATTTCTGACTGTTCCTGCTTTGGTTGAGACCCCTCATCAACATCCGGCTCGTCACTAAGCCACCCTACATTATCCGTTGATTCGTTCATGTCAAACCAACCAATCTGTACATTCCCCAGATCCTGTTCATCAAAGAACTGCAGATTACTGATGTCCTCCCCAAGCTCAGCTAATTCATCTAGCCCTTGGCTTGGCCCGTCCTCACGGACTACATTAACCTCCATTCCCTTCGACAATTCCACCCCTGGCTTGGCCTGATCAGCTAGCGCAATATAGCAGTAGGGGTTATATGCTTCCTCAATTAAGCTCGTAGAGCCCTCAGGCATGCCTTCTTCCACCACAGCCACCACCACGGGTTTGGGTTGGGATATGGACGCGCTCATCATGCACAAGTCTATGCTTTCTGGGATGAACAGCGCTGGCTTAGGCAAGTGGAAGGGGGTGATGTATATGCTGGGATCGTATGGGACGGTCATTGTTTGGATAAGGTTTACTTGCTTGGGTGGTGGAGGGGGTTGATTATATGGTGGGAGAGGATTTGTAGTGACGTTAGGCTTCCCAGGAGGCACTATCACTTTGTTGTCAATGAGATCCTAAATCTCATGACGGAGTCTAAAGCATAGGTCGGTGTCATGACCATGCTGCTGATGGAAGGCGCAATACTTGGCCAGGTTATGTGTAGGAGGGAGAGGATTAGGCAACAGGCGTGGCTCCAGGGGCTTCAGATGCCCTTTTCTGATTAGGACCCCCAAGGCTTTGGATAGAGACATGTAGAGTGGGGTGAAAACCCTTTGGCCCGAGGTGGGTACTTTGCAGGTTATGAGGTAGCTCCAGATGTACCGGTAAAGGGTATGGCTGTTTTCAGTGTGGCGGTGACCATACTAACATCAGAAGTCCTCGCAGCTGCGTTGCTACTCGTAGCCGCATTTGAACTGCATGTAAAAGCCCTCTTGCGCTACTCCTTTTCATGGTCAATCAATCAGACCCTGTTTCATCGCATCCTCTATCTACACCCCTATCTTATGAAGGTTGGCAAATGTAGGGAGGGGTAAGACAATCATCTTTTGCAGCAACTTTGGTTGCAGCTTACGAATGACCATTCTTATCTAGTCCTTCTTAGCTGGCCTGGTGGTTATCATGGAGGCCTTAGCCCTCTACCAAGTGACGAAATTGGATAAGCCCTCCTTCGGCTCTTATCGAGTAGCCTCGAGATCACGAGTTGTGACCTCGATTTGAGTGTTATAAGAATATTGGGCGACAAAGGCCTCAGCCATCTCTTCCTAACTTCTCTTCACAGAATCCTCTAGTTTAGCATACCAAATAGCCACAATACCCGACAGGGTCCGGCCAAAGAGGGATAACTTCTGCAGTTTAGTCAGGCCCATCGACCGCAGAATATCTGAAAATAGCCTCAAGTGGACCATGGGATCACTCGAACCGTCGAAGCAGTCTATGTGTGGCATTTTAAATCTATTTGGAAATGTCACCACCGAATATGTATAGGCGTCCTCTATGTCTGGGATTGAATTGACGCCCTGATCTCGTTTGAAAAGCTTCTCAAGCTTACTCACTTTCAGAGTGGTAGGATCGACCTTGAACTCGAACGATGCGTCCGTTGGGTACGCCGGTGCTTTGGAAGTTTGAGGTGGGATTGGCCCTGCTAGAATGTCCGTATTCTCCTAAACATTAGTTGTATCCCCGGGTATCGGAACCCTAGCTGGGGTTGGATGCGAAGTAGAAGGTGTTACTTGTTGTGGTTGATGTTGCTGTTGAAGCATGGCAATTAACTCAGCCTGCTAGGCTGCAATTTCTGTTTGGCGAGCGGTAACTTCCGCTTGGCGAGCAGCGTCCAACTGTATGGCCTCGATAGTTTGTTGAAGTTGGCGCATCATATCCTCCATACTATCTGAGGGGTACTGATCTATTAGAACTGGTGTATATTCTCTTTCTGAGGTGGAAGCAGAAAACTGGGCCCGACTGCGTACAAGTGATGTAGATAGTGACCGCTAAATTGGCGACTGTTGAACCGGTGATCTATGTCTGGCTTTCCTCCGTCTCGTAATCGGGGGTAACGAAGCAAACACTGGCTATCCTCTAATAAGATCCTCAGATAGGTAAATGCTCCTGACTCTGGTTCAGAATGCTAGGGGGTATCTGCCTCGTTGGAAGCAATTGTGAAATACTATATTGCAAAAAGAAAAATATAGCAAAAAGGAAACAACAATTAGCAAACGCACAGCACCTCGGCTTAGACAAAGACAACACACAGTTAAAATCATAAGCTGGACAATCTGTACTCAAACATTGATTTCTGTCCCCAAATTTCTGCCTCAAAACTAATACCCTCAAGCTGATACCCAGACTTGCAACTGATACATACATTCCTATAGAGACACACCCTAACAGCACATATCAAGCAAGTGAGAGCCAAAACATCCCTATGATGGGGTAGGGTTACCCTGTCCTAATTTCGTCAGGAACTAGGGGTTCACTACGCAAACATGCGGTTTCAAACAATCCTACATTTGGGTGAGCAACCTATCCTAGTTTGGAACAGTCTCTACGGCTTTCGATATGCAACTAGGCCAATTGGTCAAAAAGGATGCCTCAGCAAGACCACCTAATATACATCTCGCTCCTAACATCGAGAAGTGAAAGGAGGATCAAATGGTACAGCGGTACTCCAGATCCAAGGTTTGTGTTCCCATCGTGGTAGAGCCCGCAACAGGTCAGCCTTATGGCACGCTTTTCCAAGCAAGCCTCTAGCAAATCGTTCAGGAATAGCAGATGGCAAATACTGTGGCTTAAGCGCACCGATGCAAATGCAATGCAAAGAAACACATAAGTGTGAATAAAACAACATATCATGAGTTCGAGTCAAGCTCTCTAAATCCCCAGCAGAGTCGCCAGAAACTGTAGCTCGACTTTCTTCGCGACTCCTTTCGGAGAGCTCGATTGGTCTTACAGTTTGGACTCTTGTTACAATTTTGAATCAAGTCTCACAAAGTGCAATGTGAAACTGAAAAACACCAAAGAGTCCAATCCGGAAAATTATTTTGAAAAATTGATTTTAGATCAAAAAATGCAAAAACTGGACTGCTTTGCTAGATTACAGAGTCGCCACCTAAATATTTTGTTTTTGAAAAATTTAGGAAACCCTGATTCGTGCCAAAGGCCACGTGTCCGTCATCACCAAAGTTGCCTTGGCTAGGGAACTTGTGTACGAGAGGGAAAGGTCTTGAAATGAGCACCCCCGCTTGCCCGATCAAAGATCGGCCTCTACTAAGCATGATATGATGTTTTATAAATCTCATGTGTTCTTATCCGGTTACTTAGCTAACTTTACTACGTGACGCACACAAGCAAGTATAGACTAAGTCGCAAGACTTGGAACAATTCAACTCTTGTTTGCTTTAGAAAATGGTTTGAATTTGCCACCCTCAAGTGGACTAAAGCGCGGATTTGCCACCCTCAAGTGGGCTTAAAACATGATTTGCACTTCGCAAAGTGGGCTTAAAACATACATTCGTTGAATTGTTCTAGTTTAAGTAACAAAGTCTTCATCCACAGGCATTCATACAATTAATCACTTAAGCAAATAGCCTCATGGCAAGCATGCTAAACATGGCATCACTCACACTCATGCAAGTATGCTAAAGCGTAAAACTTACAGTGTACTCCAAGCCAAAACAAAAGCTAGTTAGAAACAATGCATGATCCTAACTATACAAAATGCCTAATGCAACACATGCAATATGCTATTAATAGGCTCAGCTACTAATATGGCACATGATGCAAATTGATAACATGCTTTGAAACACGTATTCAAATAAGTATATTGAATTGACAATGTAGTTTGAATGATGTGCCGAGCCTCGGTGCATGCAAGACAAATGAATAGATGCAAACATGCAAGCATAAGGTATGCCAATTGAAACATGATCCCTAAACTAACAATCGAAAGTGGTTAAATAAAAAGGAGAAAGACGTGGGGTTAGAAGACGTGCACACACGCACGCACACTTATTACAACATTATGCCCCCGCGAAGGAGGGTCCAAATGAATAAGCTAAGCTAATCTAAGCTAAGCTAATTAATACAAAACAATTAATTATTACAACACAATTGAATAACTAGCTATGCTAAGCTACTTAAAATGTTACAAAATGAATTGAATGATTAGCTACGCTAACTAACTAGTAAAACAATTTAAACGGCCTCAAGGGATGAGGGATGCATGCATGCTCGGTTGCTTCCTCCCGAAAATGCCCTTGCCATGCCATCGGATGCCTCTGTTTGTACTCACTTTGATCACTGAAAATTGCACCAACTTCTAGATTGCCTCTGCTCCAACACAGGAACACACTTGCACAAAAATTCACTGGTGGCCGGTCGGCTACAAAAAGTGGCTATTGGCCACCTCAACTGGCCTGTTGGCTACTTCAAGTGGCCGATCGGCCACCCCCATTTCTGGACTTCTACTTTTGCTGCAACAGAGAGCAACAGAGGAAAAACAAAGCATTTTCAAGGAATGTGTGTACTGCTACACTCCTTATCATTTCTCAAGCTCAAAGGAGTGTAGCTCTTGGCTCTCAAGCCATCAACCAAGCATTTTCAATGCATGATGGCTGGAGAACCAAGCTTGTACAAAGTCAATGAATGCACAAATAAGACTCAAAGGACCACCACCCTATCACGTATGATCAAGGGTGTCGGTGACCAAGAAAAGTGGCACGTTTCATCACTTTGAGTATGAAACGTTCCATTTTTCTTGTGTTTGGATTAACATCTGATCCAAACATATGCAATGCAACACAACATGCTTATCTTGCTCAAGTTTTACTTGTCATGTTTTGTTTACATATTTTACATTACCGATTAGTCCTTTAACCGATTAAGTCCAAAGTGAGAGTCCTCTAATTGGAAAGAAGACCTAAGCCACAAGTGCCATGAGCATAAAAGAGGCCTCATGTTGTTGGTTAATAGAAACTCTCAAGAGAGGATTAAAATAAATAGGCATGAGAGCCTCAATTTTACACTCAAGCCAACAAGGGGTTCAAGGCCACTTTCAAAACAAATTGAAAAGTGAAGAATAGAGGGAGGTTGCAGATATTTCAGTGTTGATATGGCAAGCAAAAAGACACTAAATCATGCAAGCAACACATGCAAGACATGCTAAGAGCCTAAAAGCATCAAACTAGTGAAAAGCACAACACTATAAGCATGTAACACAAAGCTCAATTGACCAAACCAGCTCTGGACAGAGGTAAAACATGCCAAAACAATGGCTAAAACATACTGAGATTGAAGCATAAAAGGCTAGAAAAACATGCTCGCATGTTAGGCTACAAACAAGACTCAAGACACAACTCTCAAAAGCAATGAAATAGTGAAGTAAGTGAGAGTGTGACAGAGCTATATACACTGGAATCACATGTAAAACAATGCTATAACATGCAAACCACTCAAGCAAAACATGCTAGAGGCCTTAAAACACTAAGCCAGTGAAGGCATTTGCACTACAACCATGCAAGACAAAGCTCATATGACCAAGATAGATCAAAACAGAGCTAAATCATGTCAAATTAGAGCCTAAAACATGCTGAGATTAAGTCACAAAAAGATAGAAAAGCGTGCTCACATGTTAGGCTATCTACACTTGCAAACAAGACACAAGGAGGGGAGGCCACCCCCTCCTATTTTGGACTTCAAAACATGTTTTCCACCACTGAAATAACTCTAAATTTCAATAGTTTAAAAGGCCAAAAGGTTTGGTTTGAATATGGAAAGAAATGGCACAAAAGGCTTCACAAGCCAAAGAGCAAAAAGAGGAGACAACCCCCTAACTCAACAAGGCTTAAACCACCATTTTGTAACCTTAAAAACAGAGTTTTTTATAGCTGAAAAACCATGTCAAAATAGTGTAAAAAGATAATCAAGCAATCAACTAAAACAAAGCTTAAATGAGGTAAGTCTTATACCTTTGAAGCACAACACTAAACAGCCACAATTCTGAGCTTAAACCAACCTTAGAAGCTCAAACCAAGCCTCAAAGAACCTCAGCTCCAAGATGAAGATGTTTGGTTAAGGGTCTTAGTGCAAATGTGTAGAGAATTCTCACTTTCAAGCACAAAATAGGGAGAGAGAGAGAGAGAGAGAGAGAGAGAGAGAATTCTAGAGAGAGAGAGGAAATTTGCTCACAAAATTTTTCTAACCTCTCAAACGAGGGAGAGACCCCCTATTATATAGAAAATCAAGCCAAAGGCTTGCAATCATCCCTCCATACACGTGTATGGAGATGAGCATAAGTGAACAACAGTTGGCACAGCTGGCAAAGAAATATCTGAAAAAAGAGAAAAATGGACGTTAGCCATCATTAGTGGCCAACCGGCTATTAATGTAGCCGACCGGCCATCAACATAGCCGACCGACCACCACTGGTGGCTGACAGGCACAAGTCATGGCTGGCAGGTTAGGGGGATGGCCGATAGGTCACCCTCTCCTCCAGAAGAGAAACAACAAGCTCTTGGCCCACAACCAAGCACAAAACAGACAAGATTAGAGGCTCCAAGGCAAGGCGCTCAGCCGAGACCTTCAGGGACTCAAAATGAACACGAGCAAGCACAATCACCAGGTATTCAAACGATGGCATCCAAGTCTTGAGGACGGTCAAAATTGGAGTGTCTACACTGACGGTTATGTCGCCCTTCGCCTTTTCTACACGACGCGTAGTTAAGCTTTCATAATTTTCTTACATCCTCTTTGCGTGAAATGTGGTTTGGCTCGTAATTCTTGTAATTCCCACACGAGGTTTGTTTACTTACTTCTTTTCATGATTGAAATTGATGTGCCTCATTTTGGTTTGTTTAAATGTGGCACTTTCTTTGCATTGAATTTGCATTCAAATGTTTCATTGCACAGCCTCATTGCATGATCATAAGTTATGTTCTCGCGTGCACATCATTTGCATCGCCCCAGAACTACGGTGGTTTGATTCCTTGCAAAGGGATACATAGGCAGCCTACGGGCACAACCATTTATTTTCTGTCTTGTTTGTTTGTCCAAGTCTTTCGGCCTTGTCAAAATGGGTCATCTCTGGGCTTTGACATTCACTCACTTCATTTCATGACTTCTGAGTTCCGTCAAAGAGGGGCAACTGTAGATACCCCATTTTTTATCGTCTCCAAGACTTGGATGTCATCGCTTGTGCACTTGATGATTATGATTGCATGTGCTCATTTTGGTGCCCGAAGTCCTCGGCGGAATGCATTGTCTTTGAGCCTTCAAACCCTATCCATTTTGTGCCTTATTTCGGACCAAAACCTTCAAGCCTGTAACCCCTGGTGGGAAGCCGGCCACTGTTTGAGGCTGCCAGCCACCAATTATGCCTTGTCAGCCACCCTTGTGCCTTACTAACCAATGGTGTGTCCTGCCAGCCACCAGTGCCCTTTTTGTACATATTTTGTTGACAGTTGTTCTAGCTATTGGGACAATTGGTTTCATCTTCCTACATGTGTATAGAGGGATTTAGCTTAGCCAAATTCATGTTTTTCTATATATATGGGTCTCCTCCCCCATTTTTTAGGGTTAGAAATTTTGGAACAAAAATCTCTCTATCTCTCTCTGCATTTCTCTCTCTCTCTCTTACAAATTTGTGCATATTAGCCTATATACACTACACTTTTGCCTACACCTCCCTAAGCAAAGTTGATCATCTTTGAGCTGAGGTTCCTTGAAGCCTTCTTGGAGCTCTTGAAGGTGGTTTTGCCTTAAATTGTTGCCTAAAGTTGATTTTTGCTTCAAGAGGTATACTACTTCCCTTTTAAGCTTGCTTTGTGTACTTGTTTTTCTATCTATTCCTACAATTTTTGGGCTGTTTTTGTGGGCTGAAATTGATGTTTTAGGCCATTTAAGGTTACGGGAGTATTTCACCCTTCTTTATTTCTTACTTGTAAGGCTTTTCCACCTTTGTTTCCCACCTTCAAACTATCTTCTTTTGCACTTTTGAGAACTGAATTTTAGAGTATTTTTAGTGATAAAAATCATGTTTTGAAGTCCAAAATTGGAGGGGTTAGCCTCCCCTCCTTGTGTCTTGTTTGCTAGCCTAGTTAGCCATATCTGTTAGCTTATTTTTCTAGCCTTTTGTAGCTTAATTCCAGCATGTTTTCAGCTCTATTTTAGACTGTTTTGCCTCTATTTTTGGCTGGTTATTGCATTTGAGTCTTGTTTTACATGTCTCTAGTGTAATAGTCCTCACAAGCTTGGTGTTTTGGGCCTTTAGACACCCCTTGTTTGAATTGATTGCATGTTTTAGTGATTTTCTCACTTCATTTCAGCACTTATAATCTCTACAATCTCCCTCATTTCTTCACTTTTTATTTTCTTTGAGGGTTGTTTCAACCTTAGGATAGGTTAAGCTTGAGATTGAGGTTCATTGCTTAATGGTTTAATCCTCTTTTGGGGGTTCATTACCAATAACATGACACCTCTCTCTTGCCTTAAACTACCTTTTGTTTGACACTTCCTTCTCTTTAGAGGACAAATCACCAATGGACTTAATTGGTTAAGGAATGGTTGGTAATCTAAAATGAGTACTAACAATTTGCAACTAAAATGGTGCAAGATAAGAAATTGGTTGTGTTTTGATGTGTTCAATTGGACGTTAATTGAACACAAGGAAAAAATTGGGGCATTTCATACTCAAAGTGATAAAATGTGCCAATTTTTCTAAGGTCTCAATTGCCCTTGATCATGCATGATACGGTGATGGTTTTTGGTCTTGTTTGTGCATTTATTAAACTTGTACACCTTGGTTCCTTAGCCATCATGCAATGAAATTGCTTGATTGATGGTTTGAGGACCAAGTGTATCACTCATTTGAGATGTTTTGATGATAAAGAAGGATACTCAGTACAAACAATCTATGAGAATACCCTCTCTTTGCCCTGTTTGCTCTCTCTATTGCAGCAAAAATGGCATGTCATTAGTGGTTGGCTGACCACTGCTATTGGCCGGCAGGCCACCAATGTTAGATGGCAACCCCTTAATGGTGGTCGGTTGGCCACCACTTCTGGCCTGCCGGCAACCAGTGAATTTTGGGCAGTGTGCTTGTGAAACATGGCAAAGTTGATCTGGAGAAGGAAGACAGTGCAAGAGTTGTGCAAACAAAGGCTTTCGAGAGTAAACAATGGATGTTCTTCTGGTGAAAACCAAGCATGCATGGGCCTCTCTCGCTTCACAGGACTAGTTAACTAGTTAATTCGTTTAATTAGCAATTAAGCATTTATTTGTTGTAGTTAGTTAGTTATAGCTAATTATGTTGTAATATTTAATTAGTTTAATTAGTTGTTGCTTTAGTTTAATTAGTTGTAGCTAATTAGTTCGTGTTGTAATATTTAATTAGCTTAGCCTAGTTAAATTCTTAATTAATTAGCTTAGATAGTTAGTTAATTATTCGTTCAAGGTTTTGTAATAACTAGCTTAATTAGCTTAGCTTAGTTAGCTAGTTAGCTTTTATTCATTCCGACTTTCCTTTGTGAGAGCGTAATGTAATAATGTATATGTCTACCAACCTCACGTCTTTCTCCCTTTTACTTAACCACTTTTGATGGTAAGATTAGAGACATCATGTTTCAATTAGCATATCACATGCTTGAATCCATTCATTTTGTATTGCATGCACCGAGGCTCGGCGCATCATTCAAACTGCATTGTCGTTTCAATACCTCGATGAATATGTGTTTAAAACGCATGTTATCAAATTGTTGCAAATAACGCGTTAAGTAGCCAAGACGATTTAGTTGCATATTACATGTGTTGCATTAGACATCTTGTATAATTAGGAATCATGCATTTTTTTTTTCTAACTCTCTTTTGTTTCTCTTAGCTTGGAATACTAGGTGAGTTTTTAGTGCTTTAGCATATTTGCATGAGTGTGAGTGATTACCATGATTAGCATGCTTGCCATGAGGCTAAATGCTTACGTGTTAAACTGTTTGAGTGCCTGTGGATGAGGGCTTGTTGTTTGAATTTGAACGATTCGATAAATGTACGTTTAAGCTCACTTTGTCCAGTGGCAAATTCACAAACTTTAATCCCACTTGAGGTGGCAAATTCAAATCTTTATTGAAAAGCAAACACGAAATTGAGTTGTTCCAATTCAAGCAAACTAGTCTATACCTTGTGTGCGCACATTACATAGTAATGCTAGCCTAATAACCATAACCAGAACAAGAACATATAATGTTGGTAAAACTCATATCATGATTAGTAGAGGTCGAACTTTAATAGGGCAAGGGAGGGTGCTCAATCCATGACCTTTCCGTCTCGTACCTAAGTTCTCGAGCCGAGACAATCTTGGTGATAATGGACACGTGGCCTTTTGCATGAGTCATGGATTTGCTAAATTTTCCCAAAATAAAATATTTAAGTGACGACTCTGTATCTAGTAAAGCAATCCATTTTTGGCAATTTGATTCAAAATTGATTTTCCAAAAGATTTGTCGGATTTGGACTCTTTGTTGTTTATCAATTTCACATTGCACTTGTGAGATTAGATTCAGAATTGAGGGAGTTCGAACTGTAGGGCTTCTTTCGGGTTTTCGAAAGGGGGCGCGAAAAAGTCGAGTTACAAACATTTAGATGGCTCAGATCTGTTCAAATTACAAAACAACAGATGTGATGTATCCTACTTTCCCGCTTCTCTCTCTTATTTTTTTTTTTCTCACCCACCCTTCCATGATCCCATGAACAATCCTATGAATGATCCCATGATCCCACCTTCCTCATTTTCTTTTCTTTTCTTTTTTTATTTTTCTCTCTTTTTTATTTTCCTCCCTATTTATTTATTTTGTTTTCTCCTTTTTGTTCACTTATTTTTATTTACACCGTACCTTCAGGCACGAGCACGAGCAAACACTAGTAATATTATAATACACACCTTTTAAAAAATATATATACCAAATAATAGATTCAGAATTCAAATTTTAAAAGAATAAATACATAGGTAACTTCTTAATTTTTAAAATTATTTTACTATTATTAGTATAGTAGACATAGTTTTTTTTAATTTTTATGCGTGTAACCGCGGCCCCTCCCTCCCAGATCGATCTATGTGTGTGTCATATGCACCATTATTACATATTTTTATAGTATATTATGTATTTTTATAGTAAATATTAGGATAAAGCACCAATAAATCCCAAATCTAGATCTTGTAAACCATCTAATCCTGCATTTTTTCTTGTAGACTAATAAGTCCCATTTCAATGTAAAAGGCCCTTTTGTACATTGTTCCATCATATGGTTTTCAGAAATGTAGGGGCAAGCATGGGGTTTTTGTGAGGTTGATTTTACCAATTTGTCCAAAAGTGTACTGTATAGTTTTTGGTTTTTCCTCTCAGCTGATCATTCCGGAAGAGATGAAGATGGCAAGGTTTAAGGGTGGCAATGTTGCTGCGTTGAATGTTTTTTCAGTGTACACTGTTTTGGTAATGTTAAGTTGGTATTCAACACCCAGAGGTTGGCCTAGCGGTGTAGGCTTGGGACTTAGGAGTTTGCTCCTCTGTAGGTCTCAAGTTCAAAACCTCTTAGGTGCTATCAATCATAAATGAATAATTCAATATTTGTACACTAAATCGCTCTTGAGGGAGCATGACTTGGATTCTGGACTTGAATTTTTTACAGTACACTATGGAATAATGTTTTATTTTTTTGGTGTGTGTGCTATACTATTTCAGATTTTGCATTATTTATTTCTAATTTTCTGTATAGGTTTTTAATTACTTCAAATTTCAGAAAAGTTACAGAAATAATTTAGCACTGTTATGGCATATTCTGAAAGTTAAAACATCATGTTTAGTTCTTTATTTGTATAGAACTAGTAGAATGTTTAGATTCAAGATATGGAATGCTATATTCTAATTATTTTAATTCCATGATTAAACATTATAGCATGTTTTTATTATTCTTTTTGAAATACCTAAATATGGAATTAATTATTGTTATGTTTTTTAACATGCCATAAGTAGTGGGACCTCTTTGAGAGAGATGATTGGTGAATTCTCTACCGATAATTCAATTTTGCACATAGAGTTAAATTAAATCTTGATAATTGTCACTAGTGATGCAAGAGATAATTATGAGCATAGCAAATTTTCAATTTTGTGATGTGTGTAATGTTATTATTATTTACTTTGGATTCTTTTGCTATAAAATAATTTTGTGTTGCTATATTTAATATCCCTTGCATTTTTTTCCTCTATATTCAGACATGGCAGCTAAAACAGTTGTGGCAGATTTGACTAAGGAATAGAAATTGGATGACGATAACTATGACATTTGGTACCATAAGATCCAATATCTCCTCAATAAGTAAGAGGTTTTACACACACTTGACCAAATGATGGTTGAGCCTGGGAAAGGGAATAAAACTCAATATCGTCATGATTTTGACGCTTACCAAGATTGGCATGAGAAAGATCAACGTGCGCACTTTACTATTATAAGTAACATGCACGACGACTTGATTAGTGAGTTTGTGTGTAAACCAACTGCATTTCATATATGGAAAGCTCTCAAACAAAAGTTTGGTGTTGCCTTTTTGGAAAAGCCAAACATTCCTATGAAACCAAGAGCTGCTGCACTGAAGCCCAATGGCGCTAAAGCTTTTAAGTGCAAGGGCAAAAGAGGTGGCAAGAAAGTAAAGGCTATAGTGATGTGCATTAACTGTAACAAGAGAGACACTTCCCTTGGAATTGTCTTAAGCAGAAGAAGGTACTCCATTATTGATGTTCTCCCATTGAATGCTTTGTAGTTAGTCAAGCATTAATCACTTATTCTCTTCATTTATGGGTTGTAGACTCAGGAGCAATGGACCATATTACAAAAAGCAGAGTAAGGTTCGTGGATTATCATCTTGTGTCTGCTGGAAGCAAAAAAAGTGTATATAGGGAATGAGTCTAGTGTAGAGGTGCTTGGCATTGTCGCGTACAAACTTGAGATGCAACATGGGCACACCTTGTATCTTCATATGTTCTTTATGCTCCAGATGTTTGGAAAAACTTAGTTTTAGTTGTTAGCATGATGAGCCTAGGCTTTAGCTTTCATTTTGAGAATAAAAATGTCAAGATCTATTTGAGTACATTTCTTTATGGTTCTAGTTATCTTGCAGAGGATTTATTGATTTTAGATGTGGATGATTCTAGTTTTGATAATAATGCCAATGGCTCTGCTTCTTGTATTGCATCTGTTCGTGATAATGATTCTATAAGATGGCATGCAAGATTAGGCCACATTGCGTAAGACAGGATGACTCGATTGGCTAGAGGAGGCCTTCTAGGCCCACTCGCTAGAGTCACTTTGCCCACATATGAGCACTATCTTGCCGGAAAATCAATAAGAAAACCATTTGAGAAAGCCAAAAGGGGCATCTATCCCATTACAGCTTATTTATTTAGACATCTGTGGACCAATGAATGTGAGCACAAAGCATGGAGCCCCTTATTTCATCACATTTATAGATGATTGTACGTGTTACGACTATATATATTTGATTTCTCACTAGTCAGAAGCATTAGATTGCTTTAGACAGTATGTTCATGAGGTTGAGAATCAATTAGACAAGAGAATTAAGGCTCTAAGGACTGATCATGGGCTTGAGTATCTATCTGAGCAATTCAAAATGCTTTTTGAAGAAAAAGGGTTTATTGGGCAATTAATAATTTCTGGCACTCTGCAACAAAATGATGTAGCGGAGCGAAGGAATTACACATTGCTAGACATGGTTAGATCAATGATGGCGCAAGCTAATCTTCATATATCCTATTGGGGAGAAGCCTTATTTACTGCGGCCTACATCCTTAATTGTGTGTCTCCAAAATCAGTACCTTTCACCCCATATGAGATGTGGATTGGAGAATGGCCTGATTTGGGCAATTTGCATATGTGGGGGTCAGTAGGTTACATACACAATGCTTCTCACAAGTTTAGGAAGTTGGGCCCTAGAGGAAAAAAGTGTATCTTCATTCGTTATAATAAGAATTCTAAGGGTATGTGTTTGTTGGGGAGCAGCCGAATGGAAGTGTAACTAAAATTAAGTCACGAGATGTGGATTTCCTAGAGGAGGATTTCCTTAGCAGATGTAAAGTAACTAGATATGTGAATCTCTATGAGATAGAGGATCTACAAGATGGCGTACCTAATATCCTAGTAAAGAATGAGAAAAAAAATTCCTCAAGATCCTAAGGACAGTGGGAGCAATTTTTCTATCCATGGATTGGATCCAATGGAAGATGATTCTCAAGATCCTCAACTGCGTAGAAGCAGATGTAGAGCCATTACCCATCGTCATTTTGAGATTGAAGGTGAAGCATTCATGATTGCATTGAATGATGAGATGGAGCCTAAGAATCTTAAGGAGGCCCTCTCATCTCCTGCTAGTAAAGAATAGAACGTTGTAATGAATGAATAGATGGAGTCTATGAAGAAAAATCATGTCTGGGACTTGGTTGATTTGCCGCCAATGAGCAAGGCTATTGGGAACAAATGGGTTCTTAAAATCAAGCGGAAGACAGATGGTTCCATAGAGAGGTATAAGGCTCGCCTAGTGACGAAGGGTTACACCCAATTAGAAGGTGTGGACTATGAGGAATCCTTCTCATCTATTGTGAGGCTTGCCTCTATTCGCCTTATTTTGGCCATAGTAGTTTAGTTGGACTTGGAGCTGTATCAGAAGTATGTTAAGACTGTATTTATCAATGGAGAATTGGATGAAAATATCTATATAGATCAACGAGAGGGCTTTGTGGTAGTGGGTCAGGAGCACAAAGTTTGCAAGTTTCAGCGATCTATTTATGGCCTAAAGCAATCATCCAAATAGTGGAATTTGAGATTTCATCGAGCCATTATTTCCAAAGGGTTTACAATGATCGATAAAGATCACTGTGTGTATGTTAAGCGTTACGAGGATACTTTTCTCATATTGTCATTATATGTGGATGACATACTATTGGCTGGGAACAACATGGAAATGATTGTCGTCTCTAAAGAGTGGTTGTCTTCTCCTTTTAAGATAAAGGACATGGGTAAAGCAAGCTACGTGCACGGAGTTAAGATTCTTAGGGATCGCTCTAGGAGACTTCTCGGTTTGTCTCAAGAGACTTATATTAAGAATATCCTAGAGTGATTCCAGATGCAAAGTTGCAACCTATTGTCATTCCTGTTATGAAAGGCGAGAGCCTAAACCTTGATATGGGTCCAATGACTCCAAAAGAGAAAAGAGAGATGGCCCGTGTACGTTATTCTAATGTTTTTGGAAGTTTGATTTATGCTATGATGTGTACACGACTAGACATCTATTTTGCAGTCGGATTAATGAGTTGTTATCAATCCAATCCAAGACCAGTTCATTGGAAAACAGTCAAGAGAATATTGCGATACCTTAAGGGGACTGCAAATTACGCGTTGTGCTACCAAAGTTCTAGTCTACATTTGGTTGGCTATTGTGATGCTGACTGTGGTGGAGAGTTGGACGAGCACAAGTCTACTTCAGGATATGCTTTTTTGCTCAACAATAGTGTTATATCTTGGAGCAGTAAGAAGCAATCATGCATTGTCATATCGACGATGGAAGTAGAGTTTGTGGCTTGTTCTTCTACTAGTTAAGAGGTCGTTTGGTTGAAATGGTTCTTATAGGATTTAGATGTTGTTACACATACTTTAGACCCAGTGACTACTCATTGTGACAACATGGCTGCATTTGCTTATGCTAAAGATCCTAAGTACCACAGTAGAACCAAACATATTGATGTGAGGTTGAACTTCATCAAAGACGTTATGGCATAAAAGGAGGCAATTTTGTAGCATATTCCTACAAGTCGCATGGTTGCGGACCCTTTAACTAAGGATATTGCTAGAGATATTTATATTAGTCGTGTTGGGGCTTTAGTTCTTCGTAGGTGGTGATTTATGTAGTTTCAGTTGAACAATTGATTTATGCATTTGACTTTATAGGATATTTATACCATCAGTATTCGTATTTGTTTTTATATGTATGTTTACTGCTTATTGATATGGTTTGTGAGTTAGAACACAAAATAAATAGAGTAGATATTATTAGCTTACTTACACGAGCAATCACCCTTGGCGCTTGACAACAAGCAAAAATGAGACCAGTGGTTTATAGATTGGAGTTAAAAGGAGCTCAAAGTCATTCACTATTTATGTCGCCTTGGTTGGAGCCAAGATGAGGTCCTATTAAGGATCAACCATGGAAAGTAGTACCCGCATAGCCCATAGTGTGCTTGTTATGTATAGCCAGATGCAAGATCTCATTTGACACTTCGTAAAGAGAATTCGGGTTAGGCACTTGAAGCGACCTGTGTGCTTAAAAGTGATTAGACTAAGATCTGTACAGTGTATAGAGTCTAACATCTCTCTTTGGAAGAGTTACTCCACTATAGCATACATTGATACTACATATGCTTACTGACCAATTAGTGAGGTGAGAGAATGGATCCCTGTTTCCTCATCATGTGAGTCCTAAAGGCCATTTTACAATGACCTTACTTTGTACCCTTTGTGATCTTTGACTATGTCATGAGGTGAGAATTGATATTCGCTACTTTGTTATGCTATTGTATTCAATATATCTTGATTGTAATGGTTTGGTTATTCAATAAGAAAGATTATGAGTTTCGCCAGCCATTACTTCCTATCGATTGTTCGTCGACCACTAATGATAAAATCAAGAACCATTCACAAGAAACACAAAAGCAAGTTAAAAACCGTTTACTAGTCATATTTTACAACAAGACTTGTCACAAAACAGATGATAAAATTAGTGACCGTTGTGCATAAATCACAACAATCACCCCCAAGTTCGGCGCGTTAAGAACATGTCTAAGCTTATAAGTCACCTACCATTAAGACCTACTCATTTTTCTTATTTACTTGTCATAAATTATTATAATTCTAAATATTTTCTATGATTTTTTTAAGTGTAATGACATTCTCACTTCACTTTAAGCTTGCCACACACTACACACTAGCAATAGTATGATGCATTTTCTTACGTAAAGATACGAATAAAAAATTTATTTTTTGAAATTAATTAAACTATATACCATGCAATCTCATAATGAGCATGAACAAAATCTCTCTCTATACATAAGGCATGATTTACATGTTATACATTATTATATGTGATCAATATGTCATAGATAAATTATTAATTATTTTTTATTTTTTTGAAATTAATTAAACTATATACTACGCAATCTCATAATGAGCATGAACAAAATCTCTCTCCATATATAAGGCATGATTTACATCTTGTACATTATTATATTTGATCAATACGTCATAGATAAATTATTAATTTTAATTTTGAAAATTTGTATTTTATTTATTTGCACCACTTGTAAGTTGTAACTTGATATGATTATAAATGTTGAAAAACGGGTCAGGTTTCAAATTCGGGTTTGGACGTCTATGATAACATAATCCATGACCCATGTAGACCCATTTGAATTTCAATTTGAATTTAAAGCTTAACATCCCATCTTATCTCAGATAAGGATGGGTGGTTACTATCTCTCTATGTATCTCTATATACTGATCATTATAGTGGAAATTGGAAAAGCAAAACGTAATATTGTGCGGGTAAAATTCTTAAGTGATTTTCAGTCTCCACCATTGAAGAACTAAACACAATTCTTTGTATAGTGAGTTGTGTGGGTATTGTTCGCATTGTAGTATCACTCCACTGTTAGAATTTCAACCGATAATTTGAAGGCACGTGATTCGCTCATCAAGATCATTATTTGTATTCGAAATATTCAGGTACAGATTGAATCCGCTAATTTGCTGCCTATAAATATTCCTACGATAAGCATGAATTAAATTTGACTATGTATATGATTTGTTAAGTATGAAATCATTGTTATATGTGTTTCTTTAATTTTTGAAAAAAATATACATAATTTTGATATAGTTATACTGATCTTTTTTTTTTTTTAATAAAGTTAAAATGATAGAAATTAGGGAGCTTTTTTAGTAAATCCATTATTTAAGAGTGTTGTTCCATAAAACCCATAGTGTTTTATAATATTCCATTAGGTCCATTTCATACAGAAAGACCAAAACATCCCTGAACAAAACACGCGCCTTCCTCTCTCTCTTTGAATCTCATAACCGTCTCTCTTACCCTCTCTATTCTTGCGCAGGAAATCACGCACAGTACCTTTACAGTCCACAAATCGAAACCCAAATTCCACATCGCCTCAACTCCCACAAAACTGTATTCCTTCCATCGTAGCATCGGCGCATCATCTCATTGATCTTCTCCATCGTCCCTACGCCGAGAAGACTGTCTTCGTTCCATTGTCACATCGTGTGAACATCTTCTCCGTCGTTCATACGCCTTAATATCAGATATCGTTCTTCGTCCGATCGCCCTTCGATGCGAACATCTTTTTCGTCGAAATGGGCACAAAACGTAAGCATTCTACTCATTCGTGTATTTAAACCCTAATCCTGTTTATCAACAACCATTATTTTGAACTTTGACAAATATCCCCTTTTCGTATGCGTACAATATATAGGAGTCCATATTGTTCATACCCCAACATTTATTCTGAACCCCTCCATGTTAATCCTTAATTTTATTGATCTTTGCGGAAAAAACATTACAGTTGCCATTACATTGTGTTCTGGCTGTGAACATGCCAAAATGTTTTTGTTGTAGTCGTTGTTATTGCAATATGTGAACATTCACATTGATTGAAAATGGTTTGATAATCAAATTATTGCAGATGTTATATGGTTGTTCTTCAATGGTGTGAACATTCACACGGTTTCAAAATGTTTTGCCCAATTATGTTTTGTTGTAGTTGATTAAAAATGTGAACATTCACATTGCGTTAAAAATGTTTGGGTAATCAGGTAGTTATGGTGTTGTTGTTTTATGATGTGAACATTCTTGTGGATTGCAAAATATTTGGCCAATTCTGTTGTTGTTATTGTTGATGAAAGATGTGAACATTCACATTGCTTGCAAATTTTAGGAGAATCAAATATTATTGGTCCTTTTGTTATTGGCTGTGAACATTCACATTACCTGATACTTTTAGGAGAGTCAGATATTACTGGTCCTGTTGTTCTATGCTATCAACATTCACATTGCCGGGAAAATTTAGTAGAGTCAGATATTGTTCGTGCTGTTGTTCTAGGCTATGAACATTCACATTGCCTGAACATTTTAGATCAATCAGATGTTGTTGGTGCGTTCGCTCTAGGCTGTGAACATTGGCATTTCCTAAACATTTTAGGAGAGTCAAATATTATTGGTGCTGTTGTTCTAGACTGTGAACAATCACATTGCCTGAACATTTTAGTACAATCAGATGTTGTTGGTGATTTTGGTCTAGGCTGTGAACATTCACATTGCCTGAACATTTTAGTAGATTTTAGGACAGTCAGATATTATTGGTGCTGCTATTCTACGCTGTGAACATTCACATGGATTGCAAACATTAGGCCAATGATTAGGGATATTTAGATTTTTCCCCCATATTGTGAACGTTTGCCTTGTTCATATTCTTGATTGTTAATGGTGATCCAATAAGTTGATCCGTCATTTTATATGTTCATGTTAACATGCACATGTTCTTCAATGGTGTTCATGGTTGTATAAAAATACATTGTTTTCCACACAGTCACACAATATGCACATTGTGTTTGTGCTGACACAATCAACATGATGTGAATGTTCACAACCAGACACAAACTCTGGGCATTCACACCCACGCACACAACTGTGAACATGCACATCAGTGGAAATGCTGTGAATGTTCACATCTGTTCCACTACGCTAATCACATGAGCATGGACTTAATTTCTTTAAACTGCTCCATTTTGCAGATGTTGCACATAAGAAATCTGCAAAGAGGAAGAGAGATGAGTACCATGTGAAGGAAGAAACCCCAAAAACAAATCCTAGCACCAATGTGGACATGAGAAATGTGAACTACAGATCTAATATGACCGGACTAGTCAAATTCATGAAAACCACCAAGTTCACACAAGCACAGCTGCGGTGCCTTCAACAAATACCTTTTTGGAATTTGCTTGATGCATTAAGAAACAATCAGATTGACCTGGACAAATGCATGAAGTATGATGACGTCGTTGTGCATGTACTACAAATGTACAAAGCTTCAAAGGATGCGTTCCACATTGGGGAGAAGAAGATGAGCATACACAACAGCGACATCAAGCTGATTTTCGGTGTGGACTGTGGCAGAAAGCCGATGGAGATATCGTATGGTGCGAAACCAAAGACTGGCATTGTAAACAAAATATGCAAAAATGTCAGCCGGTTGACTTCAAAATGGATACGCACCCTTTTGACCGAGGCGTTGAAAGGCAAAAAGAAAGCTGACAACGAAGAAGTTGCCCGACTAGTGTGCATGTATGCTTGCCAAAAGCTTTTTTTCTCAACAAGCGGAGAGACGATAAGATGGGGCTACTACACACATATGGTCCCATTGGAAACCATGCGAGAATATGATTGGGCGAAGCAAATAAGAACAACGTTGACATCGTCTATTTCCCAAAATGACAAAAATCCAGCAAAAGTCACCGGCTGTGTCATGTTATTGATGGTAAGTACCTATGTTGTCAAATAATAACATTCACATGTCCTTCAGTGTTGTGCATCTAAGCCAACTGTTAACATTCATATATGTACCATTGATGTGAATGTCCATAGGCAATTACCTTTGACAGATGTGAATGTCCACATCTGAATCACTGATGTGAATGTTCACATTCACTCATACTATACTGCTGTGAATGTTCAAAACAGTTCCACAGATGTGAATGTTCACATTTGAACCAGTGATGTGAATGTTCACATCCACTCATAACATACTACTCTGAATGTTCACAACATTGCCACTTCACCTATGTTTCACAGATGTGAATGTTCACATTTGAACCAATGATGTGAATGTTCACATGCACTCATTACATACTACTGTGAATGTTCACAACACTGCCACTTCACTTATGTGTCACAGATGTGAATGGTCACATCTGAACCAGTGATGTGAATGTTCACATCTACTCATGACATTACTATGCAAATGCTAAATAACACTGTGTTTGTTGTTTTACTGAAGTATTGGTTGTGTGAGCACACAACCATCCTACAACCTCACAAACCCAATGTTTTTCCACGCTGTGTGAAGTGGGATCTGCGCTTTCTGAAGAAGATGAAAACCACCTATTTAGCAGATTTGGGTTTTAATGAGGTAGGGCCTTCAACTGCTGATCACAACATTCACACTATAACACCACCCAAATATATACGTCACATAACCTGTTTTTTTTCATTTTCAGGTTAATGCCGGTGAACTCTTTGCAATCCCAACAGAAATACAAAAGTTCAAGCATAAAACATTGAAGGTGGAGCCTGAAATTTTTGAACCAGCCACAACATCTCCCAACCCTTTGACATCAAGGAGAACAACACAATGGCAAAGAATCAGACTTTTCTGGGGATGGGGTTGAGCAACAGGACAGTGATGAGGACATTCACATTCCATTTAGCAGCCAACATTATGACACAGCTATTGTAATACCAAACACAGACCAACCTGATTTGATTGACATGCTTATCCAGGAAAATCGGAAGGCACAGGCGCTATAAGGCAATGGGAAGCGAAGTACAAACACCTTCAATTTTCATGGAAGTTAAGGGGAAGAGTCATAGCTAATCTTGAACATAAATTGTTCAACCAGTCCAGCCCACCCGACATAAATACCGAAATACAGAAGTGCATGCAGCAGAAGGATGAAGAAATCAAACGCTTAACGCAGCTGGTCATCGACTTGGAAAGCGATAAAACAATTCTTCAAGATCTTTACGATGACCAGTCAGTCCACATTGTCACACAGGCTGTGGCAGAAAAACAACCCCCTAGCCCAATGCAACACAATATTAGCCCACCTTCTAGGGTCAAGCGTATAAAGGAAAAAGATCGCAAAGAACATCGCTTGCCTGAATTCCAGTACCCAGACTTACCGGGCCAAAAGCAACCCCATCCAGTCGAAATGGTTGAAGATGTGGAGAAACACCCACCACCGAAGCAGCTAAAAAAATTATCCTTGACCAACACGTTCAAAGTGTGGAGCAAGATGTCAAAACAAGACAAACAAAAGGTCTAAGCTTTACAAAAAAGTGGAGGCGATGAGTAAGTGACTCTGCAAACATCTAACGTTAACATTCACATTCCGTAATTGTCTATAATCATCACTGTGTTCAATTTTCTGGGTTTGTTCAGATCTGTGCAATGTAAATATTCACAGTGGTTTGTTTATAATGCACAGGCTGCTGGTGTGGAAAGGAGATTCAAAGGCTACACATGTGTATTTTGATGACATTGTCAACCTTATCAAGTAGGAATCAATACACAGCAATGTATGCCAGTACAAACATATTTAGCTCTTCATGCATATGCACACACAGACACAGACACACTCACAGCCACAAATGTATATAATATGAACCCATGTTTGTGCAGCTCATAGATGCATATGCTGAACTGTTGCATGAACAACAAGAGGTGGTCAACCCAACTTCGGATGAAGCGGCATTCATCTTCACAAGCATGTGTTTGGTAATCTATCATTCCATTATCTGTAATGTGAATGTGGAACTTCACAGTCCATTACTTATTTGTACTGTGAATGTGAAACTTCATAGTCCATTAATTATTTGTCCAATGTGTACAGAAAGTGATACGAGAGTACCATCCTCGCAAGAGGAGTAAACACATTGATGCACATGTCAAGAACTACCAAGGAGAGAGATACCTACTATTCCCGTTGCATCATGAGTACCACTGGACGATAGTTGTGTATGATGCTAAAGACAATTTGTGGAGGCATTACAACTCATTACACCCAAGAACAGGAATACATGACCCGCATATGGACCAAGCACAGGAAGTTGTAAGTGGCTATTTTTTAACACAAATATGACTTGTTCTCATGCATTACATGACTGTACACACACATATGTTTGTTGGTGCCTAATTTGAAATTCCATACACAGAGGAAGTACATTAAGCATGTTGTGAGCGTTATTGGCGAGTCATCACCCTACACACTAAGCTAGCAGCCAAAATCCAAAGACAACCAATCAATAGTGTGGATGTTCCGTCTCAAAGAACGCCACGACTCGTAAGCCTCACTACATTTTTACAAATCCTCCATAACAATTATGCAAATATTCATGTCAACGCTAATCAAAACCATTTCTTTTTTACAGAGTGGACTGTGGACCTGCAGTATGTTACATCATGCGGGCGCACATATTCCATGAAGAACTTGTGGGCAGCCTCACTAGTTCAGAATGGTGTGGACTATGAGATTTGTTAGTGCATAGTTTTTTGAATCATAGGAAATCAGAGCTTCATTAAAACCTATAGGTGGGGGGTGTCCACCTACAAACTAACCAAGACTCGATATGAATGTTAATATGGAATGCGTTAACATTTTGACACAACAACTGATTGTAAAACATTGATACAACATCTGTTAATGGGAAAAACCAGCTGGGAATTTTGAACTACTTTTGGTGTTGTTATGTTTTGCAGATGTGAATGTTCACATTCACTTACGATATCCATACTGCTGTGTTGTTATGAGTGTAATTCATGCGAATGTTTCAACCTGAGTGTTCTATAATACACATACTTCGTGCAGGAGTGTACACTTGGTCTACATGACATAATTACGGATCACTTACACATGTGTGAACATTCACATCTGTTCTTGCTCATAACAGTTGTAAATGTCGTTCATGTCTGCCATATGTGAACATTCAATTATGACATTCATATGCACTAATGTTTACAGATGTGAATGTTCACAGTTGCAACACTACTCTGAATGTATATAGTCACTTATGACATTCGTAATGCTGTGTTGTGATGAGCATAATTTTTGCACTAATGTTTGAAAGATGTGAATGTTCACAGTTGCAACACTGATGTTAATGTTCATACTAACTTATGGTAACAGCTTATATTCATGTCAACATTGACAACAACAAGGTAAAGAAGTTCAACCCATGTACAAGTTTTGACGTAATATGATTCATTTACGTAAATGTGAATATTCACATCATAACTTCTGATTATGTGAATGTTTACATTGATGTAAACATTCATGTCATCTACTTCGATGCTGTTAACAGTAACAAAAATGTGAACATTCCCAACACAGAAATGTTTGAAAGATCAACAATGTGAACATTCACATAATGTGATTATATTACACCAGTGTTAATGTTAACATCATGCATTCATCCAAAACACAACCAACATAAATGTCAGATTGGTACCTTAAAAAAGTGAAAATAAAACATAAATCAAATACTAATGCATTATAATGTTTGCCAACGCAACGTAATCTTATTGCAACCCAATGTTTGCCAACACAACACAATCTTATTTCAAAAATGAATATAAGAATCCAATGTAAAATACAATGTCGAAATGAAAAAAAGGTACATCCTATATCGGCGCCGTGCATGACTTCCGATTATGGCTCCCCAACTTATCACATCTCCCGCACCTTATTTGCTTCAGTTTTTCACCCCTTGATGAGATCCTATTTTTCTTCGGCCTTCCGGGTGGTCTTTTCACAGTTGGCGGGTATATAGTGAAGTCCGTGGGATCAAAAGGCGACTTCTCCACCGATGGTATAGGGAATATGGCTCCCAAATATGCTGCACGATATGTCTCTACATGAAAGTAATGTTCCACACAATCATTGAGATTGTAGCGGCTCTTCTGAATGACAATAACAGCATGGTCACATGGAAATCCATTGATTTGCCATTTAAAGCAAGAACATGTACGCCTCAAAACATCAATCGTAATGTATGGTATCGAATGAACTTCAAACACATCCTCATTGACTTTGCTAACTTGCCAAGCCCTGCTGTCATTGAACGAATCCATAAGCCTTGTTTCAAATGTCGGACAAATAATCTCATTCCATCTGTTTGCTTGGTCACGCTTTGCAGACATTTGCCGCATCAACTGAGTACGAATTGTGTCCACCATTTGAGTGATAGGAAGATTACGTGCTTCTTTAATCCAGTTATTAAATGACTCCGCATTGGATGTCACCTCCCATAACGCATGCCCTCGCACAATATCACAAACATTAACGTTAACAGATGTGAACATTCATAGTACTGACATTAGAATACACTGATGTGAACATTCACATCAGGGTATAATAATTTGACTGTTTACATCTGCTACCAGTTTATAATAATTTGAATGTGAACATTCACATCACTATCATTACCAGATGTGAACATTCACATCATTCACATTGAACATGAAACACAATTTTAAATCGAAAATTCACATCGCTACCATTCTAACATTCACAAAGATAAACACCTTAGGAAACTATTATTACCTGAAGTATGAATTTGCCCAATGCTCAAAAAGCAAGTCCTTGAAAAAATTATGAGCTCATTGTTTACCCTCCTCTTTTAATTTTGCAAGCTTTTCATGGAACCCTACCACAGCTTGGCTCAGAGGCACACCACCCAAACTACTTACTAGGTGATCCCTGAATCCATTATCAATTCCTTTCATCCGGTCTCTTAAATTGCTCTTCAAGTGTTGTAAGCAATAACCGTGATGAGCCGATGGGAACACCTTTGGCATAGCTTCTAGCAGACCAAGATTACGATCTGAAATAAAAGTAATATGTCGTTTACCATCAACAACCTTCCCAAGTTCATGCAAGAACCACGACCAATTCTCCGTAGTCTCTGAATCAACAATCGCAAAGGCAACAGGAAACAGACCTACAACACAACACCAATACACAACTGTTCATAATATTCCAAAGTGCATAGAAAACAGTGTAAACGAAACAGGTCATGTGAATGTTCATATCTACATTGCCGAATTTACTATTGTTATTTTTGGATTCTAGTTCGTAAACATCAACGATGTGAACATTCACATTAACAACCATTAATAATTCATTGCTGATTGTTGAGTCACTGACAATGTTAACATTCACGATCGTTCATTAATGGATCAACGACATTAGTATACACTGTGAATATTCACATCGATGTGTAATAATGTGAATGTTCACATGACTATCATTAGCATACAGATGTAAACCTTCACATCAAGGCATACTAATGTCAATCTTCACATTACTTATAATTTACCAATCACTCTTTTGTCCGCATAATGCCGCTCACAAAGGAATATTGACATGAATAGACAGCTAAAAAAATATACTAACCATTGTTTCCGTCTTTCGCCGTTGCTGCAAGTAGCTGACCTTTGTACTTTCCTTTTAGGAATGTTCCATCGAGGAATAATAAAGGCCGACAAGCATTGAACCCATAAATACACGCAGCGAATGACATAAAGAAGCGACAAAACCGTTGACTACTCGCATCGTAGTCAATATTGACATAACTCCCTGGATTGTACCGCATCACAGCATCCGAATACCACCGCAGCTGGTCAAATGATAACGAGTGCTCTCCATGAATAGTACCCTTTGCTTTCTCCACACCCAACCATACGACATGGTAACTAACATCTAGCCCATAATCCCTCTTCAAAATAGTCACCACATCACACGAAGTCAATGGCTTGTCCCTCAATTTTGATATGGTACTCGACACCAAATCCGAACTAACTCGCGGATTCTTCGATGTTCGGACATCCGTACCACAAGTATGCACGTCACTAAAACTCTTGATGTAGAAAAAATCATTTGCTCGTTGTGCTCTACAATGTATAGCCCACAGCACCTCTCCTCCCGCATCGCGCACACAGCAGTAACTCTTGTTGTCTCGTTCTTCACGTATGTAAACTGAAACCCACATTGGATGGCATACTTACACAAAACGTCACGAAATTCTTGTGCACCTCCAATAAACCGTTGTCCCACATGCGTAATACCATTTGCCCAAGGGGCTGACAACAACACCTTCTCCTTGTGGTGGCAAAATCTCCGTAGTGCATCAACTTCTTCCTCAACCCCCACACGCACCAATCCCAAACTACTTGACTGACCAATATCACTTTTCAACTCAACCACAACTTCTACATGTTGTACCCCCATTGATTTAGCAAGCAATAACATGTTCTGAAATTCTTCCTCATTCTCCAAATCACACCTATTAATCCCAGGTAATTTACAAAACAATGAAATAGAACCAACATACAACTCCCCCAATTTTTCACACAAACAGTCCACCAAACACGAATAACACAATGCGCGGGCAGCATTTATTACAGTGGTACTGCAACCATATGTACACACTAACATCATGAAGCTATCCATCTCCTGTAAAAAGAAAACAAGACAACAATTAACAATAATCCAAACCGATATGAATATTCACATTGCGCGAAAATTAGCAGCATACAAGTACAGTTCAAGTGTTAAATTCAACAACCATCATTAAACAAGATGTGAAAATTCACACCCACAGAAAAGCCTCATTAAGCAAACATCAAAGTAAAAGTGAAAACATCCACATTCTTCACATGATATGAACACGATGTAAACATTTACATTGACACATACTCTGAATTATAGAAGATCGACATTCATCACTAATCTCATGACCTCCCCTCCAAAGGACCACGATGTAAACATTCACATTGATCCATATACTCTCAATTATATCACTCACACAGAGCCTCATTAACAAAACTTAAAGTAAAATGCAAACATCAACATCCTTCACGTAATACTAACACGATGTACACATTCATATTGTTCCACATCGTGAATTATAGAGGATCCACATTCATCACTAATCTGATGACCTCCCCTCCACATGACAACGATGTAAACATTCACATTGATCTATATACTCACAATTATATCACTCATACAGAGCCTCATTAAACAAACATCAAAGTAAAATGCAAACATCCACATGCTTCACGTAATACTAACATGATGTAAACATTCACATTGTTCAATATACTCTAAATTACATCACTCACACAGGGCCTCATTATACATACATCAAAGTAAAAGATCCATCCTACAAATCAAAACAAAAAGTGAACATCTATTCATAACTACAATGATACTAACTTTAATCATCCAATCCTACAGTCGTCCAAAACTCAAAAACAATCGCCGAGGCGCTTATACTCGAAATGACAGAACCGAAAACCTTCAACTTCGTCCTCTTCACTTGAAAATCGCCATACCAGACTAGAACAGCAACAATCAAACCCTAGGACATCAACGCCTCAGAACGATAGCACGACAGCATGCAAGGTAGAAACGTAACGATTTGAATTAGAAATATAGAAACTGCCAAAACTGAATACCGAAATCAGAGGAACGTGTTTTACGTATTAACACAGTGTATATATATATATAAAGGGCATAATAGTCCACGTATAAATATCAAATTTAAAAACTGGACTTTATGGAATAACAAAAAAAGTATATGGGACTCATTGGGATATAATTTTTGTTTGTGGACTTATTGGGATAAAATATCTCTAAATGGGATTTATCAATAAATTTTCCAAAAATAAATAAGGTAAAATACTCATTTCGATATAAAATAAAATAAAATATCATTTTTATATCATTTTTCTATTTAAATGATTAATAAATTTTTGATAAAAATAAATTTAACTATTATGTAAATTAAAATATTAAGAACACCCAATATATTACGTTAAATTTGTAAAATTTATTGTATTTAAAAAAAATTAACAGAGATTAGCATAATTTAACTTTAAAAAAATGAAAATTTGATACAGTTTGGGGTGTGGGTTTGAGTCTCGTCTTAATAATTCGAACTGTTTATATTTTAAGACTAATTAATTACATCATTTTTTTAAAAATTTAAGTCAATCGGATAATAATAACCTTGAATTTAAATTAATTTTGTATGAAAAAAATTATACAAAATTGATTCAAATACTTGATTTTTGTTATCTGATCAAATTAATTTTTAACAAAGATAATATAGTCAACGACTTTAAAATAAGAACAATTGGAATTTTCAAGATATATTTTAAAAGTGAATCCATTTGGGCCGGACTGTCCAGTCCGCTTACGGACCGAAGACAGGCTAATCTCAAAAAATATATATATATATATATATTTACATTCGAGGCCAGAGTGGATTATGCGACACTCAGAGAAGACACAAAATAAAATAAAAAAACAAAATTTGAAAAAGAAAATATATACTTTGAGCTGAGGTTTGGATTGATGATCAATAGGGACCCCAACAGCAGCTCAAGTACATGACTTTCCTCACAGACTCCTCCGACTGCTTTGCCTTCTTCTCTCCCCTCACTTTTCTCGAAACAACGGCGGAGGACCTCAGGCTGTTCTTGCCGTGCTGCTGCATCGACCTTACGGTGTAGTTCCACCTACAGAATCCCTGATCTTTCAGTGCCTCTACTGCTCCAACACTCGCCGCCACTATCCAAGCTCTGCTTGTGGAACTCATCTCTTCTTTCAGAGATTTAAAGTAGCTTTTTGCTATAAAGTAAATGATGGTTATTAAACTATGGAAGTGTTCTATATAAAGCAATGTGTATATATAGATGATGTGAGTGAAAAACCAGAGGCGTGTGGCTCCTTTTACAGGTGGTATTAGACTCGGGAAGCAACTGGTTTTTTTTCTGAGCAAAATTTTAGTCTTCTAATTATTATTATTATTTTTGTCTCAATTTTGCTTATGTAGTTCTAATTTTTATTTATTTTGATATTTAATTTTTTATATTGTATAAATTTAATTTAATTAATAATATTTATTAAAAAATTAAATAAAATTGCAACGACGAAATGATCAATTCAGAAAGGAATGAACAATTTTAAATTAGACTTCAATCTTTAATTCATTTTTTCTCTTAATTTTCATTCAATTTGAAAAATTTTATAATACTCATTCTAAAAAAATTGTGTATCATATACTTGGTTATGAGTACAATAATATGTAGTTAAGACGCATTGTAATTGTGGAATCAATATTTTTTCCTGTTTTGTTTTGGGTAATAGCTCAATACAATGTGGGTTATGTAACCTTGGTTATGATCAATCGCGAGCACGAGTATAAATTTGACTTGACCTGGCTCGGCCCAATTCATGTTGGTTCTCGTGAGTTTTCATCAAAATTCGGATTGGGCCGGCATACAGGTTAGAAAATTAGGTCCAGACCCAGATTCAAGAGATATTTGGGCCTTGGGCAAGCTAATAGGCCTGGGCTCAAGCTTTGGCGGGTTTGATTAATTTTTTTTTTGTCTTTTTTATTTTTTCTATCAAAATTTTATTATTTTTTACTAAAAAAAAACACTAAGCTTTGGGCTGGACAAGTCGGGTTTTGAGTAGGCCTTAAGCGAGCTAACGGCCTGGGGATTCAAAATGATGACTCGGGCTCGGGCTTGGGCTTTGGTTCAAGCCTAAACGGGCTGATCCCACCTCAGGCCACAAGCGGGTTTTGGATCGCCCATTCATGACATTTTTACACTCCTAATTGCGAGCATCTCCAATTGAAAAGGTATTTAGAACATTTTAATTATTTTTTTTCTACCCTCATCAAAAACCAAAGCTCCCACAAAGGCTTATTGTGAGAGAAAAATAAAAAGTTGATTTTTTAATTTTTTTAATTTTTTTTAAAAATTTCTTTTAAAAAATAGAAAAATATTGTAATCTAAAAAAATTTTGAAATTAACTTTTAACGTTATTTTCAAAAATAAGCCAAAATATCATCATTGTAGGTGTGGAGAGACAAAAATCAACACATGTGAAGTAGGGACATCCAATGCTTACATGAAATGAGAATTAAAAGATTAAATTAATTTTATTTGGTAATATTACTTTTTAATTTAAAAGTTAAAAAGTCATTAAAAAATTAAAAAGTCAACCACTTATATTAAAAAGTCAAAAAAAATTTCTCTTTACTTTTTGTATATCTTTTCGTAAAAAATCAAAAAATTAAAAAATCATCCGAAACATAATAATTTTTTTATATCATATTTTAGTCAAAAAGCTAAGGCCTCGTTTGGGAACAGGCTATTTTAATAACTTTTTGACCTTTTACGAAAAGATGTGCAGAAAAATAGAGAGGTGATGTGACAACTTTTAGTAACTTTTTGACTTTTTGACTAAAATAACCACTCCCCAAACGAGGCCTAAGTTACTAAAAAAATATGTTCCCAATCGAGGCCAGTTGTAATGTAATTTGCCAATTTTTTCGGGTATATATGCATCAGGATGAGTTTGGTCTCACGTCCATGTGAGAGATTTGATAAAAATTTTAATAAATTATTTAAAATTTATACTATTTTTTTCCCTTCACTCATCTGTTAAACTAAAAAAAATAAAAAATAAAAGATATAAATCATTTAAAAACTATTTTCAAAAGTTGTAACTAATTTTTTTTTTTAATTTTTAAAATTCTTTCCAATTATTTATCTTTTAAAATACAATTCAAAATTTAAAATTCATTTAAAAACTAAACAAAGCGCAATTCTTTATTACTATTGGTGGTGTGGTGGTCCCACGATCCATTATTTTTCTCTCCTACTTGTTTTCATTGACAGATTCAATGCACTGCACTTGCAGATCAGGATTCAGGACAACTAGGGATAAACACAAATAAATATCACACTATTTATTTGTACTGTTATATAAAATAAAAATTTATATAATAAAGTAGGATGATTTTTAAATTTATTTCACACACATTTTTCATATTAGGACATTGTAGACAATTCATTTTTAACCGTCTCCAAGACTTGGATTTTATCGTTTATGTACTCGATGATTATGATTGCATGTGTTCATTTTGGTGCCCGAAGTCCTCAGCGGAATTCCTTGTCTCTAAGCCTTCAAACCTTATCCATTTTGTGCCATGTTTTGGACCAAAACTTTCAAGCCTGCAACTCGTGGTGGCCAGCCGACCACTGTTTGAGGCTACCGGCCACCAATCGTGCCTTGCCGGCCACCCTTGTGCCTTGCCGGCCAATAGTGTGGCCTACCGGCCACCAGTACCCTTTTTGCAGATATTTTGTTAACAATTGTTCCAGCTGTTGGCACAATTGGTTTCATCTCCCTACACATATATAGAGGGATATAGCTCAGCCAAATTCATGTTCTTCTATATATTTGGGGTCTCCTTTCCATTTTTGAGGGTTAGAAATTTAAGAACAAAAATCTCTCTCTCTCTCTCTCTCTCTCTTGCAATTTTGTGCATATATACACTACACTTTTGCCTATACCTTCTTAACCAAAGTTGATAATCTTTCAGGTGAGATTCCTTGAAGCCTTCTTGGAGCTCTTGAATTGTTGCCTAAAGTTGATCTTTACTTCAAGAGGTATACTACTTACCTTTTAAGCTTGCTTTGTATACTTGTTTTTCTATCTATTCCTACAGCTTTTGGGCTGTTTTTGGGCCATAAAAAACTCTATTTTTGTGAGCTAAAATTGGTGTTTTAGGCCATTTAGGGTTAGGGAGGAATCTCACCCTTCTTTATTCCTTGCTTGTAAGGCTTTTCTACCTTTGTTTCCTACCTTCAAACTATCTTTCTTTGGTCTTTTGAGCATTGAATTTCAAAGTATTTTCAGTGATAAAAATCATGTTTTAAAGTCTAAAATTGGAGGGGTTAGTCTCCACTCCTTATGTCTTGTTTGCTAGCCTAATTATCTGTATATGTTAGCTTATTTTTCTAGCCTTTTGTAGCTTAATTTCAGCATATTTTAGACTCTATTTTAGACTGTTTTGCCTCTATTTTTGGCTAGTTTTTGCATTTGAGTCTTGTTTTGCATGCCTTTAGTGTAATAGTCCCCACAAGCTTGGTGTTTTAGGCCTTTAGACACCCATTGTTTGAGTTGATTGCATATTTTAGTGCTTTTCTCACTTCATTTCAGCACTTATAATTTCTACAATCTCCCTCATTTCTTCACTATTTATTTGCTTTGAGGGTTGTTTCAACCTTAGGATAGCTTAAGCTTGAGATTGAGATTCATTGCTTAATGGTTTAATCCTCTTTTGGGGGCACATTACCAATGGCATAGCACCTCTCTCTTGCCTTAAATTACCTCTTGTTTGACACTTCCTTCTCTTTAAAGGACAATTCACCAATGGACTTAATTGGTTAAGGAATGGTTGATAATCTAAAATGAGTAACTAACAATTTGCAACTAAAATGCTACAGGATAAGAAATTGGTTGTGTTTTGATGTGTTCAATCGGACGTTAATTGAACATAAGAAAAAAATTGGAGCATTTTATACTCAAAGTGATGAAATATGCCAATTTTTCTAAGGTCTTCATTACCCTTGATCATACATGATAGGGTGATGGTTTTTGGTCTTGTTTGTGGATTTATTAAACTTGTACGCCTTGGTTCCTTAGCCATCATGCAATGAAATTGCTTGATTGATGGTTTGAAGACCAAGTATATCACTCCTTTGAGATGTTTTGATGATAAGGAGGGATACTCAACATAAACAACCTGTGAGAATACCCTCTCTTTGCCCTGTTTACTCTCTCTGTTGCAGCAAAAATGGCCTGTCATTAGTGGCCGGCCGACCATTACTATTGACCGGCAGGCCACCAATGTTGGACGGCAACCCCTCAATGGTGGCCAGCCAGCCACTACTTCTGGCCTGCCGGCCACCAGTGAATTTTGGGTAGTGTGCTGCGAAGCATGGCAGAGTTGATCTGGAGAAAGAAAACAGTGCAAAGGTTATGCAAACAAAGGCTTTCAAGAGTAAACAACGAATGTTCTTCTGGTGAAAACTGAGCATGCATGGGCCTCTCTCGCTTTTCGGGACTAGTTAACTAGTTAATTCGTTTAATTAGCAATTAAGCATTTATTTGTTCTAGTTAGTTAGTTGTAGCTAATTATGTTGTAATATTTAATTAGTTTAATTAGTTGTAGTTAATAAGTTCGTATTATAATATTTAATTAACTTAGCCTAGTTAAATTCTTAATTAATTAACTTAGATAGTTAGTTAATTATTCGTTCAAGGTTTTGTAATAATTAGCTTAATTAGCTTAGCTTAGTTAGCTAGTTAGCTTTTATTCATTCGGACTTTCTTTTGTGAGAACGTAATGTAATAATGTATATGTATTCCAACCCTACGTCTTTTTTCCTTTTACTTAACCGCTTTTGATGGTTAGATTAGGGGCATCATGTTTCAATTAGCATATCACATGCTTGCATCCATTCATTTTGTATTGCATGCATCGAGACTCGGCGCATCATTCAAACTGCATTGTTGTTTCAATACTTTGATGAATACGTGTTTAAAATGCATGTTATCAAATTGTTGCAAATAACATGTTAAGTAGCTGAGCTTATTTCGTTGCATATTGCATGTGTTGCATTAGACATTTTGTATAGTTAGGAATCATGCATTGTTTTTCAAACTCTGTTTTATTTCTCTTAACTTGGAGTACTAAGTGAGTTTTTAGTGCTTTAGCATACTTGCATGAATGTGAGTGATTGCCATGATTAGTATACTTGCTATGAGGCTAAATGCTTACGTGTTAAACTGTTTGAGTGTCTATGGATGAAGGCTTATTGTTTGAATCGGAATGATTCGATAAATGTATGTTTAAGCCCACTTGAGGTGGCAAATTCAAATCCTTTTAAAAAAGCAAACATGAAATTAAATTGTTCCAATTCAGGCAAACTAGTCTATACCTTGTTGTAGACCACCCCAAGAACTCCCCTGCTCCGCGCTACAAGGGCGCGGAATCATTTTGTTCTTTAGGCTACTACAAGTTCGGACTCGTGTCACGGTTCTGAATCTAATCTCACAAAGTACAATGTGAGATCGATAAATCACCAAAGAGTCCAAATTCGGCAAATCGTTTTGGAAAGATGAGTTTTATAAAGAAGTGCCAAACATGGATTGCTTTGCCAGATATAGAGTCGTCACCTAAATGTTTTGTTTTTGAAAAATTTAGGAAACCTTGACTTGTGCCTAAGGCCACGTGTCCGTCATCACCAAAGTTGCCTCGGCTCGGGAACTTGGGTACGAGAGGGGAAGGTCATGCAATGAGCACCCCCGCTCGCCCGATCAAAAGATCGACATTTACTAATCATGATATTTTGTTTTTGAAAACACATGTGTTCTTATTTCGTTTATTAAACTAGAATTACTATGTGATGCTCACAGCATACAAGTATAGACTAGATTGCCTGAGTTGGAACAAAACATTGCATGTTCATTTGTGAAAATGATTTGAAAGTTTGCTACTCACAAGTAAGTTAAGACGAGGATTTGATGAATTGTTCCAATTCAAGCAATCTAACCTTCACCCACAGACATTCAGGCAGTTAATCAAATAAGCAGATAGCCTCACGGCAAACATACTTATATGGCAACACTAATACACATGCAGTATGCTAAAGCGTAAACACTCACAATGTATTCCGAGCCAAAACAGAGAACTAGTTAGAAATCATGCATGATCTGAGTTCATGTTAAGATGGCTAATGCAACACATGCGAAAATGCAACTCAGATAGGCCCGGCTATTCTAAGATGTCATGTGAAATGCAACTTGATAACATGCTGTTGAACATGTATTCAAGTAAATGTATTGAAATACAATGCAGTGGCCCGGTGCATGCAATACAGATGAATGAATGCACGCATGCAAAGCATAAGGATGCTAATCAAAATATGCCCTAAAACTAACCATCGTAAGCGGTTGAGTAAAAGGGAGAAAGAAATGGGGGTTGAAAGACATGCATCACACACACGTACGCTTATTACAACAGTTAGCCCTCTCGATGGAGGGTCCGAATAAGAAGCTAACTAGCTAACCTAAGCTAATTAAACTAATTATTACAAGACAGAATTAATTAACTAATCCTAGTTAACTAATTAGTTATTACAACACAAATTGAATAGCTAAGCACATTGGCTAATTAAGTACAAAACCAAAGCGTAAACTAGCTAAGCAAATTAGCTAAGTAAAGTAGTAAAACAGGAGCCTCAAAGGGAGAAGAGTGTATGCATGCTCGGTCGCCTCGTTCGGAAATCCGTCGCGATGCCCCAACTTGCCTCTGTTTGCAATTGGCCTCAGAACATGGCACAAAGCTCCACAAAGCTTCAATTCCACTATGGGAACCTGTAGGGACCTGGCCGACCAGTTGTTGATGTTGGCAGCCACTGGCCGACCACTTTCTATTGCTGCAGACCAAAAAAAGTGGTCGGCCAGCTAGTTTTTCTGGTTGGCCGACCACTTTTTGCTACACTTTTCCAATTTGTTGCAACAGAGAGCAAGAAAGGGCATGTCAATGTATTTGCAAGATATGTGTATACAACCACCCTCCCTATCATTTCATAAGCTCAAGGGAGTGTGGTTCTCGACCCTCGGGCCACCAATCATACATCTTGATGCATGATGGCCGAGAAGCCAAATTGCACAATTCAATGTAAAACGAATGCACAAATAAACATATAAAGCCTTGACCTCTATCATGTATGATCAAGGGGGTCGGCGACCGAGAATTGAGGCACGTTTCATCACTTCAAGTATGAAACGTCCCTCGTTTCTCGTGTTTGGACTAATACCCTATCCAAACACATGCAAAGCAACTCAAGCATGTAAACATGCAATGCAACTTAAGCATGCAAACATGCAATGCAAGGCATGCAAAACACAATGCAACTACATGGCATACACAATGCAAAGAACAACATAACATACACAATGCAATGTGACATGATCAACTTAACAAAGCTAATGACATGCAAACAATGCTAATGCATGCATACATAATGCAAGGCAACATAAGCATGCAACAACATGATGCAATGTAACAACATTCACATAACATGCTCGATGGACTTAAACCAAAATGGACAGACCTCAGTCATGCCCAAATCAGTGGCCATAATGCTAAAATGAAGGCATGAAATGCAAAACAAAGCATGCACATGCATTGGCCCATCAACTAGGCCTAAGAGCAAAACTCTCAAGAGTGCTCAAGGAGTAACAAATGTGGAAGTGTAACAACACTATAAGCTCTGAAATAAGATATGAAATGATGCCAAATCATTCAAACAACACAAGTAAAGCATGCTATGGTCCTTAAAGCATGAAGCTAGTAAAGAGGACTATAAAGGGGGCATGCAATACATGGCACAAACGCATGAACCAATCATGGACAGAGCTCAAATAGGTCTAAACAAAGACCAAAATATGTTGAGATGGGAGCTCAAGGACCTAGGCAAGATGGCATACATGCTAGGCCACAAATAAGGCAACAATGCACAACTCTTAAACCACAATTAGAGAGTGATATGCATGAGAATATGACAATGTTACATGCTTTGAAATCAAGTATTAAATGATGCCAAATCATCCAAATAGCTCAAAGATAGCATACATGAGGCATCAAAACACAAGGCTAGTAAGGCCAAGTGCACTACAGCTATGTAATTCATGAAGCATATGGAAAATACAACCCAAAATAGTCCTAGAGCATGTCAAAATGATGCTAAAACATGTATGGAAGGAAGCCAAAATAAGCTAACATGAAGGGCCAAAACATGGATCATGCAAGGGCAATATGGGAGGATTACACTACACCTACCAAGACCAAGCATGGGATGGCTTCGCCAACAAAAATCAGAGTTATATCATGGCAAAATAACCCCAAAAACACACTAAAATGATAGCTCGCAAGCTTAGGCATGAAGGCATACACAATGGCTCACGTTTAAGGCATAAAGGACCAACCCTCCAATGCATTGAATAAGTGAAAGATGCAAGTGTGTGGCCACACTACATGGACTGAAATCACATTTTAAATGATGCCAAATCATGGAAAGAGGCCAAGCAATGCATGCTAGTGGACTTGATACACAAAGCTAACAAGCTAGAATGCATTATAGCTATACAAAGCATGGCATGCATGACCAAAACAACAAAAATCAGAGCTTAAGCATGCAAAAACATGGACAAAAGCTTCTTAAAGTTAAGTCAAAAGCATGCTAGAATGATAGCTGAAAGCAAGATGCATGTTAGGTTAATTCATGGAATTGCACTGCAAGCGCATGGAGCATGCAAGGGGCCATCAAACCAAACCTTAACAGAGGTATATCATGGTAAAACAACACCAAGAACATGCTGAGATGGACTCAAAAAAAGCTAGAAAGACATGCTACTTCATGAAGCATACAAGACTAGTTTGTCAGAAATACACTACAAGTGTATAAGGCATGCAAGGGATGACAAAACCAAGTAAAAACTATAGCGATCCCGGTTTTTTCTTCCTTATTTACTGTATTCCGAACTCGGTTCCGTTGATAGTTGTTGCCGTCTGTATTTCTTTCCGTCCTTTAATGCTTTGGATTGGAGTTTAGAAATGTCTTAGGCGTGTTTCGAACAGGTTGGTTGAGCTTTAGCCCCATTTCTTGTTGCCCAGATTTTTGGTGGTCCGCTCGAGCGGATCCTTGCGCACTCGAGCGGAGTTTGCACATTTTCAGCATCTTGTGCGTCTGCAAAAGTACTGCAGGTTTGTTTTTCACACTCCAGCGGAATTCCTTACGCTCGAGTGGGTCGTGCTCGAGCAGGTATCCTTGCGCTCAAGCGGGTCCAATTTTTGTGCTTGACGCTCAAGCGTCCTATTCTCCGCTCGAGCGGGTCATACGTATATCAGTTGGCAGCTGTGTCATTTTAGATCACTTTTTCAACTCTCACTCTCTCTCTTACTTTTCAAAATCTATTTTGAGAGCTTCTCTCACTACATTTCACCTTCTCTATAAGGTTTGATCTAGTTTGAGTGATCTTCTACCTTAGTTCCTTTGCAAATAGTGTAGAGCTTGGCTTGGGCTACCTATCAATCCGAAAATCTTGGGATTTGGAGCACTTTCGATTTTCTTCACCTTCTCTTTTGGGCTCCGAATTTGAGGTAGGGATAACTACTCATATTTATGATTTTTGACATAAACTTGTTGTCATTTTGATGTAATGTTAAAGTTGGGTAATTGTGGGTGTTAGGGTTTCAAATATGAAAAGAGGGGTTTTGGTTCTTTTGGCCAATACATGTGTATTTGGGCTCTAAAATGAGATTATGGATGTTTAATGATAATATTTGAACCTTTGGGTCAATTTTGAAAAAAGGGAAAAAAACACCATAGTTGGGTTTTATTGGGTCATTAGTGTAATTAATGACTTTTATTGTGAAATTGGGAAGTTATGAGAAAGAATGGTGGAGTTGGATTGATTAATTGCTCACTTTTGAGAATATTGATAATTTATCTGTTGATCCATTTATTATTTGTTTAGAAATAATTGCTTTGGGTTATCGGTGAAGGATAGTCTTGATTGTTGTAGACACTGTATGTTGATTAGGGAAAACTGAAACTAATCACGTTGAATATGTCATTAAATATGGCGGTTGGAATAATACATCGAATATGTGTATTGATTGATCCTGTATATGATACATGTTTATATACATTGCATTGTGTGGGAAGAGATAGGGGATGTACTCCACGGTTTGGGAGGAGATAGGGAATGGACTCCTAAATCGGATGTTATTTGGGAGGAGATAGGGGATGGACTCCATTAATACAGCGAATCTGTGTATCATTTATGAAGTATGGAAGTGTTTGAATATGGCATTGATACAGCAAATATGTGCATCTATTGTGAAGTATGGAAGTGTTTTGTTATGAGTTATAATCTCATTTAAATTGTTGATATTGGAAAAGTTTTTAAAATGAGCCGTAGTCTCATGGGAATTGTTTGGCCAGGTTCTGAGCCATGTTTATAAATCGAAATTGTTAAGTAAAGGAAAATGGAATGAAGCATGAACATTTGTGTCATGGAACTGAAATGTGTTATGTGTTGATTTATATGAGTTAAACATTTATTGAATGCTCATGTTTTAGTCATTGCCCATATTATGTTTAGCATATCTCTACTGGGCGTTGGCTCACCCTATATAGGACATCATTTTCAGGTGCAGGTGATATGCCACCTCCAAGGACTTAGCTTGGGAGGTTTTAGAAGCTGAAGGCTTACTTTTGTAATTATTTTGTGTATTACATGTAATTCAAGCCAAGGGCTTATTTTGTGTTTTGAGTTAGTACTCTCTTTTGTAACCAAGTGTTGGCTTGGAAAGTTGAAAGCCTGTAGGGCATTTACTTTTGTTGTCAACATGTAATACTTTTGGATCAAATACTCTGATGAATGGAAATATGTTTATTTCTCTTATGTTTATGGATGTCACGAATGTATGATTTATGGGTTTATTTTGAGGGCGTTACAAAACAGTGGTATGCCATGCTAAAATAAGGCCTAAAATAGGCTGAGATGTGGCCAACACAAGCTTAACAAACATGGTCAAACATGAGGCTAATATAGCAAGCATTCAAGAACACAAGGAGAGGGGATGACCCTCTCCTATTTGGAAGCTCAAAACACCATTTCCACCACTGAAATTCCTCTGGAATTCAGTGGTAGAAAGGTCATGCAAAGGCTAAAACAAGAGCCAAAAGGGATGGCTCAAAACAAGGCCTAACAAGGCTTAAGAGGGGGTAGACCACCCCCAACACAAAAGTGACCTTAAACAAACATTTAAAGCATGCAAAAATAGAACTTTTTGTAGTTAAAAGTTAAGCTTAAATCAGCATGCAAATAGGTCCAAAAGCTTAAGCAAAGATAAGGGTTTTAAGGGTTAGAAACTCACCCTTGATGAACACCTTCAAGGCTGCAACTCCAGCAACTTCTTTGAGCTCAAACCAGTCCAAAAACTCCAAAACAAACCTCAAAGTGCCTCAGCAACAAAAGGATGGTGTTTGAGTGTGTGTTTGTGTGTTAAAGTGTGATAAAACTACACTTTTAAGGCACAAAAATGAAGCAAAGGGGAAGATAGAGACAAAGATGTATCTATATCTCTCAAGCACAAAAATCTGAACCTAGAGGAGAAGGGGAGAGGTTCTCTCTTATAGAGAACAAGCAACAAGCTTGTTGGACAAGCTTTGGCCTCAAAGCCATCCCTCCATACATGTGTATGAAGGATGGCTTCTGTGCCTTCCAGCTGGCACAGCTGGTTTAAAAATATCTCCAAAAAGGTGATGAAAAGCAGCCGACCACTTGAAGTGGTTGGCCGACCACCACAAGTGGTCTCCCAAGAAGAAAACTAGTCGGCTATGGGTAGGAGAAGTCTACACACTGAAAGCAAGCCAATAGTGTGGTGGCCGACCAGAAAAGGTAGTCCAAAGACCAAGAACACCAGTTGGCCGACCAGAAAATTGGCTGGAGGGAGGAAAGTGGTCTCCAAGGGGAAGAACTGGTCTCCCACCCTTGTACCACCTTCCAAACGAGGAAAACAAGGTTTGTACTAAAAACAAACCAAAAAGAATGCAAGATGAAAGTTCGGAAGGCAAAGCGCGCAACCGGAAGCCTCGAAAACTAGTCTACCGGCATCAAAAGTGGTCTATGACCACAAAAGTGGTCTCTCAGACCACAGTGTCCCTCTAGGTAGAGGCAACAAGGCATGGTTCAAAAACCAAGTCAAACGGAGAACGTTAAGCGGTCCCGAGACAAGGCGCGCGGCCGAAGGCTTCGAAAATCAAAAACTGATCTCCAAGCAGGAAAAGTGGTCTACGACCACGAAAAGTGGTCCACTACCACAAAAAGGAGGTCTACAGACCACTCCCTCCCTCTAGGGAAGAGAAAACAAGGTTCGGTCCACAAACCGAGCCAAAGCACAAAGAGTTCAGAGGTTCGAAGGCAAGGTTCTCAGCCGAAACTCCGGAAACTCAAAACGAGCACAAAATGCACAATCACCGAGCGCTCAATCGATGACGTCTGAGTCTTAAGGTCGGTCAAAAATGGGATGTCTACACTTGTGTGCGCACATCACATAGTAATGCTAGCCTAATAACTGGAACAAGAACATATAATGTTGATAAAAATCATATCATGATTAGTAGAGGCTGATCTTTGATCAGGCGAGCGGAGGTGCTCAATCCATGACCTTCCTCTCTCGTACCTAAGTTCCTGAGCCGAGACAATCTTGGTGATGACAGACACGTGGCCTTTGGCACGAGTCATGGGTTTCCTAAATTTTTCCAAAATAAAATATTTTAGTGGCAACTCTGTATCTGGAAAAGCAGTCCATTTTTGGCAATTTGATTCAAAATCAATTTTCCAAAAGATTTGCCGAATTTAGACTCTTTGGTGTTTATCAATTTCACATTGCACTTGTGAGATTAGATTCAAAACTGCAGGAGTCCGAACTATAGGGTTTCCTTCGAGTTTCCAAAAGCGGGCGCAAAAAAGTCGAGCTACAGTTTATGGCGACTCTACTGGAGATTTAGAGAACTTGACTCGAACTTCATGATATGACTTTTTATCTACACTTATGTGTTTCTTTGCATTACATTTGCATTAGTGCACCTAAGTCACTATGTTTTCCATTTGCTATTCCTGGACGGTTTGCCGAAGGCTTTCTTGGAAAAGCTTGCCAAAAGGCTGACCGGTCGCGGGCTCTGCCATGATGGGAACACAACCCTTGGATCTGGACTACTGTTGTACCGTTTGATCCTCTTTTCACTTCTCGGTGTTAGATGTGAGAGGTATATTAGGTAGTCTTACTGAGGTACCCTTTTTGACCAATCGGCCTAGTTGCATATCGAAAGCCATTGAGACTGTTCCAAACTAGGATAGGTTGCTTACCTGAATGCAAGACTGTTCCAAACTCACTCTTGGCCATTTCAATTCCCTATCTATTCCATGCAAATGTGGTGTCCATGATGCAAAAATGACAACACATTTTTCATAAAAATTCGTGAGTTTTTAATCCAATCATGGCTTTTTACAAAAAAAGGATTACAAGTTTTAAAAGCAAAACAAAAATTCCTAAAGCTATACATGTGCTAATGCTACTAACAAAAAGAAACTAAGAAAAGTACAAATAAATCAGTGCCAGTCATCTCAGGCTCGAAAGGCCCTCTTCGTTCTCTTCCTGGGGAGAGACTCGGAGTTGTCTCCATCAGCGCTACTATCTAAAGCAGACCCTGAACCGGAGCCAGAACCTGAATCATTGCCGCTCTCTGCTCCAGAGCCTGACTCAACATTATCTCCACTCTCAGATCTCGAGTCACCATCAGCTCCACCCTCAGAGGACTCAGACTGCGGAATCACTGCCTCCCCGGAGTCACTGGTCTCAACATCATTGTCACTCAACACTGGCTCTAAAGGGCTCCTCCGGCCTCGACCATAACACTCCTCTGGCTGCGTGTTAGGGCTTATCTCTCCCTCCCCTCTACTGCTGGAGGAGGTGGTGATGGTGCAGGCGCAGTCGCCATCGCTAGTGCTCTCGGTATAGCTGGGACTTGAAAAGATATAGTATTGACGTATCAGATACAACGTATAATTGCAAATGTAGTATGATGAAAGTGGTGGAATGCAATACAGTACAGTATGTCAGTGTAGCATAGCAGCGTGATGTGACAAGGGGAAAAATGCATGCCATGAGATGGGTATCACTGCTTCAGTAAGAATGATGTGCACAAAAGTGTGGATAATGTTGAAATGTGGATAGAGAATAGGGGAAGAACACCTGAATGCCATGGAGACTGAGCAATGCCTCCCTTCTCAAAATCATGCTCTTGAACGAAGCTACTAGCTCGAGCAGTCCCTCAGTGTACCCTGGGGGTGCTTGCAAATGTATTGGGAATGATTAGTATCCGGAAGGAACAAATATCGGGAAGGAAATAGAAAGCTGAAGAAAATGTGGTACATACTAGAGGTGCGTCGTGAGCTCGAACGTATATATGCCCGGTCTTTACTGGCCTGATCGAAATTTGATAAGACGTCCCGGCTAGCCTCCAGCATATTAGCATGGTCAGGATCTCTAGCCAATTGGTAGCCTGTCCAGCGGGAGAGGCCCCTCTAGTCCTGGTCCTCGTCCCCCGAGTCCTACCTGCCAAAGGGGCACCTGCTGCTCTGCCTGCATGAGCACCCGTCAAGGGAGGCATAAGATGTGTCTGAATGAATGTCAAATAATCTCCCTCCCTGCGGAAGTAGTCAACATCCAAGCCCTCCGTGAATTGGATCAACTCCTGAAAGGAGAGGCTCTCCGTAGCCCTCATAGATGCTAGAGAAGGCATGGGAACTACTAGCTCATGCAAACCCATGGTCTGACGCATGAACCACTCGCCTAGAAACCAAGCTCAACAAACTGGGCCCTCTAGAAGAAGGCGAAAATGGGATGCCCCCAGCACCGATATCGTCTCGACTCTAGCGCAGATCATCGCCTAAGGTCAGCTAAGCGTCTCGCAAATGTAAGATATACAAATTGTTAGTCGTTGTCAGTTGTTGATAAAGCAAAAATAACTGTGAGTTTTGGGTTACCTCTGCCACAGTCACTGCGTCGAAGTACCGACGGAAGAATGTGAAAGTCTCTTGAGTCCTCCGCTGGCATCTGTCGTCGTACCGATGATAGTACGGCACAACGGGGGGCATCTCCACATTTGGCTTCGGAGCGAGGGTTGGGAAATATACATATACCCAAAGCTACAAGGAAAAGACAACAATGAGTATACAGAGAATATAGATAGAAAGAATGCAGAAAGCAGAATGTGTATACAGTGTACAAAAAGTACAAGAAAAGAAAGTACAAATGTAGAATGCAGAAAGCAGAATGTGTATATAGTGTACACAAATGCAGATGCAGAAAGAAGAATGTGTAGTACAATGTACAGAGAGTACAGATACAGAGAATGTAAAATGTGCAATGCAGAAAGTGCAGTGTATAAATGTAAACAATGCAGTATGCAGTGTATAGAAAGTGCAAAGCAGAAAGCACAGAAATGGAAGATAGAAAATGTAAAGCAGAGATGTAAAGCGTACTTCTCAGGCTCTCCAATAGCCTCCAACCCTGTCTGGCCTCCTGCGGGATGTCGAGCTCATATAGCCATATAGTGTGGCTAGGCCAGCTCCTTTTCAATCATAGAGCCGGACATAAGGTAAGTCCACCAGGGCGCTCAGAGATACAGCCCTATGGTGTTCCACCTATTCGCAAACAATATGGTATCGAAAAGGAACATCAAAAAGCCCCGAGCATAATGCTTGGTGAACCAGCTATATTGTACCATCGTTGGTCGGAAGAAAGGTGGGCATGCTTCCAGTAAGTATAGCTAGGTGGCCTCTTACCTGCCCATGTCCATATCGTAAGGGATCGGATTACCCCCTACTTCTACGCTCTTGAGCATGGCGAAGTTGTAGGGAGTCATCATCATCTCCCCTGCTGTGGAGAAATGGAAGGAGTTTGTGGTATCCTACCACCGCTCCACTAATGTACCAAGAAGCGGTCGACTCACGATATGGTGCGATAGCCCCATGCAAAATAAGCCGAAGCCGACCTCATCAATAACGTAGTGGACACCGGCAGGGAGCTCCATATACTAGTCCCTCGCGAACGTGGCTTCGTAGCCCCTAATGGAGCGAGAGCCCGCCTCGATCAAAACAACAATATACATTGATATGAGAATAGGCAGATGAAAGGCAGTGTAAGAAATACAGTATAAGAGTGTGATTAAGGCAAGAAATGCAGTAAGAGGCAAGAAATGCAATGTAACTATGCAGTTAAAGCAAGGGATATAATCAAAGCAAGAAATAAGCATGAGCATATAGTGTATACCTCGATGGTGCCGTGAGACAAATGAGAGTCCAGCTCCCGTAGCAAGAGGTCCTCTGGTGTGCGTCGCGCAAACTCTCTGAAGTGCCTGATACCCCCAGGTGGTAGCACATGTGTCCAAGGATGGTATGTCACCGGATTAAAGGGGCGTACTCCCAGCAGTAATATCTTGGGCTCAGGCTCAGCCTCCATTTTTGTTGGATGTGGAATCTCGAACGGAGCTCTGTCATGGGGTAGATCATCCGCCATCTGGAAAGAAGATGAGAAAGTGGTCGAAAAATGAAGAAAAATAGAGAAAAAAAAAAGAAAAACTTGGAAAAAGTCAACCCTAGGATATAGAAAGTGGAAGAAAAGTCAAAGCCTGGGAAAAGGCACAAAACCTGAGAGAAACTCAAGGGGAACAAGCCTCAAATGGTGAAACTCCAAGAAAAAACACCGAAATCAAATTTCAATCATTTCAAAACGGAGTAAATACAGAGGCTTTAGTGAATAAACTTCACGTGAGGTGTTAGAAAATGCGTAGAAAGCGCGGATCTAGAGAGAACGAGCACCTAGAGAGAGAAAGGGAACAATTTCAGGCATGGGGTAATGAGGAAATGAAGCCCCATGCCTTATACTTAAAGACCCGAGGCAAAAAGACAAAATTGCCCCAAATCTGCCATGAGTGGTCGGCAGGCCACATTGGTGGCCGGTAGGCCACTTTTGTGGCCGGCAATAGTTATTGAAGGGCGACAGGTGGCTGGTAACCCTCTCTACTGGCCAGCAGGTGCCACACTACTTCCCTCTGAGTCCTAATGTTGTTTTGTGTCCTTAGTTTCCAAGAATTGAAGGGATTGTTCACTGTTAAGTTCAAATTGTCTCCACGGAAGCTCAGAACTGTGTTTTCGATGCACAATGTTCGTAACTTGTCAACAATAACGAGGTGTATCCTTTAAACATATGGTAACTCTTTCGAGAGGTAAATCAGAAATTGCTACTAAATTTGTTTTTGTCAAATTATGCTTTTGTACCTGTGTTTTACATTGTTGCATAGAATATGCATTTCATTTCGCTTCCTTGCATAAGATACGCATTTCATTGGTATTGCATGCACATCTTGCATCATGTTATGAGTTACGCATAGAATATGCTATCGCTTTTGTTTCACTCATAGAATATGTTTCTGCTTTTGTTTCTCGCATAGAACATGTTGTTTGTCCTGCAAAGAACATGCATTCTTATTATATCACACTTGTTAAGTTTCTTTCTTACACATGCATGATATTGTATGTACGGTTCATTCAAAGGAGTTCCAGTTAAATCATTCGTGCCACATTCAGATCACATCCGTTTTCACTCGGTTAAAAACATTTGTGTGCACCGGGTGTTCACACCACCCTTTCTCCTCTCGCGTGCAATGCGTTAGGATTCAAATCGGTTAAAAATATTTGGGTGCACCTGTTGTTCACACCACCCTTCCTCCTCTCGCGTGTGACGCGTTAGGATTGCAAATCGGTTAAAAACATTCGGGGGCGGCCGGTGTTCACACCACCCTTCTTCCTCTTGTATGTGACGTGTTACGATTGCAAATCGGTTAAAAACATTCGGGTGCACCCGGTGTTCACACCACCCTTCCTCCTCTCACGTGTGACGCGTTAGGATTGCAAATCGGTTAAAAACATTCGAATGTGCCCGATGTTCACACCACCCTTCCTCCTCTCACGTGCAACGCGTTCAAATCGATTAAAAATATTCAGGTGCACCCGATGTTCACACCACCATTCCTCATCTCGCGTGCAACGCGTTAGGATTGAAAATCGGTTAAAAACATTCGAGTGCACCCGGTGTTCACACCACTCTTCCTCCCCTCGCGTGCAACATATTAGGATTTCAAATTGGTTAAAAACATTCGGGTGTGCCCAGTGTTCACAGTACTCTTCCTTCTTTCGCTTGTGACACATTAGGATTTTCAATCAGTACCGGTGTTCACACCACCCTTTTCTCCTCATGCATGCAACACATTAGGATCTCGATTGAGACCTTGGGTGCGTTCGACGGTTACGTTGCCCTTCGCCTTTTCTCCGTGACACATAGTTAAGCTTGCATAATTTTCTTCCATCCTTTATGCATGAAATGTGATTTGGCTCGTAATTCTCATAATTCCCACGCGAGGTTTGTTTACTTACTACTTTTCATGATTGGAACTGTTGTGCCTCGTTTCGATTTGTTTAAATGTGGCATTTTCTTTGCATTGAATTTGCACTCAAATGTTGCATTGAACAGCCTCATTGCATGATCATAAGTTATGTTCTTGCATGCATATCATTTGCATCACCCCAGAACTATGCTAGTTTGATTCCTTGCAAAGGGATGCGTAGGCAGCCTACAGGCACAACCACTTATTTTCTTTCTTATTTGTTTGTCCAAGTCTTTCGGCCTTGTCAAAATGGGTCGTCTCTGGGCTTTGACATTCACTCACTTCATTTCATGACTTCCGAGTTCTGTCAAAGAGGGGCAACCATAGACACTCCATTTTTGACCGTCTCCAAGATTTGGACATCATCGCTTGTGCACTCGATGATTATGATTGCATGTACTCATTTTGGTGCCCAAAGTCCTCGGCGAAATACCTTGTCTTTGAGCCTTCAAACCCTATCCATTCTGTGCCCTGCTTTGGACCAAAACCTTCAAGCCTGCAACCCTTGGTGGCCAGCCAGCCACTGTTTGAGGTTTTCGGCCACCAATTATGCCTTGCCGGCCACCCTTGTGCCAAGCTAGCCAATAGTGCGGCACAATTGGTTTTATCTCCCTACACATGTATGGAGGGATTTAGCTCAGCCAAATTCATGTTTTTCTATATATATGGAGTCTCCTCCCTAATTTTTTAGGGTTAGAAATTTTGGAACAAATCTCTCTCTCTCTCTCTCTCTCTCTCTCTCTCTCTCTCTCTCTCTTGCAAATTTGTGCATATTAGCCTATATACACTACACTTTTGCCTACACCTCCTTAACCAAAGTTGATTATCTTTGAGCTGAGGTTCCTTGAAGCCTTCTTGGTGCTCTTGAAGGTGGTTTTGGCTTGAATTGTTGCCTAAGTTGATCTTTACTTTAAGTGGTATACTACTTCCCTTTTAGGCTTGCTTCGTATACTTATTTTTCTATCTATTCCGGCTATTTTTGGGCTGTTTTCGGGCCATAAAAAACTGTATTTGTGTGGGCAGAAATTGGTGTTTTAGGCCATTTAAGGTTAGTGGTATCTCACCCTTCTTTATTCCTTGCTTGTAAGGCTTTTCCACCTTTGTTTGCCACCTTCAAACTATCATTTTTTCGGCTTTTGAGCACTAAATTTCAGAGCATTTTCAGTGATAAAAATCATGTTTTGAAGTCCGAAATTGGAGGGGTTAGCCTCCCCTCCTTGTGTCTTATTTACTAGCCAAGTTAACCCTATATGTTAGCTTATTTTTCTAGCCTTTTGTAGCTTAATTCTAGCATGTTTTAGGCTCAATTTTAGACTTTATTGCCTCTGTTTTTGGCTGGCTTTTGCATTTGAGTCTTGTTTTGCATGCCTCTAGTGTAATAGTCCTCACAAGCTTGGTGTTTTAGGCCTTTAGACACCCCTTGTTTGAGTTGATTGCATGTTTTAGTGCTTTTCTCACTTCATTTCAGCACTTATAATCTCTGCAATCTTCCTCATTTCTTCACTCTTTATTTGCTTTGAGGGTTGTTTCAACCTTAGGATAGCTTAAGCTTGAGATTGAGGTTCATTGCTTAATGGTTTAATCCTCTTTTGGGGGGTTCATTACCAATGGCATGACACCTCTCTCTTGCCTTAAACTACCCCTTGTTTGAGACTTCCTTCTCTTTAGAGAACAACTCAGCAATGGACTTAATTGGTTAAACAATGGTTGGTAATCTAAAATGAGTAACTAACAATTTGCAACTAAAGTGGTGCAAGATAAGAAATTGGTTGTGTTTTGATGTGTTCAATCGGACGTTAATTGTACATAAGAAAAAAATTGGGGCATTTCATACTCAAAGTGATGAAATGTGCCAATTTTTCTAAGGTCTCCATTGCCCTTGATCATTCATGATAGGGTGATGGTTTTTGGTTTTGTTTGTGCATTTATTACACTTGTACACATTGGTTCCTTAGCCATCATGCAATGAAATTGCTTGATTGATGGTTTAAGGACACTTGGTTTTAAGGACCAACTGTATCACTCCTTTGAGATGTTTTGATGATAGAGGGATACTCAATACAAGCAACCTTTAAGAATACCCTCTCTTTCCCTATTTGCTCTCTCTGTTACAGCAAAAATGGCATGTTATCCGTGGCCAGCTACTAGCCAGTAGGCCACCTGTGTTGGACGGCAACCCCTCAATGGTGGCTGGCCGGCCACCCTTTCTAGCCTGCTGGCCCCCAGTGAATTTTGGGCAATGTGCTTGTGAAACATGGCAAAGTTGATCTGGAGAAGGAAAACAGTGCAAGGGTTGTGCAAACAGTGGCTTTCGAGAGCAAACAATGGATGTTCTTCAAGTGAAAACCGAGCATGCATGGGCCTCTCTCGCTTTCCGGGACTAGTTAACTAGTTAATTCGTTTAATTAGCAAATAAGCATTTATTTGTTGTAGTTAGTTAGTTGTAGCTAATTATGTTGTAATATTTAATTAGTTTAATTAGTTTTGGCTAATTAGTTCGTGTTGTAATAGTTAATTAGCTTGGCCTAGTTAAATTCTTAATTAATTAGCTTAGATAGTTAGTTAATTATTCGATCATGGTTTTGTAATAATTAGCTTAATTAGCTTAGCTTAGTTAGCTAGTTAGCTTTTATTCATTCAGACTCTCCTTTATGAGAGCGTAATGTAATAATGTGTATGTCTTCCAACCCTACGTCTTTCTCCCTTTTACTTAACCGATTTTGTTGGTTTGATTAGGGGCATCATGTTTCAATTAGCATATCGCATGCTTGCATCCATTCATTTTGTATTACATGCACCGAGGCTCGGTGCATCATTCAAACTGCATTGTCGTTTCAATACCTCAATGAATACGTGTTTAAAACACATGTTATCAAATTGTTGCAAATAACATGTTAAGTAACCGAACCTATTTCGTTGCATATTGCATGTGTTATATTAGACACCTTGTATAGTTAGGAATCATGCATTTTTTTTTCGAACTCTCTTTTGTTTCTCTTAGCTTGGAGTACTAGGTGGGTTTTTAGTGCTTTAGCATACTTGCATGAGTGTGAGTGATTACCATGATTAGCATGCTTGCCATGAGGCTAAATACTTACGTGTTAAACTGTTTGAGTGCCTATGGATGAAGGCTTGTTGTTTGAATTGGAACGATTCGATAAATGTACGTTTAAGCCCTCTTTGTCAAGTGAAAAATTCGCAAACTTTAAGTCCACTTGAGGTGGCAAATTCAAATCTTTTTTGAAAAGCAAATATGAAATTGAATTGTTCCGATTTAGGCAAACTAGTCTATACCTTGTGTGCGCACATCATATAGTAATGCTAGCCTGATAACCGGAACAAGAACATATAATATTGATAAAAATCATATCATGATTAGTAAAGGCCGATCTTTGATCGGGTGAGCGGGGTTGCTTAATCCATGACCTTCCTCTCTTGTACCTAAGTTCCTTAGCCAAGACAATCTTGGTGATGACGGACATGTGGCCTCTGGCACGAGTCATGGGTTTCCTAAATTTCTCCAAAATAAAAGATTTAGGTGGCGACTCTGTATTTGGCAAAATAGTCCATTTTTGGAAATTTGATTCAAAATCGATTTTCCAAAAGATTTGCTGAATTTGGGCTCTTTGGTGTTTATCAATTTCACATTGCACTTATGAGATTAGATTCAGAACCGCAAGAGCCCGAACTGTAGGGCTTCTTTCGAGTTTTCGAAAGGGAGCGCGAAAAAGTCGAGCTACAGACATTTAGAAGGTTCAAATCTGTTCAAATTACAAAACAACAGATGTGATGTATCCTACTTTCCTGCTTCTCTCTCTTACTTTTTCCTGTTCTCACCCACCCTTCCATGATCCCATGAATAATCCTATGAATGATCCCGTGATCCCACCTTTCTCATTTTCTTTTTATTTTTTATTTTATTTTATTTTCCTTTCTTTTTTATTTTCCTCTCTATATATTTATTTATTTATTTCGTATTCTCCTTTTTGTTCACTTATTTTTATTTACACCGTGCCTTCAGGCACGAGCACGGGCAGACACTAGTAATATTATAATACACACCTTTTAAAAAATATATGTATCAAATAATAGATTCAGAATTCAAATTTTAAAAGAATAAATACATAGGTAACTTCTTAATTTTTAAAATTATTTTACTAATATTAGTATAGTAGACATAGTTTTTTTTAAAATTTTTACGAGTGCAACCACGGCCCCTCCCTCCCAAATCGATCTATGTGTGTGTCATATGCACCATTATTACATATTTTTACAGTATATTACGTATTTTTATAGTAAATATTAGGGTAAAGCACCAATAAATCCCAAATCTAGATCTTGTAGACCATCTAATCCTGCATTTTTTCTTATAGACTAATAAGTCCCCATTTCAATGTAAAAGACCCTTTCGTACATTGTTCCATCATATGGTTTTCAGAAATGTAGGGGTAAGCATGGGGTTTTTTATGAGGTTGATTTTACCAATTTGTCCAAAAGCGTTCTGTATAGCTTTTGGTTTTCCTTCTCAGCCGATCATTCCGAAAGAGATGAAGATAGCAAGGTTTAGAGCTGGCAATGCTACTGCGTTGAATGTTCTTTTAGTGTACACTGTTTTGGTAATGTTAAGTTGGTATTCAACACCTAAGGATTGGCCTAGTGAGAGATTCGGTAGATCATCTTACTGACTTGTATGGTCGGGACATAGTGAGGTTGCACGGGGTTCCAATGTCGATCGTCTCAGATAGAGATCCACGTTTTACTGCTAGGTTGTGGCAGAGTTTGCAGAGTGCTTTGGGCATTAGGTTGACCTTTAGCATGGCTTATCATCCTCAGGCTGACGGGCAGTCCGAGTGTACTATTCAAATCCTTGAGGATATGCTTCGAGGTTGTGTCTTTGACTTTAGTAGGACGTGGGAGAGGCACTTGCCCTTGGTGGAGTTTGCCTATAACAAAAGTTTCCAGTTGAGCACCGGTATGGTACCGTTTGAGGCCTTGTATGGCCGACTAAGTAGGTCTCCAGTTTGTTGGGCCAAGGTGGGTAATGCACCTTTGTTGGGCCTGGAGTTGGTGAGGGAAAGGACGGAGAAAGTTAAGCTTATCTGTAGGAGGCTTGTTACAGCCCAGAGTCGCCAAAAGAGTAATGCCGACCGTAGGAGGAGACCTTTGGCATTTGAGGTCGGTGATCATGTCTTTCTAAAAATATCACTTAGGCGGGGTTTGATGAGGTTTGGGAAGAGTGGGAAGTTGTCCCCTCGGTTTATTGGCCCTTTCGAGATCCTTGAGAGGATTGGCGAGGTTGCCTACCGTCTAGCTTTGCCGCCGCAGTTGTCCAGAGTTCATGACGTGTTTCATGTTAGTATGCTTCGGAAGTACGAGCTAGATCCGTCGCATGTATTGGATTGAACCGACTTAGAGGTAGACGAGGATGCCTCGTATGATGAGAGACCGGTACAGGACTTGGATAGACGGGATCAAGTCTTGCGAGGCAAGACCATTTCGTTGGTAAAAGTTTTGTGAAAACATCACGGAGTGGAAGAAGCCACTTGGGAACGTAAGTTGGATGTCCGTGAGAAATATCTGGATCTATTTGTGGATGTTTGAGCACATGTTGTATATTTTGCTGTGTTGATAAACGTTAAGAGCATTGAATGTGTCTTAAATTGTAAAACATTGTAAATGTTTCGGTTTATGGAAGTATTATGGAACTTGCCTTGAAATGGAAGTTTATTTTAACATTACATATGTTAATTTTGTTTTAGAAATGCAAATATATTATTGGCATTAGATATGTAATTGAATGGTGGAATATGTGTGGAAATTGGTAAATTTAAAGGAGAAGCATGTTGATAATGCATATTGAGTAATATATTGTAATTTGCCTCTTGAAAAGAGATGAGATGACCAGTAATGGGTTAGGTTGTTGAATATTGAGCTATAATATCGTTAAGAACTGAGAAAAACTTGTTTTTGAAAACTTGTATCTAATTTCGGGGACGAAATTCCTTAAGGGAGGGAGCTTATAGCGATCCCGGTTTTCCCTTCCTTGTTCACTGTATTCCGTACTCTGTTCCATTGATAGTTGTTGTTTTCTGTATTTCATTTCCGTCCTTTAACTCTTTGTATTTGAGTTTAGAATTGTCTTGGGCGTGTATCAAACAGGTTGGTTGAGCTTTTGTCCCAACTCTTGTTGCCTAGATTTTTAGTGATCCGCTCGAGCGGATATTCTTGCGCTCGAGTGGAGTTTACATACCTTCAGTAGTTTGTCCGTCTGCAAAAATACTGCAGATGTGTTTTTCACGCTCGAGCGGAATTCCTTACGCTCGAGCGGGTCGCGCTCGAGCGGTTATCCTTACACTCGAGTGAGTGTTCGATGTCTGTAAAAATACTGGAAGAGTGTAATCTACGCTCGAGCGGGTGTTCCTTTGCGCTCAAGCGGGTGAATTTTTGCATTTGTGTCTTGGCGCTCGAGCGGGTTTCCTTGCGCTTGAGCGGGTCTAATTTTTGTGTTTGACGCTTGAGCGTCCTATTCTCTGCTCGAGCGAGTTATACGTATATCAGTTGGCAGCTGGGTCATTTTAGATCACTTTTTCAACTCTCACTCTCTCTCTTACTTTTCAAAACCTATTTTGAGAGCTTCTCTCACTACATTTCACCTTCTCTCTAAGGTTTGATCTAGTTCTAGTGTGTTTCTAGCCTAGTCCCTTTGTAAAAAAAGGTTGTGCTTGGTGTGAGCTTCACTTTGATCCGAAAATCTCTTGGTTTGGAGCACTTTGAGTTTTCTTCAACTTCTCCATTTGGTCTCATCTTTTGAGCTAGGGATAACTACTCATATTTATGGTTTTTGACATAAACTTGTTGTCATTTTGATGTAATGTTGAAGTTGGGTAATTGTGGGTGTTAGGGTTTCAAATATAAAAAGAGGGGTTTTGGTTTTTGTGGCCAATACATGTGTATTTGGGCCCTAAAATGAGATTGTGGGCGTTTAATGATAATATTTGAACCTTTGGGTCGATTTTGGAAAAAGGGAAAAATACCATAGTTGGGTTTATTTGGGTCATTAGTGTAATTAATGACTTTTATTGTGAAATAGTGAAATTGAGAAGTTATGAGAATGAATGGTGGAGTTGGATTGATTAATCACTCACCCTTGAAAATGCTGGTAATTTATCTGTTGATGCATTTATTATCTGTTTAGAAATAATTGTTTTGGGCTATCTGTGATACCCCTGTTCCGTAGTATAATAATTGGTCCTTAACTTGTGTATGATTATGTGTTTAGCATGATTTTATGTGCCATTTTGTGAATACATGTGAATTTGAAGTTTTATCTGTTCACCGTAGGAATATCTGTTTGAATAGTTTGCTTTGGGAATTAAATTGGAGGCCTTATCGGCCACAGAACCCGAAATCGATTGCGCCATGGTGATTGGCATAATTTTTAGAACCTACGGTGAAATTTAATTGAAAAATTGATTCGGGCCAGATTAAGTTGATTAAATTGTTAAACTAGTGCCCAATTACTTTAGTAATATTATATTGAAGTTAGTGGGACTTTATGGGTGAGGCTTTATACACTTATTTTCCCTCATACACCTTCAACTTTTTTGGCTGATCAAACTCTAAGGAAGAGAGGAGGTCGGCTGTTAGAGAGAGAGGGGGAGAAAGTTGTGTAATTTTGGCTTAAGCTTGTGAATTTGAAGTCCAACTCAAGAGTTGATCATAAATTGAATTTCTAGGTAAGTGATTGTTTATGAATTCATGAGTTTGAACTTGTGATTTGGTGAATTAAAGGTTAATTGGTGATCAAGAACAAGAGTTGCACTCTAATTGATGAAATTGAAGTTGAAATGCACATGCATGCATGGAATTGTTATAAATTGCCATGGTTTGGTATAATCTAACAGGTGGCATGTCAAATAGGAAAGATTGAGGGTTGGATCATACATGCAAGCATGTTTTTGTTGAATTTCATGTAAATGAATACCAATTGCATCAATTGTAATGGAAATGAGATCAAATTTAGCATGCATGTTTCATTGTTAAAAATATGGAGCTTAAATGAAGTTGAAAACATGAGCCATGAGTGAATTTGAAGTATTGAACCATGATTTTAGAGGATTGGCTTCATATTGCTTACACCCATGTGTTAAATGGTTTATTTGCATGTTTTTGGTGCCTTAGTCGAGCTTATAAGCCTTTTGAATATTGAATTGAACTCCAAGAACAGTTCTGGAATTTCCAGAAAGTTTGATGTCCGCTCGAGCGGGGAAACCGTCGCTCGAGCGTGAATTTTGTGCTTCCAGTACTTTTTGCAAATTTGGCTTCCGCTCGAGCGGGGAAGGCCGCGCTTGAGCGGGGAAGCTATTTGGACAGGCCTTCCGCTCGAGCTTCCTATTACACGCTCGAGCGTATTTTTCATGCAACCAAGATTTTGCAGTTCTTAAGGGTCCGCTGAAGGAAGCCCACGCTCGAGCGAGGACCCTATTTCTTGGAAATCTGAGAATGCATTCTATGTTTTGTTTTTCCGTTCCCTTCCACCTCTAAGCACTCTTGGGCATGCATTGAACATTGTGATTGAGTTAAAGAGTTAAGAATGAAGCCTAAAGAAGAATGTGTGAATTAATGAACTGATTGAACTAATTGTGACCCATATGTGTTACATGATATGTAGGGTCAAGTTCCAGGGCAACTACACAAGCCAATCACTATGAGTAATATCTTGACAAGATATCTGAAATGTACTGTTGTCCAATTGTTTACTTATATGTAAGTTTTGTAAGTTCATTAATTTGAATAGTGGACAACGATTGATATAAATGATTGGGCCGAAGGCCGATTGATATAAATGATTGGGCCGAAGGCCGATTGATACGAATGATTGGGCCAAAGGCCGATTGATACGAATGGTTGGGCCGAAGGCCGATTGACATGAATGATTGGGCCGAAGGTTGATTGATATGAAAGATAGATATAGAGGATTGGGCCAAAGGCCGATAGATATAAATGATGGGGCCAAAGGCCGCTTGCTGTAACTGTTTCAATGACTACTTATATGTATTACTCATTTGATATTATTCACTGGGCATTCGCTCACGCTCATTCATGTACTTGTAGGTGAGCCAAGGGACGCCCAGAACCAACCTCAGTGATCTTGTGAGAAACAGTTAAAGTTTTGAGGAGTCAGCCCAAACGTCTCACGTACGAGACTGTCTTCACCTTCGACCCTTGTTTATAGTTTTGTTATGTTGGCGAATACGTTGATCTACTTTGTATATAAGTCTTGGGTCTGACTGACTTAATTCTGTATGATCCTGTATGTACAGTGTTTTGTGTGAGAACACATTTTGATGTGAGTTATTAACATGTAAATGTTTGGAATGTTACAGTGTGCATTTAAGCACGGCTCTATGGACAGTATTTTTGAATTGCTTCCGTTTGGCCCCTTCATCTCTAATGAGTCTTGATTCATTTAGTTGAGGCCGTAGGTAATCACTCGATTACTGGCCGGTTATGGCCTTAACCCATAGGGGCGGGTTTGGACCATGACACTATCGGTGGAAGATAATCGTGATTGTTGTAGACACTACATAATGATTCGGTGAATTAAAACTAATTGGTTAATTATGTCATTGAATGTGACGGTTGGAATAATACAGCAAATCCGTATATTGATTGATTGTGTATATGATAATTGTTTATACACAATACTTTGTGAGGGAGGCGATAGGGGATGTACTCCACGGTTCAGGGAAAGATAGGGGATGGACTCCTAAACCGGATGTTATTTTGGAGGAGATAGGGGGATGGACTCCATTGATATAGCGAATCTGTGTATCTTTTATGAAGTATGGAAGTGTTTGAATATGGCATTGCTACAGCAAATATGTGTATCTACTGTGAAATATGGAAGTGTTTTGTTATTAGTTATAATCTCATTTAAATTGTTGATATTGGAAGAGTTTTTTTAACATGAGCCGTAGTCTCATAGGAATTGTTTGGCCAGGTTCTGAGCCATGTTTATAAGTCAAATTTGTTAAGTAAAGGAAAATGGAATGAAGCATGGACATATGTGTCATGGAACTAAAATGTGTTATGAGTTGATTTATATGAGTTAAACATTTATCGAATGCTCATGTTTTAGTCATTGCTCATATTATGTTTAGCATATCTCTACTGGGCGTTAGCTCACCCTATATGGGACATCATTTTCAGGTGCAGGTGATATGCCGCCTCCAAGGACTTAGCTTGGGAGGTTTTAGAAGCTGAAGGCTTACTTTTGTAATTATTTTGTGTATTACATGTAATTCAAGCCTAGGGCTTATTTTGTGTTTTGAGTTAGTACTCTCTTTTTGTAACCAAGTGTTGGCTTGGAAAGTTGTAAGCCCGTAGGGCATTTCCTTTTGTTGTCAACATGTAATACTTTTGGATTAAATACTCTAATGAATGCAAATATGTTTATTTCTTTTATGTTTATGGATGTCACGAATGTATGATTTATGGGTTTATTTTGAGGGCGTTACAACTTGATATCAGAGCGTACCGGGTTTGAATACTTTGGGTACGTGGGAAATGATTAATACCACAATGGGTTTGTCTCGCTTGTTAGAGACTTAGATGTAATGTTATGTGCTTATGTGATAACATGCTTATGTGACTACTTGGGTATGGGATTTAGTTTCTAGGATGTTGATTGGATCCTTGGGTTTCTGGGAGTCCTATTGGAAAAGCACTTGATCAATGCTGTTTCTAACTGGAACTCTAGTAACGCCTTGGGACTGTCATTATCCGAAAATGAAATTCATAAGTGCTTATGTGATTATATGCTTACGTGGAGTGAATTACAGTTGTCCATTACATTAGGACGTGAGTGTTATAGCTTCAGTACATTTGTGAATGTGCTAATGTTTATGTTACCTTTATTAGGATGTCAGGACGAGGACACGGAGGTAGGCGTGGTAGGCGTGGCAGGCAAGAGATGCCTATACCGGATAAGATTCCGGTGCAGCAGGAGGGTGTTGGTCAGGCCAATGTGGCCGAGCCAGTAAATCAGCAGGCCGCCCGCGAGATGGCAGGAGCTTTGAGGGAATCTATGGGCATTCTCAAGGTTGAGAATCAAGCCCAGGCCCATGTAGTTGAGGTAGGGCCTTCCTTTCTGAAGAGGGAGTTTTTCCGGTCTAACCTGGACGAGTTTGTTGGCGATCCGAAAGAGCCACTTAAGGCTGATGAGTGGCTTGAGCAGATGATGAAGACGTTTGAGATACTTGGCATTGAAGACGGGGCTTTGAAGGTGACCTTGGCATCTTTCCAGTTAAAGGGGGATGCGGGTCAGTGGTGGAAGTTCACGAGGGGTCGTGTTGGTGACACATGAGAGGCCTTTGTAGATGCTTTCCAGGAGAAGTTTTTGTCTCCAGCTGTTAGGGAGAGGTTGAGGGACTAGTTTTGTTAGCTCAAGCAGCTGAGTATGCCAGTGGCCGAGTTTGAGGCCGCATTTACTAGTTTATCCAGGTTTGCACCTGAGCTTGGGGTGTCTAAGGAACACCGTTGCATTAAGTTTGGAAGGAAGTTGAGACATGGGCTCAAGACCAGAGTTAGGGAATCCATGACCCGGGAGTATGGGCGCCTTGTGGATGCCGCGGCCCATATGGAGATTATGATGCAGGAGGAGGAGGAGAGGATGAGGGGCTCCAAGAAGAGTCAAGATGGTCAGGGGGATGGTCGGAGGCAGAGGGGTTCTAACCCTCAGCTGTCCCAGGGTGCTTTTGCGAGATCTACCTTTCTAGTGCCGAGTACAGGTTCTAGGAGAGACAGTTAGGGAGATATTACCTGTTACAAATGTGGTCAGCTGGGCCACAAGTCTCCAGTTTGCCCGCAAAGGGGAGGAGGGCAGAGAGCAGCTTCATCTTCGGCTCGACCTCAGAGCCAAAGTCAGGGCAGAGGCCAGCCACTCTCTTGTTACAGGGTCAAAGGGCACCAAGAGGTATTGCCCAGCTTGAGTGGCACATCAGTGCATCTAGTTTGAGGCAGACAGAGTTTTCACCAAAGACTGATCGCTTTAGGCCTTGAGGGCCAATCAGAGGCGCGTCATCGTCCAACAGGCATGCAGCGATCTTTTTGCTTCAAGAGGTAAGCAGGTAGACCAGAGACCTTCAGGGCGCGTGTATGCTGTTACCGTGCAAGATCTTGTACTGGCTCCATCTGTTGTGAGAGATACCTTTTTGTTTTGCAACTTGGTTGCCAATGTGTTGATTGATACAGGTGCATCCTATTCTTTTATATCTGCTGCATTTGCATCTGTTTTGGGGTTGGAGTTGGCGCAGTTAGCATCTCCTATTTGTGTTGTATCACCTATTGGGGGTGAGTTAATTTTGAAACGAGGGTGTCGAGGTTGTGATATAGAGGTCGCCGACCGCCGACTTCCATTTTCTTTTGTAGTTATAGCTATGTCAGGTTTTGATGTAATTTTGGATATGGACTGCTATCGTCATACCGGGCTTTCATTGATTGTTACTGCCAGAGGGTCACAATATGTACCTTGAGCGGGGATTGTTTCCACTTCTTGGGGGATCGGGTTGGTAGAGTGTTGCCACCGGTGTATGATCCACGAGGGCAGAGTGAGCTTAGTGGTCTTCTCACTAGCTTTATGAGTAATGAGTGTGATGAGACTGGGATTGAGTTGCCGAGAGTGGTTTGCGAGTATTCGGATGTTTTTGCCGAGGACCTTGTTAGTTTACCACCTCATCGAGAGATTGAGTTTTCCATTGACTTAGTGCCCGGCACGGCGTCGATTTTCATGGCACCTTATCGTTTTACCCCAACCGAGTTGAGTGAGTTGAAGATTCAACTCCATGAGTTGCTAGATAATGGTTTTATCCGCCCTAGTACTTTGCCGTGGGGAGCACCGGCCCTCTTTGCTAAGAAGAAAGATGGTGCCTTGAGACTTTGTATCGATTACCGGAAATTGAATTGGGTTACGGTTAAGAATAAATACCCTATGCCCCATATAGATGATCTGTTTGACCAGTTGAAGGGGTCCCGTTGTTTCTCTAAGATATACTTGAGATCGGGTTACCACCAGTTGAGGGTCAGGGAGGAGGATATTTCGAAGACGGCATTCCGTACGTGGTATGGCCACTATGAATTTTTGGTGATGCCTTTCGGGTTCACCAATGCACCAGCAGTGTTTATGGACTTGATGAACCGAATCTTCTGAGAATTCTTAGATCGCTTTGTGGTCGTTTTCGTGGAGGACATTCTGATTTATTCACCTTCGGAAGAAGAGCACGAGGAACACTTGAGAGTGGTGCTTGAGTTGCTTAGAGCCCATAAGCTGTATGCTAAGTTTGGGAAGTGTGAGTTCTGGCTAAGAGAGGTTAAATTCTTGGGCCATGTAGTCTCCAGGGAAGGGGTGTCTATTGATACATCCAAGATTGAGGCAGTGCAGGATTGGGCACAGCCTAAGAGTGTTTTTAAGATCCATAGTTTTCTGGGATTAGCTGGGTATTACCGCCGGTTTGTGAAAGATTTCTTCAGGCTAGCTTCGCCGTTGACTAGATTGACGCGGAAAGGGGCCAAATTTGTATGGAGTGAGACTTGTGAAAAATCGTTCCAAGAGTTGAAAGTTAGATTGACCACCGCTGCGATTTTGATTATCCCGGAGAGAGGTTTGGGTTATGCGGTTTATTGTGATGCCTCACGAGAAGTTTTGGGTTGTGTGCTAATGCAAGAAGGGAAAGTGGTAGCCTATGGCTCACGTCAGCTGAAAATACACGAGAGGAATTACCCTACTCATGATCTAGAACTAGCAACCGTGATTTTTGCCTTGAAGACTTGGAGGCACTACCTTTATGGTGAGAGATTCGAGGTGTTCTCGGATCATAAGAGTCTGAAGTATCTGTTTACACAGAGAGACTTGAATTTGAGGCAGAGAATGTGGATGGAGTTCATTGAGGATTATGACTTCGAGTTGCACTATCACCCAGGAAAGGCCAATGTCGTGGCCGATGCCCTTAGTAGGAAATCCATTAGTGATGTAACTTGTATAGCCATCCGGGAGTGGGAGATGTTGGGTGCACTTGGCGAGTTTGATTTGCTTTTGGGTGAATCCGTTGAAGCTGCGGCCTTGTTTTCTGTTGTCGCACAGCCTACACTTGTGACTTGAGTGTTAGAGGCACAAAGAGGTGACCTTGAAGTAGAATCCCTCCGAGAGAATATCTCCAATGGGAAGGTTGAGAAGGGTTTGACTGTGTATCCCGACCTGAGTGTGAGATACCGAGACCGTTTGTTCGTGCCGGAGTCTTGCCGAGAGGAAGTACTCTGAAAGTTTCACCATTCATGCCTTGCGGTGCATTCGGGAGGCACTAAGATGTATCGTGATTTAGGTCGCCAGTTTTGGTGGCGGGGTATAAAGAAGGATGTGGTAGTGTTTGTGTCTAAGTGCCTTACTTGTCAGCAAGTGAAGGCTGAGCATCAGAGGCCAGCGGGTTTGTTACAACCCTTGCCTATTGCTGAGTGGAAGTGGGAGCATGTCACTATGGACTTTGTTGTAGGTCTTCCGAGGACTCAGCGGGGTAGTGATCCTATTTGGATGGTTGTAGACCGGTTGACTAAGTCGGCGCACTTTATCCCTATGCGCGTGAGAGATTCAGTAGATCATCTTGCCGACTTGTATGTTCGGGACATAGTGAGGTTGCACGGGGTCCCAGTGTCAATCGTCTCAGATAGAGATCCACGTTTTACTGCTAGGTTATGGCAGAGTTTACAGAGTGCTTTGGGTACTAGGTTGACCTTTAGCATGGCTTATCATCCTCAGACTGACGGGCAGTCCGAGCGTACTATTTAGATCCTTGAGGATATGCTTCGAGGTTGTGTCCTTGACTTTAGTAGGATGTGGGAGAGACACTTGCCCTTGGTGGAGTTTGCCTACAACAACAGTTTCCAGTTGAGCATCGGTATGACACCATTTGAGGCCTTGTATAGCCGACCGTGTAGGTCTCCAGTTTGTTGGGCCGAGGTGGGTGATGCACCTTTGTTGGGCCCGGAGTTGGTGAGGGAAACGACGGAGAAAGTTGAGTTTATCTGTAGAAGGCTTGTTACAGCCCAGAGTTGCCAAAAGAGTTATGCTGACCGTAGGAAGAGGCCTTTGGCATTTGAGGTGGGTGATCATGTCTTTATGAAAATATCACCTAGGCGGGGTTTGATGAGGTTTGGGAAGAGTGGGAAGTTGTCCCCTCAGTTTATTGGCTCTTTCGAGATCCTTGAGAGGATTGGCGAGGTTGCCTACCGTCTAGCTTTGTCGCCGCAGTTGTCCAGAGTTCATGACGTGTTTCATGTTAGTATGCTTCGGAAGTACGAGCCAGATCCGTCGCATGTATTGGACTGGACCGACTTAGAGGTAGACGAGGATGCCTCGTATGAGGAGAGACCGGTACGGGTCTTGGATAGGCGGGATCAAGTCTTGCGAGGCAAGACCATTCCATTGATAAAAGTTTTGTGGAAACATCACGGAATGAAAGAAGCCACTTGGGAACGTGAGTTGGAGGTCCGTGAGAAATATCCGGATCTATTTGTAGATGTTTGAGCACATGTTGTATATTTTGCTGTATTGATAAACATTAAGATCATTGAATGTGTCTTAAGTTGTAAAACATTGTAAATGTTTCGGTTTATGGAAGTATTATGGAACTTGCCTTGAAATGGAAGTTTATTTTAACATTACATATGTTAATTTTGTTTTAGAAATGCAAATATATTATTGGCATTAGATATGTAATTGAATGGTGGAATATGTGTTGAAATTGGTAAATTTCAAGGGAAAGCATGTTGATAATGCATATTGAGTAATATATTGTGATTTGCCTCTTGAAAAGAGATGAGATGACCGGTAATGGGTCAGGTTGTTGAATATTGAGTTATAATATTGTTAAGAATTGAGAAAAACTTGTTTTTGAAAACTTGTATCTAATTTCGGCGACGAAATTCCTTAAGGGAGGAAGGTTATAGCGATCTCGGTTTTCCCTTCCTTGTTTACCGTATTCCGGACTAAGTTCCATTGATAGTTGTTATTGTCTGTATTTCATTTCCGTCCTTTAACTCTTTGTATTTGAGTTTAGAATTGTCTTGGGCGTGTTTCGAACAGGTTGGTTGAGCTTTTGTCCCAACTCTTGTTGCCCAGATTTTTAGTGATCCGCTCGAGCGGGTATTCTTGCGCTTGAGCGGAGTTTACATACCTTCAGTAGTTTGTTCGTCTGCAAAAATACTGCAGATGTGTTTTTCACGCTCAAGCGGAATTCCTTACGCTCGAGCGGGTCGCGCTTGAGCGGTTATCCTTGCACTCGAGCGAGTGTTCGATGTCTGTAAAAATACTGGAAGAATGTAATCTATGCTTAAGTGGGTGTTCCTTTGCGCTCGAGCGGGTCCAATTATTGTGTTTGACGCTCGAGCGTCCTATTCTCCGCTCGAGCGGGTCATATATATATCAGTTGGCAGCTGGGTCATTTTAGATCACTTTTTCAACTCTCACTCTCTCTCTTGCTTTTCAAAACTTATTTTGAGAGCTTCTCTCACTACATTTCACCTTCTCTCTAAGGTTTGATCTAGTTCTAGTGTGTTTCTAGCCTAGTCCCTTTGTAAAAAAAGGTTGTGCTTGGTGTGAGCTTCACTTTGATCCAAAAATCTCTTGGTTTGGAGCACTTCGAGTTTTCTTCAACTTCTCTATTTGGTCTCATCTTTTGAGTTAGGGATAACTACTCATATTTATGGTTTTTGACATAAACTTGTTGTCATTTTGATGTAATGTTGAAGTTAGGTAATTGTGGGTGTTAGGGTTTCAAATATGAAAAGATGGGTTTTGGTTCTTGTGGCCAATACATGTGTATTTGGGCCCTAAAATGAGATTGTAGGCGTTTAATGATAATATTTGAACCTTTGGGTCGATTCTGGAAAGAGGGAAAAATACCATAGTTGGGTTTTCTTGGGTCATTAGTGTAATTAATGACTTTTATTGTGAAATAGTGAAATTGAGAAGTTACGAGAATAAATGGTGGAGTTGGACTGATTAATCACTCACTCTTGAAAATGTTGGTAATTTATCTGTTGATGCATTTATTATCTGTTTAGAAATAATTGCTTTGGGCTATCGGTGGAGGATAATCGTGATTGTTGTAGACACTGCATGATAATTAGGCGAATTAAAACTAATCGATTAATTATGTCATTGAATGTGACGGTTGGAATATTACAGCAAATCTGTGTATTGATTTATTATGTATATGATAATTGTTTATACACAATGCTTGGTGAGGAAGGAGATAGGAGATGTACTCCACGGTTTAGGGGAAGATAGGGAATGGACTCCTAAATCGGATGTTATTTGGGAGGAGATAGGGGATGGACTCCATTGATACAGCGAATCTGTGTATCATTTATGAAGTATGGAAGTGTTTGAATATGGCATTGATACAGCAAATATGTGTATCTACTGTGAAATATGGAAGTGTTTTGTTATTAGTTATAATCTCATTTAAATTGTTGATATTGGAAGAGTTTTTTTAACATGAGCCGTAGTCTCATGGGAATTGTTTGGCCAGGTTCTAAGCGATGTTTATAAGTCAAATTTGTTAAGTAGAGGAAAATAGAATGAAGCATGGACATATGTGTCATGGAACTAAAATGTGTTATGAGTTGATTTATATGAGTTAAGCATTTCTCGAATGCTCATGTTTTAGTCATTGCTCATATTATGTTTAGTATATCTGTACTGGGCGTTAGCTCACCCTATATGGGACATTATTTTCAAGTGCAGGTGATATGCCGCCTCCAAGGACTTAGCTTGGGAGGCTTCAGAAGCTGAAGGCTTACTTTTGTAATTATTTTGTGTATTACATGTAATTCAAGCCTAGGGCTTATTTTGTGTTTTGAGTTAGTACTCTCTTTTTGTAACCAAGTGTTGGCTGGGAAAGTTGTAAGCCCGTAGGGCATTTACTTTTGTTGTCAACATGTAATATTTTTGGATTAAATACTCTGATGAATGTAAATATGTTTATTTCTCTTATGTTTATGGATGTCACAAATGTATGATTTATGGGTTTATTTTGAGGGCGTTACAACTTGGTATCAGAACGTACCGAGTTTGAATACTTTGGGTACGTGGGAAATGGTTAGTACCATAATGGGTTTGTCTCGCTTGTTAGAGACTTAGATGTAATGTTATGTGCTTATGTGATAACATGCTTATGTGACTACTTAGGTATGGGATTTAGTTTCTAGGATGTTGATTGGATCCTTGGGTTTCTGGGAGTCCTATTGGAAAAACAATTGATCAATGCTGTTTCTAACTGGAACTCTAGTAACGCCTCGGGACTGTCATTATCCGGAAATGAAATTCCTAAGTGCTTAAGTGATTATATGCTTACGTGGAGTGATTTACAGTTGTCCATTACATTAGGACGTGAGTGTTATAGCTTCGGTACATTCGTGAATGTGCTAATGTTTCTGTTACCTTTATTTGGATGTCAGGAGGAGGACGCGGAGGTAGGCGTGGTAGGCATGGCAGGCAGGAGATGCCTATACCGGATGAGATTCCGGCGCAACAGGAGGGTGTTGGTCAAGCCAATGTGGCCGAGCCAGTAGGTCAGCAGGCCATGGGCACCTTATCCTGCGAGATGGCAGGAGCTTTAAGGGAATCTATGGGCATTCTCAGGGCTGAGAATCAAGCCCAGGCCCATGTAGTTGAGGCAGGGCCTTCCTTTCTAAAGAGGGAGTTCTTTCGGTCTAACCCAGACGAGTTTGTTGGCGATTCGAAAGAGCCACTTAAGGCTGATGAGTGGCTTGAGTAGATGACGAAGACGTTTGAGATGCATGGCATCGAAGACGGGGCTTTGAAGGTGACCTTGGCATCTTTCCAGTTAAATGGGGATGCGGGTCAGTGGTGGAAGTTCACGAGGGGTCGTGTTGGTGACACATGAGAGGCCTTTGTAGATGCTTTCCAGGAGAAGTTTTTGTCTCCAGCTGTTAGGGAGAGGTTGAGGGACTGGGCTCACACCAAATGAAAGTATGCCAGTGGCCGAGTTTGAGGCTGCATTTACCAGTTTATCCAGGTTTGCACCTGAGCTTGTGGCGTCTAAGGAACGCTGTTGCATTGAGTTTGAGAGGAAGTTGAAACATGGGCTCAAGACCAGAGTTGGGGGATCCATGACCCGGGAGTATAGGCGCCTTGTGGATGCCGCGGCCCATATGGAGATTATGATGCAGGAGGAGGAAGAGAGGATAAGGGGCTCTAAGAGGAGTTAGGATGGCTAGGGAGATGGTCGGAGGCAGAGGGGTTCTAACCCTCAGCAGTCCTAGGGTGCTTTTGCGAGATCTACCTTTCCAGTGTCGAGTGCAGGTTCTGGGAGAGGCAGTTAGGGAGACATTACCTGTTACAAATGTGGTCAGCTAGGCCACAAGTCTCCAGTTTGCCTGCAGAGGGAAGGAGGGCAGAGAGCAGCTTCATCTTCGGCTCGACCTTAAAGCCAGAGTCAGAGCAGAGGCCAGCCGCTCTCTTGTTACCAGTGTGGTCAGGCGGGGCACCTGAAGAGGTATTGCCCGCAGTTGAGTGGCACATCAGGTGCATCTAGTTCGAGGCAGACGCAGAGTTTTCAGCCAACACAGTCCGTTTAGGCCTCGAGGGCCAATCAGGAGGCGTCATCGTCCCAGTCTGTGCAGCAGTTTTTTGCTCTAAGAGGTAAATAGGTAGACTAGAGACCTTCAGGGCGCGTGTATGTTGTTACCGCGCAGGATCTTGTATCGGCTCCATCTGTTGTGAGAGGTACCTTTTTGTTTTGCAACTCGGTACCTTTTTATTTTACAACTTGGTTACCAAGTTTGGCATGAGAAAGATCAATGTGCGTGCTTTACTATGTTAAGTAACATGCACAGCGACTTGATTAGTGAGTTTGTGTGTAAACTAATTGCATTTCATATGTGGGAAGCTCTCAAACAAAAGTTTGGTGTTGCCTTTTTGGAAAAGCCGAGCGCTCTGATGAAACCAAGAGCTGTTGCACTGAACCCCAATGGCGCTAAAGCTTTTAAGTGCATGGGTATGAGAGGTGGCAAGAAAGTAAAGGCTATAGTGATGTGCGTTAACTCTAACAAGAGAGACAGTTCCCTTGGAATTGTCTTGAGCTGAAGAAGGTGCTCCATTATTGATGTTCTCGCATTGAATGCTTTGTAGTTAGTCAAGCATTAATTTCTCATTCTCTTTATTTATGGGTTATAGACTCAGGAGCAACAGACCATATTACAAGAAGCAGAGTAGGGTGTGGATTATCGTCTTGTGCCTGCTAGAAGCAAAAAAGTGTATATAGGGAACGAGTCCAGTGTAGAGGTGCTTGGCGTTGGCACGTACAAACTTGAGATGCAACATGGGCGCACCTTGTATCTTCATCATGTTCTTTATGCTCCAGATGTTCGGCAAAACTTAGTTTTAGTTGTTAGCATGATGAACCTAGGCTTTAGCCTTCGTTTTGAGAATAAAAATGTCAAGATCTATTTGAGTACATTTCTTTATGGTTTTGGTTATCTTGCAGACGATTTATTGATTTTAGATGTGAATGATTCTAGTTTTGATAATAATGCCAATGGCTCTGTTTCTTGTATTGCATCTGTTTGTGATAATGATTCTATGAAATGGCATGCTAGATTAGGCCACATTGTGCAAGACAGGATGACTAGATTGGCTAGAGGAGGCCTTCTAGGCCCACTCACTAGAGTCACTTTGCCCATATATGAGCACTATCTTGCTAGAAAATCAATAAGAAAACCATTTGGGAAAGCCAAATAAACATCTATCCCATTACAGCTTATTCATTCAGACATTTGTAGACCAATGAATGTGAGCACAAAGCATGGAACCCCTTATTTCATCACATTTATAGATGATTGTACGTGCTATGACTATATCTATTTGATTCTCACAAGTCAGAAGCATTGGATTGCTTTATACAGTATGTTCATGAGGTTGAGAATCAATTAGACAAGAGGATTAAGCCATCGATCGTCACTCCCACTACTGTAATCGCAATTACTATGAGATCGAAGAACAGAAAGAGAGAAGAGATCGTGAAGAGAGAGATCGAGAAGAAAGATCCCGAAGAGAAAGATTGGCGGTGCTAGGGTTTTAGATCGACGGTTAGGGTTTAAGCTCTGGTTCATATCGATCGTCACTTTGAGCAATTGCAAAGAGAGAGAGATCGGGATGGTTAGGGTCTCTGGTTCAGATCGCTCACTATAAGCGATCAGAGAACACCAGAGAGAGAGAAAAGAGAGGGCTCTAGTCGCCGGAAATCGCCCTGGTTCATCAAAAATCGCATCTTCCGTTCGAGAGAGAGAGAGAGAGAGAGAGAGAGAGAATGAGTGTTCTTGGTTTATATACATTCCACACTTGTAATAACTAGAAATTATGAAGGGCATTTAAGTAATTTCACACCCCCTCCGCATAATCTCAGTTGCGGAAGTTACCTGGAGTAACTTCTGATTTTCAGCTTATTTTCCACTCAAAAAAGCTCTTAGAAGCAGAAATAATTTTTTCAAAGCTAGACCAAACAGTTTAAAATTGCTTTTTCAAAGCAAAAAGCTGTAAGTTGGTCCAAGAAAGCTAGACTAAACACCCCAATATTGGTTATATAACTTGGTTATGATCAATTGCAAGCAGGAGTGTAAATTTGGCCTCGACCCAAATTTCTGGCCCATGCCTGCCTCATGTTCCTCCAAAATTCAAAGCTAGGGCCACGAGTCAGAAAATTAGGCCCACGCCTAGGCCTAGGGGTATTCAAGCCTTGGACAGGTCGGTGGGCCTAGGCTTGGACTTGAACGGGGCCTAAACATTTTTTTTGTTCTTTTTTATTTTTTCTATCAAAATTTTATTATTTTTTTACTAAAAAAGACACTGGACCTCGCAAGTGGCCGAGCTTCGAGCCGGTGAGCTCTGCGGATCGAGCCATGGGCCGAACCAAGCTTCAAAATGATGACCCAGGCCTAGGGGCTCTGGCTAGACTCATGTTCGAGTTCAAATGGGCCTAAATGGGTCAGGCTCACCCCAACCCGCAAACGGGCTTCGGATCTTCTACGGGTCGCAAGTCATTTTTATACTCCTAATTGCAAGCATCTCCAATAGGAAAGGTATTTAGAACATTTTAATCATTTTTTCTAACCTCATCAAAAACCAAAGCTCCGACAAAGGCTTATTTTGCAAGAGCGATTAAATTTTTTTTAAAAAAAATATGTAAAAAAATATAAAAATATTGTGATTCAAAAAATTTTAAAAATTAAAAAATTAACTTTTAATTATATTTTTAAAATAAGTCAAAATAGTGGAGAGACAAATCAACACGTGAAGTAGGCACACCTAATGCTTACATGAAATGAGAATTAAATGATTAATTAAGTAATTTGTAATGTAATTTGTCAATTTGTTCGGATACACATGCATCAGGATGAGTTTGGTCCCACGTTTATATGCATGATTTAATAAAAAATTTGATAAATTATTTAAAATTTATAATTTTTTTTTTCTTACTCATCTATTTAACTAAAAAAAATTATAAATTATTTAAAAATTATTTTCAAAACTTATAACTAAAAAAACTTTAACTTTTAGAATTATTTTTCATCATTTATCTTTTAAAATATAATTTAAAATTTAAAATTCATTTCAAAAACTAAACCCAGCGCAAGTTGTTTATAATTAATGATGGTGTGGTGGTCCCACAAGCATTATTATCTCTCCTACTTGTTTTCGATGTCAGATTCAACGCACTGCACTTGCAGATCAAGATTCAGGACTGCTGGGGATAAACATAAATAAATATTATTATGGGCATGTTTGTTTAGGTAGATATGAATTTAGAATTGAATTAATAGTTTAATAAAATTATTAATTTGATATTTGATTAAATAATTAAAATACGGATTAATAATCTATTCAAATATAGTATTTTATATATGATGAATTATTCAATCCTATAGAGGGTTGAGATATAAATTAGAGGACTAAACTAAAATTTGAATTATTAGTCACTCTTTATAATCTTAACTCAATCCAAATACAGGATATGATACACAATCTAAAATGATTCATAATTCTAAGACTATTAATCATAAAAATGCTAATCTAACCTAATCTAATCTGCCCAAACAAACATGACCTATATGTATATATATTTCAAATAATGGATTCGGAATTCAAATTTTAAAAGAATAAATACATAAGTAACTTCTTAATTTTTAAAATTATTTTACTATTATTAGTATAGTAGACATAGTTTTTTCAATTTTTATGGATGTGACTGCGGCCCTTGTCTCTCCCAGATTGATCTATGCGTGTATCATATGTACCATTATTACATATTTTGATGATATATTGCATATTTTTATAATAAATATTAGGATAAAGCACCAATATATCCCAAATCTAGATCTTATAAAACCATCTAATCCTGCATGTTTTCTTGTAAACAAATAAGTCTCAATTCAATGTAAAAGACCCTTTTGTACATTGTTCCATTATATGGTTTTCAGAAATGTAGGGGTAAACATGGGGTTTTTGTGATGTTGATTTTACAAATTTGTCCAAAAGCAGACTGTATAGTTTTTAGATTTTTCCTCTCAGCTGATCATTCCGGAAGAGATGAAGATGGCAAGGTTTGGGGCTGGCAATGTTACTGCGTTGAATGTTCTTTCAGTGTACACTGTTTTGGTAATGTTAACTTGGTATTCAACCCCCAAGAGTTGGCCTAGTGGTGTAGGCTTGGGACTTAGGAGTTTGCTCATCTCTAGGTCTTAGGTTCAAAATCTCTTAGGTGCTATCAATCCTTGTGTTGAACTAGTCCATACGGAGCTTTGCTCTGATTTTAAATGGGCCCCCCGCTAGTGGACGGTGGGATTGGTCCCTTAGGGAATAGTTGAGGTGCGCACAAGCTAGTCTGGACACCTTGAGTTATCAAAAAAAAAAAAAAAAAAAACTTGGTATTCGTAGTTGCCCCAAATAACATTTGGCTTCCCTCTTAAACTTTAGAAATACAAAACTTCACTTGATGTGTTGTAACATTGAATGGTCGAAAGTGACTAGAACTGTAAATTTCTCGCCTTGGTTGCTATTAACGCTAGGATCGCCAAATAGCGTGAAGTTTACCTCCACCCATCATTGGCGTCTTTGATTGTGTTGGTGAACAATAGTATCGAGTATGTGGCATCCGATTTCTTCTTCCATAAGTTTTTATGGTTCATTCTCCTTAGGGTGTTTGAGTGTGTTTGGTTAATGTTAAAGTATGTGCGTGTATATGACAGGTAGGTAGTGATGTTTGTTCTTTGTCTATGATGTTGTTTGATGGTAATGGTTGGGTGGGTTTGGAATTGCAAAGGGTATAGTCGTGGAATGTTTCGGTTGTATTTTGGGTAATGTAACATTTAGGTATGACATTTGTTTGATTTTACGGCAATTTGTGTGTGTTGTGATCATATATTGCTGTCAATTTAACAGTGGTGCCATTGCAGAGTTTGTTGTGTTAATTTGTTGTATTGATGCAATGATTCCCTTGTTTTTCCAATTGTATATGTGTTTGCAATGTTGTGGAGTGCGTAAGATGTGCATGTTTGAGTAGTAGGATCTTTTTTCGTATTGTCGGCAAGTGGTTGGGTTTTCTTTTGTTTTGACTGTAGTTATGATTATATACGTAAATATTAGAATGTGTTATTCGAATGTATGTTAGTAAACATTACACGTAATGGTAGTTTTGTTGGGTTTTTACGTTTGTATATGTGTTTGTGCGTGGTGTTGCGGGTGTATCCTTTAGTTGTTGTTGATGTATAAATCTATTCGGCAACACCTATTCCAGTGTGTGAATGCAGCCGAATAGACACATCGTACCCCATTTAATCGCCGAAGAAGGCGCTTCCCTTGTACGCAAAATCAACGCTTCCCTATACTGGTGCACAAAATGGTACATCAGGAAGTCAATTGGGCATCGGCAAATATATGAATCTATTCGGCATCACCTATTCTGGTGCACGAATGCAGCCGAATAAACACATTGTGCCCCACTCAACGGCTGCATAGGGTGCGCACCGGCCGATCGCATATTCAGCGCATCAGGCAGTTAATTGGGGCAAGGGCAGATATATGAATTTATTTGGCATCACCTATTTTGGTGCGCAAATGCAGCTGAATAGACACATCATGCCCCACTCAACCGCTGCATGGGGTGTGCTCCAGTCAATCGTATATTCGACGCATCAGATAATCAATTGGGGCAAGGGCAAATATATGAATCTATTCGGCATCACCTATTCTGGTGTGCGAATGCCGCCGAATAGACACATCGTGTCCAACTTAACCGCTGCATGGCGCTCATTAAAACGAATAAGATATGCCGAGCAAGGCGCTTCCCTTGTACCCAATCAAAAATCTTGCAAAAATAAGTTTTCATTGGTAAATTGGAGTTATTACATCCATTGCACTTTAGACTTACAACACAGAAAATGAAAGCCAAAAATAAACTGTTTTCATTGGTAAATTGAAGTCATTACATCCGTTTCACTTTATATATGAAAACGGCCCCATTACAGCATAAAGAAAAAATTTAATAACAAAAACAAACACAAAAGATTCAGAAGTCCTTAGGGTCCAATTCCAGGGGCTCCACTTCTCCTACTCGTACAGAATCGGCATGTCAAGCATGACTTTTGCTGCTGCCAAGGTTTTAAGCCAGCCATGCTTGAAGCCTATGTTCTCGAACTTTAGCGCTTCATTGGCATACTGTTCTTTAGTGGCCAACTCTTCGGCGTCAAAGGCTTTGATCACCGCTGATTTTGCTTCTTCAACAGCCGAGTGCGCCTATTGGAGTACAGTTTTCAACTTATCCAAGTCCGCTTGTGCCGTTTATAGAAGCAACGCCTATAACGTCACCGCTTTCGCCAGAAGACGACACAGCAAGTTTACATGCCTTGTTTTCTCTTCTTTGGCGACAGCCTTAGCACGTTCCTCCGCGGGCTTTTTTGTTTCAACGTCAACCTTTTGAGTGGCAATAGCCAGATCGGCTATAGCCGATTTCTACTTGCTCTATTCGGCCACAACCTCAACCCTCAATGCATTGATCAGTTCCAAGGCATCGAGTTGGCGGCATCCAATCTCAGTGGCCTAGTGCAAAACCAAAAATACATAAATAACAAGAAATATCAAACTCAAAGATGTAAAGCGTGGACACTTAGCAAAATAGTTGACTGCACGGCCAAAGCAACGAAAACCATATCCGATTCGGCACAGAATGTGGCCTTGTCCACAGGAAGGGCTATGATCACGGCTACCCTCAAAGCCACCGTCGGATCCTTCATTACGGAGGCTTCGATTGTGAGTGATGACCCTTTGACTTTCGGCTAGATTAAAAACGGTGTCGCCAAGTCAAGGGAGGGAGCAATCCTTGGCCTCTTTTCCATAAAAGACTATTCGACCATCTCCACTACCTCGGCAACATGCTTCTCCCCCCTCTGTTCAATCATGGATTCCTCCAGTGTAGGTTCGAGCGTAATTTCAATGTCATCCTGCATCCACCGGCTCAGCCTCGACTTCAGTTACTGGAGGAATGGCGATGACTTCTTTGGCATGTGTCATCTTCCGCCTTGCTGCCAGTTTTTTGGTGTTGCATCCTCTGGCAAACTGCGCGAGGGATTCACCCGCCTAGTCTTCTGAGCCGACTCTAGGTAAATCGTCCAAGTCTAGAAAAATGTCTTCCTCTCGTGGACTTTCGACTTCTATTTGTTCACTGGAGCCGGCTTGCTCAAGGTCAAAAAGTTTTTCTCTAGGCCATTTAGCTTGGGAGAAGACCAACTTGGCGTTTTCGTCTCCAGATTGTTCCGGCGTCAACAGCTTGGTCCACGTCTTTTTGGTTGGCCTCTTCACCGTTGGCCTATTCATTGGTGGATGATCCCCCAACGTCGATGTCTCTCAGATATATGAAATTGGGAAACTCGAAAGCTGTAAGTTGTTGTTCGCCTCTCAGAATGAGCCAACTTATACCACCTCTCAGATTGGCCTTGTAGATTTGGCCGACCAACGAACTCAAGGACCACCTTGATTTGAGCGAGCATCGTCTCGTCAGTAGAAGCGGGGGACCTTTTCAAGTTGTTTCCTACATCAAGAAGAAACGGTTAGATGGTATACATGCCGAATAAAAATAAAGTTTAGATGGGATTAATCGGCGACCTGGTTCGTCCTTTAGCCTAGGAATAGGAGTTTGGGAATCTTCTCCTTCGCTGAATTCCTAGTCGCCGCGAATGGCCACCATCACGTCATCCACTTTTTTGCCAAAATTGGCAAGCATGGTAACCAGATGGTGATTGGTGTCTTTCACTTTGAAGAAATACCGCCATTGCTGACCAGAAGATTTGGCAAGGACGTAGCGATGCCGAATGGCCGGAATTCCTAAGTTAAGTCGGAGTACCGAAGTACAGATTTGGGTTGGGATGGAATCAAACCCCAATGCCGTAGTACAGATCTAAGAGTGGGATGGAGGGAAAAACAGACACCCCCATTTGGTGATTGCCAGAAGGGGGAACACAATGGTGTTCTCATTGGCCCTCTCCATGCTCACTTCACCATCTCCAACTAATGACAGTTGAAAGTCATTAGGGCTAGAAAAGTGATGACGAAACGCAGTGCCTCTATCTTCAAAAAGAAAAGCCTTAAGGTGATTCGCCATGGGAGGACCGGAGTGAAGGTAATAAGACAAAGATACAAGGGGTTGAACGATAAAAATAAATGAGAAAATGGAACTCAAAGAACTTACGGACGGAAATGAAAGGGTCACCAGTTGGAAGAGAAGTAGGAATGAGACAACGGAAGCCTTGGGGGTGGAAGTCATGAATGCTGCGCAACAATGAAGCTCAGGCGAAATGAAAGGGTGGAAATATTTCAAAACGCATAAAATAAGGAGAGAGCACGAAGAGGCGGGAAGCCACAGTCATTATCTATTACGTCTTTTCTAGCACGAGTGTTGAAAAAGTGCGTCCGCCGCATTCCCAACTCCCAATACGTTTCCAAATGATGCCCTTTCAAATACTGAGTTCGCCACCTATATGAGTCTGCGAATAGCCGACTACTCAAAGGGCAATTGTGGGAGCCGAATTTATGTAGCCCACTATTATCAGGCCCAACTTGCGGAGCGGCTCATTGGGCCTCACCCATTGGACTCATGAAGCCAAGTACTATCCTCAAACAAAAGCCAAGTATGCCCTTGTGATTCGACATCAGGTCTTGATGCTAATTCCTTGCCATAAAGCGCTCAGATCCAGACAAGGTGCGGAGTAGAGGATAAAACCTAAGAGGAAAAGGTCTATAAATGGAGGAGGGAACTCCAATGATGAGGTATACTCAAAACACTAATCCTCACGCAAGATAAAGGAGAAAACTGACTAAACCGTCAGAGTGCTAATTCCGGTACCCTCGACCGGAGTTGTTCTTGTTTCAGGTGCCTTCAAGAGGACTGTTCTAAGATCTACGTGGATTCAGGAGTACTCTAAATCCATCACTCCACAGAGATATTTTTGAAATTAAATTTTAAATACAAATCAATGAATCTCAATTTCGAAAATTTTAAAGAAATAACTCATAATGATAAAACATAAACAAGTCCATTTGTATATTAAAAAACAATCATAGTGAGAAATAATTATTTTTTTATTTTTATTTTTATTTTTTATCAAAGTTACCACTAGTGACCTATCATCTAATAGTTGTATAGCACCATTTTACATGCTTTTCATTCAAGAATGGAAAGCTAAATTAAAAAGAAAATTTTAATTTAAGGTATTTGATATTAGAATTTTGTTAGATAAAAAAATATGTAACTTTGTCAAAATAGTTGCAATCCCTCAATATTTTTACAGAAAAATTTTAATTAGTCAAAAATTGGACGATCTAAAATTTCTCTGTGATAAAATGAAATCTCTCTAATAATATTATTAAAAAACCTTAATTAATAAGAAAAAAATATATTGAATATCTCTTACTACCCAAAGTTAGAAAGAATTTTTTTTTACTAATTTTCCTAAATAAAAAAATAGATATTTACACACAAGTCCTAATTTATGAACTTATACTCCATTAAGTCTTAACTAAGATTTTTTGGACTTTTAAGTCCCACTAAATTTTTAATAGTCGAAATTACCCTTCAAACAATGATGGGCTATCATTTATGATTATCTATGAAAGAACATGATAATTTGACATTTATTTTAATTTTCAAAACGGTAAAATATCAACTTTTAAATTGATAAAACTAATATATATATATATATATGGAAAAAAAAATAATATGTTTTTTATTAAAAAAAAATGAATTATCCTTTTGTGCAAAACTAAAAAATTTGTATCTATAAAGGAGTATGATGATAAAATATTGATGTGTAAAAAAAAACTTTAAAAATGAATAAACTGATAATGTTCTCACTTTTAAAACTGAAAAGAAAATGATAATATTCTCTGTTTTATTGGATAATTGAATCAAACCAATAAGCAGAAAGGGAAAAAGGTTTATTCTCATGCTTTTTTTTTCATTAGTTAGTGAAACAATTATCTGAAGCATTACTATACAAAATCAAGAATGTTTTTGATTTTAAAAATTGAGATAAACTGATAATATTCTCAATTTTATTAAATAAAACTTATTGATTTAAAATATCTTAAATAGTACTTGAGCTGCCATAACATTTATAAATAGAAATTTTTGGTAATTAACTCTAAACATATATATAGATATATATATATAATTAAATTATTTTCTAAAATCCCAAGAAATAGATGGATAAATTATTTTTTAACTTGGCGTGATCTAAATCTTTCAAACTTTACTAATAAGTCTCATACACAAAATTTAAAATTCATATAATTCCAAAACAAAATACTTGCACAAATTATTCTTATATATTTTTAATTGTTACCAAAAAATCATTTAAAAAAAAATTAAAGATGCTTCTACATCCCACTATTGTCGGACTTTTGTCAGACGATCATCAGAGACTCGCCTGAATATTACCGGAAAGTGGTTCGAATATCAGCGGAAATTTGTCGGAGTATCGATGGAATGTTTTGAACGTTACTAGAAGTCATCAGAGTGTCTAGAATATTCGCTGGATATTAAGAATATCGCCGAATACTCACTGAAATGTCTAAAATATTATCGAAAATAATAAGAAGAATAAACTAAGAAATTAAAGTGCAAAAATATATTAAAATGTGCTAAATATTAATAAACAGAAAGAAGAAGGAAAAAAAAAAACCTAAGAACAACAAATAGTAGCAATGAAAAAAAAACATATGTTATTTTTAATTTTTGTAGAATTTAAGCAAATAATTTCTAATATTGATCAAATTGAAAAACAAGTTTTGAAACTATAAAATGTTACAGTTTCAAAGTATGACTGTATTAGGTATTTATCTTTATTAATCAAACTGAAAAACATGTTATGAACTTACAAAATTTTACAGTTCTAAAGAAAGTTATGAAACTGTAAAATTTTACAGGTCTAAAAAATTATTCAATTCAGCACAAAAAAAACTGAAACTGTAAAATTTTACCGGAAAGTGAGATAAGTAATTTCATCCCGGGGGCAATACGGTTCATCGGCCCAAAGAATAATGGCGGCACGAATGTCAGCAAGTTCAATTCGGGATGGGCCTGGATCATTCAGTCAGCGCGACTTAATTTTGCCGTTAGGCTGATTAATTGGCCCAGTGTTGATTATTGATGGGCTGTGGGTCGGCAAAATTAAGTCGCTACCGATCGAATGATCCGTGCCCATCCCGAATTGAACTTGTCGACATTCGCCACCATTATTCTTTGGGCCGATGAACCGTATTGGCCCATCGGTGCTGACAATGTTTTTGTGGATCGAAAATGTGATTCGGAATTTGAGCGTGTTAGTCTTGCCTTCGCCACTTTCCGCTCCACGTGCCAAATATCCACGTGGCTGTTATTGAATACCTTGGACAAAAACAGCTTATTAATGGCGACGATAAGTAATTTCATCCGAACGATGATGTTTGGAAAGCCAATGTGGCTTTCATTTTGCAATATTTCACATCATCGCTGATGTTTGTTTGTAGCAATTTGTACGACGCCGTCCATGGGCATCCTTTCTTATCTGCAAAGATAGGCGCTTCCAAAATATGTGATGTCTCGGCATGTAATCGAAATGTAAAGCGGGCTCAGAATTGATCGTCCGCCAGAATCGCAGGTCTCAGATTTCCACTTCGACGCGCCAAGAGAATTAAATGGACATTGTGGCTCAGAGCTTAACTTGCATTTGTCAATAATCATCGACTTGAATGTGATTTTCGCCACACCGCACGCCTATCTTTGGATTTGTTATTGGTATGTTGGATACCGTAAGTTTGATGTCGCCTATGATTTGGGTTTCCAAATCTCCTTCTTCATTTTCATGGAGACTATCTGTAAGATCGGCTTGTTGTATTTCTTCAGACATTATGATAGCGCAGCGGTATGTTAGAATTGTCAGACACACAATTCTCAGTTGGGGCATCAATGGCTAATTCATGTTCTTATATATCCCGTTTCACAGAGTTGGGAGAATAATTAATTTAAAACGATGACTCTAAAACGACGTCGCATTGATGCCATAACTCACTCTATGACGCCACTAACTCTCTGGATGACGCAAGTCACTCTCCCAAAACTATCTTGGTGGAAAAGAGTTAGGAGTGAGTTATAGGTGTGAGCGCCCCACTAATATTACCCGACGCCCCCCGCGCCACGTGTCATCCCCTGATTGGTGCTCCCTTCCGCATTTTGAGGCGTGTTGTCGGCTAGTGTCTCCGCTCCGCGCCCAGATCTGCGGCCAGGATTAAAAGTCGAAAAAGGCAAGCGCAAGCGGGAAATTTAAATTTAAAGGGAAGCGCAAGCGAAAAGGTGAACAGTTAACATACGTATGGCCCACGATGGTGGTGTTTCTGCATCGTTTGTGATATGTGATTAATAATGGCCATACGTTATACAGTAACAGTTATTTATATACTTTCACCTGTTCATGTTGACCCATATCACGGTCAACATATTACGCCTATAAAATAAAATCGATGTGATGCATTTAATGGTGGGGTTCCATCATCGATTATGGCGACTACTTTCCGTTTTTCACAACGGGGTCCATACACCGCCAGAACTAAACTAAATTTTAGTCGCCGTTGGACAACCTCGAGCAGATCTGGTGTTTCCGGTCGAAGATATTTTAAACTACGGAAACAAAGTTATTACAAAAAAAAACGATTTGTGTCTAAATCGTTGTGTGATTCCATCTGGAGGATTGATGATTTTATCCCGTATGATGAGCCTCATTTTTTTCATTTTGATTTGCCAGAGGTTGGCACTGAAAGGGATGAACGACTATCCCGGAAATTGAAGCTATTATCGCTCTATATCCAGGGTGTAGTGTTACGCCAAACCGGTGGTCTCCGGTTGTTGCCGATACACCGCCTCGAAAGCGACATGCGTGATGCCCCTACTCGCATCAGAACAAACTGTGGCCATTGATCCATCTCGTATATTTGACAATGGTCAATGTGAATTTGTCGCTGTCGACCGTTTCCTAATGTCGCAGATACGCCTAAGTTTGAAGATGTATTTCTGTGGTCCAGTGGTGACCCACGAACTGGATGTATGGTAAGGGGCACAGAAATAGACCGTTTTGTTGTATTGCGGCGTGTCCCCGTTTTAATGCCGCCGCAATCGAATGAATATCCAGCTGTTAGCCGTCAAGGCGTTAACACATTTATCAACATCGGAAAGAATGTTGTATCCGAATTCCGAGATAGTTTAGGCCAATTGAATGGCGCGTACAATAATATTGTAAAAAACGCAATTATTTGTTATTTTGTGTGGGAATGTCGCACGAAATCGATTGTAAGCGCGCATTTGAATTGTAGACTGAAATATTGTTACTATTGTCGGACTATTGTCGGACTTTTGTCAAACGATCATCAGAGACTCGCCTGAATATTACCAGAAAGTGGTTCAAATATCAGCGGAAATTTGTCGGAGTATCGATGGAATGTTTTGAACGTTACTAGAAGTCGTCAGAGTGTCTAGAATATTCGCTGGATGTCAAGAATATCGCCGAATACTCACTGAAATGTCTAGAATATTACCGAAAATAATAAGAAGAATAAACTAAGAAATTAAAGTGAAAAAATATAGTAAAATGTGCTAAATATTAATAAACAGAAAGAAGAAGGAAAAAAAAAAAACCTAAGAACAACAAATAGTAGCAATGAAAAAAAACATATGTTATTTTTAATTTTTGTAGAATTTAAGCAAATAATTTCTAATATTGATCAAATTGAAAAACAAGTTTTGAAACTATAAAATGTTACGCTTCAAAGTATGACCAGATAGGTATTTATCTTTATTAATCAAACTGAAAAACATGTTATGAACTTACAAAATTTTACAGTTCTAAAGAAAGTTATGAAACTGTAAAATTTTACAGTTCTAAAAAATTATTCAATTCAGCACAAAAAAAACTAAAACTGTTACAGTTTTCATCGTCCGTAATTAAAACTCAAAAACAACTTGTTCAAAACTTGAAAATATTCTCTATTATAACAAGAAAATAGAAGTGTACAATACAAAAAAAATAATATTAAAACTGATAGATCAAATGAAAGAGATAGATATAGAGAGATACTTGTATTCCGACAATTATTTTTTGGTTTAAATCTAGCTCGATCTACATCAGATTTGAGTATATTTACTCATCTTCTTCGTCAGAAACTTATTTCTTTCGTCGTCGATGAACACGAAGTAAGGAATTGGTGCGCGGAGATTGCCTGTAAACCTCAATAAATGGTGGTCGCCGGTGACTATAAATTAGAAAAAAAAAAAAAAAAAAAAAAAAAAAAGAAAAAAGGGGGGGAAGGCGCGGGTGGGCATGGGCATGGCTAATATCTGAGAAAGAGAGGTACAGAGAAGAAAAAAAAAGGTGTAAGGAATAAGAAAAAGATAAATGAGTATGGGAGGTTTAAATCTATCTAAAAGTTATTGGGATAATAAAATACACCATTTTCAAACCTCAGGGTAATTTGCCCATCTTTCAATTTACTGGGAATGACCGCAACTTTTCTAACTTCACAGCTGAAATTAGTATGTCAAATTCAACAAATCAAAATTGACACTATTTATAAATTATCCTGTTTCAAAAAAACAAAAAATTGCTTCAATTTTTCGCGCAGATAAAAGAAAAAATAAATAAATTGATGATAACAAAAGAATTATGTGAATTTGACTCATCGATGTTAAACAAGATGATCAGTCAAGTCTTATTACTCGTTCTTCACATAGAATTTCATTTGATTTAAAAATTTTCAGTCCATAAATGTCTTCACATAGTAGTGTAATCCAAGAACGAATATTGTGTTGAAAAATGGTAATCCAAATTTGATATGTACAATGCAGTCATCTTTCTTCCGATCAAACCTTGGAATAACAAATTTCTCAAAACTACATCAAATAGGTACAGAGAGGAGAGATGAATCGTTTTTATTTGGGGGGGTTCAATTGGGACCCCAACAGCTCAAGTACATGACTGTTCTGAGAGACTCCTCCGACTGCTTTGCCTGGTCTTCCCTTATTTTACTTGAAACCGCGGCGGAGGACGAAGGAGAGAGTTTCTTGGCCTGAGAGTATGATCTGAGATTGTTCTTGGCGTGCTGGTGTATCGATCTCATGGCGTAGTTCCATCTACAGAATCCCTGATCTTTGAGGGCCTCCACAGCCCCAACGCTCGCTGCCACAATCCAAGCTTTGCTTGTCGAATTCATCTCTTTTTTCTTGACGATCTGATCACTTTTGCAGTGAATTAGAGAGATTTTTTTCTTTTCTCTTTTAAAGTAAGTTGGTGGTATGAAGTAGATGATGATTATGGAACTATGAAGTGCTCTCTATATATACAGATGATGTGAAGTGAAACCATGTGATGCGAGTGAAAAACCAGAGGCGGGTGGTGGCTCCTTTACCGGTGGTGTCGGATATGAGAGAGAGGCAAATACTTTTTTTTTTTTTCTTTTTATTTTATTTTATTTTTTTTGTATTCAAAAGTTTAGGTGACTCCAATTTATTGGTAAGTCAGATGCTTCAGCAAAAACTTACATTAGACTTATAGATCACCTGTCAAGAAAGACTCTTAACAGTGAAAATTGAACCGAAGTCGTGAAGGCGAAAAGTCGGATCCTACCAACTCAACTACCTTGCAAATACCTTTTTCTTTATCAGCAATGCTATAATTACTAAATTTTGATTAGTCTAAATCATTTGATTTTATACATGCTGATTGTTTTGCTGCTCATCCGAAAATAAAAGTGACAATCACAATTAACAAGTATTATACCAATTATCCGATCAATTGCCTGACTTATAAAATTCGAACCATTGCACAAATCAATCATCTTATTTATTTATTTAGCTTTCTCTCATGTCACTATTTAGACATTTGGATTGGAGTGCACTGGGGTCCAGTTAGAATCCATTACGGGCTATCTCGGTTTACTTTGTGAATCTGAATTATTAAATTTTAGTGCCTTTTGAAAAGCTGATGAATCTAAAAGATTAGATTGATAATTTAAGTAGCTAGCCACATGTTCAAGAAAGTATTATACTTTTCCGCCAAGAGTTTCTGGGAGGAAAACCAGTTGTTTATATTATTGAGGGTGGGGGTGTAGTGATGGTCCATTTCCTTTCTCTTCCACTGTCTTCCATGACAGATCCAATGCACTGCAAATTGCAGATCAGGATTCAGCACAGTGACCGACAAACACTTCCACTAATTAATTTATGTACATGGAGGTGGGATGCAAGAAAATTCTCTTGTAGTCTATTTACTAATTATTTTCTTAACATAGGAGTATTATGATCAGTATAAATAAAATATTAGATGAGGCGGAGAAGTTAAACTCACATTGAATGCAGTATTAAAAAAATATAGAAGACAAAAGTTTCTTTAATTTAATTAAGCATATAATTTTTGAACAAAAAAAACTACACCATTAATTGGTTGAATTTTAATTTGTTCAGTTTTGATCTTAAATTTTTGGTTGTTTCAATTGCTCAAATTGATTTCAATTGTTAACATTTTTTTTTTTAATGTCAAATATGTTGGAGATAATAGATTTCTAACACCTTTGATTTGAAATTAAAGTGGGACCCAACCGTCGGTTGAGGTGGGTCTGAATGGTTTTGTATTCTATTAAGTGAGAATATTGCAATACAAAAATAATGAATCGAAACTATTAAGTTGTGAATGAAAATTGTCTCATAAAGTGGGCATCAATAAAGTTGGGTTTAGATTTGAATTTAATTTTGATTTAAATTGGGCCTAGGCTTGTGCTTGTGCATGTGCATGTGCATGTGCATGTGCTAGGTTTGGTCTTGGTCTTGGTCTTGGTCTTGGTCTTGGACTTGGGCTTTGACTTAATCTTGAACTTGAACTTGAACTAAGCTATGTTGTGTTAGGCTTAACTTGTGCATGTGTTTGAGAATTGGTCTTGGATCGTATTGTGACCCAACATTAGTATCTATTTTGTGACCCATCTAGTTGGTTTATTCAAATATCGTTATATACATATTTATTTATATATATTAAGTACATGAGAAATGTAAGTCTTTGTAACTCTCATCTTTTGATGATGAATTTGATGACCATAGATTTTCAATCTTTGTAACTCTAACCCTAATGACTAGAGTTGATAGCCTTAGTTAATGACATTTGATAGCCCTATTGATGTATAGCCTTCATGGCTTGTATAAATAGAGGCATTTCCCATCCAACTTAGTAAAATAATTTTTGGAGAGATTTTTAATGAAAAATACAGATGGTGTTTTGAGATAAAAAGTTGGAGATGTTTTTTTTTCTCACCAAAGAAAAATTTTCCTATCTTCTTTTGCTAGCCCATTCTTGGTTCTTATTAGAGAGAGTACAGCCATTATCAAGTTCGCCAAAATTATTCAGAAAGTGCTTCTACATTAGCTGGTTTCGACCGTCGTATCTTGAGTGACAGATGACGATATACCTCTAGCACTCATCGAGAGGCGGTAAATCTGTTTTAAGGAAACTGTGGTATTACACATGTTTCGATTTGCATCTCTTATCTTTTGTTCTTCAAACTTTTAGATTGAAACTATTTCTTGCATATTATTTTATATGTTCATGGGAATCCACCTTGTAATATCTTCCATAATGTAATCTAGTCTATTTATGTATTTTTAGTTGTGCAGTTTATTCTATATTTCATTCTTTAATAATAGGAAGGAAAAAAATTGTTTTGTCATTTCTATTTATTTTATTTTATATATTTTTCTTATATTATTATGGAAAAACACCAACAATCTTAAAACAGGTTCATTTAAATAGGCTTTGATAAAACAATTGAGTTTTATTATAATTTTATTGTAGTGACTCTTGGAATTAAAATTAATTTAATTGCCTAGAGTTATTGGATTATTTTGAGTTGTTCATTTCTAGTAATTTATTCATAAAATTTATTTTATGTTAACTAGTTGTTATTGCATGAGTAATTTGGTTGTTAGTGCATAAGTTACTAAGAATTGATAAGATAAAATAAGAATTTTATTTCTTAAGATTCTTACTAATTTATTTGATTTGTTTGTTATTTGTTTTCTTTTGTAGTTAACGTTCTCTACAAGAGAATCAGTCAATAATAATCAGCAAACACTTTAGAGGCGATTTTCGGTGACTCAAGAGAGGAACTTCCAGCGTTGTTAGGGTTTCTCATAGAGGCGGTTTCCGATGCTCTCTTGTAGGGCCTCCGTCTGCCTCTCAATCACTACTTTCTTCGGATGTCTACCTTGTGGGGAGGGGGCTTTGCTAAGGTATTTTCTGACACTGATTGTGCTTTAAGCCGTCTTTGGCTTCGTTTCTTCCAACATCGACTTGAGATCCCCCTCCCCTTAGTTCAGATCTTTACTTACTTCACAACTATACTTTATTAGTGCTGATTTAGTCGCTCCCAAACCTACAACCTGCTCTTGTTTTTCAGAATCAATTCCGAGACTCATATTCTGGGTCCTGATCTTCAATGGTGGGAATGGGTTGTTTTGATTTGTTGCTTTAATTTTTATATTTGTCTCATCAAATTGCACTTGGATGCCCTTTTGTTGTGATTGTGTTTTTGGTTATCCTATGTGTTATGATTCCTTTTGGGTATCGCTTTATCTTTCTTGGCTCTGTTGAGTGGTTTGTAATATGTTGAAAAAGGGCTTCTTTATTAACTCTAAGCCAGCCTCTAGACAGCTTTCGAAAAAAGAAAAAGGCAAAGGTATTGCCATCGATGCAGACCTTCATCATGACAATTTGAGATGTCCATTGACATAGGATCTGTTTTCTTACTTAGACCCCCTTGAAGTCGCTCTTATCAAGGATACTCTTGATGAGGATTTTAATTTTGATTGGGGCTCAGCTTTGCAGAATTTTAAACATCAAGATTTAGATGGCTTTGATGCCAAGCTCTTTGATTTTGTCCCTCCTCCACAGCAATGCACAATAATGCCTTGGTCTCCATTCGGTGGTGGCAATTGTAGCAGGATTGGAGGGGGTATATCAAGTGGCAGCGGGTTTGGAGAGGGTACATTGAGTGGTAGCGGGATTGGAGAGGGTACATCAAGTGGCAGTGGGATTGGAGAGGGCACATCGACTAGCAGTGAGATTCGAGGGGGAACATCCCATGGTGTTGAGTTTAAAAAGGATGGCCCGCGTCAAAAAAAAGTGCGATTGGGCAAGAACTTCTTCCTCATTGATCGTAATTTACATCAAAATCTTCAAACTAATGTTGCATTTCAGTTCCTACACCCACAAAGCTTGTTAGTTGTTAAGGTTCAACCTAAAAGGCCCTTTGAGACAGATATGCAAGTTCACATGTTGGATGTTTCCAATATTGAGGTTCAGCCCAGCACAACTTTTTCTTGTGACGATCCCCCTCTATCAGCGTCCTTCCAAGTGTCTCAAGCTCCTGAAGAGCACTTGCCAGCACAACACTACCTGGAGGAGCAATTTCCATCACAAGACTCCCCGGAAGAGCAATTGCCAGTATTGAACTTTGATCCAATTGTACATTTTTTTGTGGGCAGCTCTAAGTGAGTTCGAGCTCCTCGACTTACGCGAGTTCCAACTCTTAGACATTACTTTTCCCGTCCAAATGAACCAAATGCGTTGTCCGCTACTATTGGAGACTTGCTTCATGGCCCAATTCAAGGCAAACACAAGCAAGTATTGCAAATTGAAGATAATGTCAACAATCCAAGCCTCTTTCGATCACCTCAGCGCCGAGCTTTTTAATCAATCATTTCGGCTTGTGCTCACTTTGTGTACTTTCATTTAGTGTTTGTTGTCCTTGCCGAGTGGTTGATTTTACATGTCATTTTAGGGTTAGATGCGTTTTCCAGTTGTGGCCATGGCTTTTAGTCTTAGTTGTCTACTGTTTTTGATTTTGCTGAGTTTCTTCTGTAAGCTTGTGACTTGATGTGATTTTCTATTATTCCTCTTTTAATATATTATCCAATTTGTCTTGTCTTCAAAAAAAAGATGTTTTCTACAAGTTTACCTAAATGCAAAAGAAGGATATATAATACAAACAAACAAAACAAAATGGAAATAGTAAAATGGACTACTAATTTTTGTTTTCAATCAGATTTCCTTTGCGTGGAACAAGGCATAATATTGGACCTTCAAATTTTTGGACATATTTGTGAATTTAGTTATTCACTTTATAGTTCAGTTTTATTTCAGATTTATTCCGTTTGTTGTTTTGAAAGTTTGTTAACCATTTTGATTTAATTCAATTAATTAAATTTTGTAAAAAAATGAAGTGTTGGATTTCATATTTTGAGCAATTTAGGAGATTCGTCTAGTCAAGAGGTTTCAAATGGTATAAAATATCTCCACATAGGTTTGTTTTGGGAGATAATTTAATAAAATAGTTTCGATTTTTCACGTATAATAGTCTTATTATTGTGCTTGCTTATGATGATGTTGCATTATCGTATGGTGGTATAGCTTGGCATTGTAATGGCATTAATCGGATTCATTCTATGTTCTTTTTTGTGTCAATTGTGATTTTGTTCATGTCTTGATTTGTAATCAAGGAAATTGCTATGAAATATTTTTGCATTCATGGAATGATAAGTGGGAGTTTAACTTTATTGTTATATATATTTGCTTATAGTTGTATGGTTGGAATGCCAACATTATGACCATAATAGTCCTATATATATAATTGATTTATAACTATGCAACTCATAACATTCTTGTAACTGCAATGCATCTATAGTCTTTGAATTATACATTATGAAGTTATAGCTAAAATTACTTGTGTAATATTCACTCTATTGGTTCATTAACTCATCTTATATCTAGGTGTGTATATAAACAATGAGCATGGATATTTAGCGACAACGAGGATATAGTTTTGTAATGTGTTTTATATAAAGATAAGCATTATAAGTGGAGAAGCGTGTTCTTGGCTAGATAGATGATTCCGAATGCAACCATGAACTCCGGTTTTGCAGATTCAAATAATTTGTAATTGTAACGGTTGCATTTTAATTTGTAGTAGTTTTAATTTGTAATTTGTAATAGTTTCACCATGGTGAAAGGAAAGGGAGAAGGAAAGATGTTTATAAACCTTCGGATTTAGAAAAAATCTTCGGAATTAATTTTATTATTTCTAAAGTGTTTTGGTTTTCTGTAATAGAAACCAAAATTTAGCCTTTGCTAAAGAGTATTTATGATTTATCATTAGAAATGGCAACTGTGGACTGGCCTTTTTTCGTGGCCCCTTTTGGAAGGTTTGAAAAAAAAGCCTCACAATTTAGACTCCTGCGGTTTTGAATCTAGTCTCACAAGTGCAATGTGAAACTGATAAACACCAAAGAGTCCAAGTTCGGCAAACCTTTTGAAAAATCGATTTTAAATCAAATAATACCAAAATTGGACTGCTTTTCCAGATACAAAGTCGCCACCTAAATATTTTTTCTTTTGGAAAAATTTAGAAAACTCTGACTCGTGCTAAAGGCCACATGTCCGTCATCACCAAAGTTGCCTCAGCTCGGGAACTTGGGTACGAGGGGGGAAGGTCATGAATTGAGTACCCCCGCTCGCCTGATCAAAGATCGGCCTCTACTAACCATGATATAATATTTTATAAACATTATGTGTTCTTATTCTGGTTTTTAGACTAGCTTTACTATGTGATGCGCACAAGCAAATATAGATTGGTTTGCTCGATTTGGAACATTTCAACTCATGTTTGTTTACGAAAATGGTTTGAATTTTCTACCTCAAGTGAGCTTAAAAGATGCGAATTTGCCACAAAAAACATAGTGGGCTTAAAATATGAGTTGCCACTCAACAAAGTGGGCTTAAAATGCACATTCGTTGAATCGTTTCAATTCAAACAATAAGCCTTCATCTACAGGCATTCAAGCAGTTTAGCATTTAAGCCCATAGCCTCATGGAAAGCATGTTAGACATAGTAATATTCACACTCATGCAAGTATGCTAAAGCGTAAAAACTCACCTAGTACTCCAAGCTAGGAAAACATGAGTTAGAAAGACACATGCATGATTCCTAACTATACAAGATGTCTAATGAAACACATGCAATATGCAATTAATAGGCTCGGCTACTAATATGGCATATGATTCAATTTGATAACATGTAATTAAATATGCATTCAAATAAGATATTGAAATGATAATGCAGTTTGAATGATGCGCCGAGTCTTGGTGCATGCAAGACAAGATGATGAATGCATGCAAGACAAAATGTGATGCTCCTAAACTAACTATCAAAAATGGTTAAGTAAAAGGGAGAAAGACATAGAGTTGGAAGACATACACACACGCACGCACACTTATTACAATATTACACCCTCGCAAAGGAGAGTCCGAATGAATAAGAGCTAACTACCTACACTAATTAAACTAATTATTATAAATCAAATGAATTACTAGCTGTAAACGTCCCGGGAGGGAATCCCGTTTTGTTCATTGGGCTCACTACCATTTAGGACTCAATGTCACGGTCCTGTATCTAATCTCGCAGAATGCAATGCAAGACCGATGAATCATCAAAGAGTCCAAATCTGATAAATCATTTTTGAAAACAGATTTTTTGAAAGAAGTGCTAAACATGGACTGCTTTGCCAGATACAGAGTCGCCACCTAAATATTTATTTTGGGAGAATTTAGGAAACCCTGACTCGTTGCCTAAGGCCATGTGTCCGTCATCACCAAAGTTGCCTCGGCTCGGGAACTTGGGTACGATTGGGGAAGGTCACTTCGTGAGCACCCCCGCTCGCCCGATCAAAGATTGGCCTCTACTAACCATGATATCTAGTTTTGAAAACATTATACGTTCTTATTCCGGTTATTAGCCTAGATTTACTATGTGATGCGCACAGCATACAAGTATAGACTGGATCGCTTGAATTGGAACGAAACATCTCATGTTTGTTTTGAAAACGGTTTGCTACTCGTAAGTAGGCTAAAATGTGGATTTGCCACCCTCAGGTGGGCTTTAGAAAACACGATAATTTGCCACTCTCAAGTGGGGTTAAAACTCACAGTCAACGCATTATTCCAATTCAGATAATCTAACCTTCACCCACAAGCATTCAAGCAGGTATATCACATAAGCACATAGCCTCATGGTAAGCATGCTATCATGGCAGTCACTCACACACATGCAAGGATGCTAAAGCATAAATACTTACCGAGTATTCCAAGCCAAAACAGAAACTAGTTAGTAATCAATGCATGATCCTAGTTATACTGAGATGCCTAATGCAACACATACAAGAATGCAACTAAGATAGGCTCGGCTATTCTAAAGATGGCATGTGAAATGCTACAACTAACAAGTATTCAACTCAGAATTGAGATACAATGCAGTTAGTATGATGCGCCGAGCCCGGTGCATGCAATACAGATGAATGAATACAAACATGTGAATACATGTATACTAATTGAAACATGCCCTAAACTAACCATCATAAGCTGGTAAATAAAAAGGAGAAAGACGTGGGGTTGGAAGACATACATCATACACACGCACACTTATTACAATTGTGCCCTCGCTCGGAGGGTCCAAATAAATAATACAGTCCGAATAAATAATTATAGTCTGAATAAATAATTAAATATTACAAAACCCTAATTAATTAACAAATTAACTAGGAAAGCGGATAAATTAGCATGCAAGCTATCAAATGGACCTCTTCTTGTTCAATGATGAAAGATGCATGCTCAAATCGCCTCGTCGGGAAATTCCTTGCGATGCCCTAATTTGCCTCTATTTGCAATTAATCCCAGGATGTTGTGCAAAGCTCTAGAAGGTTGCTGATTTTTGGTTTGTTACAACAGAGAGCAAGAAAGGGGCATGGCAAAGTATTTTCACATATGTATGCACATCTCGATCCTCGTGCCACCAATCACGCATCTCGATGCATGATGGCCGAGGAGTCGAATTGCACGACTCGATGTGAAATGAATGCACATGACAACACAACAAGGCCTAGACTCCATCATGGATAATCCGGAGTGTCGGCGACCGAGAATTGAGGCACGTTCCGTCACTTTGAGTACGAAACGTCCCTCGTTTCCTGTAATTGGGCTAACTCCTATCCCAAACACAATGCAAATAAGATAGCATACACAATGCGACTAACATGCAATCTAGCATATGCAATGCTATGGACTAAAATGGCATACACAATATACGTGACATAACATGTCATACACAATGCTCTAACATGCAACCTAGCATACGCAATGCTATGGACTAAAATGGCATACACAATGCACGATGGACTTACACCAATATGAGTGGACCTTAGCCACACTCACATCCGTGGCCATGGCGATGAAAATGAGACAACCGAAATGCATGCAAACATGCACGAATGCAAAGGACCGAACCTAAAGCATCAAATGCCACTCTACCAAAGCATGGCAAGAGATGAAAGATGGCCTACAAACATGCAATTTCCAGCTCTGAAACATGATGCACAATGGTCCCGAATCATGAAAATATGTCACACAATACAAACTAGATGGCCCGAATACCGAAACTAATGAAGTGCGTTACACTAGAGGTACACAAAGCAATGCACAAATGGCAAAACCAACCCCAAATAGACCCTAGGTAGGTCTGAAACAGTGGGGAAATGGCCTAAAATGATGGCTCAAAATGCAAAGAAATGAAGCTCATTCAATGGTCGGTAAACAAGGCATTCACACACAATTCTCAAGCACACTTAAAGAGGAGAAAACATGGGAATATGGCATTCACATTCTGAAATATGATGCAAAATGACCCCAAATTATGAAAACACCTCAGTATATGCATGCAATAGACCTCAAATCTCAAAGCTAGGCAAGTGTATTGAACTACAAGCATGCAAAACAAGCATCATTCGACCATGAGACCCAAAAATAGAGCTAGAACAGTCCAAAATATGCACAAAATCAGTTTAAGGCATAGTCAAAATGTGCTAGAATCAAGGGTCAACAAAGCATGCAAAGAAAGCTAGTGAACCATGAGTTGTACTACAACTATATGAAGCATATGAGAGCTCACCAAACCAGCCAAAAACAGAAGTATTTCATGCCAAAATATGCCCAAAAACCCACTGAAACTCAGTCAATGCATGCAAGAATGATAGGCTCCTTTGGAGGGCCATGCAAGGGGTTATTCTACACATGCAAGATAGACATACAAAATGGCAACACCACCTGGAAAGAGATTATGAGGGCCCTAAAACTCATTAAAAATGGCTTGAAATAAAGCTAGAAAGCATGCAAGTAAAAGCCCTTTGAAAGGCCTTGAATAGGATTGCTCTACACATGCATAATAGACATTCAAAATGTCCAAAAGGGCTCGACAGAGCTTATGTAGGTCATAAAACTCACAAATAATGGTCTAAAACATGGCTTTGAAACATGCAAATAGGGGCCTTTGTAAGGCCAATAAAGCTAGTAAACAAAAGAAGGCAAGAGAGGGTCACCCCTCTATGAGCTTGATACTCAAAAACACATGTTAGCTAGTAAAAATCCACTGAATTTCAGTGGCTAAAAGGCCAAACCAAGGCCGACACAAATGCTCTAATGCATAGCTCAAAACATGAGAAAATAAATCATGCAAGGGGGTAGATGACCCCAACAGAAAAATTACCTTAATCAAACTTGAAGAGGAGCTCAAAATAAGACTTTTTAGTTTATAACGAAGTCCAAAAATGCTTGCAAATAAGGCTAAAGAATGAAGCAAAATAAGGAGCAAAAGAGGGAAATAGAGACTTACCCTTGTAGCCAATAACTCCAGCAACTTCTGGACCAAGAAAGTGAGCTCTCATCATCTGAAAAACAGCTCCAAGGTACTTAGGATAGTAGTGGAGGTGTTGTGCTTGGAGGTGTAGTGCAATGGGTGCAAGAACAATGGAGTTTGAAGCTTCAAGGAGAGAGATATGGAGGGAAGTGTATGTATGCCCTAGACCAATTGTTCAACCCTTGCAATGGAGGAGGAGGCCTCCCTTTATAGAGAAGAGAGGCCAAAGCTTCTCTTGGAAGCTTCAAACCAAGAATAAACATCCTCCATACACGTGTATGGAGGATGCATCAAATGGCTCCCAACTAGCACAGCTGGAACACATTCAGTGAGACCAAAAAGCAAGAAGCAGGTCGACCAGTTAAGGTGGTCAGCTGACTAGGGGTCAAAAGGTTCAAGTTGAAAAGGTGGTCGGCCAGCCCAGATTGGTGGTCTCCCAGGTGAATGCAACACAATTGTGGTATGGAAGACCCGAAATTGTGGCTCAAAAGTGAGGGAGACCAAGGGGTCAAAAGGGTCAGGAAGAAAAGGTGGTCGGCAATACCAGATTGGTGGTCTCCCAGGTGAATGCAGCTCAGTGGTGGTATGAGAGACTTGAAATTGTGGCTCAAAAGTGAAGGAGACCACCTACCTGTCAAGAAAAATCGGCCGACCGGGGAAAGGTGGTCTCCAAGAAGAAAAGATGGTCTCTCACCCTACTATCACCTTTCTAACAATGAAACTAGGGTCCATGCCAAAAATGAACCCACACCGATACAAAACGAAGGTTCGGGGGCCAAAACGCGCAGCTAGGGGCCCCAAAAACAGGCTGTTAGGCACCGGAGGTGACGTGCGACCACGAAGGTGGTCTCCTGTTACGCTGTCCTCTAGGGAGAGGGAACAAGGTGTGTGCCAAAAATCAGAGCAAACAGAGAAAGTTAAGCGGTCTCGAACCGAGGCGCACGACCGACGGCTCCGAAAATCAAAAACTGGTCTCCAAAAGGGAATAGTGGCCTACGACCACGGAACATAGCCTACAGCCACTGAGAGATGGTCTTCAAGACCTCTCCCTCCCTTCGAGAAGAGAAAACAGAGAAAACAGGACCTAGTTCGCAAACCGAGACAAAGCATAAAAGAGTCCCGAAGTCTAGAGACAAGGCTCTTAACCGAGACTCCGCAACCCTAGAATGAGCACAATATGCATCATCATCGAGCGCCAATTCCATGACGCTCGAAGTCTTAAGGTCGGTCAAAAATGGGGTGTCTATACTAACTAAACTAATTACTAATTATTACAATACTTTAACTAATTAGCAAACTAATTAATTAATTTACAATACAAATGCACACGAACTAAGCATATAAAATATTAAACTATGCTGCCACTGCTCCGTCTCGGGAAGTGGAGGATGCACATGCTCAGTTTTCGCCCCGAAAAGACCACCGTTTTGCTCTTGAAAGTCTCTGTTTGCAGAGATGAGTATTTCTAGAACCTTTTTGCTCCACCTTACCAAACATTTGCTGAGGTTTACATCAGTGGCCTGCCGGCCATGAATGGATGCTACGGCCATCCGCTACCAATGAGGTGCCCTGTCGGCCAAAAATGATGCACTGCCGGCCATGGATGGTAGCCTGCCGACCACTAATGCATTGGATCACCATGCTGCAACAGAGCACAAACAAAACAAAAAGAAGGTTTTTCCAAGGGTTGTCTGCACAGTTCACCTCTCTTTTTCATGGACAAATCCAAAGAATTGTGAACTTAAATCACAAACCACCAATCAAAGCAATTTAATTGCATGATGGCTTGTGCTTCAAGGTGTGCAAACTTAATAAATGCAAAAGAAGACACACAAGAACCATCACCCTATCATGCATGATCAAGGGCAATGGAGACCTAGGAAAATGGCACATTTCATCACTTTTGAGTATGAAATGTTCCATTTTCCTTGTGTACAAACTAACGTCCGATTTGAACACATGCAATGCAACACAAAGAGATGCTAATCTTGCCTCTTTTACTTGTCAATTTTGTTTACACATTTTAAATTACCAAACCATTCCTTAATCCATTAGTCCATTGGTAAGTGTCCTCTAAGGAAAGAAAGCTCAAACCAAGGGGTTGTCTTAGGCATGAAAGAGGCATTACACTGTTGGTAATGAACCCCCTAAGGGATTAAACCATTAGGTGTAGCACCTCCATTTCACACTTAGGCAAACAAGAGGTTTGAAACCACTTTCAAAGCAAAACAAAAGAGTGAAGAATTGAGGGAGGGTGCAAAGATTTAGCTGCTGAAATTGAGTGATAAAAGCACTAAAAACATGCAACCAAGTCACACCAATGATGTTTAAAGCCTTAAAACAACAAGCTAGTGCAAGGATTTACACTACAACTACACAAAACAAAGTTCAAATGAACCAAACAGCCCAAAATAGAGTTAAAGCAGGCCATTTTAGAGGCTAAAACATGCTGGACTCAAGCTAAGTTAGGCTAGAAAAACATGCTAACATGTAAGGCAAACTAAGCATGCAAACAAGACACAAGGAAGGGAGGCTAACCCCTCCAATTTTGAACTTCAAAAGGAGATTTTTGCCACTGAAAAACCTCTGAAATTCAGTGGTTAAAAGGCCCAAAAAAGTTGATTTGAAAGTGATGAATAAAGGCATAAAAGCTTTATAAACTAAAAAGCAAGAATGGTGAACCTCCCCTAACTAAAAAAGGGCTCAAACCACCATTTTTAAGCCAAAAAAATAGAGCTTTTTACAATTCAAAACCAGCCCCAAAAACAATTGAAAAAGATAGAAAAACAAGTATTGAAAACAAGATAACAAGACTAGTATTCTACATCTTGAAGCAAAGAACACTTTAGGCACAAGTTCAAGCCAAAACGACCTTCAAGAGCTTCAAGAAGGCCCCAAGGAACCTAGTTCAAAGGTGAGAGGATTTGGTTTAGGAGAAGTAGGCAAAAGTGTAGAGAAACTAGGCAAACACACACAATTTTGCAAGAGAGAGAGAGAGAGAAATCTAGAGAGAAAGAAAATTTTTATATCTCAAATTTTTCTAACCCCAAATCATGAGAGAGAGAGAGGGGTCCTATATATAGAAAACACCAATTTCCCTCCCAAACATCCAGCCATACACGCAGAAGATGCATGAATTGCGCAAACAATGGCACAAAATATCTGCAGCAGACAATGGTGGCCGGCAAGGTTTCATTAATGGCAGGCAATGCACATCAATGGCTGGCAAATAAGAAGTGGTAGCCAGTAGCCTCCAAGGATGGCCGGCAGGCCATCAAAAACTTCAGGCTAAAAAGACCCCAGCATTCTCCAAAGATGACACAAAATGGATGTAGGGTTTGAAATGCTCAAACCTGTGGCATTCCACTAAAGACTTCGAGCGTTCGGCAATCAAACAGACTCATCAACGGATGTACCTGCAAGAACATCCAAGTCTTAAAGGGCCGTCAAAAAGGGGTGTCTACAGTAACTGAAATGGATTTGATTTCAAACCTTTGGGGTTTGAGGAAATCTTTGGGTTTATCTTTTTTATTCCAAAAGTGTTGGAAAACCAAGTTTGAAGAAAGTCTTTAGTTATAATCTGATTATTTCTAAAGTGTTTTGATTTTGGAAGAAGAAACAAGATTTTAGCATCAGCTAAAATATTTCTGATTTTTATTCAAAAATAATGGGCTCGGTTCCTGGAGTACCGGTTAACTTTTCTGAGTGGTGTAATTATGATAGCAATTTTTATTTGCTTGGGAATTAGTTTTATGTTTTATTTTTAAACCTAGTTTATCCCTAAAAACCTAATTTAAATTTGTTTCCCATGGCCTAGGAGTCAACATGCTCTTAAAAGTTTTGTCTAAGGTTAATTGGGTTTTAAGTGGGACATATGTGACCCCTCCTGTCTTCCTCGAAACTTTCCTAACCATGTTCCATTCTAGGGTAAGTGGCAGATCACTTTGAATTAAATTTTAGACTTTGGATTTTCTAGTGTTAAGTTTCTAAAAAAAACAAAATAGTGAAATTCTATTGTGATTTTTCAAAAATGGCTTCAAGGGATGACTACAGAAAATATTGTTCCATTTGACAACCTTAACCCTTACAAAGTTCTTAAAGGAAGATCCAGAGAGATCAAGTGTGATTAAAGAAAATCATAAGATTGCATGATAATATCTCTAAATTAATTAAAGACAATTAGTATGTTATCCTTGTATCAATTATAGCATGTATGATTGCTATGTAACTTTGCTTGAAAGTATTAGGGCGGTGAATATATTTTTAAAATTTTTAAATTCCAAATATTTTCTTAAATTGGTGGCTCCTAGTGAGTACAAGATCACTAATCACAAGGATAGAAAACTAGTGGTTCTTAGGAGGTATTAAACCACTGGCTACACAGTTATGAGATTGTGGTTCCTAGAAGTGAACAAATTACTGATCACATGTCAAGACATGATGGTTACTAGTAGTGGAGAGGCTACTGATCATATGTCAAGATATGATGATTCCTAGTAATAAAAGAGTATACTGGTCCTATGTCGACGCCAGATTCCTAGTAATAAAGTGACTATTGCTCACGGGTCAAAATATTATGATTCCTAGTAGTAAAAAGTCTACTGACCACATGCAGAAAAATTAGTGATTCCTAGTGATAAAGCTAATGACCATGTTATGAAGTTCTGAATAGTAAACTATTTAACAGTGGATTTGTGTTTTCTAATAGCAAGACTATTAGCTTCAGAGTGATAAGTTTGGACCAAATATGTTTGGACGCCTTAAATTTGAAAAAGAGCTAATTTTGTTGATGACGGTCTAAGAATGTATTTTTTGTGATATGATTTTAAGAGTTTCATAATCATTGTGACACAGGGAATTGTTTAAAGACCCTATATGAATTTTTGAAAAGGCCAAAAGCCTTCAGATAAATTCTACAAATGTAAGGGTGTCATGCAAAAGATGGTAATACCTAAACTCAAGATGGTTAGGATAAGCCTAAAAATTCATTGACTCAGATTCAACGGTTATGCACAATATAGTAGTGGATATCGATTTTTTGTAGACAAATCTAATGTTTAGATTTACACAAAAACATTGTCATGAAATTGAGGAAATAGTGTTCATGAGAAAAGAGATGAGCATAGAAAAGTTAACATGCTAGGACTTTAAAGTTTTTCTATCTAAATCTTCACTCTTAAACCTATATGGTGGCTAGTGAGGCTAAAAGCTTCATTGAAGCTATAATTTCTCTAGAAAGTAGTTATTAAATTAACTTGATCATGCAGAGGTAGTAATCCCTGGGATGCAAGTGAATGAAAACCGATAAGACAAGTTTGTCATCAAAAGATACCAACAAAGAGAATGTATGGATTACTTTGATACGTGATCACCAGTTATGGTGAGTATGATTGCAATTGTATGAAGTTTGAAGATACATCAAGATAGATGTTAAGATAGCTTTCCTATATGAAGATTTAGTTAAATAAATCTTTATGGAACTACTTGCAGGGTTTGTCAGTTCCAAGATAAGGAAAGACTGTAAGCTTGAGAATCATTTTATGATTTGAAATAAGCACCGAAACAATGGCATGAAAAACTTGACTATACTATGTTGTCAAATGGGTATTGACAAATGTGTTTATGTCAAAGATATTGACAATAGTATGTGTCATGTTGTGTCTGTATGTAGGTGACATACTCATTGTTGATAGTTATGAGAATATATTCAATACTACCAAGTGAATGTTGTATTCTAAGTTTTATATGAAAGATATGGGCCTTACAGATATAATTCTAGGTATTAAGATTACCAGAACATCTAGTAGTATTGTACTTTCTCAATCTCATTATGTTGATAAAATACTTGAGAAATTTGGTAAATTAGATACAAGTGTGTCGAGGACACTGGTAGACTTAAGTCTACATTTGGCCGAGAATAATGCTGAAAAGTGTATTTCAACTAGAATATTATCGGGTCATTAGAAGTTTAAAGTATCTGATGAGTTGTACAAGGCCAGGTATAGCCTACTTCGTTAGTAGGCTTAGTAGATACACAAGTAACCCTAATGCTACTCATTCAAAGGACATTATGTGGGTGTTGGATTATTTACACCACACCTGGGATTACGGGTTACATAACACTTAATATCCAGTTGTACTAGAAGGTTACAAAGGCACCTATTGGATATCTAATATAAAGACTACAAATCCATTAGTGGATATGTTTTCTCTAATTGGAGCTGTAAGCGTGTCTTGGAGATCTTCCAAGTAGATGTGTATTACAAGATCAATGATGGAATCAAAATTTAGTATTAAAGTAGCTAAATGGCTTTACCGTTTTCTTAAGGAGATTCCATGTTGATCAAATCTTGTGCTAGCAATTTTCTGTATTTTGCAACAACCAATCAAGTATTGGTAGGACACAGATGGAAAGTCTAGACATTTTTTGTCAAAGACATAGCTCCATATGACGACTACTCTCGTGTGTTGTCACTATAGACTACATATAGTTTAAGGACAATATTACAAATTCGTTAACCTAAGGGTAAAATTGAGAGTTAGTAAGAAGTCGTCATGAGGAATGGGGTTAAGGCCTTTAACAAATGTTATTGGAACGGAAAACCCAACCTACTTGACTGAAGATCCCAAGATCTAGGTTCAAAGGAATAACCTAATTGCGTGTACTAAGCGAGTCACTGAAGAGGTAAATCCTCTTACCCATTCCTTTATATAGTGATACCCTATGAGGTAAAAGGTTAAGCTGATGCTTTCAATGACCTAAGTGCTGTGAATAGTCAACCGTGATATAGCGAGATACCTTATGTAGGTCACCCATGTAAGTGCGAAGTGAGGCTGCTTCTTTAAGAATTGACAAGGCCAAATTCTTTAAAAACACTCACTGAACCAGGCTAATGTTCCAGGGCCAAACCGGACACAACAATGAGAACATAACGATGGTTGGAATAATTCTTATGTGAGGTCTATTGTCTCGGTTTACACATATGGCAGAACAGTTCAAGGCATCACATTCATGGGTCAGCCAATAAATCCAATAGGCTTTCACTATGAAAAGTTCAAGGCCAATAACTACCTTTTCTAATGCAAGGTTATTTCATGTACTCTCTCTCCGAGTCTTTGTTGTATAGCATTGTCTCGTTTTCTATATTCAGCTAATTTTATTCATGTGGGGGTTTGTTGGAGATAATAAATTTTCGACAACTTTAATTTGAAATTAAAGTGGGACCCAATCACCGGTTGAGGTGGGTTTTAGTGATTTTGTATTCTCTTAACTGAGAATATTGCAATACAAAAATAATGAGCCAAAACCATTGAGTTGTGAATGAGAATTGTTTCATAAAGTGAGCATCAATAAAGTTGGGCTTAGATTTGGACTTAATCTTGGTTTGGACTGGGTTTAGGCTTGTGCTTGTGCATGTGCTGGGTTTGGTCTTGGACTTGCACTTGGACTTAATCCTGAATTTGAGCTAAGCTATGTTGTGTTGGGCTTAACTTGTGTATGTATTTGAGAATTGGGCCTAGATTGGATTGTGACCCAACTGTAGTATCCGTTTTGTGACCTATCTAGTTTGTTTATTCAAACATTATTATGTACATATTGATTTGTATACATTAAGCACATGAGAAATGTAAGTTTTTGTAACTCTCATCTTTTGATTATGGAGTTGATGACTATATTAGTGGCTATAGGTTTTCAACATTTCTAACTTTAGTCCTAATGGCTAGAGTTGATGGCTTTGGTTAATGGCATTTGACAGCCCTATTGATGTATAGCCTTCATGGCTAAGGATTCCCCTACTTGTATAAATAAAGACATTTCCCCTCCAACTTGGTAGAATAATTTTTGAAGAGATTTTTTATGGAAAATGGAGATGGTGTTTTGAGATAAAAAGTTGGAGATGTTTTTTTTTCCCACCAAAGAAAATTTTTCCTATCTTCTTGTGCTAGTCCCTTCTTTGGTTCTTGTTAGAGAAAGTGCAGCCATTGTCGAGTTTGCCAAAGCTATTCAGAAGATGCTTCTGCATTAGCTGGTTTCGACCATCGTATCTTGGGAGACAAACGCCGGCATACCTCTAGCACCCATCAGGAGGCGGTAAATTTGTTTAAAGGAAACTGTGATATCACACAGGTTTCAGTTTACATCTCTTATCTTTTGTTCTTCAAATTTTAGATTTGAATTATTTCTTGCATATTATTTTATATGTTCATGGGAATCCATTTTGTAATATGTTATATGATGTAATCTAGTTTATTTATGTATTTTTTGTTGTGGAGTTTATTATGTATTTCATGCTTTAACAATAATAAAAAAAATTATTTGGTCATTTCTATTTATTTTATTGTATATATTTTTCTTATATTATTATGGAAAAATGCCAACAATGCATATAAATCATTTGTTATACCTTTAGGACAAAATTATAAACTTGATCAATTCAGTGACTATCAATCAACTTAGAGATCATTTTTTTTTTTTTTTTGGTCTAAAAAACTAACAGTTTTATTAATTACACTAAATTTATACAAAATTTAAAAATTAAGGGTTAAAATTGAATCAATTTAAAGTTTTGGGATTAAAATGATACAAGTAATAAAATATAGGTAATACTAGTATAATTTTCCAAAATAATAATAATAATAATAATAATAATAATAATAAATCATAGAGCTAACACCACTTGAGTGAGAGACAAAGCTTTATTTGATTTAAAGTTTAATTTTCTTATTATTAACTTATCTATACCTTTTGGATATATATATATATATATTTTTTACTATCTCCTGCCCAGCCTAACCCAATTTCTAGTTGCGGACCTAATAAGAAACCCGGTAATGATTGGTGGCCACAAATTCTGTGGCACAAATAGTCCGAAAATGTCAAAACAACATCATTTTTGGTGCAAAACAACTCCGAAAATGTCAAAACGACGTCGTTTGACATTTTCGGCCATTTGAGCCAAATTTGTGGCCACCAAGCATTTTTCTAAGAAACCTTCAGTGGCCTCTTAAAGAGAATTGAATTCAAAATTTTAAATCTTATTCTCAGGTTTTATCTCTAGTGACCCATTAGGATAACATGTTTTTCTGAAAACTTTGTTTAATTTTTTCTTTTGAATTACTAAGGCCTGTTTGGAAAGTGACTTTTTAGTCAAAAAGTCACTAAAAAATCAAAAGTCAATGATCCATACCAAAAGTTTTCTATTTTCTCTACTTTTTGCACATCTTTTCAGAAAAGTCAAAAAGTTATTTCAAACATACTAATTTTTTTTACATCACATTTTAGTTAAAAAGTCAAAAAATTACTAAAAAAGTATGTTTCCAAACAAGGCCTAAGATATTATTTATAAATATATGAATAATTCTATCAAATTAGACAACCATAGTGCAATAATAACTTTTCGCATAATATAATTTAAGCAGAAGTTCCATGAATAAGTTCGACCAAACATGCTACAATAGATTAAAGCTAAAAGCTATGTTTTAAGTGGTTTCAAACGGCAACTTTTGTGTAGTTGGCCTTGGGGATTGAATTAATAATTCAATCAAGTAGGAGTGTAAAGTTAGAAAAGAAAGAAAAAACAGTATATATAAGTGGTAAACTTTATAAACATTTATATTAAGATCATAAACTTTTTCATTTTTTGTAATATTTTTCTAAAGGGATATTTAGTTTAACATTTATTTCTAACTTTTAATAATATAAAAGATTCATTATATATATACTAGTGTATATCCGTGCCTGAAGGCACGGTGCAACTGATGATGAGATTAATAAATGAAATAAAATAAAATCCACTACACCTAGTATATCAGAAACATAAGAAAAGGTAAAATAATAAAGCAAAGACCACAACAACATTTATACAGCAATATAACTGAAGAGAGTGAATATCCTCTATCCAAAAAAAAAACAAACAATACAGCTATGTAAAATAAATAAATAAATAATTTAAAAAGTTGAGAGTACCTTTGCAGAATCCACCCCTCTTTTAGTTCCACAAGTCTGTAAGCTTTAGATCTAATGAATAAATGGAGAAGATGACTATGGAGCTTTTAGGGTATTCTCTACGCTGTTTCCACCATTGTTGTGGGTCAAGAAACTCATCAAAAAAGGGGAAAATAGAACTTGAATGATAAAATACATATTCTCACACACATAAATAAGCACAAACATAGTGATTACAAACTTTCTCCCCAAGTTTTTGAATTAATTTTTATGAACACAAACACAAACACAAATGCAACATTAATGACAAAATTGAAGCTGATATGTACAAACAAATCTGGCAATTTTATCACACTTCAAATAACTCAAACCCAGATTAATAAAGCTTAACACATATCAAGATACAAAAACAAAAATGATGATAAACAAAAACATCAATTTAAACCCACAAGAACTCAATCCCACCAACAAACAACAATTTATCCAACTAAAATTAAAAATAAAAAAACTTGAAGCATATATATATCTATATACATCACATTCAAACAAATGGATTGAGTTTGAAATGCAATAGAATCAAGATGAAATCAAACCCATTTTCAGATTTCAGATATCAAACCCATTTAAAAAAACCAATTCCATATGTACAAAATCACAAAAAATTGACCCTTCAAATGAAATGCTGAAAAAGTCAGACATGACAACTGCATATATTCACCCAAAAAATGACATCATTGTACAAAGAATAAACATTTCAAGAAATGGCGATAGAAATCTTTGGATTTGAGGCTTGTTTTGATCTCTTATCCTGGTCCAAAGTATACCACTTTTTCTCTTTTCATTGTTATTGACATGTTTTTTTACAAAAATAGTTATCTATTTTAAGAGTCTTACCCCCAAGACTTTTTGAATTCTATTGATGGCCAAAACATTTTCTTCATATCTAACTCAACCCAAAACTTTCTTAAAAAGTCTGATGGCCTCTTGCCCTTCATATATTCAGAATATAACCCACAAATGTTTTGAAATTTCAATGTGACTATGGATTTTATCAAACTATATTGTTACCTACAGTCATAGCATTGCATGCGCACCATCAGCATTTTGGATAATACATGCTTGTTCTTTACCAAGATCAACAAAAAATAACAATTAAAGTTGATTACTATTAGTGCAGGAAAATAAATAAATCCAAAAGCCCTACCCAGTTGATTACTATTACTATCAACAGTGTAAAACATTGCCATAGTTTTCTTGGCAACCAAACAGGGCCTTTAGTGAAATACCAATATCACATAAAACTAACCTTAAAAATAACTAAGAGACATAATCCATCATTATTAAATTCACCTCCAAACCCTAAAATCAAATCATCAAAAACCACAATATAAATCACCAACACACACACACACACACAAATTGTATTTCTTCTTTCTTTTCCTCTGCTTTCTCGGCAACGAAACAAATGGAATAAGCATTAAAAAAATTAAAAATTCTTACATTGAATCCAACAGAGCTCTTCTCTCCATCCAAATCGAGATACTGTAGAGCTCTGCTCCCACTATCTACAGCCGTAACTGAAAAATTCCAATCCAATCGATTTCAGCAAACAAATCAAAAATCACTAGGAGGATTTCAAGTAGTATAAGTAGTATTCATCAATTTCATTTCTACTAGCAGGTTATGCCCTGTTTGGTTGCCAAAATAATGAAGGAAAATAAATAAATCCAAAAGCCCCACCCAGGTGATTACTATTACTATCAACAACGTAAAACATAGTTTTCTTGGCAACCAAACAAGGCCTTTAGTGAAATACCAATATCACATAAAACTAACCTTGATCTTCTTGAGCAGTTCATATCCAATCATTCCAGGCATTGAATAATCCGTCATTATTAAATTCACCTCCAAACCCTAACATCAAATCATCAAAAACCACAATATAAATCACCAGCAAACACACACACACACACACACACACACACACACACAAAATGTATTTCTTCTTTGTTTTCCTCTGCTTTCTCAGCAACCAAACAAATGGAATATGTATTAAAAAAAATTAAAAATTCTTACATTGAATCTGACGGAGCTCTTCTCTGCTCCCATTCTTTACAGCCGTAACTGAAAAATTCCAATCCAATCAATTTAAGCAAACAAATCAAAAATCGCTAAGAGATCTTCAATACGGATATGTACCTCTACAAGAAGAGATCTTCAACAATCGTTCGATCAACCTCTGGTCCATGTGACTGTCATTAATGGCGAGAACATGTAGTTCTTGTGAACCAAAAGACAACAGATGATCTGAACCCTCAATTTTCACCAGCGACCTTCGCAGCAAATACTCGCCGGCCGTTCTCGCCATTACGAACCAAATCAACCTAGATTGAGAGAGAGAATAGCAGCCGAAATCTATATAATAAAGCATTATAATAAAAATAGGAAATAAAAATAAACGCCAAATTCAATTGCCTCATATCACTTTGTGGACAATAAACCCATTTTAAACCCAGATGGTAAAACTAAAAAGTATATCATGAATGTCAAAAACAATCAAACCTTGAAACCTCAAGATTCTCAATGACCCACAAAGAAATGAAGCCTCGGGTTTGGTGTTGAACGATTGAAGTCATTATAAAGACTAACAACAATTATACACAAAATACATTGCATGAAAGAGAGAGAGAGAGAGAGAGAGAGAGAGAGAGAGAGAGAGAGAGAGAGAGAGAGGGAGAGAGACCTCACCTGGGAAGGTGAGAGAACAATCGAACAATCGAACAATCGTTGGTGTGTATCTGATCTGACTCTTTCGTTGCTCATATCAATAGGTAGATTTTTGGATTGACAAAAGTCTATTGTTCAGAAATTGTTGAGTTCTAAATCCATATTTAAATATTAACTTTAAATTGGGATTTTTGATTCTAAAGGGTGACAAGAACAATGGTTATAGAGAGGGGGGATTTTTTCGTTTTGTTAAAGAAGAAGAAGAATAGAGAGTGAGAGAGATAAAGAGGGAATGTGGGGGATGCTAACGTGGGAAGAAGAATAGAGAGAGAGAGTGAGAGTGAGAGAGATACAGAGGGAAGGTGGGGGGTTCAGACGTAGGAAGGGCAGTGAGACGTAGGTAGGTGGGACTCTTTAGTGTGAAATAGTTGGGCAGGAACTAACATTTATCTCAGCTGTTCATCTAAATACAGAAATAAATCATAACCGTTAAAATGTCCTAATAGAACAAATGTCTCTAGGATAAATTCAAAAACTCTCTTCCCTTATTATATAGATATATATATATATATTTTTTGTAGCTTAGGGTTCATTCTCACCCACATCCATATCACACATACTCTCTCATTCTTTCTCCTCTCTCTCTCTTTTCCTCTCTCCTACCGTAGCCTCTTCATCTACCTCCCACGACGATGTCTCCTCCACCACCGTGATTGTCGCCGCCTTATCTTCGACAACGGCCACTTTCTTTATCTTCTTTGTCATCTTCATCTCCAATGATGAAGGTCACTCTTCATCTCAGATCTGAAAACAATGGGCCACTCTATCTACCTCATCTCCAACGACGATCGCTCCTACTCCGTTGCCTTATCTCCGACGTTCTCTCTCTCTCTCTTTCTCTCTCTCTATATATATATATATATATATGTATGTGTGTATCCATGTACGTGATTGGAAATCAATGACTTTCAGGTCCTAGTTCTCATCGATGAGAGGATTATCGAATTTCGGATCACTATGAAAGACTCCACGGGAGTGGCAGAATCTAACGACAGAGATCAACAGCTTGCGTCCCTTCAAGAACTCCAATACAACCTTCTTTTCTTGATTGTGATTTGTGGTGCCTTGTGAAGTCCATCAACCAAATAGTGCTGTGATTTCTTCTAATAGGTTACTCATTTGTTGTTGGTTATGTTGATATATATATATATATATATCAACTTGGTTGTTTTTAGGTTTGTATATTCTAACTAGTCAAAGCAATTGACAATAAGATCTGTATATTCCTAGTCTGTTTGATTATGCACTGAAGGTGTTTGTTGTTATGTTTGTGAGAAGCAAATAGTAAAAAAATTTTGATCATATTTGCAACAAAAAAATTTATAAACACAAAGAAAATTGGTCAAAACACAGAAAAAATTATGAGCAAATCAAACAAATTTGTGAACAAATCAGAAAAATTTCAAACTAGAAAAATTTATCTATATTTTAAAATTTCTCTGAATTAAAATTTTTTCAAAAAAATATTAAGAAACCCAAACTACTATGAAAATATTACATCTCTTTTATCTTAAAATTTTTTAAAACCAAAGACCTTAAAAAAAAATTACCCTTTTCAAAAATCCGCTTCGTTTTAATTCTCTCTAGTTTTTATTAAGAAAATGAAGTTTCTGAATCTCCCTAGTTTTTACGAAGAAAATGAAGGGTATGTTTGGTTTGTGTTTGAGAGATGTGTTTTAGAGATAAAAAGTACGAAAACATGTTTGGTTTGGTTTTTTGGGAAATTTGTTTTGGAAAATTGTTTTGAGAGAGAGTTTTGGAAAAAGTGATTGATTTGATGTGTGTGTGAGAGAGATTTGTTTGGAAAACTTGTTTGGTTTGTGTGTTTTGGAAAAAAATTTTGGAAAAATTTGTTTGGTAGAGAAAATTTCTGAAATTTGTTTGTAGAGAAAATTTCTGAAATTTTTTTCAGAAACACAAACCAAACCTTCTGAATCTCAAGAAAGATAACATTGATAAATCCCCAAACAAACATAGCTTACACTCAACCTGCCTCATCACTAGACCAATAAATAAAGAAGAGAGAAACCCAACATATGAAAATATGTCATATCCTTTAAATTATAAAATTTTAACAAAAGAGATTAAAACAAAAAAAAAAAATTTCCCTAAAGAAAAATGATTCACAAACAAAAAAAATTCATACAAAAATGACAATGAAATTTAAAAAATTGTACCTTTAATTGGCCACATAATTAAAGAAAGATATTTTACAACCAAAAAAATTTATACAAAAATGAAAATGACATTTTAAAATTTTCGGTTTAAATGAATAGACTCATATACCACTTCATTCTTTATGAATTATTGGTATAATTTTTTTTTATATATTTATTTAATCATTACTCATAAATAAATTATTGGTTAAAAATCACCATCTAAACTTATTAATTTGTTTGACAACTACCCTGAGTTGGGACAGTTGGATAAAGAAAAAATATATACAAACATGGAAGGATGCAATTTCCATAATTTTTCACTTGCACTTACATTTCACCACAGATTCATCGCATTTCTCATATTTTTATAATTTGTTTTCTCTACCTCAGATTCACTTGCATTTCTCATATTTTTATAATTAAAAATATATATATTATCTGCGTTAATGTGATTTACTAATTTTATAATTTTATGCGCATAAAATTTAATAAATAAATAAAATTTAAAAAAAAAAAAAAATCAGCAAACATTGTAGTGAAAAATGGGAACCAAAATATGAATTTTCCATTATGGAGCAACAGGCTTTAAACTTTACAATATATACAGTCACCTTCTTCTTCTTCTTCCGATCTAACGTCGGAATATCAAATTTCTCAAACTACTACATCTAATAGGTAGAGAGAGAAAAGAGAGATCAATTCATTTTTGATTTGGGTAGAGGGGTTCAATTGGGACCCCAACAGCTCAGGTACATAACTTTCCTGAGAGACTCCTCTGCCTGCTTTGCCTTGTCTTCTCTTATTTTACTCGAAACCACGGCGGAAGACGAGGGAGACAGTTTCTTGGCCTGAGAGTAAGCCCTCACGTTGTTCTTGACGTGGTGGTGTATGGATCTCATGGCATAGTTCCATCTACAGAACCCTTGATCTTTGAGTGCCTCCACAGCCCCAACGCTTGCTGCCACAATCCAAGCTCTGCTTGCCGAACTCATCTTTTTTCTTCTTCTTCCTTTAAATTGCTAATGATCTTCGAGTAACTGATATGAGAGGTTTTTGAGGAATTTCGGGTTTGTTGATGGAATTTGCAATCTGAGTGGGTCTATATATACATAAAGAGAAAGAGGTGAACACTGAGGCCAAGTTTGGGTACTTGGAAATAATCCAAAAAGTCAAAAAGTTACTCAAAAAGTTAAAAAGTTAACACTATTCACCAAAATAACAATTATTACAACTCCCAATTCAAATTTTCCTCTAAAAACTAATTTTCACAATTTTTTATTACACATTTTTTCATAAAAAGTCAAAAAGTTAACCCAAACATTCATATTTTCAACCTCAATTTTTTTGTCCAAAAAGACAAAAAGTGCACTTATTTAGTCTTTCCAAACAAGGCCTGAATGGGAAATGAAACCAGAGGCGGTAGGCAGTAGCTGGTTTATTGGTGGTTTGGGGACTGGTAAGCAAATGGGTTTGAGTGAGACTGTGGGTGAGTTTTTTTTGGAACCTTTTGGACTAGAATGAGTGTCTTACGCATCCTACTTTTCCAAGTGGCATGGACTTGGGAGTGAAATTCCTTTTTCATTTTTATGTGTTTTGGGGTCCATGATTTACTTCTATCTTAATTTTATAGGGTGGCTCTATTTGCGTCGAAAAGATTGGTGACACATCCTAATTTAATGAAATTTTATGAAGGGGTAAATTGATCCTATAATTTACTTCGTATCTTAATTTTATGGGGTGACTCTATTTATATCTGAAAAGATTTGTTGGACATCTTAATTTAATGAAATTTTATGGAGGGGGTAAATTGGTCTTATAATTTACTTTGCATTTTAATTTTATGGGGTGGCTCTATTTATATCCGAAAAGATTGGTTGGGCATCTTAATTTAATAAAATTTTATGGAGGGGATAAATTGGTCCTATAATTTACTTGGTATCTTAATTTTATGAGTGGCTCTATTTGCATTTGAAAAGATTGGTTGGACATTTTAATTTAATAAAATCTTTTTACTATTATTATGTTCTTATTTAATATGATCAAAAAATGTCTGATATTGAAAAAAATGTAAATCATAATCAATGTCAATCTTCGCTTTTATGTTCTTGCTTTCTTCACTTTGCATTTTCATACTCAACCTATTTCTCTTGAATCTATCAATCTTTGCATTCCATTTCATATCCAAGTCAACAATAGATAATAAAGAAAACGTTTTCAAACTTTTTTACTTATTTATAGAAGAGGTACGTTTTTGATGGTGGGATTCACAAAATTTTTGACATTGAATATCCACACATATTTCATTTTTAGAAAATTTAGCCAAAATTCTTCCATTAGACCCTTATTTGATGAAAATGACTGCTCAATTTATTTTGTTTCATAAACTCTCTAAGGAGGAGGCGTATAATTAAATAAGGACAAAGTAAAAAAAAAAAAAATTCTTGAACAATATTGTCAAAGTAACATGTTGCTGTGAGACAGAATAACATTTTACTGTAAGATAGAGAAATATCTTATTGTCAAATAAAATAACATTTACTGTTTACATCAATACTATCATATATATGGGTCACTTTTTGAGAGTGATTATTTGGTTGTTTATCACTTGACATTTGACAAGCTATTTTCTAAAAATTTAACAAAAATGTACGGAATCTCCTTGTTTTAAGACCATCTCCAACCCTAAATCAAACATTTCCCCAAATTTAAAATTTGGTGAAAAAAACACTATTTCATGCTCCAACCCTTTCACCAAATTGATATCAAATCGAAATTTCATCAAACGTTTCACCAAATTTGATACAGGCTCTGCGTTTCACCAAAACACTGTTGATGACTGTTGAAAAGTTGAACTTCGACCAATGGTTGGCCACGGCTGACCAACCCAAATTAATAAAGGTTCAAAAAGTTCAAAAAAGAAGTTCAAAACGTTGAAAAACAAAAAAAAAATATTTTTTTTTGGCTAACCGGTCGACCACTAAAAGGTTCAAAAAGTTCAAAAAAATCAAAAAATAAAAAATTTTTGGCTTAACCGGTCGACCACCCGGTTGACCACCCGGTTGTCCCGAATGAAAATTTGATGAAAATCAAGGGTTGGAGCACTGAGTATCAGATTTGGTGAAAAGTCATTTTTTCGACTCAGATTTGGTGAAAAAAAAAGTGAAGCGTTGGAGATGCTCTAAGTAATTAATATTACCTGTTAAGTAAAAATATATAATTTCTCAACTTTTTAGGGTATACCACAAGTAAATTATGATCACAAATATTATAATTAATTACTTTCAATTGTCATTAAGGTTGTAAACGAACCGAGTTAAGTCGAATTTTAATATGTTTAGGCCTATTTATGAAGATTTTAACAAGTTTAAACTTAAGCACAAGTTCAATAAAAATTTAACGAATCAAATTCGAATCGAGTTGGTTTAGACTTGACTCGAACTCGAGGTCTGTACACAAACCTTAACGAGCCACAAAATTATAAATTTATACTTTGCGTATGAGATTAAAATTATAATTGAAACTTTAATTATATAAATATATCTCCTAAAATAAAAGTCAATACCTTACTAAAATAATAATATCTACCACCATTATTATATAAATATATTCTTAATAGTTAGCTATTATTTACATATAAACAAATGTAACTATTATTTATATTTACATTATTTAAATACATAAATAACATATTTATTCTATTTCTTATACATATTTTTACATTATTTAATGTAAAAATAATATGTTTATTTTATTATTTAAATAAATGTTAAACGAACCTAACTAATGAGCCAAGCTTTAAATGTTTAGACTTATTTATTAAGATTTTAATGAGGTCGAACTCGAACACAATAAAAATTTGACGAACCGATTCGAACGAGCCGTTACTGAACCGAGCTCAAGCCTATTCATGAACATCTGTTCATTTGCAGCCATAACCATAACTATAACCAAACATCATTTAAACCATAATTAAAGAATTTTTTGGTCAACTAAAATAATAATTACAATAGATCATAACTAACATCATAATAAAACATAACCAAATACCACTTGGGGCATAACCAAAGACCTCTTCTATCATAGCCGAAATAAAAATCACAAGAAGTTGTAACTAAATAATAAGTAACACAACAATGAGTCATAATAAATAATAATCAATGCCACAATTTGTCATAATCAAATATTACGATGGCCATACGTGGTATACATTTTTATTATTTTATTTTTTTTAGATATGTATTATAAAATTTTCTATATAGATGTATATATTAACATGACTACAAACATATAATTAATTATAGAATTTGATGACTACACATATCAAATGGTGGGGTCTCTAAACTTGTTGCATATATGATTCCCTTTATTTTATTTACTAATTATTTTTTATTTTAATTTTCTTCTTATTTTTTATTAATAAAAAAAAATATTAGTACTTTATGGATAACTATACGGGGAGTAAATATTCTTTACTTCTGTACTCCTTGTATCCAAGCTTCGTGTCACTGCAAACGATGTCATATAGCCTGAGAGCACAACGATAGTGAGCTACCCGGCTGGTGTGTTGCTAGAAAAACTCTCCGACAGTCAAGTTAGTACCCTTAGAAAAGAAAGACAAAAACAAAGATAGCTTTGAGTAAGGAAAGTTGTAGACCTTTTGATCCGAGGTGCTTAGCTAGTTACTTCCAGCCCAATCAGGCAATGTGAACCCACCCAAGCCAACCTCGTTCCACTTTGAAGCTTGGGCGACCTACTTAGCCCGGTCAAGGGCGAAGTTGCCGACTTCGACCACACTTTAACTCGATCAAATCTTGTTCACCTTCCAAGGTAAATTCCGCTTAGCTCCAGAGCATGGCTGAAGTCATTGGCTACTAACCCTTAGCCCGATTGAAAGCTAGGCTACCATTTGACCAAGCTTGACCTTCGACTAGGCCGACTAGATATCTCGATCCAACAACTAGCCACCTTCCAGCTCAATTGAGAGATCCATGAGAATAGCCCAAAATCTAAATTTTGTTCGACCCATTTGTTCAGCACAAATTCCCCTCTCAATTGCCTATTAATCCAGTCTGCTTTAGCATGACTTGGATTATCACAACAGGTCGAGTTAAATCTCTTCCTCGGTAAATAGAACTGTCCGGCACAAAACCTATGCCTCAAATGGAATGTCCCTTAATCATGCTGACATAACGTCCATTCATGGACATATGTCGCCTCCCTAGCGGTCCCCGTGCGTTTCTTTATGATGATCGGCGCGATTCCCAAAAAATTTCAAATCTTGGTACCCCTTCATATACAATATATATACAACCATTACATACAACTCTCTCTACTGTTCACCTTATTCACCCCCGATTGTTCATCTCTAAAAACCAGAGTGCCAAACTCTTGCCCCTCTATATTTTGTTCCAAATCAGAGTATTTTCTTTATGGCAAATGGAGAGATATCGTGGTTTAGGTATCCCCACCAATTAGACAACAGATTCCAGCCCTGATCAGTAAGTTTCAAGCTTTTTCTCATTTTTTTCTCTATTTTTGTTTACGTCGTTCTCATGGTTCTTTAGCCCTGATTGTGATATCCATAGCAAAAATGAAACCATAGCACCCGAAATCATTAAAAACTTGATTAATCAAGGGTGTTAAACTATCTTGAGTGTTAAATGGCTCTTAGTTCTCCATTCTTAAATGTACTATTCAACCCTTGAGATGAACACGGAAAGATCTAGGCCAAATCGCAAAAAAAATTCACTTTTTGATCCAAAATCATAACTTAACTCCGAAAAACTCCATGTTTAGCATTTGAGAAGAGGATCGAGTTGTTGTGCAACCAACTCAATTAGGCACTCCAAGCGTTAAGTGTGCGACTCTCATCATCGGTGGCGCCCTTCTGGGCTCAATGAGCACCTAGAACTCTCTGCGCATTTGTCTCGCATGTCTCTCGAAGGCCCTCGTGTGGAGGTCGCCAAACCAGCCATCATCGAAATGACAGGCAAGTCGTCGCGCAGCCGAACAGACTCTAGCGTAATGTCGTCGATAGTGGACATCAGAACATCATCGTTATTCACCATTGAGGTTAATCAGAGAAACTTGAAGGACAAGGTTTTGTATGTAAAGATTCCCACAGACGGTATCAATTATACAGGGAATAAATATTCTTTACTTCCGTACTCCTTGTGTCCAAGCTCCATGTCACTCCGAACGATATCATACAGCTTGAGAGCATAACAATGGTAAGCCACGCGGCAGGTGTGTTGCCAGAAAACCTCTCTGACAATAAAGTTAGCATCCTTAGAGAAGAAAGACAAAAACAAAGATAGCTTTGAGTAAGGAAAGTTGCAGACATTTTGCATGGAGGCGCCATAGGGCTTATATAGTTTGTGCATGCACTACCTTGTTCGTCCTTTCTTAGACGCGTGGATGTTTAATCATCTTTTTACCTTAAACATGCGTGCGTCAATATTGCCAAACATTATTAACTATACCTCCAAACGGTATTGATGCGTACGGATGGTGGGTTCTCTTCTTCTCACTCCAATTGGGCCACGTGGCAATTCCCACCGAGCTATCCATAACACGGTGCGATGTCGTCCACCCTTCGAAACCATGCTATTTCCAGCCGGTCTAGATCCTAGGTGACTAGCTAGTTACTTCCAACCCGGTCAGACTATGTGAACCCACCCAAGCCAACATCATTCTGCTTAGAAACATGGCTAACCCGCTTACGGAGTTGCCAACTTTGACCATTCTTCAGCTCGGTCGAATCTTGTTCACCTTCCAAGGTAAATTTCGCTTAGTTCTAGAGCTTAGCGAAAGTCATTAGACACCAACCCTTAGTTCAGTTTAAAGCTAGGCTGCCATTTGACCAAGCTTGACCCTCGGCCCAGGCCAACTAGAAATCTCGGTCTAACACCTGGGCATCCTTCCAGCTTAGTTGAGAGATCCAGGACAACAGCCCAAAATCTAAATTTTACTCGAGCCATATATTCAGCACAAATTCCCCTCTCAATAACTATTGTTTTATAAAGAATTAATGATTTTTTTTTCCAATTGATAAAAGATTACTTATAAATAAAAGAAGAATTAATAACCTATGTTAGAGAGACTGCATCATTGGTGATGAGAGAGATAATAGTTGCAACGACCTGGTGATTAGAGACAAGTGACAAATCGACGGATAAGAGATATGAAAAAATGACACACTAAGTGAGTGAGAGAGATGGCACAACAAGAAGAAATTTTAAACAAAGTTTAGAATTTTAAAGGGGATATTTAATCTAACACCCCTCTTCAACTTTTAATAATGTGAGAAGTCCATAATTTTATTTTTTTTTTTTTTTTTTGTAGTTTAAGGTCCCTCACCCATTCAAGGATGACCCATCATGTGGGACGACCCTCTGTGGAGTTGAAGTGGCCATTCACAGTTTCTAGAATCGAGTTTGAATCTTGATCTATTCGGCTCTCCATCATAAGAGACGAGCCTTCGTGAAGTCAAAGTGGCCGTTCGCAGCTTCTAGAATCAACACGATTGTGACCTAGACTCAAGTTCTTGAGTCGAATTCGTAGGTACTCTAGATTTCTAATCTAATTTATGCATCTGATTGTATTCCCTTTGTTTTGTCATATGTTACTCTTTCTTCTTTCATCTCACATTTCTCTACAATTAATTGGGTTCCTTTCATCCCTTTGTTTTTTCCCCTTCCAAACTATAATCCTGATTTTTCTTATTCTTGGCCTTTTAGGATTAGCTTTCTTTAAATTCTGTTGTTGATTATGTTCCTTCCAATTAGGTTCTCTGATTTTAATCTGGGTATTGAGTTTCTTTACTAATTTAGTTCTTTGATTTCTACATCTGATTCTTGATTTCATTCATTAAAGCTGCTACAGATTGTTTATCTATTTCAAACAAATTGATCTATAGTTCATGAACTCTATAGATTTCTAGTTTATCGACAAGTTCATTTGAAGGCATGTTTAGTAGAAAAACAAACTAGATGATGAGGAGGACAATCATGATTGTGGGGAGAAATGAAAGAGAGTGAGAGAAAAGGGTTGAGTTGGTGTCTAATTTCTACTCTTTTACAAAAAAAAAAAAAAAAAAAATATGTTCAATTTTCTCTAGTTTGGTCAAATCACAAAGAAAATTGTGAATAAACCAAATAAATTTTAAATTAGAGAAAATCGGTCAAAACATAGAGAAATTTGTGAACAAACCAAAGAAATTTTAACCCAGATAAATTTCAAAACACAGAGAAAATTAGAAAAATTAAGCAAATCAGAGAAATTTCAAAATACAGAAAAAACTATGTTTTGAAAATTTTCTACATCGAAATTTCTCTGAAAAAATGTTGAGAGACCCCAACCACTATAAAAATAATACATATCATTCATTCTATAAAATCTTAACATCGGGAATCTTAAAAAAAATTCTCCAGTAAAGGTTATAAGAATATTTTTGAGCATATACATTAAATTTTTTCTTTATCCTTCTATAGTTAGCAAGTAAATATTCAATGTCATAAAATTCTGACTTGTAAAGAGATGTATTTTTAATTTCTCTTAATTATAAATATTAAAAGTACTATATCAAATTGGCCATTTAAATTCTATTTTGCATCTCTTATATTTCAAATTTTAAATGGCAAAGTCATCAAAAAATCACATTAAAATGAGAAGTAATTGAAATATAAGAGACTCCCTCAATCACCAACCCCTACCACTCCCCATACAACATGTGAGAGTTGGTGATTAAAGAAAAAAAAAAAAAAAAAAAAAATTCTGACCAATCATAGGCCAGAGGGAATTGTGGGAGTCACCCGGAGGGCCTGGATCATTTTCCAAATTATAAGTGGTTTTTCCCCCCCTCAATTGGATAAGGTGATGAGCTGACAAGTGAGCAGTGATTTAGGCAACAAGTGTAAAGGTGATGCTGATGCGTCCACAGTTTTCTTATGTGATGTTCTGTTGCACACGAAAGTATTCCATTTCAGCCCAGAGTTTGGGAGGAAAACCAGTTGTTTATTATTGATGGGGGTGGTCCATTTGTTCTCTTCTACTTGTTTTTCATGACAGATCCAATGTATTGCAGTTGCATATCTGGATTCAGGACAATGAGGGATAAACACAAATGAATATTAGAATAACATATATTTATATATATATATATATATTAACATGACCATGGACATATAAATTATAATTAACCACATAACTAATTATATAAAACAACCATGATTATACATATAAAATTAGTTTTAAATTCCGTACAATGCACGATTTCTATTTAAAAATTTATAATTTATAATTAATAATTAAATATAATATATTTATATTATTAAATAGTAAATATGAATGTATATACCAAATAATTATCCAGTCAAAGTATCAAAGTACTTTCAGTATTTAAAAAACTAATTATATAAAAAAAATCGTGATTATGCATATAAAATTAGTTTTAAATTCCGTACAATGCATTATTTCTATTTAAAAATTTATAATTAATAATTAATAATTAAATATAATATATTTATATTTATTCGGCATGTTTGGTTTCTCCGCCAATCAAAACAAAAACTCTCGAAAGATATATACGGTGGTTGTACTCCTTTTCGTACCGATTCATCAAAGCCGTCAAAGCAGACGCGCTACTTGAATCATTACAGCTTCTCGCCCCTTCGTATTTGTTATTCATTTAATACGTTTTGAAATATGTACCTCCGTATACTTTTGAATCGAAAAGCTATTGACGTTCTTTAAGCACGTATACTCTTGAATTGAAAAGTTATTGACATCCTTTAAGCATCCTTCGTATCAACCTCCTTCCAGACCACTGCAACCCCATCTCTTACTGTTCGTCTCCTTCCTCATCCTATAAGTCCCATCTCTCTTCTCATTCTATTCTTCATTCCAATTTTCCCTGCGCATTTTGCTTTTGTTTTTTGTACACGTTGTTTTCATTTCGTCTCGAATGGAGAGACATTTAAAAGCTCTCCTTTCTGAGGATCGAGTTGCAGCCTTCCATCGTTACTTTTCCATTCCAGATGACGTTCACCTATCCCTCGTTTCAGACAACGTAGTGGATATGGAGAGGTTTGACACAAGCACCATTAACTTTCCTCTTTTGGCAATTGCAAGGGGTGGAGTTCGATTCTCCCTCCATCCTCTTCTTAGGACAGTCCTGCGCTACTGGGGATTAATTCCCTCCCAGCCAAACGTGAACTTTTACCGTTTTGTCATGGGTATAGTGGAATTGAATCGCCGACTAGGTCTTAACCTAGGAATCCCAGCTATTCGGCACTGCTACGTCATGGCGAAATCAACCGGTCGACAAGGCCATTACTTTTTAAGGGCCAAGGACGTTGACCATCATTTGGTAACCATGCTCGTTAGCTTTGGAAAAAGGGTTGATGATGTCATGGTCATTGTCCGAGGTAACTGGGAATTCGACGAAGGAGAAGATTGCCAAGACTCAATACCAACAATGCATTTTATATATATAAAAAAAAAAAAAAAAAAACTGTTTTGTCATTTTATTTATTTTATTTTATATATTTTTCTTATTTTATTATGGAAAAGTACTAACAATGCATATAAATCGCTTGTGTTATATCTTCAAGGACAAAATTATAAACTTGATTAATTCAATGACTTAATCTCAATCAACTCAGAGATCTTTTTTTTATCCAAAAAAACTAATAGTTTTATTAATTAGACTAAATTTATACAAATGTTTAAAATTGATAGTCAAAATTGAGTCAATTTAAAGTATAGGAATTAAAATGGCACAAGCAATAAAATATAGGCAATACTAGTATAATTTTCCAAAATAATAATAATAATAATAATAAATCACAGAGCAAACACCACTTGAGTGAGTGACAAACCTTTATTTGATTTAAAGTTTAATTTTCTTATTATTAACTTATCTATACCTTTTAGATAATTTTTATCCTTTTTTTTTGCTTTTTGTTTTTTTAATGTTGAAAATTTTGGTTTTATAGACTTATTTTGGGCCAACTTTGAGCCCAAAATTGAGTGGGCCCCAAACGTCTTTTGGGGTTGATCCGAAGATGTGACGTGTTCTTTGCCACATGGCAAGTCACACGGTGAAAATAGTTCGTCAAAACCATTTATGAGTGAATAGAAACTTGATGTCGTTTTCGGATTCATGGAATTGGACATTTAAAGAAGTAAATGTGGGTTTCCTTAAAATGCGTTGTCTTACATTGAAACTTTAAGAGTGCTTTTGTATGTATATAAGCTCTAGATTACAACACTTGGGTTGGGCTCCAAGGGGCACCCCAAGTTTGTAAAAATGAGAAGTTATGGACAAAGTAAACCTTAGCCCAAACCACCACACACGCGCGCGCCGCCGTGCGTCTGTCTGGGAGCGAGTGTGGGTTGTGGGTTGGGTCGGTTATAATATTAATTTTTTGAACAAAATTTATTTGAATTTTTTATTAGAAATTCTTAATAAAATTAAATTACAATTTTGTGCCAAAATTGAAATTAATTTTCTATCCATATTTTACCACCTTAAGTCCAAAATTCCTAAACAAATTCAAACTATTGAGCAGTTATAAAACTGTCCAGACAGATTCAAATCTGTCCAGCAGTTACTGTAGATCTGTCCAGTTTTTGAACTGCATCTGTTCAAAGCAGTTGCATATCTGTTCACTTTCAAGTCTGTATCTGTTAGACAGATTTGAACAGATTTAACCTGAGGTTCAACAGGTTAAATGTTCAAACAGATCAGAAAAACTGCCATTACCATATCTGTTCAATTTCAAATCTGTATCAATTGGCAGTTTTCACACCTGTTCGGATTTTTTTTGGATAGATCTGTCAGCCACATTTTGCCTATAAATACAGCCATTTTCCAGCAAGTTTTTGGTACTAAAAAAATTCATTTTGTTGTCTAGATTTTGCTCTCTTACATCAATTATTCTTTATATTATTTTAGGAAAAAATTTAGAGAGTTTAGAACACAGGTTTTGTTCGTCGAACAAATTTTTTGGAGTGCTACTACAATTTGTGAAGATCATTGTATCTTGAGAGATAGACGTCATTTGTCCATAAGCATCGAAACGAGGCGAATCTATCTTAAGGACAGAGTGTCTCACACTCGACTTAATCTTTTAAATATTCATTTCAGTTCAGTAAAACAAATTATGTAAGTTATTTATTTTATTTGTTTGATTTAGTTTCAATTTATTTATTGTACACAGAAGATTGTTCAAACAATCTTAAGACAGATTCGAATTATTCTGTTTATATAGAATTTTTCCTTTGTTTCCGTTTTCCTTTCTTCTTCTTATAGAAATTATTTTCAGTGATTTTACAAAATAATATTCTAGTTGGAAAACAAATAGTAATAATATATTGTTTTACAGATAATAGTAATATACTGTCTATTTTCTTTGACAACTAGTGGTAATATACTGGTGTCATTAACAATTCAAAATATTTATTTGTAAAGTTTGTTAGAAATTAATTTTGATTTTCATAAATAATTTATGAGTGTTCATTAATTAAAATTCTGTTTCAGTATTTTAATTATTAAAGTGTTACAGAAATTTAATTTTCTGTGTGGAATTAATTTTTTTAAATAAATTTTATTTTATTTTCAAATTAATTGGAAATAAAAGTTACAATCTTGTCTCTTTTATTTTTACAAAATTTAATTATGTGAATTTGGTTTAATTTTCTGTGTAGTGTAAAATTCTAATCATAATCTTGTTTTATAATTTTGAATTCATGGCTATTGAAACTGGTCAAACTAATATTCAAACCAGTACTGGTATGGTGATTGCCATTGCGCCAACCCATTCTTATGTTGAGACTGTGCCAGTGAATCATGGTAAAAAGCCAGAAAAATTCTTAGGAACTGATTTTTGCAAAGGCAAAAGAAGATCAAGTAAGAAGGTTGCTAAAGCCAATATGACTGAAATGGATAAAATTTCCAATGGTGTAGATGTCATAAATCTTTCTGCAGTTGTTTCTGAGACAAAACTTGTCAGAAATCCTAAAGAGTGGTGGGTGGACACTGGTGCTACTCGTCATATCTATGCTGACAAAAAGATGTCCACATCTTATTTAGTGGTGGACAATGGTGAACAACTTTTTATGGGCAACTCTTCAACTTCTAAAGTTGAAGGACAAGGAAAGATTATTTTGAAGATGACATTTGGAAAGGAACTCACTTTCAACAATGTGTTGCATGTACCTGACATTCGTAAGAATCTTGTTTCCAGAATTTTGTTGAGTAAAAATGGGTTTAAGCTAGTTTTTGGAAGTGACAAGTTTGTACTTACCAAAAAGGGGATGTATGTAGGAAAATATTACATGTCTGATGACCTTTTCAAAATGAATGTAATGACTATTGTACCCTCTATTATTAATAAAAATACATTTTCTTCTTACTTGCTTGGGTTTTCAAATTTATGGTATGGTAGACTTGGACATGTTAATTATGGATCTTTGCGTAGATTAATTAATATGGAATGTTTACCTAAATTTGACATTGATTCAAATCATAAATGTGAAGTTTGGGTTGAGGCAAAATTATCCAAAACTCCTTTTCATTCAATTGAAAAAAGTACGGAACCACTTGAATTAATTCATAGTGACATTTGTGATTTTAAATCAATTCAAACTAGAGGTGGGAAAAAGTACTTTATCACTTTTATAGATGACTATACTAGATATAGTTATATTTATTTAATTCGAATCAAGGATGAAGTTTTGGAAACTTTTATTCAATATAAGAATGAAATTGAAAATCAACCTGGTAAGAAAATTAAGAAACTTAGAAGTGATAGAGGTGGTGAATATAAATCATCTTTTGGTGAGTTTTGTAAAGAACGTGGAATAATTCATCAAACCACTGCTCCTTACTCACCTCAGCAAAATGAAATTGCTGAAAGGAAAAATAGGACTTTAAAAGAAATGATAAATACCATGTTAATAAGTTCTAGATTACCTGAAAACCTGTGGGGGGAAGCAATACTTCTGCTAATTATATTCTAAATAAAGTATCCCGGAAGAAAGTAAATCAAACACCTTATGAATTATGGCATGGGAGAGTACCATCCTATAAATACTTAAAAGTGTGGGGGTGTTTGGCTAAAGTGGCTATTCCTAGTCCCAAAAAGACTAAGATAGGTCCTAAAACCATTGATTGCATTTTCATTGGTTATGCCAAGAATAGTAGTGCATATCGGATTTTGATTGATAAATCAAAACATTCTGAAATACATGTAAATATTATTATTGAATTTAGGAATGCATCTTTCTTTGAACATGTGTTTCTGAATAAGATTGGACAAGAAACTAGTAATAAGAAAAGATCTTTTAATGCTACTACTAGTAATGATCAAGAGCAAGAGATAGATCAAGAAGAAGAAGAGAAACTTAGGCGTAGTAAACGTGCTAAAACCTCAAAATCTTTTGGTCCAGATTTTCTAACTTTTTGGTTAGAAAATGAGCCTTTATGTCCAGTCCTGAGGCTCCTTTATGAAAAGAAGTTGTTAATAGTGAAGTTGAATCCATCTTGCAAAATCACACTTGGGAATTGGTGGATTTACCACCAGGTTGTAAACCTCTTGGGTATAAGCGGATTTTCATAAGAAAAAAGAAAGCGGATGGATCAATTGACAAATACAAGGTAAGACTTGTGGTCAAAGGGTATAGACAAAAAGAAGGTCTAGATTACTTTAACACATATTCACCAGTTACTAGAATAACATCCATTAGAATACTAATTGCTATTACGTCTTTGTACAATCTAGAAATTCATTAAATTGATGTGAAAACCGCTTTCTTAAAGGGTGAGTTAGATGAAAAAGTTTATATGGAACAACCAGAAGGTTTTTCTGTTCCAGGAAAAAAAAAAGTGTATAAATTGGTTAAATCATTATATGGTTTAAAACAAACGCCAAAGCAATGGCATGAGAAATTTGACAAGGCAATGATGTCAAATGGATTTAAAATTAATGAGTGTGACAAATGTGTTTATATTAAAAATACAGACAAAGGTTATGTCATTGTATGTCTTTATGTGGATGATATGCTCATCATAGGTAGTAATAATGACATGATTAAAACTACCAAGAAAATGTTGAATAAACATTTTGACATGAAGGACATGGGCATTGCTGATGTAATTCTTGGTATGAAAATTACCAAAACATCAGAATGTTATGTTTTGTCACAATCACATTACATTGAGAAAATACTTGACAAATTTAGCAAAGATGATAATCATATTGCTAGAACATCTGTGGATGTTGATTTGTTTCTTTCTAAGAATGTACAGGAAAGTATTTCTCAATTAGAGTATATCCAAATTATTGGAAGCTCAATATACTTGATGAACTGCACTCACCCGGATATAACTTATACAGTAAGTAAATTAAGTAAATATACGAGTAATCTGGGAGTAGAACACTGGAAAGCAATTATAAAGGTTCTAAGATATCTCCGATTTACTTGTAACATTGGGCTGAATTATACTAGATATCTAGCGGTAGGGTACTGTGATGCAAACTGGATATCGGATACTAGAGACTCAAAATTCACCAGTGGGTATGTCTTTACTCTAGGTGAGGCGGTTGTATCTTGGAAATCTTCCAAACAGACTTACATTGCCAGGTCTACTATGGAATCAGAATTCATAGCTTTAGATAAAGCTGGAGAAGAGGTAGAATGGCTTTGCCACTTCCTTAAAGATATTCCAATGTGGCCAAAACTGGTGCCTGTTAGATACATACATTGTGATAGTCAATCAACAATAGGTAGAGCACAGAGTCATATGTATAACGGTAAGTCACGACACATTCGTCGTCGACATAACACTATAAGACAACTACTCTCTAATGGAATTATTCCCATTAAATATGTGAAGTCTAAAGATAATATAGCAGATCCACTAACGAAAGGGTTCGCAAGAGAGTTAGTTGATAATTCATCAAGAGGAATGGGACTTAAGCCTATTAAATAAGAGTTACCACAATGGCAACCCAACCTAGTTGACTGGAGATACCAAGATCTAGGTTCAAAGGGACAACCGAGTGTGAATGACTTAGAAGGATCACTAGAGAGTCAAACTCCTACCCATTTCTAGGATGAAATAGTGATGTCTGCAGCGTTTTAGGTTAAGTAAAATTTTAATGATTCTTATAGCTAGGTAAACCTAGTGGAGTATGACAGGATACACTTTATAAGAATCACCTATATGAGTGTGAACTGGGCCGGTTCTATGAGATTTGTGAGGGGCTACAATTTTCTAGAGCATTCATGAAAGACCAAGTTGTTCAAGTCCAAAATGAACACAATAGTGAGAACTAAACTGTGTCTGGGGATGTACTGTGTGAGTTTTATTGTCTTGATTTACACAAATGATTGAACAGTTCAAGACATCATGTTCACTAATTAGCTAGTAAATCCGATAGTGTCTCACAAGGAAAGGTTCAAAGCCAAAAGCTACCTATCCTTTACAGAATACTTCCAATTTTTGTACTCTCTGTAATTAGATCATGTTGTTGCATTTTCTCTCCATCAAATTCCATTCATGTGGTTGATTGTTCGAAAATTTGGTTTTATAGGCTTATTTTGGGCCAACTTTGAGCCCAAAATTAAGTGGGTCCCAAACGTCTTTTGGGGTGGGTTCGAAGAGGCGACGTGTTCTTTGCCGCATGGCAAGTCACACAGTGAAGACGGTTTGTCAAAACCATTTATGAGTGAATAGGAACTTGACGTCGTTTTCGGGTTCATGGAATTGGACATTTAAAGAAGTAAATATGGGTTTCCTTGAAATGGATTGTCCCACATTGAAACTTTAAGAGAGGTTTTATATGTATACAAGCTCTAGATTACAACACTTTGGTTCGGCCCCAAGGGGTACCCTAAGTTTGTAGAAGGGAGAAGTTATGGACAAAGTGAACCTTAACCCAAACCACCACACATACACGCGCCACCGTCCGGGCGTGGGTGTGGGTTGTAGGTCAGGCCGGTTCTAATATTAATTTTTTGGACAAAATTTATTTGAATTTTTTATTAGAAATTCTTAATGAAATTAAATTTCAATTTTGTGCCAAAATTGAAATTAATTTTCTATTCATATTTTACCATCTTAAGTTCGAAATTCCTAAACAGATTCAAACTGTTGAACAATTATAAAACTGCCCAAAGATATTCAAATATGTCCAGTAGTTACTGTAGATCTGTCAATTTTTGAACTGCATCTGTTCAACGCAGTTGCATATTTGTTCACTTTCAAGTCTATATCTGTTAGACAAACTTAAACAGATTTAACCTGAGGTTCAATAGGTTCAAATGTTCAAACATATCAGAAAAACTGCCCAGCAGTTCTGGACAATTATATAACTGTAGCAGTTACTATATCTATTCAGTTTCAAATCTATATCTGTTGGCAGTTTTCACACCTGTTAGGATTTTTCTGGACAGATCTGTTAGCTATATTTTGCCTATAAATACAGCCATTTTCCAATAGTTTTTTCGTACTGAAAAAATTCATTTTGCTATCTAGATTTTGCTCTCTTGCATCAATTATTCTTCATGTTATTTTAGGAAAAAATTCAAAGAGTTTAGAACACAGGTTTTTTTCAACGAACAAATTGTTTGGAGTGCTACTACAATTTGTGAAGATCATTGTATCCTAGGAGATAGACGCCATTTGTCTATATGCATCATAGCGAGGCGAATCTGTCTTAAGGACAGAGTGTCTCACACTCGACTTGATTTTTTAAATATTTATTTCGATTCGGTAAAATAAATTATATAAGTTATTTATTTTATTTAGTTTTCAATTTATTTACTATACACAAAAAATTGTTCAAACATTTAATTGATATTGTCTCCTGCCTAGCCTAACCCAATTTCTAGTTACGGGCCTAAGAAACCTTCAGTGGCCTCTTAAGAGAATTGAATTCAAAATTTTAAATCTTATTGTCAGCTTTTATCTCTAGTGATCCATTAGGACAACATGTTTTCCAGAAAACTTTGTTTAATTTTTTCTTTTAAATTACTAAGATATTATTTATAAATATATGAATAATTCTATCAAATTAGACAATCATAGTGCAATAATAACTTTTCGCATAAGATAATTTAAGCAGAAGTTCCATGTATAAGTTTGACTAAACATTCAACAATAGCTTAAGTTAAGCGAAAGCTAAAAGTTACATGTTTTAAGTGGTACCAAATAGCTACTTTTGTTTAGTGTAGCTGGCCTTGGCGATTGAATTAATAATTCAATCAAGTACATAATTTTAAGGGAGAATTATAATTTAGTGTAAATTTAGAAAAGAAAAAAAAAGTATATATAACTGGTAAAATTTATAAACATTTATATTAAGATCATGAATTTTTTTTATTTTTTTGTAATATTTTTTTAAAGGAATATTTAATCTAACATTACTTTCTAACTTTTAGTAATAGAAAAGATTCATAATACATATAATTTTTGTAGCTAAAGGTTCCTTTTCACCCACATGCATATCACACCCAATCTCTCTCTCTCTCTTTCTCTTCCTCTCCCTTACCGTAGCCTCCTCATCCGCCTCCAACGCTGATGTCTCTCTCGCCACCGTGACTGCCGCAGCCTCATCTCCGACAACGGCCTCTCTCTTCCTCTTCTTTGTTATCTTCATCTCCAACGATGAAGGTCGCTTCTTATCTCAGATCTGAAAACAATAGGCCACTCCCTTTGACTCATCTCCAACGACGGCCGCTCTTACTTTACCGCCTCATCTCTGATGTTCTCTCTCTATGTGTGTGTGTGTGTGTGTGTATACGTGATCTGAAATCGGTGACTTTCATATCCTAGTTCTCGTCGATGACAAGATTCTCCAAATTCGAATCACTATGAAAGAAGCCACGGGAGTGGCAGAATTTAACAGCAAAGATCAACAACTTGCCTCCCTTTGAGAAATCCAATACGACCTTCTTTTCTTGATTGTGATTTGTGGTGCCTTGCGAAGTCCATCAACCAAATAGTGCTGTGATTTCTTCTAATAGGATATTCATTTGTTGTTGTTGGTTATGTTGACATTGGTTGTTTTTTAGGTTTGTATATTCTAACTTGTCAAAGCAATTTGACAATGAGATTTGTATATGTTGTGAGTGGGAATATAATGATCTGGTACCGTGCCGAACAGATTTGGCCGGACAGAGTTACGCCGAGCAAGATTTGGGCCGAGCAGGTACTAGGCCAAGAAGGTGCTCGGTTAGGGCATCGATGGGGTGAACCGAGTTGCGTGCTTCGGATGCAAGCAAGCCCAGCAGTCTGAAGAATCCGGAGCCCGGAAAGGCGCCAACGACCGAGGTGTTCTGCTGCTCGGCAGGAAGACCGACCGGGCAAGCAGATGAAGCGCAGCCCGGTTCTCTCAAGCTTAGCCAGCATCGTGCTTGGGCGTGAAGCACAGCCCGGCTATGGATTGGGCAGCTCGGCTGCCGAGCTCCAGCAGAGAAGGCTGGTAGTTGGGGTTAGGTGATGTCCAGCATGGCGTGACCTGACGGAGGCATGGTGTATGTGCTGACAGATGGGATAGCAGAGCCACGTGTTGAGAGATCACTGGGAGTGGATGTGAGGCGCAGGGAGGTATATAAGCAAGTCTGCGCCACCCCTTTGGGGGATGGACAATTTTTGTAAGTAAGACTTACACTCAAACACTCTCCCTTCTCTCTAGTCATTTTTCCAGGTGTGTGAGGTTCTAACTTGAGCGTCGGAGGTGTTTTCCGGCCACACACCGCCGGGTAGCTCACCCCCGTTGTGCTTTCAGGTGATCGGACAAAAACGGAGCTCGGAAGAAAGGAGTACGGGCTTGCCGGAATATTTTCCCCCCGTACAATTGGCGCCGTCTGTGGGAAGCTTGCAGATAAAACCTTGTCTTCTGGGTTCATCTGATCGTCGTTCATGGCGCACAACGAGGAGTTTCCGTTGTCCGCCGTCGACGGAGCCACCCCGGAGTTTGTCCGGCAGAGAGAAGGACTCCCGTCCATCCATCCGATGGCGAACCTGGAGACAGCCACCGGAGGACAGGCGGGAGACGCGCGGGATAAGCGCGGAAGAAGTCATGGCCGTTCCCGTAGCCCAGACGGTCACCGACGGCGGAGAGAGTCACACTCCAAACGCCTGGAACACAAGTTGCGGGACCAAGATGCCGTCATCCGGCGAATGGCGGCAGAGATGGAGGAGCTCAAGCGGCGTTATAAAGGGAAGGGTGTAGCTGGAGCGGGTAACCACAGTGAGCGCACCCCATCCCGCCGTTCAGCCCCCTCCCGCCGTTCAGCCAGCCAGAGTCAGAGGCACACTCCGGCAATCTCTATTACCAGGAGCTACAAAGATGGTGATTCCGACTTGCACGCAGAGAAGTCCAGCGCGCAAGATAGCACTTACAGACCCTCACGTCCGGAGACGACGTCGGGGTATTCCTATTCCGCCTGTACAGAGGATTTGCGGACAGTTCTAAAGGAATGGGCTCGCCGGCGGGAAGCTCAGAGGGTGCCGGCGTTCCAGCGGTTATCCTACGGAGCCCACGCCAGCGAGGAGGTCGGAATGCCTCCACCGCGTCAAGCGGCGCCACTCCTTCTAGATACAGATTTGGCCAGGTTGAGCGCCACTCCTTTTTCACTGGAGATAGAAGCAGCGCCGCTTCCGGCGGGATTCCACCAGCCAAAGTTTACCCTTTACGATGGAAAAACCGATCCGTACATGCATGTAAGTCATTTCCGACAGGTTATGGCCGGACACCGGCGGAATGATGCTCTTATGTGCCTTATCTTTCCGTCGAGTTTGGGCGAATTGGGATTAAAGTGGTTCGGAAGGCTACCGGAGGGGAGTATTGAGAGGTGGCAACAGCTGGCAGAAGCCTTCGTAACGCGCTTCACGACTAACACCAAAACTCCTAAGGAAGTGGATCACCTCCTGAGTATCAAGATGGAACCGAGCGACACACTCAAGGCGTACAACTCCAAGTATTGGGAGACATTCAATGAGATACTGGACTGCCCGGTCAACCTTGCTATCGTACAGTATAAGCGTGGGCTCCCGGTCGGACATAGACTGCGAGACTCACTTACCATGCAACAACCTACGACCATGGGATGTTTTATGCGGCAGATCAATGAGCATATCCGGTAGAGGATGATGCCTCGGCCTCAACCGAGAAGGCAAATTTGGCCGTCACACCCAAGAGGGTGGCAGAAAAGTGCTTGCGGTCGAAGAGTCCGCCGATTTAGTGACCGAAATAAGAGTCGACCGAGGTTCAAACCGAAGAACCGGCAGGAGCGCGTAATAACAGAATGATTACCGCCGGATGACTACCCCAAGATGATGTGGCTGATGCAGTGTAAGGTTGAAAGCCGTAACAGCATCACCACGGTCTTCAAAATTCCAATCTATCGTGATACTTAGTGAAATCCGTGGACGAGGAGTACGTCCGCTTCCTCGCTAAGTTAGGGCGACGCGAAGAGGCTTCAATGCCAAGTACCGCTGTACCTTCCACCGAACGTACATCAACGAGAGGATCGCCTTTGAGGCAACACCTAGAAGAGCTAGTGGCACCGGGCATCCGGACCTTTACATTGATGGAGGAGTTAAGGCAAATCAGTTCGATTGATCCTCAAGGACCGGATGACCGCGATGTACCTCCACAACGGGTTGTGAATGTCATCCACGGCATAGTGGAACCGGCGCGTGTTTGCGAGCTTCGTGGCATGATTAAGAAGGCAGAACACATGAGGGAAGTTTTGTCAGTTCAGCCTGCGCTCAAAAGGGGGAAGACGGAAGTAAAGGATGTAATCAGCTTTTCCTCAAAGGATCTGGAGCGCATCCAGACACCGCACAATGACGCCTTGGTAGTAACTCTCCGCGTCAATGATTTCGAAGTTAAAAGGATCTTGATCGATCAGGGAAGTTCGGTCGAGATCATGTATTACGACGCTTTCAAACAGCTCAAACTCCGAGATACGGATTTGGCACCAGCAACCTCGCCATTGGTCGGTTTCAACTCGCAACCGGAGTGGCCTTTGGGAAAAATTATCCTGCCGGTTAAAGCGGGATCAGTGGTCAAACAGGTTGAGTTCTGGGTATTGCAGGTGCCATCTACTTACAATCTGATCCTTGGCGGTCGGCTTCATGCTATGTGAGCCGTGCCATCAACCTTTAACCAAGTGATCAGATTCCCTCGGTTATAGGGGCGATTGAGGAAATTGAGGCGATCAAGTTATGTCAAAACAATTGCTTTGTGGCGGTCAATGGGCCGGCTGCCAAGGGATTTGTTCAGATGATTGAGGGACCGGAGGACCTGGTAGTGCTAGACGATGTGGGCACTAAGGCAGAAGACAAAGCCGTGGAAGGATTGGTGGAAGTGCGAATTGATACCGAGCAGCCGGACAAGTTCTTCTTGCTCGGCTCCTCCCTCACAGCACAAGAAAGGACCGAGATAGTGGAATTCCTTATGGCCAACATTGAAGTTTTCGCATGGTCGCCTTATGACATGCCCGGCCTCGATCCAAACTTTATCTGCCATCATCTCAATGTCTTCCCCGGAGCAAAGCCGGTCATTCAGCGAACAAGGAGGTCAGCTTTGCATCACGCCGAGGTAGTGGCGGAGGAAGTCAAGCATCTGCTCGAGGCGCGAGCAATTCAGGAGGTCCACTATCCTCGGTGGATTTCAAATACAGTCGTTGTACCGAAGAAGAATGGGAAATGGCGGGTTTGCGTCGATTACAAGACCGTCAACCGTGCCTGTCCGAAAGACAGTTTTCCTTTGCCTAGAATTGACCAGCTTATGGATTTGACGGCTGGCCATGACAGGCTAAGTTTCTTGGACGCTTACCGGGGTTATCATCAGATTGCCATGCACGGCCCCGACCGAGAAATCACTTCATTCACTACACCAAGGGGACTCTTCTGCTACCGCGTTATGCCTTTTGGTTTAAAGAACGCCGGGGCAACTTTCGAAGGATGGTGACCAAGATGTTTGCTCCTTTCTTTGGGCGGACAATGGAGGCTTACATTGATGACATGGTGGTGAAGCGAAACAAACAAGTCATTTGTCCGACCTAGCGAGATGTTTGCCATCCTCAAGAAGCATAAGTTACGCTGAATCGTCTAAGTGTGCCTTGATTGTGGGATCCGGGAAATTTTTAGGATTCTTAGTCACAAACCGAGGCATTGAGGCGGACCCTACACAAATCAGAGCCGTACAAGAGTTAAAGCAGCCTAGCTCGGTGAAAGACGTCAAAGATTTGGCGGAATACGCGCGTATCGCTTTATAATCGATGAGGTCATCGGATCATTGCCGTCCTTTCTTCGATCCTTGAAGTCCAAGTTCTCATGGGATGAAGAATGCGACCGGCGTTGGCGAGCTCAAGAATATTTGTCTTGAGACCATTGTTAGTCACGCCGTGCGGAGAAGAACTTTATCTTTATCCGCGTGTCGCAACATGCACAAGGCGGTGCTTGTTCGGCCGAAGGAATCAAGCACCTCCCCATCTTTTATGTCGTGAAGACTTTATCGCCGCAGAGACCGTACCGCCTCTTGAAAAGCTTGCTTTGGCATTAATGATGACATCCAGAAACTTGGCGCACTACTTTCATGCCCATACTATCGTCGTTTTGACCGAGTTCCCCCTCAAAGCTTTATTTGAACGGGCGGATTTTTCTGGGCGAGTTCTTAAGTGGGCGGTCGAGTTGGGGCAGTTTGATGTGAAATATCAGCCGCGCACTGCCATCAAAGCCCAAACTTTGGCTGACTTCGTTCTGAAGACCGCACTCATCCGGTATGCCCGGTCGATATTACCACGGCAGATGATGAGGTGCGCGCCAGTTCATCCGAGATATTACCACTTGGTGGGGTTCGCGGCGCGGATTTAGTGCACACCACCGCAGTGGCCAACACTTCTACAGTTTCAACAACCGGTGACGCGATAACAGAGTTGGGTGTTGTTATTCCACCAACTCTGCCCGGTACCGCATCACCACGGGGGGAAGTCATGGAACTACTCAGCACAGAGCCTGCGGCCGGCATAATACCGCAGCCTGGTGATTCGCCTACGGACTTAGGCGTGGCAGACCGACTTGCTGAGTCCGGTGCCGAATCACCAAGGGCGGAGTGGGGCGATGGCGCAGAACTTGAAACCGGACGGCCGAGCAACCTTGATCATAGTACCCCTCACCACTCGTAGGATCCATCAGTTTGCTGGAAGCTTTTTGTGGGGGACATGTGGAAGCTTTTTGTTGACGGGGCGTCCAATCGTCACTTGGTCTTTGAGCATTGTTCTTATCTCCCCAGATGGCCTAACCATTGAACATTCTATCACCCTTGGCTTCCCAGCATCTAACAACGAAGCTGAGTATGAGGCCCTTCTGGCCGGGCTCAAGAGCGCAATCCAGTTGAAGGCTGCCGAGCTAATGGTGTACAGTGACTCCCAACTTGTGGTTAACCAAGTTTCTGGGATCTACGAGGCAAAAGATGACCGCATGGCGAAGTACCAAGCTCTGGTCAGGGAACACTTCAAGCAGTTTCAGGCAATCAGAGTCCAACAGATCGGCCGAGAAGAAAACAGCCGAGCTGATGAGCTGGCCGGCCTGGCATCGATGGTAGATAGTACGTCTCCAAATCCCTTGTTAATTGACTTTCTTCCACGACCAAGCATTGAAGATACCGGGCGGAGTACTACTGCTGCGCCGAGCTAGGTCCGTCGTGGATGGATCCAATCATTTTGTTCCTCCGAGACGGATTCTACCAACCGAGAAGAAGGAAGCACACAAATCTTAGAGTAAAGTCAGAGCGGTTTTGGCTCTCTCCATCTGGCGCGTTGTATAAGAAGTCCTTCTCTGGTCCTTACTTAAAGTGTGTGCACCCGAGCAGTGTGGATGCATTTTTGCACGAAATTCACGAAGGCATTTGTGGCAGCCACACCGGGGGCAGATCCTTGGCCTACCGAGCTATTTCACAAGGCTATTGGTGGCCGTACATGCAAGCTGACGCGCAAAAATATGTCCGGAAATGTGAGAAGTGCCAGAAATTTGCACACCAGATCCACCAGCCGGCCAGAGAACTTCTTCCCCTCACCAGCCCTTGGCCTTTTGCGATGTGGGGGCTAGATATAGTGGGACCCCTCCCAACTGCACCGGGCAACCGCAAGTTCTTTATCGCGGCGACGGACTACTTCACCAAATGGGTTGAGGCCGAACCTTTGACAACTATCAAGGAAAAAGACGTGAAGAGGTTTGTCTGGCAGAATGTGGTAACGCGGTTTGGCGTCCCCAAGATCTTGATTTCTGACAACGGCACCCAATTTGTCGCCTATTCAGAGGTTTTTGTGAAGATTTAAAGATTGAATTCTACAACTCCACTCCGCCACCCAAATCCAACGGTCGAAGCGTCGAACAAGATTATATTGGATGGGTTAAAGAAAAGGTTGGAAAAGGCAAAGGAAAGTGGGCGAGGAACTTCCAGGTCCTTTGGGCATCTTGGACTACCCATGGCGTTCTCTGGAAACTCCATTCGCTTTGGCTTATGGCATGGGCGATCATTCCCTTGAAGTCGGCATGCCTACCCTCGAGTGAAAGCTTTGAGCTGCTCAACACCGAGGCTATCGCTCGAATTAGACTCAGGTGAAGAGCGCCGGAAAAGGCTCTCATCCATGTGGCACCTACCAAAGAAGAACTCTCCAGAAGTACAACAAGATGGTGCACCCTGCACTGTTCAAGGTGGGTGATTGGGTCCTGAGGAAAGTTATGGGAAATACCCTGGTGCCAGGAGAAGGCAAGCTAGGGGCAAATTGGGAAGGACCATACAAGATAACCGGTCTGGCGGGCAAGGGGGCATACCACCTGGAGGACTTGGATGGTAGATCAATACCTCGGCCATGGAATGCGGCCAATCTCAAAGTGTACTATTTCTAGCTTTTGTTTGGTTCGCAAAGGAGTTTTTTGCATTACACTTCAGAATGTAATTCTTTTTTGTCAATATATACAAGTGTTCTTTGCCTTCGTAATTTGATGTTTTGTTTAAATTAAGCATGCCCAACCGAGATGGATTAGTCCGGTTGGAGGAGTTGGTGTTTTGCCCAACTTTGGATTCCTAACCGAGATGGATTAGTCCGGTTGGAAGAGTTGGTGTTTTGCCCAACTTTGGATTCCCAACCGAGATGGATTAGTCCGGTTGGAAGAGTTGGTGTTTTGCCCAACTTTGGATTCCCAACCGAGATGGATTAGTCCGGTTGGAAGAGTTGGTGTTTTGCCCAACTTTGGATTCCCAACCGAGATGGATTAGTCCGGTTGGAAGAGTTGGTGTTTTGCCCAACTTTGGATTCCCAACCGAGATGGATTAGTCCGGTTGGAAGAGTTGGTGTTTTGCCCAACTTTGGATTCCCAACCGAGATGGATTAGTCCGGTTGGAAGAGTTGGTGTTTTGTCCAACTTTGGATTCCCAACCGAGATGTTTTGTCCGGTTGGATGGATTAATGTTTGTGCAAGTCAGATATTTCTTGCCGAGATGAATTACCTCGGTTGGAGATGGTATGATCTGGTCTCTCAACCGAGGTGATGTATCGATTCGATGAGTTGATGTTTTTATGAAGCTCAAGCAAACCATGCAAACACTTCGCAAAAGTTAAGTTTTTTCATTAATTCAAAATGAGTACAAAGGTGGGGTATTTAGCCCGGTTACATCAAAAACAAACAAAGCAAATTCAAAGAGAAACTAAGCAAGGGGGGAGAGGTCAAATTCGTCTTCAATGTTGACCGGTGCATTCCTCTCTTGATCAACTCATTCTCGACATTCTCGCCGGTCGCTTCCTTCAGCGGCGCCGGCCGCCGTCTCTCTAGCAAGCTCTTCCTCGACCTCTGCCTGCAACGCAGTGAAGACGTCGTTAGCGTAAGGCACAAGGTAGACCGGCAGAAAGGCCTTTGGGGTGGAGGCAAACACATCGGTTTCAGGGCCCTGGCCGGGCTTAGGGCAAGCTTCCTTCGGTAGGCCAGAAGTATATGTCTGGTAGCAAAGACACCGCTTTTGTAGTTGTCTTCACTTCTTTGAAGCCCTGCATTGTTGGCATCTTCGCATCTTTACCTGGACTCTTTCAACAAGATTAAGCTCGGCTTGGAGTTCATCTCGTTTCTTCTCGGCCTCGTTCAGCTGGCCGAGCAGTCTGTTGTTTTCGGTGCTAGCCCGGTCAAAAGATGCCTTTGCCCGTCCCAAATTCTCAAGGCTCTCAACTTGGTGGTCAGATCGGTTGCCCTCTGCCTAAGTCGGTGGATGCGCTCCATCACGAGGTGCTGTTTTTGGATGGCCTGCAAGAGAAAAACTTGATCAGCAAAGAAACCGGGCAAACACTTGGAAAATTCTGGGAATTGGTTTTGGTGCTTACCCTGGTCATTGACTTCACGGACGATTTGACGGTAATGTGTCCGAACGTGGTCACTTCCAACCACGTCGATGCCATGACGAGTGCCTTTGACAGGTCGAAGGCCAACAGATGTTCCTTGTCGCCTTTGACCGAGGCGTTGGCCGGGATATCAGCACCCCGGTGTTTCAACAGCGGGCGCCAGCCGAGACGTCTGTTGGCTTGTGCAAAGAAGTTGCACGGTTTTAGCTTCGACCACGGCTCGGTGAGGATCTGGCGAGCTCTTTTTCCACCCCTTGTCACGTGTTCTCGGCGGGGTTGGCCGGTTGCAAGTGTGGCGAGGCCAATCACTGCGCCGCTGGATTGACCGGGCGCGGATGAGGGAGCGTGGACGCCTTCGAGTTCTACCGAGGTGAGCAAATTTCGGATTCGACTCTGCTTGGCCATTTCCTGTTCCTCGGTCAGCCGGATTAAGGGGATGTCAGGTAAAGTTGGATCTGGAGGTGGAGTTGGCTCGCGCAGGAAGTCAGTGACTCTACCCCGGCGGGGAGCAGAGTATCTGTATGTAGGTTGATAACCGAGCAGTTCGTTACAATCCCGGTGCCTGTATCGAAGCACGGTTCGGATTGACTCGGAGTTTGGGAACTGGTAATTTGCCTGTAGTTCCTGGATTGCTGCAAAGGAAACAAAAAATGGCTAAGTAAAGAATAAACAGTTAAGAGGATTGACCGGGCAAGAAAGCGCGGCTTACATGAACTACCAAAGTTTTTGCTAATAAACCAGCCCGGTACGTCGGCCGTTTCATAGTTGCCAGACACCCAGAAAAAGTCGTCATCATGCAAGTCTTTATCTGGGGTGCCGGTCACTATTTTCTCCTTGCCCGGTCTTATTTTTAGATAGTAGGCAAGACCGTCCCCGGTGTGGCCCATGGTATACTGCCTTAAGATCTCGGCTAAGCCTAGTTGAGTGCCAAGCCGGTTGTTTAATTCGTGGACGCCGTTGATAATCCGGTATGTATTTGTTGACACTTGGGTTGGTGCGGCCGGTCGGCGTAGAATTCTGTGATCGAGGATTGAGTGGAAGCGAGGCCTCCCTCAACCATTGAGAGCACCGGTGAAGGGCATTGCTCGGCTCTTCCCCAAGGAGTTGTTTGCTCATTTGCAAGTACGAGGTGGACATCGGCGGATCGTACTCCTCCTGACAGCGTTTAAAGCGGCGGTGTCTACCATATAGCGGTATTTCCCCATTTGAGGCGATCCTAATGTAGCGGTTGTGGTTTGGCCTTTGGATGATTGCTCGGTCTTGAGAGCTTGAGAATGGTTAATGGTCCCCTTGGACTCTGCAGAAAAGGATGGCAAGGGTAAGCATGAGCGGTCTCATAAACCGAAGCTTGACTTTAGCTCGGTCCAAAGTCGTGCCAAACCACCCCAGTTCCTAAGGCTGCTAGAGAGCTCGGTCGCCCAAACGGAGCAGATACTAGCCCGGCTGGACGACCAAGTACTTCCACTATCTCGGTTCTCACTATATTCTCTACAAACACGTTATTTGCTCGGTTCCGTGGTTCTTTAGGATCAAATGGAAACCAGGAGCCCGGTCCGCCCCAGTTCATCGTTGTTCTTCACTGGAAGTGAAGAACACCATGAACTATTGAAGGTTTTGGGAGGTTTTTTGGTGCCCAGATCTTAGAAACTACGCTTTTCTACCCTAAATGCGTGAAATGGTAGGGAAAATGGCATCAAGAAGGGTTTGGAGCACTTACCAGGCTAGGACAACGAGCCTCCTCCTTCAAGCTTGAAGATTCAGGTCTGCAACTGCAAGGGGGCGAGAGCTCTTGAAGGGTGGTAATGGCAGAGGTTCAGTAAGGAGAGAGAAGGGCAAGGGCCATGTTTATAGAAGAATCGGGATGGCCAACCGCCAAAAATTTTGAATTTTGGCGTGGGTTATTTCGAGGACAAATGAGAGGATGCCACCTGTCGCCATTAATGGCTCCGTCAGAACTGAAGAGACGTGGGGCAGGTAAGACGTCAGCCGGGGAAGATGAGAAGACACCGAGGTCAGATGTAGCATCGACCGGGAAGACCGAGCAAGTTTGAAAGAAAGACCGCAAGTTCAAGACAGGTCATCCAGCCTGGTTACCAATTGACAAGCCGGGGACCGAGGAAATGATACCCCGGTTAGAGACGGTAATCCCTGTTACGCTAGAGCGGACGGAATTAAGGGGCAATTGAGTGGGAATATAATGATCTGCATGCGTCGCAGATTTGGCAGACAGAGTTCTGAAACAAGATTTGGGCGGCGGTACTAGGCCAAGAAGGTGCTCGGTTAGGGCATCGATGGGTGAACCGAGTTGCGTTTTGATGCAAGCAAGCCCAAAGATCAAGAATCCGGAGCCCGGAAAGGCATCAACGACCGAGATGTTCTGCTGCTCGGCAGGAAGACCGACCGGGCAAGCAGATGAAGCGCAGCCCGGTTCTCTCAAGCTTAGCCAGCATCGTGCTTGGGCGTGAAGCACAGCCCGGCTATGGATTGGGCAGCTCGGCTGCCGAGCTCCAGCAGAGAAGGCTGGTAGTTGGGGTTAGGTGATGTCCAGCATGGCGTGACCTGACGGAGGCATGGTGTATGTGCTGACAGATGGGATAGCAGAGCCACGTGTTGAGAGATCACTGGGAGTGGATGTGAGGCGCAGGGAGGTATATAAGCAAGTCTGCGCCACCCCTTTGGGGGATGGACAATTTTTGTAAGTAAGACTTACACTCAAACACTCTCCCTTCTCTCTAGTCATTTTTCCAGGTGTGTGAGGTTCTAACTTGAGCGTCGGAGGTGTTTTCCGGCCACACACCGCCGGGTAGCTCACCCCCGTTGTGCTTTCAGGTGATCGGACCAAAACGGAGCTCGGAAGAAAGGAGTACGGGCTTGCCGGAATATTTTCCCCCCGTACATGTTGGAACAATCTTCTGTGTAAATAAAACGAACTTGAAATAAATTCAAATAAAATAAATAAATAACATACCGGATTTATTTATCGAACCGAAATAAAATTAAGACCAAGTCGAGTGTGTGACACTCTGTCCTTAAGACAGATTCACCCCGCTACGGTACTTACGGTTGAGTGGCGTCTATCTCCCAGGATACAATGATCTTCACAAATTGTAGTAGTACTCCAAACAATTTGTTCAGCGAACCAAACCTATGTTCTAACTCTCTGAATATTTATTCCCAAATCTAAAATGTAGAAATAATGCAGAAAAAGGAAATTTGGACAGTAATGAGACAACTTGACTGAATTTTTCAGATCACCCCCCGACTGCTGGAAAAAGGATAAATATATAGGCAACTTCATAACAGTTAGGACAACCCGAACCGATATGAAAAGTGGTCAACAGGTGCCTTTATTCAAATGAACAGATTTGTTTGAAAAAGAATCTGACCGTTGCTTATTTATCAAACAACTTGAAAAAGGTTGCCAAGGTGTAACAGTTAACGAACTGTTGGCCCTTTATAAAATAAACCATTTAAATATATATATATATATTAAATTATTGAAATAGTTTAATAAATAAATGAAGAGGTTCAAACTTTAGGAATCATATAAGGAACCTAAAATTTAAATTTAGAATTAAATTAAATTCTAAAATTACAAACTTTAACAAACCACTTAGGAATCCAAAATTTGAATTTAGAATTAAATTAAATTTCCACACTAATTTTTATTGAAAAAATTCAAAAGAATTTTATCTAAAAAATTAATGTTAGACCCGAAAACGACGTCATCTTCCCATTCACTCATAAATGGTTTTGACGTTCCGTCTTCACCACTTGACCTCTTCGGACCCACCCCAAAAGACGTTTGGGGTCCACCCAAAATGGGCTAAAAAATATGCCTATATAAAACTATTTTTTCAACAATCCCCCACATGAATGGAAGTTGACGGAGAGAAAATGCAACAACATGATCTAATCAGAGAGTTTAGAAATTGGAAATATTCTGCAAAGGATAGGTAGCTTTTGGCTTTGAACCTTCCCTTGTGAGACACTATCGGATTTACTAGCTAATCAGTGAACACGATGTCTTGAACTGTTCAGCCGTTTGTGTAAACCAAGACAATAGAACTCACACAAGATATTCCTGCATACCTTTAGTTCTCACTATTGTGTTCATTTTGGCCCTGAACAACCTGGTCTTCATGAGTGCTCTAAAGACTTGTAGCCCTTCACAAATCTTATAGAACCGGCCCAGTTCACACTCACATAGGTGATTCTTATGAAAAGTATCCTGCCATATTTCACTAAGTTTACCTAGATATAAGAATCATTAAAAGTTACTTAACCTTTAACGCTGCAGACATCACTTATTTCATCATAGAAATGGGTAGGAGTTGGACTACACAGTGATCCTTCTGAGTCAATCACAACTCAGTTGTCCTTTTGAACCTAGATCTTGGGGTCTCCAGTCAACTAGGTTGGGTTGCCGTTGTGGTAACTCTTATTTAATAGGCTTTAGTCCCATTCCCCTCGATGAATTCTCAACTAACTCTCTTGCTAACCCTTTGGTTAGTGGATCCGCTATGTTATCTTTAAACTTAACATATTCTATGGAAATAATTCCATTAGAGAGTAGTTGTCTCATGGTGTTATGTCGACGACGAATGTGTCGTGACTTCAAGATTATACATATGACTCTGTGCTCTACCTATAGGTGATTGACTATCGTAATGTATGCATATAGCGAGCACGGTTTTGGCCATATTGGAATATCTTCAAGGAAGTGGTGAAGCCATTCGCTTCTTCTGACTTTGTCTAAGGCTATGAATTCAGATTCCATAGTAGACCTAGCAATACAAGTCTGTTTGGAAGATTTCCAAGATACAGCCGCCCCACCAAGAGTAAAGACATACCCACTGGAGGACTTTGAGTCTCTAATATCCGATATCCAATTTGCATTACAGTATCCTTCAAGTACTGCTGGATATCTAGTATAATGAAGCCCAATGTTACGAGTAAATCGGAGATATCTTAGAACCCTTATAATTGCTTTCCAGTGTTCTACTCCCGGATTACTCGTATATCTACTTAATTTACTTACTACATAAGCTATATCTGGGCGAGTGCAGTTCATCAAGTACATTAAGCTTCCAATAATTTGGGCATATTCTAATTGAGAAATACTTTCCTGTACATTCTTAGAAAGATACAAATTAACATCTACAGGAGTTCTAGCAAAATGATCATCATCTTTGCTGAATTTGTCAAGTATTTTCTCAATGTAATGAGATTGTGACAAAGTATAACCTTCTGATGTTTTAGTAATTTTTATACCAAGAATTACATCAGCAATGCCCATGTCCTTCATGTCAACATGTTTATTCAACATTTTCTTAGTAGTTTTAATCATATCATTATTACTACCAATGATGAGCATATCATCTACATAAAGACATACAATGACATAACCTTTGTCTGTGTTTTTAATATAAACACATTTGTCACACTCATTAATTTTAAATCCATTTGACATCATTGCCTTGTCAAATTTCTCATGCCATTGCTTTGGCGCTTGTTTTAAACCATATAATGATTTAACCAATTTACACACTTTCTTTTCTTTCCCTGGAACAGAAAACCCTTCTGGTTGTTCCATGTAAATTTCTTCATTTAACTCACCATTTAAGAAAGCGGTTTTAACATCCATTTGATGAATTTCTAGATTGTATAGAGATGCAATAGCAATTAGCATTCTAATGGATGTTATTCTAGTAACCGGTGAGTATGTGTCAAAGTAATATAGACCTTCTTTTTGTCTAAAACCTTTGACTACAAGTCTTGCCTTGTATTTGTCGATTGATCCATCTGCTTTCAATTTTCTTTTGAAAATCTACTTGTACCCAAGAGGTTTACAACCTGGTGGCAAGTCCACTAATTTCCAAGTGTGATTTTGCAAGATGGATTCAACTTCACTGTTGACAGGTTCTTTCCATAAAAGAGCTTCAGGATTGGACATAGCCTCTTTAAAAGTTAAAGGCTCATTTTCTAACAAATATGTTAGAAAATCTGGACCAAAAGATTTTGAGGTTCTAGCATGTTTGCTACGCCTAAGTTCCTCTTCCTCATTTTGATCTAATTCTTGTTCTTGATCATGTTCTTGATCTTGACTAGTAATAGCATCAAAAGATCTTTTATTAGTACTAGTCTCTTGTCTAGTCTTCTTTGGAAATACATGTTCAAAGAAAGATGCATTCCGAGATTCAATAATAGTATTTATATGCATTTCGGAATGTTCTAATTTATGAATCAAAAACCGATATGCACTACTATTCTTGGCATAACCAATGAAAATGCAATCAATGGTCTTAGGACCTATCTTAGTCTTTTTAGGACTAGGAATAGCCACTTTAGCCAAACACCCCCACACTTTTAAATATTTATAGGATGGTACTCTTCCATGCCACAATTCATAAGGTGTTTGATTCACTTTCTTTCGGGGTACTTTATTTAAAATATAATTAGCAGAAAGTATTACTTCCCCCCACAAGTTCTGAGGTAATCCAGAACTGATTAACATGGCATTCATCATTTCTTTTAAAGTCCTATTTTTCCTTTCAGCAATTCCATTTTGCTAAGGTGAGTAAGGAGCGGTAGTTTGATGAATTATTCCATGTTCTTTACAAAATTCACCAAAAGGTGATTCATATTCACCACCTCTATCACTTCTAAGTTTATTGATTTTCTTACCAAGTTGATTTTCAACTTCATTCTTATATTGAATGAAAGTTTCCATAGCTTCATCCTTGGTTCGAATTAAATAAATATAACTATATCTAGTATAGTCATCTATAAAAGTGATTACATACTTTTTTCCACCTCTGGTTTGAATTGATTTAAAATCACAAATGTCACTATGAATTAATTCAAGCGGTTCCGTACTTCTTTCAATTGAATGAAAAGGAGTTTTAGATAATTTTGTCTCAACACAAATTTCACATTTATGATTTGAATCAATATCAAATTTAGGTAAACATTCCATATTAATTAATCTACGTATAGATCTATAATTAACATGTCCTAGTCTACCATGCCATAAATTTGAAGACTCAAGCAAGTAAGAAGAAGATGTGTTATTATTAATAACTGAGGGTACAATAGTTATTACATTTAACTTGAAAAAGGCCATCAAACATGTAACATTTTCCTACATACATCCTGTTTTTGGTAAGTACAAACTTGTCACTATCAAAAACCAGCCTAAACCCATTCTTACTCAACAAAGATCCGGAAACTAAATTCTTGCGAATGTTCGGTACATGCAGTACATTGTTGAGAGTGAGTTCCTTTCCAGATGTCATCTTAAGTACAATCTTTCCTTGTCCTTCAACTTTAGAAGTCGAGGAGTTACCCATAAAAAGTTGTTCACCATTGTCCACTATAGAATAAGATGTGAACATCTTTTTATCGGTATAGATATGGCGAGTAACACCAGTGTCCACCCACCATTCTTTAGGATTTCCAACAAGATTTGCCTCGAAAACAACTGCAGAAAGATTTATGATATCTTCACTATTGGAAATTTTATCCATTTCGGTCATATTGGGTTTAGTAACCTTCTTACTTGTTCTTCCTTTGCCTTTGCAAAAACCAATTCTTAAGAACTTCTTTGGCTATTTACCATGATTCACTGATACAGTCCCAACATAAGGAGAGGTTGGCGTAATGGCAATCACTATACCAGTACTGGTTTGAACATTAGTTTGACTAGTTTTAGTAGCCATAATATAACACAGAAAATTAAAACTAAAAAACACAGAATTTTAAATTCTGTAAAAAATAAAAGAAACAAAAATTGTAACTTTTATTTCCAATTAATTTGAAAATAAAATAAAATTTTATTTAACCAAAATAATTCCACACAGAAAATAAAATTCTGTAAAATAAAAGAAATAAGAATATAACTTTTATTATCCAATTAATTTGGAAATAAAATAAAATTTTATTTAACCAAATTAATTCCACAAAAGAAATTAAATTCTATAAAATAAAAGAAATAAAAATATAACTTTTATTTTTCAATTAATTTGGAAAAATAAAATTTTATTTAACCAAATTAATTTCACACAGAAATTTAAATCTCTTGTTACACTCCAAAAATTAAAATACCGAAATGTAATTTTAATTAATGAAAACTTCGTAAAATAATTTCTAAAACCCAAAATTAATTTCGAAAAATTCCACAAAAATATATTCTCAATTGTTAATGACACCAAGATCGCATTCTACTAGTTGTTGTCAAAGAAAAGAGACAAGATATTACTACTATCTCACAAATAGCATATAATCACTATTTGTTTTTCCAACCGTATTATTTTGTAAATCCACAGAAAATAATTTTCTTTCGAAATTATTTACGAAGAAAGAAAAAAGGAAACAAACGAAAAATTCTGTAAACAGAATAATTCGAATCTGTCTTAAGATTGTTGGAACAATCTTCTGTGTAAATAAAATGAACTTGAAATAAATTCAAATAAAATAAATAAATAACATACCGGATTTATTTATCGAACCGAAATAAAATTAAGACCAAGTCGAGTGTGTGACACTCTGTCCTTAAGACAGATTCGCCTCGCTACGGTACTTACGGTTGAGTGGCGTCTATCTCCCAAGATACAATGATCTTCACAAATTATAGTAGTACTCCAAACAATTTGTTCGGCGAACCAAACCTATATTCTAACTCTCTGAATATTTATTCCTAAATCTAAAATGTAGAAATAATGCAGCAAAAGGAAATTTGCACAGTAATGAGACAACTTGACTGAATTTTTCGGATCACCCCCCGACTGCTGGAAAAAGGATAAATATATAGGCAACTTCATAACAGTTAGGACAACCCGAACCGATATGAAAAGTGGTAAACAGGTGCCTTTATTCAAATGAACAGATTTGTTTGAAAAAGAATCTGACCGTTGCTTATTTATCAAACAACTTGAAAAAGGTTGCCAAGGTGTAACAGTTAACGAACTGTTGGCCCTTTATAAAATAAACCATTTAAATATATATATATATATATATATATATTAAATTATTGAAATAGTTTAATAAATAAATGAAGAGGTTCAAACTTTAGGAATCATATAAGGAACTTAAAATTTAAATTTAGAATTAAATTAAATTCTAAAATTACAAACTTTAACAAACCACTTAGGAATCCAAAATTTGAATTTAGAATTAAATTAAATTTTCACAGTAATTTTTATTGAAAAAATTCAAAAGAATTTTATCTAAAAAATTAATGTTAGACCTGAAAACGACGTCATCTTTCCATTCACTCATAAATAGTTTTGACGTTCCGTCTTCACCACTTCACCTTTTCGGACCCATCCCAAAAGACGTTTGAGATCCACCCAAAATCGGCTAAAAAATATGCCTATATAAAACCATTTTTCCAACAGTATATTCCCAGCCTGTTTGATTATGCACTGAAAATGTTTGTTGTTATGCTTGTGAGAAGCGATTAATAAAATTTCTCTAATCATATTTTCAGAAAAATTTTGTAAACACAAAGAAAATTGGTCAAAACAAAGAAAAAATTATGAGTAAATCAAAGAAATTTGTAAACAAACAAAAAAAATTTCAAACTAGAGAAATTTGTCTGTATTTTGAAATTTCTCTAGGTTAAAATTTCTCTGAATTGAAATTTCTTTGAAAAATTGTTGAGGGACCCCAACCACTGTGAAAATATTACATGTCTTTTATCCTAAAAAATTTTAATACCAAAAACTTTAAAAAAAAAATTGCCCTTTTCTAAAATTCGCTCAGGGCCGGCCCTGGGTATAGGTCCACTAGGCCATGGCTTAAGGCCTCTCAAAATAGACCCAAAAAAAGGGCTCTCTCCTATTATAGTATAGTGTAATATATTAGGTATGTTTTATGTCCAAAAATAATTAAAGAAGGTCCAAACTAATTAAAAAAAATTGACCCATTAAAAAATTAAAATACTTATTCAAAATTAAAAGGACTCATTCTCTCTCCCTATTTAATTTACACCCTAACTCTTAATTCAATTTTTCCAAAAAAATTGACAGAAGCGGCACAACATAGCACTAACGAATTTTTCAAGAATTTATAGCAACAGCACAGCACATGTGGATTTTTTTTTCTATTCAATTAATTAAATATTTGTCATGTCTTTTGCTCAATTGCTATTATAACATTGATTTATTTGCTCTAAAAATGCAAGAAAAGTGAGGTTGATACTTATTAGTTATTGTAATGTAATCTTAAATATTTTTTTTGATTTTGACACAAATATTTTGTCTTTTACTTTCAAAAAAAAAAAAATTTGTTAGTAAAAAGAAAAAAATATGAAAAATCCCAAATAAGCTAGTGATATTTATTAATTTAATTGTCGACTTTGTACTCTGAAAATCTGAGGGACTGAATCCGCTTGGTTGTAATTCTCCCAAGTCTTTTATTAAGAAAACGAGTTGCTGAATCTCAAGAGAGATAAGATAACATTGATAAATCCCCAAACAAACATAGCTTACACTCAACCTGCTTCATCACTAGACCAATAAATAAAGAAAAGCGAAACTCCAATTATTATGAAACTATTTCATATTTTTTAAATTATAAAATTTTAATATGAGAGATCTTAAAAAAAATTTCCCCAAAGAAAAATGATTTACAAACAAAAAAAAATCATAGAAAAATGACAATAAAATTTTAAAAACTGTACCTTTAATTGGCCACATAATTAAAGAAAAATATTTTACAACAAAACAAGTTATACAAAAATGAAAATAACATTTTAAAATTTTCGGTTTAAATGAATAGACTTGTATACCACCTCATTCTTTATGAATTATTGGTATAAATTTTTTTTATATTTATTTTATCGTTACTCATAAATAAATTATTGGTAAAAAATCACTATCTAAACTTACTAATTTGTTTGAAAACTACCCTGAGTTGGGACATTTGGATAAAGAAAAATATATACAAACATAGAAGGATGCAATTTTCATAATTTTTCACCTCCACTCTCCATTTCACCACAGATGCATTGCATTTCTCATATTTTTATAATTTCTCTACCTCAGATTCACTTGCATTTCTCATATTTTATATAAAAAAAAAAATTCTCTGCGTTAATGTGATTTACTAATTTTATAATTTTATGCGCATAAAATTTAATAAATAAATAAATTTAAAAAACAAAAAAAAAATCAGCAAACATTGTAGTGAAAGATGGGAACCAAAATATGAATTTTCCATTATGGAGCAACAGGCTTTAAACTTTATAATATATACAGTCACCTTCTTCTTCTTCCGATCTAACGTCGGAATATCAAATTTCTCAAACTACTACATCTAATAGGTAGAGAGAGAAAAGAGAGATCAACTCATGACTTTCCTGAGAGACTCCTCTGCCTGCTTTGCCTTCTCTTCTCTTATTTTACTCGAAACCACGGCGGATGACGAGGGAGACAGTTTCTTAGCCTGAGAGTAAGCCCTCACGTTGTTCTTGGCATGGTGGTGTATGGATCTCATGGCATAGTTCCATCTACAGAACCCTTGATCTTTGAGTGCCTCCACAGCCCCAATGCTTGCTGCCACAATCCAAGCTCTGCTTGCCGAACTCATCTTTTTTCTTCTTTCTTTAAATTGCTAATGATCTTTGAGTGACTGATATGAGAGGTTTTTGAGGAATTTCGGATTTGTTGATGGAATTTGCAATCTGAGTGGGTCTATATATATATAAAGAGGTGAACACTGAATGGGAAATGAAACAAGAGGCGGTAGGTACAAGTAGCTGTTTTATTGGTGGTTTGGGGACTGGTAAGCAGATGGGTTTGAGTGAGACTCTGGGTGAGTTTTTTTGGAACCTTTTGGACTAGAATGAGTGTTTTACGCATTCTACTTTTCCAAGTGGCATGGACTTGGGAGTGAAATTGCTTTTTCATTTTTATGTTTTTTGGGGTCCGTAATTTACTTCCTATCTTAATATTATGGGGGTGGCTCTATTTGCATCGAAAAGATTGGTGGGACATCTTAATTTAATGAAATTTTGTGAAGGGGTAAATTGGTCTTGTAATTTACTTGTATCTTAATTTTATGGTGTGACTCTATTTATATCTGAAAAGATTTGTTGGACATCTTAATTTAATGAAATTTTATGGAGGGGGTAAATTGGTCTTATAATTTAGCCTGTGTTTGGGAAGGGCTCCCAAGCTCTTTGAGCCACTAAATGCCAAAAGAGGCTCAAAGAGTCATTAAAAGACAAAAGCCAAAATCTTGTTGGGCAAGTTCCAACGCCAAGCTCAATTCACAGAACTACCCCTCATCAAAGAGGGACATGCGGCAGCACCAAAAAAAAAAAAAAAAAAAAAAAATTCCAAAAAACACATTTATTACGTGAGTGGTTACGATTTGAGTGTAGAGTTGTGAAAGTAGTATGGAGTTTCAAGTTATGTGTTTGGTTATGAGTTTTAAAAATAATTTATTACGTGAGTTTTATTTTATGTGTTTGGTTATGATTTGAGTGTAGAGTTATGAAAGTAGTATGGAGTTTCAAGTCATGTGTTTGGTTATGAGTTTTAAAAATAATTTATTACTTCAGTTTTATTTTATGTGTTTGGTTACGATTTGAGTGTAGAGTTCTTTTTAATTTAAAATATTAACATTTTAAACTATTTAAATTGTTTGAATATTTAACTTATTTAAATTTCTTTGTTAAAATAATTTTTTTAATATTTAAATTATTTAAATTTTTACGATTTAAATTTTTTGAATATTTATTTTAATTTTTTACTATTGAAAGAATTTTTAGATTATTTACATTATTTAAATACTTAAACTAAAATTAAAATAAATATAAAAATTAAAACGCAAATTAAAATAAACATAAAAATAAATATTTCAAATTAAATTAAAATTAAATTATTTAAAATAAAAAAACGTAAATTAATAACATTAATAACATTTTAAAATAATTTACAAAAAAAAATAATAACATTTTAAATTAATAAAAATGACAAAAACGTAAATTACAAATAAAAAAACGACAAAACCCTAAATTAGTAATTAATAAAAAAAATTACAAATAAAAAAAATTTATTAAGCCAAAAATAAATCCAAAATAAAATAAAATAAACAAAAAGATAAATTTTTTCCGAAAATAAGCCAAAATAAAAAAATAAAATAAAGTATAACAAAATTAAATAAACAAAAACATAAATTTTTTTAAAAAAAAAGTTAAGCAAAACACACCAAATCCAAAATAAAAAAATATATATATTTTACCAAAATAAGCCAAAATAAAACCCAAAGTAATAAAATAATAAATTTTTAAAAAATACGCCAAATCCAAAAAAAAAAAAAAATTATTTTACCAAAATAAGCCAAAATAAAACCCAAAATAATAAAATTTCAACAAAATACAAAAAACGTAAATTTGCCAAATCAAAACCAAAAAAATTAAAAAAATTAAAAAAATTAAGCAAAAAATGCCACATCGAAACCCAAAATTAAAATAAATAAATAAATAAATAAATTAAGCAAAATATGGGAAATCCAAACCCAAAATAAAAATCAAAATAAAAAACAAAAGCAAAAAAGGGCAGTTTGGTAATTTATCAGGATGACACCTCATCAAAAAGTCAAAAAGTCATTCCCAAACCAGGTTTTTGAGCCCAGCTCATATAGCCAAAAAAGTCAAAAAGTTAAAAAGCCAACCCACTTCCCAAACGAAGGCTTACTTTGCATTTTAATTTTATGGGGTGGCTCTATTTATATCCAAAAAGATTGGTCGGACATCTTAATTTAATAAAATTTTATGGAGGGGGTAAATTGGTCCTATAATTACTTCATATCTTAGCTTTGTGGGTGGCTCTATTTGCATTTGAAAAGATTGGTTGGACATTTTAATTTAATGAAATCTTTTTACTATTATTATGTCCTTATTAATATGATCAAAAATGCCTGATATTGAAAAAAAATGTAAATCATAGTGTTTTGGACACCCTATATCATAATCAATGTCAATCTCTGCTTTTATGTTCTTACTTTCTTCACTTTGCATTTTCATACTCAACCTATTTCCCTTGAATCTATTATTCTTTGCATTCCATTTCATATTCAAGTAAACAATAGATAATAAAGAAAACGTTTTCAATTTTTTTACTTATTTATAGAAGAGGTATGTTTTCGGTGGGATTTACAAAATTTTTGACATTAAATATCCACACATATTTCATTTTTGGAAAATTTAGTCAAAATTCATTCATTGGACCCTTATTTGATGAAAATGACAGCTCAATTTATTTTGTTTCATAAATTCTTTAAGAAGAAGGCGCATAATTAAGTAAGGACAAAATAAAAAATTCTTTTTTTTTCTTAAATAATATTGTTATAGTAACATATTACTGTAAGACAAAGTAACATTTTACTGTAAGATAGAAAAATATCTTATTCTCAAATAAAATAACATATACTGTTTACATCAATACTGTCATATATATGAGTCACTTTTTGAGAGTGATTATTTGGTGGTTTATCACTTGACATTTGACGAGCTATTTTCTAAAAATTTAACAAAAATGTACGGAATCTCATTGTTTTCAGTAATGAATATTTTGTTGGATTATCACATGGCATTACCTCTTAAGGAAAAATATATAATTTCTCAACTTTTTAGGGTATACCACAAGTAAATTATCATCACAAATATTATAACCAATTACTTTCAATAATAATTAAAGTTGTAAACAAACCGAGTTGAGTCGAATTTTAATATATTTAGACTTATTTATGAAGATTTTAAGAAGTTTAAACTTAAGCATAAGTTTAATAAAAATTTAACGAACCAAATTCGAATCGAGTTGGTTTAGGCTTGACTCGAACTCGAGGTCTATTCACAAACCATAACAAGCCACAAAATTATAAATTTATACTTTGCGTATGAGATTAAAATTACAATTGAAACTTTAATTATATAAATATATATACTAAAATAAAAGTCAATATCTTACTAAAATAATAATATCTACCACTATTATTATATAAATGTATTCTTAATAGTTAGCTATTATTTACACATAAACAAATTTAACTATTATTTACATTTACATTATTTAAATACATAAATAACATATTTATTCTATTTTTTATACATATTTTTACATTATTTAATGTAAAAATAATATGTTTATTTTATTATTTAAATAAATGTTAAACGAACCCAACTAATGAGCCAAGTTTTAAATATTTAGACTTGTTTATTAAGATTTTAATGAGTTCGAACTCGAACACAATAAAAATTTGACGAATCGATTCGAACAAGCTGTTACTGAACCGAGCTCAAGCCTATTCATAAATATCTGTTCATTTGCAGCCATAAACATAACTATAACTGAGAGGGGAGATTCGCGCCGGATAGTACGGCCGAGCAAAGATAACGTCAGGCGTTACGGACTACACGGCGCCGAGCAAATTGCTCGGCTGGAACGACCGAACAGGTTGGCTTGCGCGGTGGAAGATGTCGACCGGTCAACATCTTGGTATGGCCGAGTTGTGGGTTGCTCGTATCGGGTGAAGCCCGCAGTGGCGAATATTAACCGAGCTGAAGGATTACCCGGGCTAGACTGAGGATGCGGCGAGGTCGGTACGCCTCCGACCGTCCAGCCGAGATAAAGCGGTTGCATGTGACCGAGATTGAAGGAAGAACGGTTGTAGGCCGGCATGCCTACAACCGGGTGGTCCGGACGAACCGGTCGAGGGTAGTTCGGCCAAGGTGGTGAGGCTTTCGCCTGATCCTAAGTCATAGGTCGGTGAAACATAGCACGGTTAAGTGCATGTGATAACGATTTCCCACAAGTGCTAGGCCGGTCATGGTACCCCGGTTGGGTGTGCTACCTGGGCCAATGGCGTGAGGGAGAGGACATCTGCTCCACGCACGCCTCAATACCGTTGGACAGTTCTGTGTGTATTGGTGGAAGGACAAAACCTTTACACGCGTAAGGTGGTGGGAGGCGCGCATTGCCACCTGTCCAAGGAAGGACAGCAAAGGTAGTGCGCGCACAATCTTGAGGCTGCATGGCCAGCCTAGAAATAGGGAAAAAGACGAACGTTGGAGGTAATGGAATTCACTCTCACTAACACTCTCTTCTCATGGTCTTCTTCCTTAAAGAACTGACTTGATCGTCGGAGGGTATTTCCGGCACACCACCGCCGAGTAGCTCACCATTTTTGTGTTGCAGAGATAGACGCCGTCACCAGAAGCTTAACGTTCAAGGCATACGGAGAGCAAAGGATATTTCGCCCCCGTACAATTGGCGTCGTCTGTGGGAATAGTTTGATACTCAACCCTTGTTCTGTAAGCTTCTTCGACCATTTCCATGGCCAACAACGACGAAGTTCCGCTGTCCGTCGTCGATGGTGTCACTCCAGAGTATGTCCGAAGGAGAGAAGGCCCCCCCCAATGTTCCAGCCATGGCGGGCCTGGAAACTTCTTCGCGAGGAGCGCGTGACAAGCGTGGGAGGAGTTTAGATCGTTCACAGAGTCCAGAGGGCCGCCGACGCTGGGGGGAGTCCCGTGAGCAACGCTTGGAACACAAACTCAAGGACCAAGATGCCCCCATTCGCAAGATGGCGGCGGAGATGGAGCTACTGAAGCGCCAAGTTAGGGGGAAGGGTGTCGTTGGAGAGGGCAACCTCAGTGAGCATACCCCATCCCCTCGTTCCGGCAGTCGCCACCAGAGGAGGACTCATTCAATCTCCATCACCAGGAACTATGGGATAGGAGATTCAGACCAGCAAGAGGGCAGGTCCTTCACTCACGACAGCACCTATCACCCCTCGCGCCCATCGTCAACATCGCGATACACTGCCTCCTCCCGTTCCAGGGATCTCAGGGACGTGCTGGAGGAGAGAGCGCGCCGTCGGGAGGCTAAGAGGGTGTCGGCGCTCCAGAGGTTGAGTGCCCCAGTTCGTTCCAGTGAAGAAGTGGTGATACCGGCACCCAGTGTAACAACCCTCGTATTGACTACCGTTTAACCACTGAATTATATACTGATTAATGCTAAACCGAACTGATAATGACTGATAATCGAATTAATTGAAATGACGAATGGGCAGATTGAAATCGGAACTGAAATTGAATGAGTTTACCTATTGAATTGTATATTACATCTGTTTGATTGATTGATTAACTGTTTGACTTTATATGTTTAAACTGCTAATTGAAGGCCTTATCGGCGGCCGATTTAGAAACTGTTTGATGTTTTGGGATCGGTAGAATATTTGCGATTTAGCGGTATATTTATCTGGAAATTGATTAGGAATGATTAAATTAGATTAACTTGAGTTAATTAAAGAGTTGTCTCATTTACAATTATGCCATTGGGTGGGCTTTGCTAAATATTATTCTTTGTAGAGCCTTATACACTTAATCAATCATTCCCTCAGCCTTGTTTGAGAGCTACAACCGAATTTGGTGAAAGAGAGGGAGAGAATTTAAGGGGAAAATTTAATTCATCTTGTAGACTTGAAGAATTTGTAGGAAATTGGCAAATTTAGCTCCCACACCTTGAATACAAGACTAAGGTAGGACATTCATCTCCTTATTGTTGTCTTTGAGCTAAGTTTTGCATGATTCTTGCATCATTGTAAAATTAAGTCATGAATTTGCTCATAAATGGTGAATTGGAGCTCAAATGTTACATGCATGCTTGAATTGATGCATTTTGAAGTTGAATTCTTGGAAAATTGTACATGCATGCCCATGTTTTTATCATAGTCCATGTCTCCACATTGTTTTCAAAGATTGGAGCTCAATTGAGCAAGAATTGAAGCTTGGTTTTGGTTTAAAACCCATGCATTGCATGTTTGGAAATTGTTCTTGAAAATGGATTTGAAAATGGCTTTAATTAACCAACCCTTGGCCCTTGCATGTGCAAATTAGCCTTTGAAACTTGTTATACATTGAGTTTAAGTGTATTTTCCAGAATTTGGGGCCAAGAGGTTGAGTTTTGGATGGTTGAATGCTTGGTTCGAACTTGGGAGACAAATCTAGAAATTCCAGATTTGGCTTCCTCGCTCGAGCGAAGGATTCCTCGCTCGAGCGAGCCCTTTGGTTTTGCAATCTCGTTCGAGCGAGCATCGAGCGTGGTATCGCGCGTAAAAATCGAGCATCCAGTACTTTTACTGTTTCATCAGACCTCTCGAGCGAAGGATTGTTCGCTCGAGCGAAGCCTTTGATTTTGGAAGCTCGCTCAAGCGAAGGAAGGCTCGCTCGAGCAAGACCCCTGTTTTTAGCAACTTTTGAAAAATGCCTTCCAACTGTAATTTTGCATCCTCATCCCATCCTAGGCATTCTTAGGCCTAGTTTAAGACATCTTAATGAGGATTTAGACATAGAACCACACCGAGGAAATTTAGGGATTTAATTATCATCCTTCCAATTGTGGAACTTAGTGTATGTTCTATTTGTTAACTGTTTAGGGTTGGCTCTCGGGGACGCGCTCTAGCTGCTATTAGCCCAATCTCTGTGAGTAACAGATTGTGTAAAGATATGTTCAAAATGGTTATATTTTGAATACTGAACTGAACTGTTTATTGAACTGGTATTATTTATTGAATGAATGTATGTCCCGTATTTGAATCAGATTGTGGCATCCTTAGCACCTTGTTATTGGTATTCTGAGCTCTGTCGGTTTCCTTGTGGAACCATATTGTTTAACGATTGATGTCCAACATTGTTGTAGGGATTGTTAAGGTCCGGTCCTTTTGAAACTAATGTTTATAGGCTAATAAATGTACCACATATGACTAATTGATTGAAATACTGATTGACTGAATTACTTAAAGATTAAAATACTGTATAATGAATTGATTTCATTACTGTAAGGACATTCATTCATAACCCCCTTACACATTATGTTATTCACGGGTTTTAGCTCCTTTGTTTATATATATATATGTAGGTTCTCGTGACGGGCCAGGAGCTAGGGCGTGGGTCGATGCCGATTTTGTCCGGCCGGCTGTGTGCCTCCTGTGAGGTTCGAGTTGCCATGCTATGGCTTGGGGTGTTTTTGTTTCCCCCACCTGTCTCCCTACTGTTTTGTGTCATCAGTATAGGCATCTCTTTGTTTCTTGCCTTTGTTATCGAGGGGTTAGGTCCCCGTATCGAATGTTTGTATATAATCGATAGATCAGTATAGATCAGACTGTAATGAATGCATGGAAAATGTTTTTGGCATACTGATTTTCCACTCAATGGACACTAGTTATTTATTGTCTTGGCTTCCGCCAGTACTACTCTGTTTAAGCGTATTCTTTGTTGAGGGCCTTGATAATCTCGGATTCTTGGCGATTCTGATGCTAAACCCATAGGGCCGTGTTTGGGTCGTGACAAAGTGGTATCAGAGCGATACTTACCACGAGTTATACCGCACACACGTGTCCAAATGAGCTATAGAGTGTCCTAGAAAAGCAATTAGGGCATCTCATGAACTTGAAAAGTGTGTGCTTATGACTGACTGATTACATGTTAAAATGTTAAACTGCTTAATGATACAACTGTTTATAATGATAACTGTTATAACTGCTTATAGTGAAATGGATAACATGAACACTGCAAATGAAACTGAATCATCATCCTCTGAGGCCAGAATGGCTAGACTTGAACAAATGATGGGACTGATAATTGAGAGACTGGATCAACAACCGAACCAACAGCCCCCACCTCCTCCTCCTCCGGTGCAACCGGAACAGAATGTACAGAATGTGAACGCTAATGAGGGGGACATCATTGCTCTTACCCAGAAATTCAGCAAACTGAAACCGCCATCCTTTCAGGGAGGCCTTGAACCGTTAAAGGCTGAAGCTTGGGTTCTTGAGACTGAAAAGTTGTTTGAAATGTTTCCGTGCTCCGAAGCCAACAAAGTATTGTTAGCAACCTTCACCCTTCAGGAAGAAGCAAGAAGGTGGTGGATGTTGACCCGCGATGCAAATGCTATTATGACTTGGGCTCAGTTCAAAGAGTCCTTCTTTGAAAAGTATTTTCCCCAGTGCATCAGGGACAGAAAAGTGACTGAGTTTGAACAACTGAGACAAGGCAAAACATCTGTTGCCGAATATGAGAAGAAATTCACCGAACTTGCTAGATATGCACCACATATGGTGGACACGGAATATAAGAAGGCCAAAAGGTTTGAAGGAGGCCTTAGTGCTGCTATACAGGACCGAATAAGTGTTTTGAAAATGCCAACTTTTGTGGGTGTTCTTGACCGGGCATTGATGGCCGAGTCAAACATTGCAGCAGTGAAACAATCTGAAACACCAACAACTGAGTGGCAAGGAAAAAGGCAGGGTTTCAAATTTAAGAAAGGCAAGCATAACCCAGCAAACAAGAAAGCGAGAATCTGGGTCAACGACTAGCTGACCAAGGAGTGGGTTTACTCCACCTTCCGTATGTGGCAATAAGCACAAAGAGGTTTGCTACCATTTGAGCTTGTTTTAGTGTGGAAAGGTGGGCCACGAATTAAAGATCGTCCCATCGCCCATAAGCCAAGAGTAAAGCTACACCAAAGCGCGACATCCGCAACACCAAAACCGAACCCCAATGCTACCGGGAAAGAGCCTATGAGGCGGGGCAGTGTTTGCCCTAATCTGGAGACGTGCAAAACACCGAGATCAAGCAGTCGTATCCTCTCTATTTGTGCTCAAAATACATATGTATTGATTGATTCGGGGTCTACACACTCTTATGTGTCGCATGCTTTTTCGCGTAAATTGAATAGACCCTTATAACCCATGAACTATTTGCTAGCTGTATCATCACCTGTTGGGGGATCCATGACATGTGCATATATGTATCCTGCTTGTGAGATTATTGTCGGGGATATGCATCTGTTTATTGATTTACTACCATTGAACATAGATCATTTTGATGTAATATTGGGGATGGATTGGCTACAAAAATATCATGCCACTATAGACTGTGTAACAAAACAAGTAGTTTTCCGTCCACCGGGTTTGCCTGAATTTGTGTTTAATGGGAGTGGAGTAGTACCTCCTCCATACCTGATTTCTTCAGAAAGGCCATCAAACCGATTAGAAAGGGGTGTAAGGGGTATCTGTGTTCTGTGCTAACTGTATCTACTGACAATGATGTTAAAACTGATGTGAATTGCATTCCCATAGTTAGAGAATTCCCAGATGTATTTCCAGATGATCTACCAGGGGATCTGATTGACAGGGAGATTGAATTCACCGTTGATGTGATTCCGGGAACACAGCCAGTGTCTAAAGCTCCTTATAGAATGGCTCCAACTGAACTAAAGGAATTGAAAGTGCAATTGTAGGAACTGTTAGACAAGAAGTTTATCAGGCCCAGTACTTCACCGTGGGATGCACCTGTTTTGTTTGTGAAGAAGAAAGATGGCTCACTGAGACTGTGTATTGACTATCGCGAGCTGAACAAGGTAACTGTAAAGAATAAATATCCCTTACCGCGTATTGATGATTTATTTGATCAGTTACAGGGTGCACAAGTGTTTTCCAAGATTGATCTCAGATCGGGGTATCATCAACTGAAGGTAAAACCGGAAGATATTGCTAAAACTGCTTTTAGAACGAGGTATGGCCATTACAAATTTTCAGTTATGCCATTCGGAGTCACGAATGCCTCTGCTGCATTTATGGACCTTATGAACAGAATTTTCAAACCATACCTTGATGATTTTATTGTGGTATTCATTGATGACATATTGATCTATTCTAAGACTGTTGAAGAACATGAACATCATCTGAGACTTGCCCTGCAAACCTTAAGAGAATGTAAAGCTGTATGCTAAATTATCTAAATGTGAGTTTTGGCTTGACCATGTGATGTTTTGGGACATGTTGTTAGCAAAGATGGAATTCTGTTGATCATGAGAAAATTGAAGTCTAGTGGTGGCCTAGACCAACAAATGTGGATGAAGTCCAGCTTTTGGGATTACGGATATTCTGAAGATTTGTTAAAGACTTCTCCAAAATTGCCTTACCACTGACTCAATTGACTCAGAAGGGGACATCATTTGACTGGACTGACCAAAGAGAATCGGTATTTCAAGAATTGAAAACCCGACTTGTGACTGCACCGGTTCTGACTTTGCCTTCAGGTACGGGTGGTTACACTGTATTTAGTGATGCTTCTCATAAAGGTTTGGGGTGTGTTTTAATGCAGAATGGGAGAGTTATTGCTTATGCTTCCCGACAGTTGAGACCACATGAAAAGAACTACCTGACCCATGACCTAGAACTTCTTTGCGATAGTGTTTGCCTTTGAAAATTTGGCGTCACTATTTGTATGGAGCAACATGTGAAGTGTATACTGACCACAAGAGCCTGAAGTACTTTTTCACACAGAAAGAACTGAATATGAGACAGCGGAGATGGTTGGAACTGATTAAAGATTATGATTTACAGATTCTGTATCATCCGGGAAAAGCCAACACCGTTGCCGATGCATTGAGCCGAAAGTCAATTGCCAACTTAGCGTGTTTGCTCACCGGACAGAAAGAATTGCTTCATGATCTTGAAACATTTGAGATTGAAATTGTTCTGAGAGAACAAGGTGGGACCATAGCTGCTATTTCTGCTGAACCAGCCTTGATTGAAGAAGTTAAAGCGAAACAGCAACTGGATGACTTTCTGAAAAAGATCATCGAAGAAAGGGAGTCTAAGCCGAGACCGGGATTCAAATTTGAGAATAATGTATTGAAATTTCAAGAAAGACTGTGTGTACCAAATGACATTGAACTGAAAAGAAGAGTTCTGCAAGAAGGCCACAGTTCGAAGTTTTCTATTCACCCAGGGAATACGAAAATGTATCAAGATCTGAAACAGAATTTCTGGTGGCCAGGAATGAAGAAGGAAATTGCCGACTTTGTGTCCAAATGTCTTCATTGCCAACAAGTCAAAGCTGAACATCAACGACCTGCCGGATTATTGCAATCCTTACCCATACCAGAGTGGAAATGGGAGCATATCACGATAGATTTTATCGTTGGATTACCGCGCTCCAGGAAAGGTATGGACTCAATTTGGGTTATTGTTGATAGACTGACTAAATCTGCACACTTCTTACCTGTCAAGACAATCTATAATGCGGACAAATTGGCTGTTATCTATATTGATGAAATTGTAAGATTGCATGGAGTACCTGTATCTATTGTTTCTGACAGGGATTCGAAGTTTACATCGAGGTTCTGGTAAAGCCTACAGACTGCATTGGGTACTGAATTGAGGCTGAGTAGTGCCTATCATCCTCAGACAGATGGCGGTCGAAAGGACCATCCGGACTTTAGAGGACCCTCGAGAATGTGTGTCCTTGATTTTTAGGAAATTGGGAAAGTCATTTGCCGTTGGTCAATTCGCCTACAACAGCCTACCATTCGAGTATTGGAATGGCGCCTTCGAGGCATTGTATGGCGAAAGTGTAGATCTCAATCTGTGGCGAAGTTGGAGATGGGCCGTTGCTTGGGCCCGAAATTGTTTATGAAACGACTGAAAAGATAGGACTGATACAACAGAGACTGAAAACTGCACAGAGTAGACAGAAGAGTTATGCCGATATTAGAAGACGAGACCGAGAATATGAAGTGGGTGATCACGTGTTTGTGAAAGTGACACCAATGAAAGGCCAGACTCGCTTTGGAGTCAAAGGCAAGTTAGCGCCGAGATATGTTGGACCGTATCAGATTATTGAGAAAATCAATCCGGTGGCGTATCAAGTTGCGCTTCCTCCTGAAATGGAGCATATGCATAACGTCTTCCACATTTCGATGCTGAGAGACTATCTTCGAGATCCGTTTCATGTGATTGAGCCTACTCGGATAGTGTTGAGTGATGACTACACTTACGAGGAACGGCCTATACAGATTGTGAACCGACGGATCAAGAAACTAAAGAGATTCCGCTAGTGAAAGTTGATTGGCAGAACCATGGTGGTGTGTATGCCACGTGGGAAAGGGAATATGACATGGCTAAAAGATATCCTGATTTGTTTCCACTGGACCCTGTTTTCTTCCAGACTGAAGGTAACTCGAGTTTAGAGGACTAAACTCCTTATAAGGAGGGGAGACTGTAACAACCCTCGTATTGACTACCGTTTAACCACTGAATTATATACTGATTAATGCTAAACCGAACTGATAATGACTGATAATCGAATTAATTGAAATGACGAATGGGCCGATTGAAATCGGAACTGAAATTGAATGAGTTTACCTATTGAATTGTATATTGCATCTGTTTGATTGATTGATTAACTGTTTGACTTTATATGTTTAAACTGCTAATTGAAGGCCTTATCGGCAGCCGATTTAGAAACCGTTTGATGTTTTGGGATCGGTAGAATATTTGCGATTTAGCAGTATATTTATCTGGAAATTGATTAGGAATGATTAAATTAGATTAAATTGAGTTAATTAAAGAGTTGTCTTATTTACAATTATGCCATTGGGTGGGCTTTGCTAAATATTATTCTTTGTAGAGCCTTATACACTTAATCAATCATTCCCTCAGCCTTGTTTGAGAGCTACAACCGAATTTGGTGAAAGAGAGGGAGAGAATTTAAGGGGAAAATTTAATTTATCTTGTAGACTTGAAGAATTTGTAGGAAATTGGCAAATTTAGCTCCCACACCTTGAATACAAGATTAAGGTAGGACATTCATCTCCTTATTGTTGTCTTTGAGCTAAGTTTTGCATGATTCTTGCATCATTGTAAAATTAAGTCATGAATTTGCTCATAAATGGTGAATTGGAGCTCAAATGTTACATGCATGCTTGAATTGATGCATTTTGAAGTTGAATTCTTGGAAAATTGTACATGCATGCCCATGTTTTTATCATAGTCCATGTCTCCACATTGTTTTCAAAGATTGGAGCTCAATTGAGCAAGAATTGAAGCTTGGTTTTGGTTTAAAACCCATGCATTGCATGTTTGGAAATTGTTCTTGAAAATGGATTTGAAAATGGCTTTAATTGACCAACCCTTGGCCCTTGCATGTGCAAATTAGCCTTTGAAACTTGTTATACATTGAGTTTAAGTGTATTTTCCAGAATTTGGGGCCAAGAGGTTGAGTTTTGGATGGTTGAATGCTTGGTTCGAACTTGGGAGACAAATCTAGAAATTCCAGATTTGGCTTCCTCGCTCGAGTGAAGGATTCCTCGCTCGAGCGAGCCCTTTGGTTTTGCAATCTCGCTCGAGCGAGCATCGAGCGTGGTATCGCGCGTAAAAATTGAGCATCCAGTACTTTTACTGTTTCATCAGACCGCTCGAGCGAAGGATTGTTCGCTCGAGCGAAGCCTTTGATTTTGGAAGCTCGCTCGAGCGAAGGAAGGCTCGTTCGAGCGAGACCCCTGTTTTCAGCAACTTTTGAAAAATGCCTTCCAACTGTAATTTTGCATCCTCATCCCATCCTAGGCATTCTTAAGCCTAGTTTAAGACATCTTAATGAGGATTTAGACATAGAACCACACCGAGGAAATTTAGGGATTTAATTATCATCCTTCCGACTGTGAACTTAGTGTGTGTTCTATTTGTTAACTGTTTAGGGTTGGCTCTCGGGGACGCGCTCTAGCTGCTATTAGCCCAATCTCTGTGAGTAACAGATTGTGTAAAGATATGTTCAAAATGATTATATTTTGAATACTGAACTGAACTGTTTATTGAACTGGTACTATTTATTGAATGAATGTATGTCCCGTATTTCGAACTGTATTGTGGCATCCTTAGCACCCACTGTTACTGACTGTTACAGAGCTCTGTCGGTTTCCTTGTGGAACCATATTGTTTATCGATTGATGGCCATCATTATTGTTGGGTCTGTTAAGGCCCGGTCCTTCTGGACCTACTGTTTATAGGCTAATGGATGTACCACATATGACTAATTGATTGAAATACTGATTGACTGAATTACTTAAAGATTAAAATACTGTATAATGAATTGATTTCATTACTGTAAGGACATTCATTCATAACCCCTTTACACATTATGTTATTCACTGGGCTTTAGCTCACTGTTTATATATATATGTAGGTTCTCAGCAGCCAGACCGGAGCTAGGAGCGTGGGTCAGTCCCCAGTTTTGTCCAGCCAGCCTGTGTGCCTCACGGCGAGGTTCCGAGTTGCCATGCTATGGCTTGGGGTGTTTTTGTTTCCCCCACCTGTCTCCCTACTGTTTTGTGTCACTGTATAGGCATCTCTTGTTTTTCTTGCCTTTGTTATCGAGGGGTTAGGTCCCCGTATCGAATGTTTGTATATAACTGGATAGACTGTATATAGACTGCACTGTGTGAATGCATGGAAAATGTTTTTGGCATACAGATTTTCACAGCTCAATGGACACTAGTTATTTACTGTACTGGCTTCCGCCAACTACTACTGTTTAAGCGTATTCTTGTTGAGAGGCCTTGGTAATCTCGGATTCTTGGCGATTCTGATGCTAAACCCATAGGGCCGGGTTTGGGTCGTGACACCCATAGACATAGCCCCAGCACTGGTGGACAAAGAGCTGGCAAGGCTTACAGCCACGCCGTTATCCCCAGAGATTGAGAGCACCCCACTTCCTGCTGGATTCCATCAGCCAAAATTCACTTTATACGACGGCAAGACGGATCCGTACATGCATGTGAGTCATTCTTAGGCAAGTCATGGTCACCCGTGAATGATGCCTTGATGTGCCTCATATTCCCAAACAAGCTTGGGAGAGCTGGGCTTGAAGTGGTTCGAAAGGCTCCGGAGAGGTATCGAGTGGCCTTAACTAGCGGAAGCCTTCGTCACCAGATTCAAGACCAACACTCGAACGCCGAAGGAGGTCGACCATCTCCTGGGCATCAAGATGGAATCTGGAGGCTCGCTGAAAGCGTACAACGCGAAGTACTGGGAAACTTACAATGAGATTCTCGACTGCCCTACCAATCTGGCGATCACTCAATACAAGAGGGGTCTCCCAGTCGGACATAGGCTGCGAGATTCACTCACGATGCATCAGCCCACTACCATGGAATCTTTGATGCAGCGAATCAACGAGCACATTCGTGTGGAAGATGACGCTGCCTCTGCGACCGAGAAGGATAATCCGGTCGCGGTGGACAGACGGATAACGGGAAAAGTTCACTCGGTGGGGCAGGAGGAGAATCGCCCTAATGACCGACCAAAAGATCAACGTCGAGGGACCGGTCAAAATAGCGAAAGCAGGGTCGCAAATGGCCGGCCGATGCCCGCGACAATGAAGATGCCAAAAGAAAACTGAAGGCGCGGACAGGGATTACTACGGTCTTCAAAATTCCCATCTACCGCATTTTGAGCGAGATCCGAGGAGAGCCTTTTGTCCGTTGGCTAGCCAAATTAGGGAGTGCGCAGCGAGGCTTCAATCCAAAATATCGCTGCACCTTCCATGAAGAACGGGGGCACCGGACAGAAGATTGCTTGCTGCTCAAATAGCATTTGGAGGAATTGGTGGCGGCCGGGCATCTTGACCAATATATTGATGGGGGAGTCAAGGCCGCGCCAACCGGACAAACCGAGCCTAACGGAATGGCCGCCCTAGAAGCACCCCCGCAAGGTGTGATCAACGTCATCCATGGCATCATTGAACCGGCAAGGGTCTGCGAGCTGAATGGGATGATCAAGAAGGCCGAGCACATGAGGGAAGTGCTCTCAGTCCAGCCCGCGGTAAAGAAGGGAAAAACCGAGGAGAAAGACGTCCTTTCGTTCTCTACCAAAGACTTGGAAAGGGTGCAGATGCCGCACAATGACGCCTTGGTGGTGACCCTTCGCGTCAAAGATTTCGACATCAAGAGAATATTGATCGACCAGGGGAGTTCGGTCGAAATAATGTATTATGACGCGTTCAAACAAATGAAGTTGGAAGATAAGGATTTGGCTCCTGCAACATCTCCTTTGGTTGGCTTCAACTCAACCGAATGGCGATTGGAAAGATTATCTTGCGGTCGAGGCGGGCTCGGTTAATGAAGCAATAGAATTCAGGTGCTCAAAGTGCCATCGACTTACAATTTGATTAGGCGAGGTTGGTCAGACGCCATGCAGCGGTTGCCGACCTTCCACCAAGTCATCGCTTTCCGACGTCGAATGGGCAAATAGAGGAAGTCTGGGAGACGGTGATGGCCAAACAATGCGTTCGCGGTAAATGGCGTGGCGGCCAAAGGGTTTGTTCAGATGATCGAGGGGCCCGAGGGGAAGGAGGTCCTAGAAGACGTAGGTAGAAAGGCCAAGGAAAAATCAGTCGAAGATTTGGTGGAAGTGCGTATTGACGAAAACGATCCGACCAAGTTCTTCCTCCTAGGATCGTCCTTGTCTAGCGCCGAACGAGGGGATTATGTTAGTTTCTTGATTTCCAACTTGGAGGCTTTTGCATGGACGCCTTACGATATACCTGGTGTCGACCCAAGCTTCATTTGTCCCCAGCTGAATGTCTTCCCTAATGCACGGCCAACATCTGAGGACGCCATTGACTTTGCACCATCTTTGAAGTGGTGGCGGAGGAAGTGAAGAATTTGTTAGAAGGCAGAGCCATAGAGGAGATGCAATACCCGCGGTGGATATCTAATACGGTGGTGGTTCCTAAGAAGAACGGCAAGTGGCGAGTTTGCGTGGATTACAAGACTGTCAACCGCACATGCCCAAAGGATAGCTTTCCTCTCCCTCGAATTGACCAGTTGGTGGACTTAACCGCTGGCCATCAGAGGTTTAGCTTCTTGGATGCATATCGCGGCTATCATCAAATAGCCATGTACAAGTCGGACAGAGAGATCACGTCGTTCACCACCCCCAGAGGCTTGTATTGCTACAAGGTCATGCCGTTCGGATTGAAGAACGCCGGAGCAACCTTTCAGCGGATGGTGACAAAGATGTTCGCTCCTCTCTTGGGCCGAACTATGGAAGCCTATATCGACGATATGGTGGTAAAAAGTAAGGAAAAGTCTCAGCACCTCGCCGACCTAGCAGAAATGTTTGCCATACTCAAGCGCCACAAGCTTCGCCTGAACGCCTCTAAGTGCGCCTTTGGAGTTGGCACTGGGAAATTCCTAGGTTTTCTGGTCACAAACCGGGGAATTGAGGCCGACCCATCGCAAATCAAGGCAATACAAAAGCTGGGGGGCACGAACTCCACAAAGGTGGGGCAACATCTTGGGGATGGCGCCTTGTTGAAACAGTTATCGGTAAGGCCTCGGATCGTTGCAGGCCCTTCTTCAACACTTTGAAATCCAAGTTTTTTTGGGATGAAGAGTGCGACCGTGCACTGGCGGACTTGAAAGCGTATCTCTCCTCAGCACCTATTTTGGTTACACCTCAGCCAAGCGAGGAGTTATATCTCTACTTGGCGGTCTCTCAATATGCGGTGAGCGCTGTTCTAGTCCGCGCCGAAGGCATTTAGCACTTGCCCATTTTCTATGTGAGCAAGACTCTGCTCCCGGCCGAAACGAGATATCTTCCCTTGGAAAAATTGGCGCTGGCTCTCATGATGGCGTCAAGAAAGCTGGCGCACTATTTTCATGCCCATACAATAGTAGCGTTAACCGAGTTTCCGCTCAAGGTGCTTTTCGAAAAAGCGGACTTCACTGGGAGAATTCTGAAATGGGCCGTGGAATTGGGCCAGTACGACATTAAGTTCCGACCGCGCACCGCGATCAAAGCTCAAGCCCTTGCAGATTTTGTGGCGGAATTTGCCCCTAGCACACATCCAGTCTGCCCGATTGATTTGGTTGGTGCGGATTTGGCACAACCCATGGCCCTGGCAACAGAGATAAATGTTGACTCGCGAGCGGGAGAAGGGCAAAGCTCGACCGAAATAGCAAAGGACGACGACTCATTGAAAGAAGAACCCAGCAATGACGTGGAAAGAGACCAGATTGAGTCAACTAGTGACTTGGAATTGAGAAGCTCCCAAAATCCTTCTGATTGCTGGAAGCTGTTCATTGGCGAGATGTGGAAACTATTCGTCGATGGGGCGTCCAATAGGCATGGGGCCGGGCTGGGAATTGTGCTGACTTCGCTAGATGGGCTAATTGTTGAGTAGGCAATTACGCTCGGCTTCCCAGCATCGAACAACGAGGCCCTCCTCGCCGGACTAAGAAGCGCGCTGAGAATGAAGGTCACAGCCCTTATGGTGTTCAGTGACTCCAAGCTGGTGGTCAATCAAGTCTCAGGGGAGTATGAGGCCAAAGATGAAAGAATGGCCAAGTATCAGGCGCTGGTGCAAGTAGAAATTAAGAAGTTCGATGCCATCAGAGTTGAACAGATCAATCGTGCAGGAAACAGCATAGCCGATGAGTTGGTCGGTCTCGCTTCCACTCAGACGGCCTTCCCCAATCCCTTGATGATTGAATTTTTACCTCGGCCAAGCATTGAGGAACCAGAAGCAACCAGAGTACTCTGCACCGACTTGGGACCTTCCTGGATGGACCCCATCATCACCTTTCTGAAAGATAGGATTCTACCGGAAGAAAAGAAGGCGGCTCACAAGATCCGGGCAAAGTCAGAGCGGTTTTGGCTCTCACATTCCGGAGCCTTGTACAAGAAATCTTTCAGGGGGTCGTATCTGAAGTGTGTCCACCCCTCTAAGGTGGAAGCTTTCCTCTATGAGATCCATGAAGGCATCTGCGGCAGCCATACTGGGGGTAGATCCCTAGCATACCGAGCAATCTCGCAGGGTTATTGGTGGTCGTGCATGCAGGCGGACGCGCAGAAATATGTTCGTAGATGCGAGAAATGTCAGAAATTTGCTCACCAGATCCACCAACCGGCGAGGGAATTGCTCTCCCTTACAAGTCCTTGGCCGTTCGCACTCTGGGGATTGGATATTGTTGGACCCCTCCCAGTCGCACCGGGCAATCGCAAGTTTTTCATTGCCGCCACCGACTATTTCACCAAGTGGGTGGAGGCCGAGCCACTGGCAACCATTAAGGAGAAGGACGTTAAGAAATTTGTTTGGCAAAATGTGATCACTCGCTTCGGTATACCCAGGGCGCTCATTTCAGATAATGGCACTCAATTCGATGGGAAACTCTTTCGCGGATTTTGCGAAGAGTTGAAAATCGAGTTCTACAACTCAACGCCGGCCTATCCTCAGTCGAATGGTCAAGCAGAGGCCTCAAACAAGACCATCCTGGACGGGCTGAAGAAGCGGCTTGAGAAGGCAAAGGGAAAGTGGGTTGAAGAGCTTCCTAATGTGCTGTGGGCATACCGCACTACACCAAGGCGATCGACTGGAGAGACACCATTCGCTTTGGCCTATGGTATGGAGGCCATCATCCCATTAGAAATTGGCATGCCAACCATCCGTTCAGAAAGTTTCCAGCCAGACCTAAACAATGAAGCCGTGGCATTAAGCTGGACCTTGCTGAAGAAAGATGAGAGCGCGCATTAATCCACATAGCGGCCTATCAGCAGGAACTCTCTAAAAAATACAACAAGGCAGTGCACCCCAGGCTATTCAAGATTGGGGATTGGGTCTTAAGGAAAGTGCTTGGCAACACAGTGGTCCCTGGCGAAGGAAAGCTCGGTGCAAATTGGGAAGGACCATACAAGGTGGTTGGTCTCGCTGGTAAGGGGGCATACCACCTGGAAGATTTAGATGGCAAGGCTGTCCCCCGTCCGTGGAATGCAGCCAACCTAAAGGTCTTTTACTTTTGAAATGTAATTTTCTTATGTTGTTTAGCTTTCCTAGACCCATAGCCCTTTGGCACTTGATGTAAAAGATAGCAATGTTTTTGTAATGAAAATTAGTCCCTTCTTGTTTAGTATTATGTTTGTCCAATGATATAGCAAGACACAAAAGGCAATCATGGATGCCAGGGGCAAGAAGGCCGACCTGGACGGAACTGGACTGTTTTCCTCGGAATGGGAGCAGACCGCACAAACAGTTTGCCTATGGAGCAATGCGCATTAGGGCCGAGCTGGTTTAGCTCGCCCAGTTGGAATGTTGGCGGCATGACCAACCTAACTAAAACATTGGTGTTTTGTCCAATGTAGGAGCCGAGCTGATTTTGCTTGGCCCATTTGGCGTATTGGTGTCTTGTCCAATATGGGAAACGAGCGGATTTTGCTCGGCGGAATTGGCAATGTTGGTGTCTTGAACAACAGTTATAAGGCCGAGCTGGATTTGCTCGGCTAAAGGAAAATATTGGCGTAAAAAAAATATATATATATATATAATAAAATTTTGAAAGGCGAGCTAGTTTTTGTTCGGCCGTATTGAACTGCTGGAATTACAGTCTGTAAACCGACCAAGGCTGAGCGAATTTTGCTCGGACAGGTGCAAAATGTCATTTCATTTGAAAGTGCAACTGCTAGTCTTGGCTAGACTACTTGTGAGCTTATTTTAGCTCGGCAGTTTGTGCGGTTAGGCCGACCTGCCAGTTGATCAAAGTTTGAAGCAAGAAATTCACATATACGAAAGCCGAACAGGAACAGCCAATGAACGTGCAAAAAGTTGAGATTTCATTGATAGAAGAAATTCAGTACAGAAGGTGGGGCATAGCCCAGTTACATTGCAAAACAAACAAAGAAAAAGAAGAAAACAAAAACTAAGGAAAGAGAAAATCTTCAGTCAAGCCCAAGGTTCTGCTCGGCGGCATCCTCCGTCTGCTCGTTCGTTGTCTGCTCTGGCGGGATTTCCTCGGCTTCATTATCGATGCCCTCCACCGTGAGAACCTCCCGATCAATCACTTCATCTTCGGCATTTGGAGATGCTTCGGCTAGAGTTTGGTCGGTTTGTTCCGCGGCGGCGGCTTCTTCTTCAGCCTCTTTCCTTGCCTCGACAATAAGTCGATTTTGTTCGGCCCTGGAGTACACCAGCATATACACCGGGATATAAGCAGCCGGCGGATTGACGAACATAGCGGAGTCCTGACCCAGACCAACTTTTTCCACGGCAGCTTTCCAGCCGCATTGGAAAAAGATGTCCTTGGTCGCTTGGACTTGACGCTCGTAGGTCTTCTCGCCTTGCTTATATCCTTGGTCCTCGGCGACCTCGACCGCCTTCTCCAAAGCTTCTTTGTTGGCGTCGCGAAGCTTCCTCAGCTCGACGACGTACCGAGCCTTGGTCGACTTCACGGCCTTTTGCTTGTCCGCATCAGCTCGGTCGACCTCCAACCGCATGCATCATCGGGCCAAGAATCGCGTCTTGCTCGGCCCTGAGTTTATCTATCTCGGCCTTCTGGACCTTGTTCTCCGCGATGGCATCGCGCAGACTTTGCCGCAGTTTGATCATGCGATCGTGGGCAAGGTAATTCTTCTGCGAGGCCTGCAAGCAAATAACAAATCGTTAGCATCCAGAAACCGGGCAATAACCGAGCAAACAGTTGAAAAAAAAAATGGAGAACTTACCAGCACAATGGATTTTGCCGTCGAGCGGAGGACCTTGAGGTCGGCTAGCTCCTCATGCTTTTTCATATCGGCGGGCAGGATCAACCCCTTGGTCAAATTGAAACCAAACGAGTAGTCCTTGTCCGCATAGACCGAGTCTTGGCGAGCCCTTTCGGCCGAGATATCTGAACTCGGGCGCCCAGACCGGGGGGGTGGCTGGTCCCTTGCCCTTGGATTTGCCGGGTTGTTGCTGCTCAGCCTGGTCGCCAAGCTCGTTGAAGGCCAGCTTGGTGGAGTCTTCATCCACAAGGCTTTGCCCGGCCTTCTCCTTCCTCTGTCTTTTCTTTGGCCGGCCACCCTATTGTTCGCTGGCCAGGGCGAGCACCGCTCCTTCTGTCTGTCTGGCGGGGTTAGAGGATGTTCCCCCGGTCGTTTCTGGAGGCTGGGACTCGCCCTCCTCTCCAGTGATCATAGACTTGATCGCTCGAATTTTTGCCATTTCTTGCTCGGCGGTAAGAGGGACGAGTCTGATCGGTGGCAAGTTTGGATCTGGCTCCGGGGAAGGCGTGCGAAGGAAGTCGGTCACGCGGCTTTTGCGCGGGGCCTGGTAGTGGTATGTTTGTTCAAAACCGAGCAGTTTTGATGCTTCTCTCTCCTCGGTAGGGTGACGGAGAAGAGCTCGGATGGCTTCTGGGTCGGCCTAATGATAGTCAGCTGCCAAGTGTTTATCTGCAAGAAGAAGGCAAGTGTTAGATCGGCAAAGATGACAAAAAAGAAATGCAGAGAGAAGGTAGTACGGTCAGCCGGGCCACTTACCAGCACTGTCAAAATCTTTCCTAATGTACCAGCCCGGTATGGGCGCCTCTGTGTCCTCATAATTACTGGACACCTAGAGGAAGTCGTCATCGTTGGCTTCTTTGTCTAGGTTGCCTTCGATGAGTTTTGCTCGGCCCTTCTTGACTTTGAGGTACCAGCAAAACCCACCCTTATTTTTACTAAGGCTGTATTGGTGGAAAATTTCTGTGAGGCCGAGATTGAGACCGAGCCTTCGGTTCAGCTCGGCGGCGCCATTTATTATCTTGAACGTGTTGGTGGAAACTTGGCTCAGGCAAAGCCTTGTCTGCCTCAAAAATTCGCAGAGCAAGGGTTGCACCGGGAAGCAGACTCCTCCCTCTACTATGGAAACGACCGTGAAGGGGCACCGGTCTAAGTCCCCCCTATGGTGTATCTCCCTTCTTAGCGAGCTCTAAGACGACGTCATTAGGGACGTTGTACTCCTTACGGAACTCGGTCATTGCACCGGGCGTGCTAACCATGAACCGGTACTTCCCCATTTATGTTGGTCTTGTTCGGTTTTGTATCTCGGTCAAAAACGTTGGTGTGTTTGCTCGGACTTTGAGCTGCACCAGTTATAATGCTGGACTGGCTTGGTCGGTCCTATTTGTTCTGCATGTTGAAAAATAAGGCCAAGGGTTAGCACGACAGATATTGCACGGCTCCTAATGGAAATAGCTCAGGGAAGGATTTGGTGTTTTGACCGGCAAGTCTCAGCTCGGTTTAACTACATGTGTGCCTAATCCTAGTCCGGTTCTAGCTCGGTTAAGGCTACGCGCAGGATCTAGTTGATCCTTCAGCTCGGTCAATGTATCAGGCGGAGTTTTCACGGTTTTAGTTCAGTTCACTCTACTCGCCGATCTAGTTGAACATCCAGCCCGGTCGCAGCTTCTACGTGAAGCCACAAACAGCTTTTTGCTCGCCTGGTGCTCTACCTACGGATCTAAATGAGCATTTTGCTCGGTTCAGTCCAGATTCGAAGTGTTCATATCAAATTCAAAGGGTTTTGCTTAGAGGCTTCATGGATCGAGGGGCACGAAGGCCCCCCACCACTCCACCAGTTCCAGTTTTCCTAGGGTGTGAAATTGTTGAGACCACAGAAGAACACAGTGGCACAAACATGAAGAACAAAACTTGAAAAACTGAAAAATGGAAGTAAAGGCACAAGCGACGAAAAACTTACCAAAAACGGAGGTGAGCTGAGCTGAGCCTCGAGGGATGGAAGGCACTGTCAGAAATGGCAGAGAGTGAGCAAAGAAGAAACGTGAGGCAAGGCAGCTGTAGACACCCCATTTTTGACCGTCCTCAAGACTTGGACGTCACCGTTGGAACACTCGGTGATTATCCATGTTTGTGTTCGTTTGGAGTTCCCGGAGTTCTCTGCTGTGCGAGCCTTGCCTCAGGACCTCCGAACTCGACTGTTTGTGTTTGGTTTTGCACCAAACACTTGTGTTTTGCCTTGGAAGGGAAGAGAATGCTTTGTGAGGCATCCCTACACACCACCGGCTGGGGCTAGAGGCCACCTGGTGTTGTAGTTGTCACCTGCACTATATAGTCCCGCTCGGCACTATTTTGTGCCGGTCGGCACTATTTTGGGCGAAATGACCAATTTGCCCGACCGACCACTGCACTTGCTTTACGAGATATTTTCGCATGACTTTTGAGCATTGCTTCCCTCCATACACGTGTATGGAGGGATGAGGTCTTGTTTGCATAGCTGGTAAGTTTACAAGATCTATAAGAGGAAAGCACACCCTCTTGACTTAGGGTTAGGATTTTTGAGCATTAGACATTGTTAGAGATTTGGAGCTCTGGTTTTTAGGGTTAAGTTAGATACATATATCATATCTCTCTTTTTTCTTAGTACACTAGGTGTTTAGTTCACACTATTGTACTAAAACACCTAGTGTTTCACCCTCTCCTTGCAACCGAGGTTCAGAGGTCTGTTCTTGGAGGTTCTTGGTGGATTTGAGCTCAAGGAAGCATCACCAACAACTCTTGTGAAGGTAGTCATCAAGGGTGAGAAACTTGCACTTTTTTTCCCATTTTGCAACTCATTTCTACCTAATTTAGAACTGTTTTTGAGCTTAGTGTTTGGCACATAAAAGTTCTGAATTTTGACCCTCTTTATTGTATATTAAGAGTGTTTTGTGGTTTGAGGAACTTTGACCACCTTTAGGCCTTGAAAAGGCCACCTTTTGTGCCATTTTGTGAGAGATCCGAGACTTTGGTCTTAGGATCTCTTCACCACTGAAATCTTGAGGGATTTCAGTGGTGAAGAGCATGCCTTGAAGTCTCAAGAAGGAGAGGGCCACCCCCTCTCCTTGATGTCCTTGAAAAGGACAAATTTTGCTTCCTTAAGGAGCTTCATGCTCGAGTGTGTGTCGAGCATGTTTGAGCTGTTTTCTATGCTTATATTGCCATGATATAACATGCCTCTAAGTTGGTTTTGGTCTCCTATACATGCTTAGTGTAGTTGCATCGTAATGCCTCTTTTATGCCTTAACATGACTAGGTTGTTTGCCCTATTTTCTAGCATGTTTTAGGCTTAGATTTGTGGAGCTTGTAAGCTTATTTTGCCATGATTCAGCTCTGTCCATAGCTATTTTGGCCGATCTTGGCATGTATTTGGTAGCCTCTTTGTATTTGGCTTGTTGGCCTCAAAAGCATGAATATGTGGTATGCTATTCTAGCTTTATTTTTGATGATTGGGACCATCTAGCATGCCATTTCAGTCCTTCATACATGCTTGTTTGATTGCCTTAGTGGCCTTGTTAATGCTTTAAGAGTATGTCTTGTATGCTCTATGTTTAGGCCTTATTGCATGCCTTAGATTCCATGCTTCCTAGATGCCATCTAGGTGGTCATTTAGGCTTAGTTTTATGTGTTAAAACTTTGTCTTTAAGTGCTTGAATATTGCCATGTATGATTGCGCTAAGTGTGGTTTAAATGCCCTATTGACTTGTCTTAAGTCTAGGCCATTTGCATGCTTTGTTTGGCATGCTTCATTGCATGATTTGGCACCATGTTTGACATGAATTTCAGAGTTTTTGATGCATGCTATCAGTCTATGTTTGGCCTCTTAAGTGTGCATGAGAGTTTGACTTTGTATGCCTAAGTCTTAAGCCTTAACATGTGCATGTGTGTGTGTGCATTTAGTCTCATTTTCTAGGCATTTTGGCCACTGTTTTGAGCCTTATTAGAGCTGCCCAATTCATGTTTAAGCCCAATCTACAATCGGTTTGCATGCTTGGTTCATGTGCTTGCTTGTATGCTCGCATAAATGCCATGCCATTGTCCATGTGTGCGTAATAGAAAACATGCTTAGGACCTCATTGCATTGGCATGTATGTTAAGCCTCTTGACTAAGTCATGATGGAGGTTTAGCACCCCTTTATGTGCTTGCTTGGTTTGTATGCATTTTAAATCAAATTTGCGCCCTTGGTTCTTAGGATCATCACGCATGGAAATGCGCGATTGATGGTCCGGGAATCGAGGCACATGCCCTCTTGAGTCCATAGCATGATGAGGGATGTGCTTGGTGCATACATGCTTTGATTTGCATTGCCTTGCCTTTGGTTTCCTCTGCTGCTGTCAGTTGCAGGTTCTGCAGGGATAAAGGGCCGATCGGCACTCTTTAGTGCCGACCGGCTGCCTCTTGGCAGCCGATAATGAAAATCAGAGCCGGTGGCTTTCTTCCTTAGCCGGTGGCTCCCTGCCTCAGCCGGTGATACTCCCCAGTGCTCTGAGAGGCACTCCTGAAGTTTTGGGAATTTTCAGAGAAGGAGAGCAGAGGAAACAGAGGCACACTTGCATGGCAGTGCAGTTCCGAGCGAGTCCCGGGCACACGCGGCAGTCAGCCCTCCTTCCGAGGCATTTATCGCTTAAATAGATTAATTATTTGATTTAATTAATTTAGTTGATTTGTAATATTTAATTAGCTAGAATAGTTAATTATTTATTCGGCCTGTATTATTATTTGGTCCCTCCGAGCGAGGGCGAATTTGTAATAAGTGTGCGTGAGTGGGTGCATGTCTTCCAATCCCCACTTCTTTCTATCCCTTTTATTTACCTGCTTATGGTAGATTAGGGCATGTCTATTTTAGCATACCTTATGCAATGCATGCGTGCATTCATGCATTTGTTTACATGCACCGGGCTCGGTACATCATACAAACTGCATCGCAACTTTCAAATTCCAAATTGAATACATGCTATTTGATCACATTTCACATGCCATGATTAGGGTTAGCCGAGCCTACTCTAGATTGCATTTCTGCCTGTGTTGCATTAGCCACTTAATATGAACTAGGTCACGCGCGTTTTGCTAACCGGGTTTTCGTTTTGGCACGGAGTACGATGTAAGTTTTTATGGCTTTAGCATATCACATGTGTGTGAATGTCTACCATGACAGTATGCTTACCATGCGGCTAAGTGCTTATGTGAGATAAACTGTTTGAATGCCTGTGGGTGAAGGTTGGATTGCTTGAGTCGGAACAACTCATTGAAATCCGCATTTTAGCCTACTTGCGAGTAGCAAAAGAAAACAACACGTTTTTCGAGACAAAACGGATATGCAATGTTTATTTCCAAGTTAGGCAATCTAGTCTATACTTTTGTGTTGTGCGCATCACATAGTAATTCTAGGTTAATAACCGGAATAAGAACGCATAATGTTTTCAAAAACGGATATCACTTAGTAGAGGCGGTCTTGACCGGCGAAAGGGTGCTCATAGTCGACTTTCCCGATCGTACCCAAGCTCGAGCCAAGACCACTTTGGTGATGACGGACATGTGGCCTTGACCGAAGTCGGTTTCTAAATTTCCCAATTAAAAATATTTAGGTGGCGACTCTGTAATCTGGCAAAGCAGTCCATGTTTGGCACTACTTTTCAAAAAATCTATTTTCTCAAACGATTTGCCGGATTTGGACTCTTTGGTTCAGATTTAGAACCGACACAAATGGAGTCCGAACTGTAGAGCGAAGCCCCACGGGCGCGTGCTACAGCAGCAGTAGAGGGAATGAAGAGACTGGGTGCTAGGGTTTTTCTGGCTTGAAGAGGATGAAGGAAAGTGAAGGGTTGAGAGGATTGGGTTTAGGCTATGAAGGGTCCTAGTGACCCTTGGTCTGTGCACAAAAAATGAGGGAAAACCACCCAAATGGCGCAGCCGTTTGAATTCTGCGCGTGCAGAACAGCTGGCTGCACGACCCAATAGCGTGATGACACGTGGCACTGAAAACGTGGCTGTCAGTACAGTTATACGACCTTTGATGGGACTGCGGAGGTGATGGCCGGGCAATTGTAACGGCTCAGCAACGGATGGGTCCCCAATTACGCTCGGCTTGGTAATGGCGCAACTTAACCGTGGCTCGGCGATAGACGTTTCCCCAATCCAGCTCGGCCTAGCAAGAGCGCAATCTGACCTTAGCTCGGACACAGTGGTAACCCCAATTACGATCAGCTTGGATGGGGTTAAGGGGCAATTGAGAGGGGAGATTCGCGCCGGATAGTACGGCCGAGCAAAGATAACGTCAGGCGTTACGGACTACACGGCGCCGAGCAAATTGCTCGGCTGGAACGGCCGAACAGGTTGGCTTGTGCGGTGGAAGATGTCGACTGGTCAACATCTTGGTATGGCCGAGCTGTGGGTTGCTCGTGTCGGGTGAAGCCCGCAGTGGTGAATATTGACCGAGCTGAAGGATTACCCGGGCTAGACTGAGGATGCGGCGAGGTCGGTACGCCTCCGACCGTCCAGCCGAGATAAAGCGGTTGCATGTGACCGAGATTGAAGGAAGAACGGTTGTAGGCCAGCATGCCTACAACCGGGTGGTCCGGACGAACCGGTCGAGGGTAGTTCGGCTAAGGTGGTGAGGCTTTCGCCTGATCCTAAGTCATAGGTCGGTGAAACATAGCATGGTTAAGTGCATGTGATGACGATTTCCCACAAGTGCTAGGCCGGTCGTGGTACCCTGGTTGGGTGTGCTACCTGGGCCAATGGCGTGAGGGAGAGGACATCTACTCCACGCACGCCTCAATACCGTGGGACAGTTCTGTGTGTACTGGTGGAAGGACAAAACCTTTACACGCGTAAGGTGGTGAGAGGCACGCATTGCCACTTGTCCAGGGAAGGACAGCAGAGATAGTGCGCGCACAATCTTGAGGCTGCATGGCCAGCCTAGAAATAGGGGAAAAGACGAACGTTGGAGGTAATGGAATTCACTCTCACTAACACTCTCTTCTCATGGTCTTCTTCCTTAAAGAACTGACTTGATCGTCGGAGGATATTTCCGGCGCACCACCGCCGGGTAGCTCATCATTTTTGTGTTGTAGAGATAGACGCCGTCACCAGAAGCTTAACGTTCAAGGCGTACGGAGAGCAAAGGATATTTCGCCCCCGTACAATAACCAAACATCATTTAAACCATAATTAAAGAATTTTTTGGTCAACTAAAATAATAATGACAATAGATCATAACTAACATCACAATAAAACATAACCAAATACCACTTGGGGCATAACCAAAGACCTCTTCCATCATAGCCAAAATAAAAATCACAAGAAGTTACAACTAAATAATAAGTAACACAACAATGAGTCATAATAAATAATAATCAATACCACAATTTGTCATTATCAAATATTACGAAGGTCATACATGGTATACACTTTTTTTTTTAGGTATGTATTATAAAATTTTCTATATAGATGTATATATTAACATGACTACAAACATATAATTAATTACAGAATTTAATGACTACACATATCAAATGGTGGGGTCTCTAAACTTGTTGCATATATGATTCCCTTTATTTTATTTACTAATTATTTTTTATTTTAATTTTCTTCTTATTTTTTATTAATAGAAAAAAAAAATATCAGTACTTTATGGATAACTATACGGGGAGTAAATATTCTTTACTTCTGTACTCCTTGCGTCCAAACTCTGTGTCACTGCAAACGATGTCATATAGCTTGAGAGCACAACGATAGTGAGCTACCCGACTGATGTGTTGCTAGAAAACCTCTCCGACGGTCAAGTTAGCACCCTTAGAGAAAAAAGACAAAAACAAACATAGCTTTGAGTAAGGAAAGTTGTAGACCTTTTGATCCGAGGTGCTTAGCTAGTTACTTCCAACCCGGTCAGGCTATGTGAACCTACCCAAGCCAACCTCGTTCCACTTTGAAGTTTGGGCGACTTGCTTAGCCCGGTCGAGGGCGAAGTTGCCGACTTTGACCACACTTTAACTCGATCAAATCTTGTTCACCTTCCAAGGTAAATTCTGCTTAGCTCCAGAGCATGGCCGAAGTCATTGGCCACCGACCCTTAGCCCAATTGAAAGCTAGGCTACCATTTAACCAAGCTTAACCTTCGGCCTAGGCCGACTAGATATCTTGATCCAATAACTAGCCACCTTCTAGCTCAATTGAGAGATCCATGACAATAGCCCAAAATCTAAATTTTGTTTGACCCATTTGTTCGGCACAAATTCTCCTTTCAATTGCCCATTAATCCAGTCTACTTTAGCATGACTTGGATTATCATAGCAGGTCGAATTAAATCTCTTGCTCAGTAACTAGAACTATCCGGCACAAAACCTATGCCTCAAATGGAACGTCCCCTAATCATGCTGACATAACGTCCATTCATGGACATATGTCGCCTCCCTAGTGGTCCCCGTGCCTTTCTTCATTATGATCAGCGTAATTCCCAAAAAATTTCAAATCTTGGTGCCCCTTCATATACAATATATATACAACCATTATATACAACTCTCTCTACTGTTCACCTTATTCACCCCTGACTGTTCATCTCTAAAAACCAGAGTGCCAAACTCTTGCCCCTCTATATTTTGTTCCAAATCAGAGTGTTTTCTTTATGGCAAACAGAGAGATATTATGGTTTAGGTATCCCCACCGATTAGACAACAGATTCCAGCCCCGATCAGTAAGTTTCAAGCTTTTTCTCGTTTTTCTCCATTTTTGTTTACGTCGTTCTCATGGTTCTTTAGCCCTGATTGTGATATCCGTAGCAAAAATGAAACCATAGCACCCGAAATCATTAAAAACTTGATTAATCAAGGGTGTTAAACTATCTTGAGTGTTAAATGGCTCCTGGTTCTCCATCCTTAAATGTACTGTTCATCCCTTGAGATGAACACGGAAAGATTTAGGCCAAATCGGGAAAAAAAATTCACTTTTTGATCCAAAATCATAACTTAACCCCGAAAAACTCCATGTTTAGTATTTGAGAGGAGGATCGAGTTATTGTGCAACCAAGTCAATTAGGCACTCCAAGTGTTAAGTGTGTGACTCTCGTCATTGGTGGCGCCCTTCTGGGCTCAATGAGCGCCTAGAACTCTCTGCGCATTTGTCTCGCGTGTCTCTCGAAGGCCCTCGTGTGGAGGTTGCCAAACCAGCCATCGTTGAAACGATAGGCAAGTCGTCACGCAGCCGAACAGACTCTAGCGTAATGTCGTCGATAGTGGACATCAGAACATCATTGTTATTCACCATTGAGGTTAATCAGAGAAACTTAAAGGACAAGGTTTTGTATGTCAAGATTCCCACAGATGGTATCAATTATACAGGGAATAAATATTCTTTACTTCCGTACTCCTTGTGTCCAAGCTCCATGTCACTCCGAACGATATCGTACAACTTGAGAGCACAACAATGGTAAGCCACGCGGCGGGTGTATTGCCAGAAAACCCCTCTGACGGTAAAGTTAGCACCCTTAGAGAAGAAAGACAAAAACAAAGATAGCTCTGAGTAAGGAAAGTTGTAGACCTTTTGCATGGAGGCACCATAGGGCTTATATAGTTTGTGCGTGCACTACCTTATTCGTCCTTTCTTAGACGCGTGGATGTTCTATCATCTTTTTACCTTAAATATGCGTGCGTCAATATTGCCAAACATCATTAACTATACCTCCAAACGGTATTGATGCATACGGATGGTGGGTTCTCTTCTTGTCACTCCAATTGAGCCACGTGGCAATTCCCACCGAGCTATCCATAGCACGGTGTGATGTCGTCCACCCTTCGAAACCATGCTATTTCCAGCCAGTCTAGATCCTAGGTGACTAGCTAGTTACATCCAACCTGGTCAGACTATGTGAACCCACCCAAGCCAACATTATTCCATTTAGAAACATGGCTAACCTGTTTACGGAGTTGCCGACTTTGACCACTCTTCAGCTCGGTCGAATCTTGTTCACCTTCCAAGGTAAATTCCTCTTAGCTCTAGAGCTCAGCGAAAGTCATTAGACACCAACTAGTTCAGTTTAAAGCAAGGCTGCTATTTGATCGAGCTTGACCCTCGGCCCAGGCCAACTAGAAATCTCGGTCTAACACCTGGGCATCCTTCTAGCTTGGTTGAGAGATCCAGGACAATATCCCAAAATCTAAATTTTGCTTGGGCCATATATTCAGCATAAATTCCCCTCTCAATAACTATTGTTTTATAGGGAATTAATGAATTTTTTTTTCCAATTGATAAAAGATTACTTATAAATAAAAGAAGAATTAATAACCTATGTTAGAGAGACTGCATCATTGGTGATGAGAGAGATAATAGTTGCAATGACATGGTGATTAGAGACAAGTGACAAATCGACAGAGAAGAGATATGAAAAAATGACACACTAAGTGAGTGAGAGAGATGGCACAACAAGAAGAAATTTTAAATAAAGTTTAGAATTTTAAAGGGGGTATTTAATCTAACACCCCTCTTCAACTTTTGATAATGTGAGAAGTCCATAATATATATATATATGTATATATTTGTAGTTTAATATCCCTCATCCATTCAAGGATGACCCATCATGTGGGACGACCCTCTGTGGAGTTGAAGTGGTCATTCACAGTTTCTAGAATCGAGTTCGAATCTTGATCTATTCGGCTCTCCATCATGAGAGACGAGCCTTCGTGAAGTCGAAGTGGCCATTCGCAGCTTCTAGAATCAACACGATTGTGGCCTAGACTCAAGTTCTTGAGTCGAATTCGTAGGTACTCTAGATTTCTAATCTAATTTCTGCATCTGATTGGTATGCCCTTTCCTTTGTCATATGTTACTCTTTCTTCGTCATATGTTACTCTTTCTTCTTTCATCTCATATTTCTCTACAATTAATTGGGTTTCTTTCATCCCTTTGTTTTTCCCCTTCCAAACTATAATCCTGATTTTTCTTATTCTTGGCCTTTTAGGATTAGCTTTCTTTAAATTCTGTTGTTGATTATGTTCCTTCCAATTAGGTTCTCTGATTTTAATCTAGGTATTGAGTTTCTTTACTAATTTAGTTCTTTGATTTCTACATCTGATTCTTGATTTCATTCATTGAAGCTGCTACAGATTGTTTATCTATCTCAAACAAATTGATCTATAGTTCATGAACTCCATAGATTTCTAGTTTATCGACAAGTTAATTTGAAGGCATGTTTAGTAGAAAAACAAACTAGATGATGGGGAGGACAATCATGATTGTAGGGAGAAATGAAAGCGAGTGAGAGAAAAGGGTTGAGTTGGTGTCTAATTTCTATACTCTTTTACAAAAAAAACAAAATATATGTTTAATTTTCTCTAGTTTGGTCAAAACACAAAGAAAATTGTGAGTAAACCAGATAAATTTCAAATTAGAGAAAATTGGTCAAAACATAGAGAAATTTGTAAACAAACCAAAGAAATTTTAACTCAGATTTCAAAACACAGAGAAAATCAGAAAAACTAAGCAAATCAGAGAAATTTCAAAATACAGAGAAAGCTATGTTTTGAAAATTTTCCACATCGAAATTTCTCTAAAAAAATGTTGAGAGACCCCAACCACTATAAAAATAGTACATATCATTTATCTTATAAAATCTTAACATTGGGAATCTTAAAAAAAAACTCTCCAGTAAAGGTTATAAGAATATTTTTGAGCATATACATTAAATTTTTTCTTTATCCTTCTATAGTTAACAAGTAAATATTCAATGTCATAAAATTCTGACTTGTAAAGAGATGTATTTTTAATTTCTCTTAATTATAAATATTAAAAGTAGTTATATCAAATTGGCCATTTAATCGGAAATAACCAACTACATACAACTTCTATAATGAAAATATTAATAATCGGAAATAAACAACTACATACAATTTCTTTAATGAAAATATTAATAATAATAATAATAATTAACACCACAAATAACAAACTCTTGTGCACAAAATTTGAAAGAGTATACTATTTAGATCCAAAAGTTAGACTCACTTTTAGATTCAGTGATGTATTAAGAAGATGATTAGTTAATAATTAAATATTTTATAATTATCAACCAATCATATTCTTAACACGTCACTAGATCTAGAAAATAAACTTAAAAAGTAAAATCAATTTTCAATTTGAAAACCCTTATTAAATGGTTTACATTCCTTATGAGAAAAACAAAGAAACAAATGAAAAAATTATTTTTAAAGTTGAGTTGATCCAATTTCCAAATCTTCAGCAAATATCTCCAACTTCACTTCTCAGCTGAAATTGGTATTATAATTCAACAAATCAAAATTTGCATTTTTTATAGATTTTTTTTTTTTTTTTTTTTTTTTTTTTGGTGCAAACAAAAAGAAGAAATTGATATCATTAAAATTAGTGCAAACAAAAAGTTTCATTTGATTTCTAAGTTTTCAGTCATCAAATATCGTATCAAAATTTGATTTTTTCCATTATAATGCAACAGCCTTTAGACTATACATATGCTGCAGTCATCTTGTTCTTCTTCCGATAACACTCACATGAAAGATCAAGTATCAAATGTTAAGATCAAGTATCAACGTGAGATTTATATCAACTTGTAAGTGTGTTAATAAGATTGGTAATAAATGTATTAATATCCGTAACATTTTTCATAACAAATTTCTCAAACTAGTACATCTAATAAGTACATGACTTTCCTCGTAGACTCCTCCGATTGCTTTGCCTTCTCTTCCCTCACTTTACTCGAAAGCACGGCGGAGGACGAGGAGGGAGAGAGTTTCTTGGCCTGAGAGTATGATCTGAGATTGTTCTTGGCGTGCTGGTGTATCGATCTCATGGTGTAGTTCCATGTACAGAACCCCTGATCTTTGAGTGCCTCCACAGCTCCAACACTCACTGCTACAATCCAAGCTCTGCTTGCCGAACTCATCTTTTTCTTCTTCTTCTTTCTTTAAATTTGCTAATCTTTCAGTGACAGATATGAGAGGTTTATGATTAATTTTGGATTTGATGATGGACTTACAATCTGGGTTGGTGTATATATAAAGACGCAAACATAATTGTAAATCTGTAGATGTGAAATGAAAGAATAGGCGGTGGTGGCTGGTTAAGCAAATGGTTTTAAACAAGTGGGAAAAACTGATTTTGGGACCTTTGGATTAAAATGACTGTTTTACCCCTTCTATTTTTACAAGTGGAATTGGATTTCTTTTTTTTTTTTGGGTACTTCCATAAATATTTTGTGAGAGGTGGTTTCAATTGGAATGAGTCCCCTCAATACCAGTAATCCTCTATATCGCTCGATAATTCATCCATTTGGGAGAGAATTAATCATTTTAAATTAGAGGTCATTCTTCAATAATTTGAAAAAAAAATGAATGTACTAATTTGCCTATTAATTTTTAGAGATGGACTTTTCTCCCGTCCATAATCGGATTGGAGAGGTGTTATTCAGTCTAATGAGCTTAATTTTATATCTCGTTTTAATGATTCAAACCGTTCATATTTTAAAATTTATTTTTTGTCACTATTCCTTTTTTCATAAAAAAAACTTATCCGAACACATGGTTGTCATTATCCGATTAACTTAATTTTTTGTAAGAATGATGTATTCGACGAATCCTAAAATATGAACAATTCGAATTATCGAAACGGAATTCGAAATTAGACCCATTGGACCGAACAACACATTTTCAATCCAATTATGAATTGGTGAGAAGCACAGCACTAATTTGTATTTAATATCTATAGGGGTGTTGTCAATTTATCTAATTAACACAATGTGAAAATTTTAAAGATATTTTGATGCAATTAGAAATATTAAAAGTAAATTAACATGAGAAAATTTATAGGAATTATGACTGTAATTTGTATTTTTTTGAATAAATTACATTTTTTTGGTCTTTAATTTTTACTAAAATTTTATTTTGATCCTTAAATTTTTAATTATAACAATTAGATTTTCATACTTAATTGGTGTGTCAATGTAGGCATCTTGTCACTGTCATAAAAAATTTGATTATCATGTGCGGCTTATGTGTGCACAATTTAGGAGTGTTAAAAAGAAGAAGAAGAAAAAAATTTGTATAATAAATTATTCCTTTTACCTTGAGATTCTATTTAAATTCTATTTTGCATCTCTTATATTTCAAATTTCAAATCGCAAAGTCATGAAAAGATGACATTAAAATAGAAGTAATTTAGACCCTCTTAATCACCATTCCCACACATACGTGGGGTTAGTGATTCAAAAAAAAAAAAAATTTGTGACCAATCATAAGTTAGAAGGGGTCGTGGGGTCACCCGAAGGGATCCCGATCATTTTCCAAATTCTAAGTGGTCCCCCCCCCCGGCTCAATTGGATAAGGTGATGAGCTGACAAGTGGGCAGTGATTTAGGCAACAAGTGTGAAGGTGATGCTGATGCGTCCACAGTCTTCTTATGTGATGTTGTGTTGCACACGAAAGTATTCCATTTCAGCCCAGAGTTTGGGAGGAAAACCAGTTGTTTATTATTGATGGGGGTGGTCCATTTGTTTTCTCTCCTACTTGTTTTTCATGACAGATCCAAGGTATTGCAGTTGCATATCTGGATTCAGGACAATGAGGGATAAACACAAATGAATATTAGAATAACATATATATATATATATTAACATGACCAGGGACATATAAATTATAATTAATCACATAACTAATTATATAAAACAATCATGATTATACATATAAAATTAGTTTTAAATTTCGTACAACGCACGATTTCTATTTAAAAATTTATAATTTATAATTAAATATAACATATTTATATTTATAAATATAAATATTATTAAATAATAAATGTGAATGTATATACCAAATAATTATGCAGTCAAAGTATCCAAGTACTTTCAGTATTTAAAAAACTATTTATATAAAACAATCATGATTATGCATATAAAATTAGTTTTAAATTGTGTACAATGCACGATTTCTATTTAAAAATTTATAATATGCAATGAATAATTAAATATAATATATTTATATTTATAAATATAAATATTATTAAATATGAATGCTGTGATAAAGTGGTTTGGAAATACTCTTGGATTCAGTTAGACGCTCTTGATCCTCTGATTGCTACCTGAAAAACGGATGAACACTTCAGTCGAGGATGTCGGAATTAGTACTCCGATGGATAAGTCAGTATCCTCTCTACTTTACTTCTATCTTAAGTTATCGTGTGTTTTCTCACATACTTCTTTTTGGCTAACGCTTTTCCTTTTTATTTTATTCTCCAAGGGCCCACCTTCTCGTCATCACCTTTCGTCATCATATCTGGGACCCCTAGTACGTCAGAAGCTTTTCGGCATACTCGGCCCCGCGGGCTGGATTCTACTCGGCCTTGCTCTTGTTCAGATGGGTTTGTCCACGCTGAGTTAGCCTCACCACCATTCTCTCCTGTTTGACCCTCTTTTGAGCGCACATTTATTCAGCCCCCACAATTGCCCATTCGAATAAAATATTTACTCGGCTTGTTTGGTTTCTCAGCCAATCAAAACAAAAACCCTCGAAAGATATATACAGCGGTTGCACTCCTTTTCATACTGATTCGTCAAAGCCATCAGAGCAGAAGCGCTACTTGAATCATTGTAGCTTCTCGCCCTTTCGTATTTTTCATTCATTTAATGCGTTTTGAAATCTGTACCTTCGTATGCTTTTGAATCGAAAAGCTATTGACATTCTTTAAGCCCGTATACTCTTGAATTGAAAAGTTATTGACATCCTTTAAGCATCCTTCATATCAACCTCCTTCCAGACCTCTACAACCCCACCTCTTACTGTTCGTCTCCTTCCTCATCCTGTAAGTCCCCTCTCTCTTCTCATTCTATTCTTTATTCCAATTTTCCCTGCGCGTTTTGCTTTTGTTTTTTGTACATGTTGTTTTCATTTCGTCTCGAATGGCAAGACATTTGAAAGCTCTCCTTTCTGAGGATTGAGTTGCAGCCTTCCATCGTTATTTTTCCATTCCAGACGACGTTCACCTATCCCTCATTTTCAAACAACGTAGTGGATATGGAGAGGCCTGACACAAGCACCATTAACTTTCTTCTTTTGGCAATTGCAGAGGGTGGAGTTCGATTCCCCCTCTATCCTCTTCTTAGGACAGTCCTGCGCTACTGGGGATTAATTCCCTCCCAGCCAAACGTGAACTTTTACCGTATTGTCATGGGTATAGTGGAATTGAATCGCTGACTAGGTCTTAACCTAGGAATCCCAGCTATTCGACACTGCTATGTCATGGTGGGGCCAAGGACGTTGACCATCATTTGGTAACCATGCTCGTTAGCTCTGGAAAAAGGGTTGATGATGTCATGGTCACCGTCTAAGGTAATTGGGAATTCAACGAAGGAGAAGATCGCCAAGACTCAATACCAAGGCAAAAGGGCGAACTAGGTGGCCGACTAGAATTGCTAACATGTCTTAAAATAAATGGTTTATTCGGCTTAAATACTATGTTGATCATTTGTGTTTCTTGCAGGCAACGATTTGAAACGAGCATTGCCATTCGCGGATGAAGCCGTTTTGGAGCAGGTTAAGACGGTCCTCAATTACAAAGGTCGCGCAAACCTCCAAGGACAAGGGTGTACAACCCATGTTTTGCTAAGATATGACCCAACTTACTCCACTTTTTTGGCTGCAGATAATATCCCTATGCCGACGCACGAATGGTAATTTACTGTGCTTATCTTCTCTAGCTACAAAAGTCTAAGGGACATTGGCATCGAAGGTTCTGACGCTAATAAGGAGATTGGTGAAAACGCACAATCGAAGGGCCGTGCAAGGGACCATGAGTTGAATAGAGAAATCGACTTGGCATTTGAGCATATCGACCTAGACCACTACGCTGATCTCCCTTCTACTTCTGGCCAAGTAGACTTATCTGCTCCAGAGGACGATAGCTTCACCAGCTTAGAAAGTATGCCTAGGGCCGAATTCAAAGCTAAAGAGATGAGCGGGGAATCACTTGTCCAGTTTGCCAGGCGACGAAATGCAGAGAAGATGGTGGCTAGGAGGCAAGCTGGCGGATCTAGGATGAGCCAAATAGCTCCAACTCGTGAGGAGCATCAACAAGAAACGGCCCACGAAACAACATTGGCTAAGTTGATTCCTGAACAAAATCAGGCTGAAGTCTAGAAAGCCGATCTCACAGGGTAGAAGCGACTTGTTGAGATTATGATCAATTTACTAGAGGCGCTGATCGAGAAAAGGCCAAGGGTAGATACACCACCCGTCGAAGATGATTTGGCTGAGGCATTCACCATCCAACCAAGGATGAAGAATGCGCCAGTGCTCACCAGTGGGTTGGCGATCAAAGATCCTGTTGTGGCCCTGAGTGTAGCTTCGGCCCTCTTTTTGCCTTCAGACCGAGTGACTTTTCGTGCTAAGCCGGATGTAATCTCAATCGCCTTGGCAGCACAGTCGGCCATTTCGGTAAGTTAAAACCTTAAATTTCCAAATAACTTAAATATGTGTTCTTATTCAAACTAATTTTATTGCTTTTCCAGACGGCGGGAAGGATCGCAGAGATCGGCCGTCGTCACTACGACGTCGTAGAACGATTCAGTGTCCTTGAGCGTCAGCTGGAGAAAGAGAATGACAAGGCCACTGCAGCGATCGCCGATCTGTCAACAACGACTACAAAAGCCGAAAAAGAGCAGGCAAGGGTAGTTGCTGCTCAACAGAAAGCTGAACAAGCCGATTTGCTCCGTTGGGCGGCCAAAGAGAAAGCAAACTTGATGGACGGCTCTCTAAAGTCGGCTCAAGAAGAAGTCTCCCAACTGAAGGCCGATCTTGAAGCTGAGAAGAATGCGAGGGAGCTCGCTGAGATAGATGTGGCCAAAGCCTTTGATGCAAGCCTACTGAAGGCCAAGGAGCTATATGGTGATGAAGCCTTGAAGTTCGAGAATCGAGGTTTTAAGCATGGATGGTTGAAGGCTTTGGCGGCCGCTAAGGTGACTCTCGATCAGCCGATTCCTTATGAACAATTGGAAGTCGAACCGCTGGAATCGGATCCAGAGGATTTGGACCTTTGATCGGCAGTTTTGTAATGGATATTCAACCATTTTTTGTTTTTGTTTGTTTTTATTAGTTTTTGTTAGCACTTTATTTTAGATGTAGGCCATTTTCATGTATAACGTAGATGTACTCATATAGTTTATTAATCAAAATGTTTGTTTTGCTATTGAATGTTATCATTAAGTATTAAAAAACAAAAACATGCCATATCAATTGAGATCATGACCTTTACATCTTAATTCGAAAAAATGCTTGAAGACAAGCCAAATAGATTAATAAATCTGCCCTTACCTCAGCTGATCACTGAGCATAACCGCCGAATGTATGGATGAAAAGTTTATGGGATTAGGTGGGACATGGTCTTTATTCAACAAAATGCTTAAAGATAAGCCGAATAGATTAATAAATCTGCCCTTGCCCCAACTGATTACTAAGCATAACCGCCGAATATATGGACGAAAAGTTCATGGGATCAGGTGGGGCATTGTCTTTTATTCGAAAAAATGCTTGAAGATAAGCCATATATATATATATATATTAATAAATCTGCTCTTGCCCCAGCTGATCGCTGAGCATAACTGCCAAATGTATGGATGAAAAGTTCATGGGATCAAGTGGGGCATTGTCTTTTATTCGTCAAAATGCTTGAAGATAAGCCGAATATATTAATAAATCTGCCCTTGTCCCAGCTAATTACTAAGCATAACCGCCGAATGTATGGACGAAAAGTTCATGGGATCAGGTGGGGCATTGTCTTTTATTCAGCAAAATGCGTGAAGTGGTCACTTCGTAAATGCTGCATCCGTAATTAATAAGCGCGGGGAAGGGGGGCAGACGCGCGTGGGGCCTGTGATGTCGTTAAATATATTCTGCTCAAATTTAGCGGAGTGTGAGAGGGAAAAGAGCATTGTGTCGACCTGAGGAGATTCGTATGTCAAGAAAAGTATTCTTTAATAGTAGAGGGGAGAGTAGAACGCTAGTTGAACAAGATTTAGAAATGAACTGAGAGACTAGTGGCGAACCCGCATGAACGAGTAACAGGACGTTGGAGAAGCGTGAGAGGCATCGCTCCCTCCGTCGTCGAAGCAGGTCTCCAAGAGGGGGCAAGGTAGAAAAGTCACCAAAAAGAAAAATGCAACAACGGTGGAGCTCCAGGATTGGGAGTGCACATGCCTCACCGCAAGACGAAACCAGCAGGCCACTACACCCGTTGAGTTTTTCAGTTTTCATTGGGAATAAACCGATGACCAAAGCGGACTCAATTATTTACGATCCGAATGTGGCAGTAGAGTTCACTCAACAAATTTTTCCGCCCGAAGTCCAACAATCAATGGTCAGTCAGCTTGATTAGGAAATTTTTCGAGAGAGCGTCCGTGGAGCAATTAGAGGACTATACACCTCTTATGAGATTGGCATGCACCTTCGTGACGGTCATATTCGGAGCTTGGAACACCGTACAGAGAAGGCCGAGAACGAGTTGAGAAAGGCCAAGGCTTCCGAGACTCAGTCGGCAGGTCAAATGAATCCGATTGTGATGGACAAAGTAAACCAACACCTACTTGATTATGCCATAGCTGATCGAGATACGACAAGCATGTTCGCAAGAGAGGCGATAAGAACGAGGGCCCACAAACAAGGCTTTTTTGATGGCCGAAAGATCGGTATTGAGAAGACTAGGGAGAAGTTAGTTGATGATGTTTGTCGATGCGAAAATCGTGGATTTAAGCATGGATGGATTAAAGCTCTACAAGCCACGGGTGTTAATTCGGTGTCATCATTATACCAAAGTTACAAGGTCCCCTTCGAGGCATATGAAGCCGAGAAGACTGATGACAAAGAAGAAAATGCTGAATAGGAAAAGGTCTAGATAATCAGACATTGTATTTCTTAGTCTTTAATCACCTATGTATTTGTATAAATTGTAACGAATAAATATCCTATGTACTTGTTTGTTTGATATTTTAGTTGTCCCTGTTGGAAATATGTATTGTGGTCCCATTATCTTTATTGTTTTTCTACTGACCGTCATAGTTTTAATTACTAACTTTCACCGACTCAGGCAATCGTAACATCCACGAAGGGTGCTCTAAATTCAGAGGCTTATTCGGCCCCAACATGAACATGCACGAAGGGCGCTCCGAATTCGGAGTCTTCATATTGGCTAATCGTGATATCCACGTAGGGCGCTCCGAATTCAGAAGCTTATTCGGCCCAAACATGAACATGCATGAAGGGCACTCCAAATTTAGAGTCTTTGTATTGGCCAATCGTGATATCTACGAAGGGTGCTTCGAATTTGGAGGCTTATTCGGCCCAAATGTGAACATGCATGAAGGACGGTCCGAATTCGAAGTCTTTGTATTGGCCAATCGTGATATCCACAAAGGGCGCTCCGAATTCAAAGGCTTATTCGGCCCAAATGTGAACATGCATTAAGGGTGCTCCGAATTTTTAGTCTTTGTATTGGCTAATCGTGATATCCACGAAGGGCGCTCCAAATTTGGAGGCTTATTCGACCCAAACGTGAACATACACGAAAGGCACTCTGAATTCGAAGTCTTTGTATTGGCCAATCGTGATATACACAAAGGACGCTCCGAATTTGGAGGCTTATTTGGCCCAAACGTGAACATACACGAAGGGCACTCCGAATTCGGAGTCTTTGTATTGGCCAATCGTGATATCCACGAAGGGCACTATGAATTCGGAGGCTTATTCGACCCAAATGTGAACATGCAAGAACGGCGCTCTGAATTTGAAGTCTTTGTATTGGCCAATCGTGATATCCTCGAAGGGCGCTCCAAATTCAGAAGCTTATTCAACCCAAATATGAACATGCACGAAAGGCGCTCCGAGTCTTTGTGTTGGCCAATCGTGATATCTACAAAAGGTGCTCCAAATTCAGAGGCTTTATATCGGCCAATCATGATATCCACGAAGGGCGCTCCGAATTTAGAGGCTTTTTCATTATTCAACCATTTTTAACGAGACGGCGATAAAAAATGCACACTGCATTGCAGAATTTGTAGATGTATACATGTTAGTATAACAACAAAAATAAAAAATGAACTAGCATGCCATACAAGTTGGCTCAATGATAAAATTTACGCAAATGGGTCGAATTCAAGGGGCATGGCAAACTTCTACCAGCCATGTCTGAAAGCTGATATGCCCCCCGTTCCGACAATCGAATCAATCTAATAAGGATCGTCCCAGTTGGGGCCTAATTTACTATCTATCGAATTCTTTGTAGCAGGAAACACTTTCTTGAGGACCAATTCTTTAGGTGTATAATGATGCAACTGCACGCGTTGGTTATATGACTTGGTGAGCTGTTGCAGATACCGCTCCATGCACGCAAGAGCACGATTTTGCCGTTCTTCAATCAAAGTCAAATCTAAGGCCAACATCATGTCATTACAGCCCATGTCAAAAACCTTGGATTTTAGTGTAGGCAGACCAATTTCAAGAGGGATAATAGCCTGTGTCCCAAAGCACAAAGCGAACGGCGTTTCTCTAATAGACCGCCTCGGAGTGGTGTGATGAGCTCACAACACACTGGGCAACTCTTCAACCCACCTGCCTTTGGCCTTTTCCAATCGTTTCTTGATGCGGTCCAGGATCACTTTATTAGAGGCCTTAGCTTAACCGTTACTTTGTGGGTATGCTGGTGAGGAAAAGTAACGCCAGATACCATATGTATTGCATAACTCCCGATAGACACCACAATTGAATTGTGTGTCGTTGTCGGATACAAGTACTCTCGGTATGCCAAATCGAGTTATAATATTTTTCCATACAAAACGTTTAACATCGACATCTCAAATATGTGTTAATGCCTCTGCTTCGACCCACTTTGTAAAATAATCTGTTGCGACGATCAAGAATCGCTTGTTCCCTGGAGCCCGCGGTAATGGTTCGACAATATTAAGTCCCCATTGAGTGAACGGCCAAGGACTAGTAATGGAATTTAATTCTTTAATACACAAATGAGTTAATGGGGAAAACTTTTGGCATTGTTCGCACTTCTTTACGTAGTTCTCAGCATCTGTTCATATGGTCGGCTAATAATACCCCCTGCATTACGGTTCGGTGTGCCGATGAGCGTCCTCCAAAGTAGGCACCACAGCTACCTTCATGTGTTTCGGCCAAGATTTCCTCAACTTTGTCAGGGTGAACACATTCCAGATACGGCCCAGAGAGAGATTTTTTGTAAAGCTTTTCCTACGGATCCAGATAATATCACAAGGCTTTATTTTGCAACTTGTGGGCTTCTTTCTTATCCATTAGGAGCTGTTCCGAGGAAAGAAATGCAGTGATAGGGTCCATCCAACTTGGTCCTGGTTCAATGATGTTAGTTCGACTGGTTCAAAAGAGGTGATGCTCGGCTCTGGGATAAACCCTACTTTGATTGTTCATTTGACTTCTGAGTTAATAGCAGAGGCTAGGTAAGTAAGGGCATCTCCATGCGTGTTCTGATCCTGGGTTATCTGATTCAACTCGTGGTGGTCAAATTTTGTAAGCAAAGGAATTCACCGTTTTTATGTAGGCTGCCATGCAGTCATTTTTAGTTGTATATTCCCCTTTCAATTAGTTGTTGACTAACTTTGAGTCACAGAAAACATATAACCGCCGTGCACCAAGATAAAGTGCGTTACGAAGGCCAGTTAGCAATGCTTCGGATTCTGCCTCGTTATTTGATGCATCGAAGCTCAGTTTGACTGCTTGCTCGATTATTGCCCCTTCGGAGATCATGATTATTACGCCTGCCCTGCTGCCACGTTGGTTGGATAATCCGTCACAGTACATTTGCCAAATGTCTCCAACATATATTCGCCAGTTGAGTTTAGGTTGGACTTGTTTAGACTTGAAGTCGGCATGGCATCCCATGAACTCGGCTACAAAGTCAGCAAGCACCTGCTCCTTGATAATCGTTCTGGGCAAAAACTGGATATCATACTGGCCTAGTTCCAAAGCCCATTTAGAGACTCACCCTGATGCTTTCGCACTACGGAGCGCTGACCGAAGAGGATAGTCCGTTAATACCCCTATGGTATGAGCTTGAAAATAGTGCATCAACTTTCTTGCAGCCACCACGAGAGCAAGGATGAGCTTTTCCAGTGGTAGGTATTGTGTTTCGGCGTCGACCGTTGCCTTACTTACATAGTAAATTGGTCACTGCTCCCCGAGTTCTTCCTTTAGTAACACAGTGTCAGATATCGCTAGATACAAGATAAGCGGATCGCTTGTCGATGTGGTTGCCAAGAGTGGTACTGAACGGAGATAAGTTTTCAAGCTGTCCAGCGCGGCTTGGCACTCGGGGGTCCATTCAAATCCTTTGCCTTGCCGAAGTGTGTGAAAAAATTGTCGACATCGATCTAAAGAACGGCTGATAAACCTGTTGAGGGCGGCGACCATTCCCATCAACTTCTGAACTTCTTTGACCAACCGAGGGGAACTAAGTTCTAGAACTGTTATGATTTGCCTCGGGTTGGCCTCTATTCCACGATGGTTGACAATATAGCCGAGAAACTTGCCAGATTCGATGCTGAATGCACATTTCGAGGCGTTCAGTTTCATTTTGTACTTTCGGAGAATGCCGAAGGTCTTTGCCAAATCGGCTAGATGGGCGTGCTTTTCCTTGGATTTTATCACCATGTCATCAATGTATACTTCCATGGTGTGGCTGAGTTGTTCCTTGAACATAGTGGTAACCAGCCTCTGGTAAGTTGCCTCGCATTCTTCAATCCGAAGGGCATGACCTTGTAGTAATAGGTTTTTCTTTGGGTAAGGAATGCGGCCTTTTCTTGATCCTCCAGATGCATGGAAATTTGGTGATAACCCCTGTAGGCATAAAAGAAGCTCATGCGCTAATGATGTGCCATTGCGTCCACAAGTTGGTCGATGGAAAGAGGAAACAATCCTTTGGACAGGCCCTATTCAAGTCCATGAAATTGACACAAATGCGCCAAGATCTATTTTTCTTCTTTACAACCAGGGTATTGGACAACCACATGGGATAAGTTACTTCACGAATTGCCTCGGCATCAAGCAATCTGTCAACTTCATCAACAACGGCTAATGCATGCTCCGCGGCTGATTGCCAACTTTTCTGAATGATTGGTTTGAATTTTGGATCAACGTTTAAATGGTGCTGGGCCATGACTAGATCCACCCCCAGCATCTTGTATGGTGTCCACGCAAACACGTCGAGGTTGCCGAGTAAAAAGGACACCAGTTCGCGTCTGTCAACTTCATTCATGGAAGTGCCGATCATGAAGAATTTGTCAGGATTCCCATTGATTTCGATCTGATCGAAGTGTTCAGTTGCCTTTTCATTGGGGATTTTCCCAATATCCTTGAGGCTTTCTCGATCCGGTACTTCAATCAAGTTCATTTCCAGTTCCTTTGGCCTCTTTGCACCAGCAATAAGATAGCATGCCTGTGCTGATTTCTGAGAGCCCCAAATTTGCTCAATGCCATATTCAGTTGGAAAGCAGAGCACTTGATGGTAGGTGCTTGGCACAACCTGTATAGTGTGCAACCAAGTCCTTCCCATGATAAGATTGTATAGTGACGGGAGTTTGACGACCAAAAATTCCACGTCTACTGATCTTGCACCCACCCATACTAGAAGTGTGATCTTGCCCAAGGGATACTCGAGATTGGTATTGAAGCCGAATAGTGGGTAATCGGCTGGTAATAGATCCGAATCAGTGAAGCCGAGTTTAACAAACATTTTGTAATACATTATTTCTGAGTTGCTTCCCTAATCGATGAGAACACGCTCAATTGAAAATCTGTTCACGTGTAGCTCAATGACGAGGGGATCAGCGTGAGGAGAGTTACTCCATCTAGGTCAGTGTCATCGAAGCTAATCTTGCCAGTTTCATGGGACCATTTGGCTAGTGTGATTGGCTTGGGCAGGCTAGGTTGCAACTGAATTATATGTACCTCGGCTGACGACAGTAGGCTGTATATCATGTGAATTACACCAAGTGGAGGTGAATCTTGTCGAAGAGCTACCATGTTTGATGGATTGTTCTTTTGGACATGTTACACCAACCAACCATCTTGCACCAACTCCTCCAGGTAGTCCTTCAGTGCATAACAGTTGTCGGTATCGTGGCCATAGTCCTTGTGATATTCGCACCGCTTATCCCTTCTCCTTGTATCAAGGGGCCCCATTATCTTGGACGGCCACTTAAAGAACGAAAAATGCTGGACTTTGGATAGGATCTTATTGATCGGCTCTGCCAATTCCGTATACTTCTTGTCCGAAGGACTTGTGCACCTGCTATCCACTTGATATTGTTCGTTTGAACAATGCGAACACTACCCGCTTGAACAGCGCGAATCACGCCGATTGTCTCGTTTAGCCCGAGTCCGAGGTTCGGGGCTCCTTGATGGCACAACCTTTATCAGCTGAACCAGACCAGATGGAGCCGATTTAACGAATTTCTGTCTGGCCTTGACGCGCAAGGCATTGTCTTCCACCTTACAATACTCCTTAATTTTCTTCATTAGTGCCCAGACTATTTTGGGAGGCCGTCTGGTTAACGAACTGCGGAAAGGACTATTAGGGTGTAATCCCATCTTAAAAGCGGTAATGGCCATGAAATCATTGCAGGCATTATCCACCAAGTTGAAACACTCCCAATAACGCGCCGAATACTCATGGAGGGTCCCTTCTGGTTTAATTTGCATTGCCCAGAGAGAGTCGACTTACTTTGGCTAAACTTCGTTAGTGATGAATCTAGCCCTGAAGGAATTTTGGAGCTAATGAAAGCTTCTTATTGACGCTGGCTCCAGTTTATAGTACCATCTGACGACCAACGGTCCCAGGCTACTTGGAAACATTCGACACGTGAGGGCCTCATCATCAGCATGCAAAGTCATCACTTGTTTGTAATGATGAATGTGGTCTAGGGGATCTGATTTTCCATCATATACGGTGAATGTCGGTGCTTTGAACTTTTTAGGCACACAGCTATTGCAATGCGTCGTACGAAAGGGTCGTGCATGTCCGCTTCATCTGAACCATCACTTCATTTCCCTCGCCTGTGCCGTACATATGGACTTCCTTCGGATGAGCTGGATACATCAACTCACCCGTTCTTTCTGGGTTCCTGAGATGGTGAGTCAGAATCACTGCCACTATCATGTTTCCGAAGTTAACGTCGTCGATCATCCTTCTTCTTTTCTAAGGATCAACCCCAATCATTGTCTTGCTGTAAACTTCTAATTGTTCATTGCTATTTAAAGTCTTCTTATTACTGGATGCATTTATTTCTATTTTATTTTTGTAAAATAAAGTTTAATGGGAAATTTAGGATGATCTAGGATATTTGGACATGACAATGGTTATATCCCCTAGAAAAATCTAAAAAAGAAATAAGAGAGTTAGCTAACCATTTTCTTTGTAAACCTGGATACAGTTTTTGTAACCCTGTTGAATAATTGTGTTGTTTTGAACATCATAGCATCTTTTGTTGTCAAGTCACAACTTCACCATATCTCACTGCATAAGAAATATTGTTCAAAATTATCATTCATCCACGAATCACTGCCTTGGCATATGGTGAGAAAATGAGATCTGTCATTAAAATTTGTTATGAAAACCTGTGTCGAGTATGGAAATGGGAGTTTATCATTTTTCATTCATAATCTCAATATCTAACTATACTATGAGTCTACAAGGTAAAACAAGCCACCAAATTCACGGCAAATATGCCTTGGGCCTTGGTTTTGCAATTTGGTTGATTTTCATGATCTATTTGAACAGAAATCTATTGTCCTGTGGCTGCAGTTTTATATATATATATATATATATTATTTTATTTTTCCTGGAATATTTTTTGAATTCCATTTGTTTTGTTTCATTTGATTTTGTAGAAGCGAAAGGTCCAACAAGAGTTAAGGATGACTTCTGAGCTACCACGAGAAAAATATGCACCAAAGGTGATTCAGCAATTCCCACAAACAAAGCCAGTTAGCGCTGGACAAAGCAAGCCTCAACTCTTAAGAGACATTCTGGCTGGAGTGAGTGTCTTTTTCTTTATAGTGTTGTACTCTGTTTCTTTTACCCTTAAACAAAAATTTTAATTCAAGTTCTACCATATAACCCTGCAGGTATTTGGTGGTTCTTGAAGTTTGATATGTTCTCTCATATAGGAACTCTACCTTGTTTGGAGGTCAAATTTCCTCATGGTTTGATTTCTTTGCTTATTAGTTGCTTCTGTGAGAAAGATAATTGTTTCTTTTATCTCTAGAACTTGTATGTAGCTTGATTAGTCAATTGCTAATTTACTTGTACCATCTGAATTATGAAACAACAATTTCTGAAAGGGCAATGCAATGCTTCAACTAGTTGTACTGTACAATTGATTAATGCACTGGAATCAATGATCATTTATCACTGCCAAGGTCCATCCATATTTCGAAGTTGCCAATATTTGGTAAAGCCAATTTCATGAGATAGAGGGTTCAAGATGAAGAAGCCGAAGTTGGTTTGTGTGTATTTGTGGGTATTTTTCTATCGGTTTACTGTGTGGATGTTTAAGAAGTTGCTATTTAATTTTTGACTATTTTAGTAGACAAAAATTTTTGTGTTTGAGAAGATGATTGAATTTTTTTGTAGTTGGATATAATGTTTGTGAGAAAAAAAATGAAATAATTATGGATTTGATATGGCATTTTGTCTTATTAGCTGTTTTAGTCTATTTTGTCTTTTTGGTGAATTTTAACCAAAAAATAGCCTAAACCTAAGTTGCCAAACACCCTCATAATACTAAAGCATACACACATCAATAAAGTTGATCAACTATAGATATAGCATTACACAGCCATTACTGGACAATCTTCAAACATAAGACAAATTCACCCCACTGAGTACATTTAATTCTGCAAACTGTGATAGCAAAATTGAATTAGTTGCAGGATGATCTGTACATTTCATATTCACTAGAAGTTGTAAGACAGTTGAAAGGCTCAATTCATTGAGGTGACGGACCAAGTAGACATAAAATGCACAAAAGGGTAGGATACATAACAAATACTGTTCTATTTCAGTTTAGCCACAACATGCACCTCTTTGAGCAACCGTTCCATCTTTTGACCCTGATGGACCTTGAGGACGCCCATATCTAACCTTGATGCCAGACCACTGCAACAATTACCCATAAATAAATGAAAAACAAAAAAATTTAGTAATGCTTTGTCAAAAATATATTTTTCAAACAATTATTAAGAAATCAGTTCAATTATTCAATTGATCCCAAAACCAGAATATATGGAGAATTGATCCAAAAGGGAAATCAAAGGTTTCACAAAGAATAAAAGAGGAGAAGAAGAAAAGGGCTACAACTTCAACCCAAATGGTCATAACCTTAATCAATCAAAAATATACTCAAAACTAACTAAACATATTCATATAATGATCTATTTATAAGCGTTCAAGAAACCCTAACTAAAAGGATACCAAAAACAAAATAAATGCCAATCTTAAAATATTATCAAAACTAATTATTACGCCCAAATGCTTCAACCAATTCCTTTTAATTCCCCATCAATAGGCCTAGGACATTTTACCTCAATTTAACCTGATTACAAACTTTCAAATCATTGGACACCATTACACCCAGAAGAAGGGAGAAAAGTTGTTTTATTATGCACTTTGTAGATGTCGAAGGATAGGCGTGTTTTCAAATAACAGTTTTGGGCTCAAAATGTGCAGTTATAGAACAAACCCAACGCTCAAATTTAATGTGCTGATAAGCATATGAAACCTACTTTACCTTGATGGAGACGTCAAACATGCCTTCTTGGATCTTCTGAAGTATCTTTGCAACAGTCTTTATAAAGGCCTGTAAGATAGCTCAGCAGGAGCTTCCTTATAAACATAAGCATTATGAAGTGAGAGCCTAGTTTAAATTTAGGCAAGTAATTTTACCTCCTCAACATTTTGGGCAGCTTTTGCAGATGCCTCCAAGAATAAAAGCCCATTTTCCTTTGCAAATTGTTCCCCTTCCTCTTTGCTGATGGCCCTTCGGTGCGCAAGATCACATTTGTTCCTTATAAGCATGATTGTCATGTTGGGGTTTGCATGCTGCGAGCATCTTCAAGCCAGCTTGCCAGATGATTAAATGTCTCTCTCTTGGGCAACAGATTAGAAATCATAATGGATTACATTAAAAATCTAGAAGTTTTAGGTATATCAAAGGACACATACATAGAACAACCCTCAATATGTAGGCACAAAAGTATAATTCCTATTTGGGACAAAGATAATGGGAATGTACCCATACGTACACATAATAGCATACAGAGCTTTTCCTCAGATTGACAAGAAGTAAGTTGAATCCAACAAGAACCCAAAACACGTGGACAATCAATACTACCCAGGTCCTCCATTAACCAAATATGGAAGCATAACTATGTATCTTTTACTTTATCTATTCTTGATACTGATTCAGTTGTGTAATTCGCCAATATAACAAATCAATGCTTGTTCCAAGCTAGATGCACATTGCTTGTTGAGTAAATACCTTTTAAGGTCTTAGTTCCCATGTGCCAAAACATAACTTAAATTGTGTACACGTAAGTAAATAAGGATAATTTATGGCAATTAACCCCCATTCATCTGTAATTTACTTAACAACACTAAATTCTTATTTGGGAAGCAAGTAATCCAACATATGAATGCTTGTTTCATCCTATTTCTGCATTGCCTGGTCTAGGACTACCTCCTTACGTCTAGATTCTTTAAGACCAAAAGAACCATCCATGTACTTGTATATGTTTCTGGGGGTCCCTCTGTGTGTGTGGAGAGGGGGGGGGAGGGGAGCTTCAGAGTTACGAATCGAACAGAAGCTTATTATCATTCAGGTGGATGATGAATCCAGAGGATGTTTAATGGAGATCATTGAGAGGAATCGACTCAGAAGTTACACTATAAAAATAGATTTGGGGGGTGTCTCTTGGGCAATACAAGCTTTGCAACAGGTTTGGGGTTAGCGTAGTGATTGATCTTTTTTCACCAAGTACACAAGTAGTTCAACAGTTTTTTGTCTTCAGAAATTCAACAACAAGAGAGGCGTCTTTGTTGAGATGTCAAAATGGGGGGCTGGGGTAAAAAGAAGTAACATCATCATTCTGACAGGGGTTGATGGTCAAGGGTGGTTGGCAATGGCCAAGATGCTTGAACGAGTTATCTATCCATGAAGACTCCAGGGTTAAGGATGATGAAAGAGAATGAGGACCAAAGACAAGGGAGGACAGCATCAAAGTAACCAAATTTTATTAAGGACTCGCAGAGGAAACATAGATGTGAACATGATTCTTCATCAGAAAACACGGGCAAACAGAGGAGCTTGATATGCCGATGTGCTTAAGTCTAAATCAGGTAGTTTGGGAGGAAATAACTCTGTTTTGAAGATGCACAAGGTGGTGGTATGTACCAGAACTGACTTCTTCAATGAGTGGGAACAAATTAAGAAGGAATTAAATCGATAGTTTAAAGCTTCAATTGTTCTAAGGCCTTTTCAATTAAACAAGGCTCTATTTTTTGCTAAAAGCATTGAGGAGGCTAATTACTATGGTGCTCAAGGAGTATGTTTCTTTGATAAGAGCATTGCAGTGAGGCTGGAAAACTGGTCAGAGGAGACGTACAGTCGGGCCAATGTCATTGCTTCAAATGGAGGCTAGGTCTCTGTATGTGATTTGCCTTTTAATCTCTGGAATTACAAGGTTTTCAAATGGATTGGGTCAAAGTGTGGTGGTTTGATAGAGGCGGATCATAGAACTAGAACTTTCGAAAATCTCTTTAAGGTAAGATTGAAAGTCAAAGGTTATGGTAACGAGTTCTTACCTGCGACTATTCGTGTTTTGTTCGATGATATTTCTACTGTTGTTTGATTGAAGACTCTATCAAAGCCTGCCGAAAGATGGGAGGTTAATCGGCAATGGAGGTTTTCATGCGACTTTAGTGCTGGGGAAAATGAAGGTGAGGAGTCTCAAGGGACAGCCCCGACACGTGGCAAACTGGAGATGAGAAGGCAGTTGGGTGATCTGATCGAGGTGAGAGACGGTAATGGAGGAAGAGTAAGAGACAAAAAGGGCAGTTAGTCTAGGGGCCTAAATATTAATGGGCCTGGTCGAGGAGTGGGCTCAGCCCAAGATTTGTTTGTTTCAAATAAGAATAATTGTGTTGGTGGACTGGAACTGTTAGGCCCAAATGATATTCAAATTTACAAGGATAAGGGTCCAAGCCTTAATGGGTATCCAATTGATGCTATTATTCATAAAAAGAGGGGCCCAAGTTTTATTGAAGGCCCAAGGGTTTCTTTTCCCAACCCAATGGAGGTTTCGAGGTTACGTTCGGGTAGACAGAGAGATTAGGTTCTTTTGGCCAAACGGGTTACAGATTCTGAGTTAGTCGGAGATAAGGGACTTCGAAGATGCTCTGTGACTGAGGAGAGGAGTCGATTCTCACCCTACGATGTATCACAACTAGATAATCGTGCTTCACAATTATTGTCGCTCATTCATGGAGATCTGAATATAAAGGAAGCATAATTACGGTTGGCATATATGGTTGATAGGTCAGATAGGGATTTTCAGAGATCAAATGGGATGCCAGAGGAAGGGGCTGAGGATTTGATGGAGGTTATTTGGGCCTCGAAAAAGTAGATTCGTGAGGTGGACGAGGGTCATTTTGAAATACATGAGGTATTGCAAAATCTAGAGGAGTATAGATCATCTGAGAGTTCAAAGTCAAAATCTAAAGTGGAAATCAGTGAGGATGAGCAAGCCGATAATGAGTGGGACCTCAATAGTTTTTTTAATGCAGATTGTACCACTGAGGGAGAGGATATCGAAAAGGTTTATGAATCTCTGAATCAGGTCAATCCTTTCTTTAACCAAGACTTAACATTTTCATCTTCTCATAATGGGGTACAAGCTATTCCAGACTCTTCTTTTTCTGGGGAAGGGGCTAGGGGTGGGGTTTCTTTGCTTTATCTGTCCAATTCTTTTTGCCTTGTTCATGAAGTCTCATCAATTGATACTGTTGTACAAGGGGTTACTTTTGAAATCCCGACGGCCACTATGAATGAGTTTATTATAGTGTCTAAGTCCTTACACTCTATTATATCTCAAGGTCAGGTGAATGGCAATCAAGGTGGGGTCTTGGGTAATCATTTTGACAAGGGGGACCAGGTTTTTAGTGAAGGGAAAGAGAAAACAGAGGGATGGCTAAAGGAGTTAAGTAAGTATGAGACTTGCCCAATTGAGAAGAATGAGGTACCTCATTTTATGCAATTACTTCAAGTTATGAGATTGTCACTAGTTAAAATTAAGGGCACATTTGGGCATTTAGGATGCGTAATAGGTCCCCGAGGGAGAAAGTTGTTAGAAAATAAGGTGAGAATAGTAAAAAGGGGGTAAAGGAATTAAGGAATTTAAAAAGTTCAGTTAACTATAAGAAGAGACGAGAGAAGGTTAGGGGAGAAAATGTTCCCCTATGAAGATTATTAGTTGGAATGTGAGGGGTTTGGGTTCTTGAAAAAAGAGGAGTGTTATTAAGGATTTTCTAAGGAGTTATCAACCGGACATAGTTGTTTTTCAGGAATCTAAAGTAGATGTGTGCGATAGGAGTTTCATGCAAGGTCTTTGGGGCATTAGACATAAGAGATGGGTTTGTTTGCCTTCAGTTGGTAAATCGGGGAGAGTTTTGTTATTGTGGGATAAGAAAGTCATTTATGAGTGTGAAACTATAGTGGAAGAGTTTTCACTATCAGTTAGGTTTAGGAACCTTGACAATACAGAGTGGTGGTTGACTGGGGTTTATGGACCCAACAGACCTTCTAGGAGAAAGGACTTTTGGGAGGAGCTATATGGATTATTTGGGTTGTGTTCACCAAATTGGTGTTTAGGGGGGGGATTTTAATGTGGTTAGGAAGTTCTCAGAAAAACTTAACAGGATTAGAACGACTGGGAGATGAGGGACTTTGACTTGTTTATAAGAGAGTGTGAGCTAGTGGATTCTCCTTTGTGTAACACAAGATTTACATGGTCTAATCTTCAAAAAAATTTGGTGTGTGGCAGGCTAGATAGATTTTTATATTCCTTGGGGTGGGAAGGGGTTTTTCCCAATTTAAGACAAGAATCGCTACCTAGATTAGTTTCAGACCACTGTCCTATTGTGATAGAAAGTTGTTCATTAAAATGGGAACCGATGCCTTTTAGATTTAAGAACATGTGGCTGGAGCATACATCTTTTAAACAAAATTTTGAGAAATGGTGGACCAATGCTAGTTGTTATGGATGGGAAGGTTTTAAATTTATGAAAAAGTTGAAGATGGTCAAGGAGAAGGTGAAATGCTAGAATAGGGAGGTTTTGGGGATTTTGGAGTCTTCAAAAAAGGAGGTGATGAGCAGAATAGAAGAGTTAGATGCCTTGGAGTCGCAAGGGGGCTTAGTTGAGTCATTTAAGAAGAAAAGATCTGAGTTGAGATTGAAATTTGAAGAGTTGACTTTCAGGGAGCAAATTTCTTGGGCTTAAAAAGAAAAGATTGAATGGTTGAAGGAAATGGATGTTAATTCAAAACTTTTTCACAAGGTTATAGATGGGAAAAGGAAAAAAAAGTTCATTAAGAGATTAGCAGTGAGCCCATGGGTAGTAGAGGAAAGGGAGAACCAGTTTGTTAGTGGCATTTATGATTTTTATTCTAAGCTTTTTTTCAAAGGAAGAGGTGAATAGACTGGGGATTGAAGGACTTAAGTGGGGAACCATTGATCAGGCAATTGCAACATGGCTTGAAAGGCCTTTTGATGAAACGGAAATTCGAGAAGCGGTCTTTCATTATGAGAGGGACAAAGCTCCAGGTCCAGATGGTTTTTCCATAGCTGTCTTTTAGGACTGTTAGGAGGTGGTGAAAGGGAGTTTGTTAGGAGTGCTTTTGGAATTTCATGAGTAGGGTTGTTAATTTTAGCTTATATACCACTTTCATCTATTTAATTCCTAAGAAAGTGAATGCTGTAAGAATTGGAGATTTTAGGCCTATCAGTTTAATAACATCACTCTATGAGATTTTAGGGAAAGTTTTATCAAAACGACTAAGGATGTCTTTGGGGGATACTGTGTCTAGGGCGCAAGGGGCTTTTGTGAAAGGAAGACAAATCTTAGATGTTACCTTAGTGGCAAATGAAGTAGTAGAGGAATATAGAAGTTTAGGGAGGGAAGGACTTATTTTTAAGGTAGATTTTGAGAAGGAATATGACCATGTGGATTGACAGTTTTTAGATTTTATAATGGACAAGAATGGATATGGTGAATGGTGGAGATCTTGGATCAAGGGATGTTTGTCGACTTACAATATATCAGTCATAGCTAATGGTAAACCAGGGGATTGATTTAGGGCTTCATGGGGGCTACGACAAGGGGATCTACTATCTCCTTTTCTTTTTATTTTGGTGGCTAATGTACTGGGAAAGATGGTCGATAGAACTAAAGAAGCAGGTCTTTTTGTGGGGTTTGAGGAGATGAGGGATAAAGTTAGTGTGACACATTTACAATATGCGAATGATACCATATTTTTCTCTTCAGGAGATGAAAGTCAGATAGTTAATCTTTATTTGATTTTGAGACTTTTTGGGGTTATCTCAAGGCTTAAGGTTAATTTGGAAAAAAATAGTGTGGTGGGAATTAATATGCAGCAAGATCAGCTTCAGAACAGGGCAACACTTTTAGGATGTGGTATAGAGTCATTTCCGTTTAAGTATTTGGGTCTTCCATTAGGGGGTAATCCTAGGAGTGAAACTTTTTGGAATCTAGTAGTAGAAAAGATTGGCAATAGATTGGAAGGATGGAGTAAGGCTTTATTATCACGTGGGGGTAGATACACATTGGTTAAGACTGTTTTGACTGGTATTTCTATTTATTATTTATCTTTGTTTAAGGTTCCTGTTAAGGTGGCAAGGTCACTAGAAAAGTTGATGAGAGATTTTCTTTGGGAAGGCAATGATAAGGAGAAAAAGGATCACTTGGTGAATTGAGAGTTAGTGTCGCTACCTAAGGAGAATGGGGGGTTTGGCTATCGGTAATATTTTGGCCCTTCTTGGCAAGTGGTTATGGAGATTTCTACTTGAGACTGATTCACTATGCCATTCGGTTATAAGAAGCAAATATGGGACTCATGACAATGGTAGGGATTCGTAGGTGGTTTTGAGGAGTAATTGTCATGCTCCTTGGAAGTTAATTTCTCAAATTTTCACATTTTAGTCTCGTCATCCTTTTGTAAGGGTGGGCAATGGAGAACTTGTTCGATTTTGGGAGGATGTTTGGATGGGTCAATCTTCCTTTGCTGTTGATTTCCCACATCTATATAGAATGGCTCGATCTCATAATTCTTCAATTGCTTCCATGGCTTGTTCACTTTTGGCTCTAATTTTTTGGAATTTTGATTTTTTTAGGAATCTTAATGATAGGGAGGGTTCATAGTTGACTTCTTTATTATTCAGAATTGATCATTTTTCTTTATCTCCTCTTTTAGAGGACAAGAGGTTTGGACTCTTCATTCGTCTGAGATATTTTCTTGTAAGTCTTTTTTTAATTACATCATCGATAATCCTCAAGTTCCTCAGTTTCCTTTTTGCAAAAAAGTTTGGAAGGCTTGTGCTCCCCTAAAGGTAAAGGTGTTCATGTGGGCCTCGTAAAATGGTGGCATTTTGACAAATGATACATTATAGAAACGGAGACCTAATCGTTTTCTAAATCCTCAGTGGTGCATTATGTGTTGTAAGAATAGGGAATCTGTGGATCATTTATTCTTGCATTGCCTAATCACTTTGAATTTATGGCATAGATTGTTTTCTTTAGGGAATGTTATGTGGGTAGCCCCAAAATGGAGTGCGCATATGTGCCTAGTTGATTTTCGCACATTCGGAGGATCAAAGAGAGCCAAAATGGGTTGGACACAGCCTGGTCTGCCTCGAAAATTTACAGACCAAGGGTTGGATTGGAAAACGTAGGCCGTCTTCCACAATGGATACAACCATGAAAGGGCAGAAGTTCAATTTGACCCAGGGAGTGTACCCTTTCTTGGCCTGCTCAAGATGGACGTCATCTGGAATGTTGAATTCCCTTTGGAACTCGGTCATAGCGCTTGGAGAACTAACCATAAATCAGTATTTTTCCATTTATCCTAGTTTTATTTTGTATGATAAATAGCTCGGTCAAAATTGGGTGACTCTGGTTATCACTTGCTCAGTCTTTGAGCCTCACCAACTATGATGTTGAATGTGCCTGGTCGGTCCTAGTTTGTTTTGCATTATTAAAAAATAAGTGCAAGCATTAGCACAGCAACAAGTGCGCGGCTATCAAAATACGCCTAGCTCGGCTACAATAGTTCCTACTACGCTATAATCCTTAGCTCAGTTGTCATTGTAGCTTGGTCATTGAGCCTAAGATGTTAGGCCGGTTCTGGGCCTTCATTCTAAGTGCTCGATGCTTAGCTCGGTCAGATGTCCCCACAAAGCTCCTTGCACGGTCACCGCCCCTTAGCAGGACCACAAACTAGTTTTAGCCCCGCTCAATCCTATTTTTGGGTCTAAAATGGGATTCTGCTTGGCTCTATCCAGAATCTACGCTGTTCATCCTAAATGTAAAGTTCATACACTGAAGCTAAGGAGAATGAGGGGCACGGTGGCCCCATGTGTGTTTTTTATTCCAGTTTTGCCTAATTTCTACAGATGCTTATCGATTTTACCTCACGAGAGGGGCATCAGCAGTATTTCAGCAATCCTGAATAAAGAAAAATGAAAAAACTCAAAGAACAAGAATGGAAAAGAGTTAAAGGCAAGAAGAACTTACGGATTTGGGCACCAAATCGAGTTCCAATCGACCTCGACCTCTGCTGCGATGTTTGCGAAGATGGAGAACACTAGAAACAGTGCAAACGGGAGTGACGACGATGGTGGCGATGGTGGCAGAAACTCAAAGGTTTAGGGTTTTGCACAGATGAGATGAACAGTGAAGGGGTTTGAGGTCTGACCTTTCGTATATATAGGTGATGATGAAGATGCGCCAACTTTTCGAATTTCAGAGATAGTGGGGACAGTTGTGAGGTTGCATAGAACCAATCAGAGGGGGCCACGTGGCATCGAAAAAGATGGTTTGTTAGTACGGTTGATTGATTGATGACAAGATGACTGGCGCAAGTCTCAATGACCGACCAAAGCAGATAGCTCGGTCAGAAATAGTAATCCCAATCATGCTCAGCTCGGATGGGATTAAGGGGCAATTGAGAGGGAGATTTGTGTTGAACAGTAGGCCGAGTTACACTAACACAGAATATGGTGTTGGGCTGTGAAAGGAGAACTTGGGACGCGTTGTGAGGCCGAATTGGATCCGCACTGAATATGATGCAACGCCGGATTAGGATTGTTTGGGATGTATTGGGCCAAGCCAATACTTCACGGAACGCGATGTCAGACCAAGTTTGACCCACGCAGATGATGGTGTTGGGCCAAACTTGGCCAAACAAGCTCACGGCGGGAGCTGTAGACAGTTCGGACTGCAATTGTAAAGACAGACGGTCCATGAGACCGTGGTGTGTAGCCGAGATGCCGAACAGCATACTCGACTTCAGTCGGCGCTAATAGGTTAGTTTGGTTCGACTCAACATTAAGCAGTTCAACGTGATGTTTATGTGTTACCAAGTAATAGCTCGGTTCAATATTTCATGTCGACCAATGATGAGAAGAGGGGAATCCACTCCTGGTATGCGTCAATATCGTTTGGCTATGCGACAAACACTATTTGGGGGTTTCGATCTTTACACATATAAGAAATGTAGAGGGGAGCACAACCGCCTGTCCAGGAAGGACAACAGAGGTAGTGCGCCTACAATCTCTAAGGTTGCATGGCCAACCTTGAAAAAGAGGAAGAGGCACACGTTGGAGGTAAACAACCTGAAGCAATCCTGAACTCTCTCTCTCTTTCTCTAGAGTGCTCTGCCTTTTCTCTTCTCCTAGAAAGCTAACTTGACCATTGGAGGGGTTTTCCGGCAAACCCACCCACTGAGTAGCTCACCTTTATTTTGTTCACAGTGCGACGGAGTCCCAACGGAATGAGACGAGCTTGGTAGTAAGAAGGTACGGAACAAGTCAAATATTTCTCTCCCATACAAAAACTCTCCTAAATAGGACATGGACGATCACCTTTCGAACCCACCTCATGAATAGCATACACATATTATATAGTTGATAACTGATTACTGGTATTTAAATAAATAAATATTCATGGAAGCAGTTGGATGATGGGGCTTACCCACATGTGTGCTGATCTGTATGCTCAAACAATAATACAAAGAACATATAAGTTATTTATTTATAAAATTATTCACAATTTGAATATATGGTACATACTGAAACTTAATGTGCCACCTATAATAAATCTTATTCGCACATTAAAAGTTTTGAATATTTTTTCTTTTTGAAGTATGTAAAATTGCTCTCCAAGTAACTGTAAGTACTAGATTATGGTGCCTGCACAACAAATAACAGTTGGTTACTCTGAAGAATGCAGATCACTTGTGATTTCAGTTCACATAAATCAATTATTTTACTTTTTATCTCTTAAATTATTGTTATTTTATTTCTAAACTATCAATTTTGCCTATTTAATTATTGGATTTTATGAATTAAGTTCATATGGTCTAATTGGACATAGTTTATCCAAATTACTAGTCACCAATTTGTAGTCTGAAATTTCAGGTTCAATTTTTGTAGGGAAGAATTTGATTATTCTTTGTTTCTTAAAAAAAAAAAAAAAAAGCTTAATGTAATGGGCAAAAAATAATTTTACATTCAAACAATCATCTTCTATTGTCCTGTATATGGCCCCGTTTGGAATAAATTATTTAAATAATTTTTAATTTTTTAATTAAAATATGGATTAAAAAAATAATGGGTATGTTTGGTTTGGCTTTGTAGAGTGATTTTGGAAAATTTTTTTCAAAAAACTTGTTTGGTTTGTAATTTTTTCAAAATAATTTTCAAAATCACTTTCTTTCTCATACACATCAATCAATCACTTTTTCTCTCACACACATTGGTGGTGTTTGGGAAGCAAGTTCTAAAATTTTTTTCTCATTTTTTCCACTAAAAGACAAAAGTTTTGCAAAACCAAAAAAAACACATCTAAACAAAATATCACATCCAACCCCATAATCATTTCACTTTTTCTCTCACAAACATCACATCCAACCACATAAAAACCCAACTATCTTTCCAAACACCAAAAAATTTTTATCTCATAAAAACCTACATCTAATAAAATCTACATAAAAACTCACTTCCCAAACACCATCATTTACTCAATTATAACAAAATATCAAATCATTCCAAACTCCAAAACTACTTTCAAAATACATAAGACCATCTCCAATGGTTTATCAAAACTGATATCAAATTTAAATTTTGATGAAAAAGCTACTGTTAACAGCTCCAACGGTTCACCAAACGTGATATCAGATTGAGTTTTCAGCAAATGTTTCATCAGATTGAGGACGAAATAATGAATTCATCAAAACACTGTTCCGGACCGTTGGAGAGGAGGACCCGGTCGACCAACTGGTTGCCCGGCCGGTTGACCAACCAGTCAACCCGTAAAAGGTTCAAACAGTTTAGCAAAAAATTCGAAAAATTCAAAAAAAAAAAAAAAAAAAATTTTTGCCTAACCGGTCGACCAGCCGGTCGACCAGCCGGTCGTCTCGAAAAAAGTTCGAAAAGTTCAAAAAAAAGGTTCAAAAAATTCAAAAAAAAAAATTTGGGCAAACCCATTGGTCAGCCGTTGTCCCGGGACAAGTTTGAGAATTTGGTGAATCGTTGGAGCATCTGTTATCAAATTTGATGAAATGGATACTTTTTGACTCAGATTTGGTGAAAAATTTGAGTAAGCGTTGGAGATGCTCTAACCAAACAAACCAAAAAAATTTCTAAACTCTCTCCCCAAAACAATTTTTAAAAACTACTCTCTTAAAACCAAATCAAACATACCCAATATTTTTAGAACACTTTTTTAATTTTTACAAAAAAATGTGTAAAAAATAAAAATAAAAAAATAAAATTTTTAATTTTAGTATATGCTACTGCCTTTTTAATTTTTTAAATATTTTTCTAACTTTTAAGCTAAAATTGTGGATTGCCAAACAACACCTAAATATATTTGTAATAAATAAGGTGCACAGAGTTGTTAAACCTCAGCACTGCACGAACGACACGTACACATCTTCTGAAGCCCCAAGGGTTTATGGGCGGTCGCACCAAAACAGACGCGAAGACGATCAGGAGCTCTGCAAAAACCCTTTTTCACACTCACGAATCCGCCATGTCCATGAGGCTCCTTCAAACTATCTCTGGTATATTCTCAGTCTCACCTTTCAATCTAGAGAGAGAGATAGTGAAAGTATTTCTGATAGTCTCTTTTCTCTTCTTCTTCTTCTTCTTCTTCTTCTTCTTCAGGGCATCACCGTTCACTGTTTCGAGCACTCGGAGTCCGCCATTTTGCAGCTTCGACTGAAGAGTACGCAAAGAGAAATTACGCTAATAATGATTCAGAGTACAACACCGTCATTGCCTCTCTCACTTCTCAACGAAGGTCTCTCTATCCGATTTTAGGTCTATTACTCATATTCTTACTTAGATTTTGCTTCATTTGATATAGACTACTCCAATGGCCTAACTCAAATTTGAGTAATTATTAGTAAAAATTTGGTAATTGGTAGGCACAATTGTAAATCTAGAAATTTGAGTAAAGCCTTGATTTGGGTCAAAATTTGAGTTAAACTAAGGGAGTGGAGAAAGATTTTGAGCATTTCCTCTCCCTTTCTCTCTTTGATTTGAGGTCTATAGATATATGTTTGTGTTGTATGTACGCCATCTCTAGCCCTTAACTTATTTTTTACTCAGATTTAGCTTCATTTGATATAGAGTACTTCAATGGCCAAACTAAAATTTGAGTATAAATTAGTAAAAATTTGAAAGTGGCACCATTGTATATTTAGAAATTTGAGTAAAGAAAAGGGCCTCCCTTGATTTGGGTCCAAATTTGAGTACAACTCATTTTGGTATGAGTTTGAGTTTTGTTTTGTTTGGATGGGGTGATTCAGTGAGAAATGATAAGAAATGACAAGAAATAAATTTTCTCATGTTTTGATTTGTAAATTAGTGAAAAATGGTGAGAATTGATGAGAAATGGTGAGAAAGAGATCTCTCTTACTAAGCCTATTTCATTTTTTACCAAAAGTGGTGAGATTTGGTGAAAAACAAGTCGATTGGTTATAAAATATTTATAATGGCAAGATGATTGACCCTTAAAATACAAAGGAAGAAAAAGAAATCTCGCTCATATTTCTCTCTCACTTGCTTTGCTTTCTTACTCATTCAAACATGACGGTGGGAAAACAAAATCATTTATTTTCTTTTTCTCACCCTACAATCCAAACGGATAGGGAGTGGAGAAAGATTTTGAGCATTTTTACTTAAATTTGAATTTGATATGGATTAATGGTAAGGATTGGAGATGCCATATGACATTTAGTTACTTCGCATTTATTTGTTATGTAGGCATTATTTGTTGGGAGATGTGTATGATGATATGATGCTGGATGGGGTTAAACCAGAGCGAGATACATTCCATTCACCGATTGCTGGGGCGATGAAAGGCGCTCGCTTGCAGGACGCTTTCTTCTTCCGAGATGAAATGAAAGCCATGGGTTTGGTTCCTGACGTATGTATAATTGTTTTTTTCCGTTTCTATAATCACTTTTGTTATTAATTAATTTGTTCTTTGAAATTTGTATTTCTGTTTTTTACATATATGATATATCTATCGAGTGGAGCACAAAATTCTTTGTGTATTCCTGAGGTCTGGATAGTAACACCTTGCCGACTGCTGATTGAATTGCACTCGGTTTCAACCAGTTTTTGGTATCTGTTTCTTGTATATGACTTAGAAGATGGGTTTCGGTTTTTAAGCATAATAGATACTACAAATCCAAGGTTCTTTTTCTCCCTTCGGTTGAACCCTTTTTCTATTCTTGGTGCCCTTGGGTCAGTTAATTTTGTTAAATGTGGAATAATGTTATTTGGAGATAGTGCAAGAGAATGCAAATCTAGAATAATTTTAGCATATAAAAAGAATTGGCTAATTATAAGTTGAATATATTACTGAATTCTAGGTGTAACTTGAGGATTTTTTCTTTCTTCTTATTTTTTATTTAACTTTAAAATGGAAAGGAGAAAGAACAACCTCTTGGAAGGGGAACAAATGCAACATGATCAAGGTTTTAAAAAGCGGCCGCAACCGTTACATAACGGTTTTGGTGGTTACCACCACCCGTTACGGCCGCTTTTGCAGTGTGATTGAGATTCACAGGTGTGTTGGCTGTAGCAACTGCCATAGCGGTCGTAACGGTGCCGTAACGGCCTGTTACGCACCGTTACGTAACGGTTTTGAACTGTTTCTTTCGAAAAAAAAAAAAGCTGAAAATGGGGGAAGACGGATAGAGAGAGGAGGGAAGATGAAAAAGGAAGATGGAGGAGTAAGAAATAGAGAGAGGAGAAAAGATAAAGAATATGTTATTGATTTGTTAAAACTGTAAGACCTATGGTATTCTATTTAGCTACTATCATTCAACCATTTTGTTTGTGTCCGTCTATCTATATATTGTTTGAAAAAAATAATAATAATAATAATAAATGTGGTTATTATCTATTTATATATATATATATATATATTTAGGCTATCATTTATTTTTTTACTTTTGTCATTGTTTAGTGATTGATTTTTTCGTAAAATATCTAGAAAACATAACACCTATAATTATATATTAATATATTTTGTATACATGTCAATTTTTTTTATTAGTTTATTTTATTTTTATTTACTAGTTATCCAAAAAGAGAATGAATATTCAAATGATCCAAACCCAAACAAAAAAATTTTCTTTATAATTTATTTTTTAATTTTTATATGACTACATTAGCATGTATAATTTATTTTTTAAAACTATTCAAATTAAAATTTACATATGCTTCCACAAGTATAATAATTAAAAAAATAATTTTATACATCTAAATCCAATAAATTTTTTTTTTTGGTTGCCACAAGAATAATATGAATTTATGACATATAAAGTTATTAATTATTAAAATAAAATGTAAAAAACTCAGTTTATGGTGATTTAAAAATATGAAATATATTGCATCATATTTAAAAATTTATAAAAATTGATCAATATTTATTTTAAAACCCAATAAATATGATTATGGAAAAAAAAATATGCGTACCAGTAAGTTTTTTTTAAATTGTGCGAAAAATAAAAAAATTCACGGTTCCAGTTACCACAACCGTTACGCTACGGCCTTTACATCCCGCAATCGCAACTGCGCCACCGCCACCGTTACGCGATCAGAATCGCTTTAACCTTGACCAAGGTTTTAAAGCGTCAAGAATCGTTACGTAACGCCGTTCGTAACGGTTTTGGCGCACAATCACCCGTTACGCTTTGCGGTATGATTGAGATTCATAGGTGTGTCAGAACGGTGTATGAATAAATAACGTTCGTTACGCACCGTTACGTAACGGTTCCAAACTGTTTCTTTCGAAAAAACACAAAAAAAAAAAAGCTAAAAATGGGGGAAGAGGGATAGAGAGAAGAAGGAAGATAAAGAGAGAAAATGGAGGAGCAAGAGATAGAGAGAGAAGAGGGAAGATGAAGAACATGTTATTGATTTGTTGAAGCTGTAAGACCTATGTTATTCTATTCAACTGCTATCACTCAACCATTTTGTTTGTGTGTGTCTGTCTATATATTATTTGAAAATAATAATAATAATAAGTGTGGTCATTAGCTATTTAGCTTGGTTAAAATATGTATATATATATATATTTAGGCTCTTATTTATTCTCTTACTTTTGTTGTTGTTTATCTTATATATAATAGTTAGTGATTGATTTTTTGTATAATATAAAGTCATTAATTGTTAAAATAAAATGTAAAAAAATCAGTTTATAGTGATTTAAAAATATGAAATATATTAGATTATACTTAAAAATTTACAAAAATTGATCAATATTTATTTTTAACCCAATAAATATGATCATGGAAAAAAAATATGCATATCGGTAAGTTTTTTTCAAATTGTGTGAAAAATAAAAAAATTCACGGTTCCGGTTACTGCAACCGTTACACTACGGTCTTTACACCCCGCAACCGCAACTGCACCACCGCCACCGTTATGGCGACCGCAACCGCTTTTCAGAACCTTGGTTGTCTCCTTTTTTGATTTTAGATTTATAATTTGACGAAACAATCGAATCATCATTTTTGTTTTAATTTTTTCTCCATTAATTATGTGCTAACTTTTGATATTTGTTCATCATAATAGGTAATGGAAACACTTTTGGAGATGCTCAGAAGGGACAATCAAACTCCTGATGTCTTTATTCTGATGCAAGTTATGAGGTACATATTGTTAATCATTATTTTCTGCATTTTGATTAATATGTATCTTTTATGCTTGCTTGTTTTCAAGTGTAGTTCGGTTGCCAATATTTATTTGTGAACCTATGCTGTGTGCTCTATCTAGTGCTTTTGTTCTATACTTCCTCTGTGAAAGTTTTCTATATTTTCCTGTGAGTAATATGCTCATTCACTGGAAGAATACTGAACCTCATGAGTGTCAACTGCCATTTTCTGCAGATGTTATCTACATTCTGGAGATATTGAACGTGGCCAGAAAATTTTTGAAGAATACATGAAATCAGGGAAGCAAGCTATGGTGGAACTATATGTGGTGAGTTCTATATTATCTGACATGCCAACTCATAATTAAATTAATTGTCATTGCCCTGTGTTTGTGCAATTTGAGGATTATCAATGCACCTCTTTCACAGAGGCTGAATGTGCTATCGTATTGCTTTTCCATAGGAGCCATCATCGAAGCTTGTTTACAAATCAGATTTGGTTTTTAAAATTACAGAAAGGTCTCCCTAAACCTTTCCTGCCTTTAGAATGAACTTACTTTTGTTGTTTAATAAGCTCAGTACATTGGCTGGATATGCATGTACCTGGAACCACTACCAATCTGCAAGTGCTTGTAAATAGAAATTATTAGTTACTCTTTAAAATGTCTTGCTGACCGCTCGTGTTGTGTTCCTCAACTTCATTTTTACTTATTTTATTATTTTGTAATAGCTTTTTCCCTTGAAAAAGCTATGTTTTTTTATTGTTGTTATTTGGACTTTAACACTTCATAAAAAACAAGATTTGGTGTGTGGACTTTAACTTGCATGGCTGCAGACTCTCGCAGAGGGTGCAATGGTGGGGTATACTCCCAAGGGAATGCAACTTGCTTTTGAGACACTGGTAAGTTTGGGTTTGCTGTTGATTTGGTATGAACTACTCGATATTTTGATTATTTTTTTGATCTACACTCATGATATGATACCCCTGCCTTCTCCAGGAAAATAGGACCTCGAGGGACTTTTTCTTGAGCCCAAAAATGGGAAATGATCTCCTGCTTGTAGCTGCCGGTGAAAAGGTAGTTTTCAAAAGAAAAAGCATTAATTTCTTGCAGTGCTATGTATTCAAACTTGTTTTTATTATCCCTAATAGGTTGGTCAGTTTATTTGAGATTTACATATTTGTTGCAGACTGGTGGATATACCATGGCCAATTACGTATGGGACCTGATGCAAGCTCGTAAAATTATGCCTTCACTCCCTGCTGTTGAAGCATACTACAATGGCTTAAAAGTGAGTCTCCTTGCCTTATTAATAAACTTATTTTATTTTAATCTCGTCAATTTTCAATTTGTAATATACCGGAAAAGAAAACATCGTTCACAAGATTTTCAATTTAGCCAAATGCTTCCATATCCACAGAGTGGGAATCTTTAAACATGTCTGAATAGGGATTTGGATAAGGTTGAGAACTTTATTTAGTATTTCATCATAGAATTAACATTTTTTTTAGTTGTGCATGAGGAGCACACAATAGGGCAAAGATGAGCATTAAGTTGGAACCCTTGTCAGGCCTGGGAAACTAAAGCTGGAGATGCTATTTGGGAAATGAGATATAATCACCAGAAATCTTTTTAGACAACTTAGAAATTAGGTGCTTATTTCTCAGTGGCAATCAAGGATGGATTTTTGATTTTGAAATCCATCATAGAGGGAGAAACTAAACCTATTCTTTTGCATGAAGGCCAGTCTTAGACCTAACATTCCATGAGGTGCAAACTTGTAGTCTCTGAAGGATGAGAATAACTATGTAGCATCTACATTGAGAATTCATGTTTATGTTGCGTCATTAGCCCAATCCTTTGTAGGAACTAACCGTAATATAACGAACGTGCAAAATGGATGTGTATATCATAAAGTGATTCATCATTCCTGACCTTGCTTCACCGTAGTTATTTGAACAAGAATTTTGTGCCTTGGACGCATTCTGTGCACAAGCAACATGAATTGAACTCTAAATGGGAGGAACACACATTTATTTGTCTTTGAAACTCTGACTGCGATTTAACAAAGTCTATGCTCTGCCTCCTAGGGATGTGGCGAAATTCTTAAATCAAATTGTACATTATGGAAAGTTTGTCCTTAAGTTGACATCTCGATTATTGACTGATTTGTCCATTTGTCTTTACATCATTGGTATTTTTTTCTCTCTTTCTTTCCAGGAGCGTGATATACCTGAAGACGATCAACAAATGATCATAGTCACCCGAACTTACAACAATTTGCGCCAAAAAATAGGACCGGGACCTGGCCGTGGACAATCATAGTTGGAAAGAAAGTTGTCTGATGGCATGACCCGTCAATTCTTTTTCGGTTGTACCCTTTGTTATTGCTGCTTTGAACAGTGTATTACTCGAATAATTAATTGCTTGATAGATTTTTGTATTAGTTAAATCTTGATTTTTTCAGAGATGATGTCTTATTATGAGTAAGAATTCTCAGTAGATCCAAATTTATCCATCTTTGGTCCGGATGTCATATGAATCATGTTAGGAAAAGGTTTTTGCATTACATCAATTTATTCTACACTGCAGGAAATGTGCGATTTAACAACGCTTTTTTAACGGCATTTTTTTAAACGTTACGTTTTTTAGTATTTAACGACGTTTTATAAACATCGCATTTTGGTTTAATTAAAATGGTACCGTTTAACTGATAGAAGACGTTTAAAAACGCCTTCAAATGTTATCCCCCTCTCACGCGCTCTCTCCCTCTTCAAACCCTCATTACCCTTCTCACTCTCACTCACTCAAATCTGAGAAACACAAATGTTTGAATCTCGCTCGCTCGCTCTCTCTCTCTAAACCCTTTAAGTGATTTCGATTTCGAAGTTCGGTGATCCAATCTCGGAGTGATTTCGATTTCGTAGAGCAAAATCGATTTCGTAGAGCAGAATCGATTTCAATTTTGATTTGGAAGATACAATTCAACCTTCTTCAGCTAGGTGATTTCGATTTCGAAGCTCCAACACCACCACCATCTGCATTGTCTACTAAGGTGAGCACTACTGTCTACAATCTCGATTTCGATGTCGAAGTTCGTCAAGATCTTCATTACGTTGATTCTTCTCCTAGGGTTTACAATCTTGAATCTCCTCTTGTGGTTTGGATCAACTCTCCTCTTGCCTGACTTGCCCCTTGCGATTTCAGGCGGTAAATTCTCTCTCTGATCTTGAAGTTCATATTTAATTATAAATTTGTTGTGAGAGATTTGAATTTGAATCCATGTGTTCATTTGATTTGAATTTGAATATGAATTTATAGTTGTCAAATCCTGAAATTCAATCTGTGATGATATGATGTTGAACTTGAGTGATTGCTTCCTCATGAATTTACTTGAGTTATTGTGTACTTATCATCTCTAAGTTTATATTGCAAGGCTTCTCTGTTTCAGCATTCTGTTCCCTGTTGCTTTCCTCCTCTGATATTGAAAAACCTGAGTGAGCCCAACCATGCTTAGTGGTTGTGCTAAGACTGATTTGAGGGTTCTATTACTTGTTCATTTGAAAAAAATTCTGATGTGATTTTTTCACAACACTGCCATGTATCATGCATGTGATTCCTGTAGATATTGTATTTGGGTAAGAAAATTAAATTAATGGATAGATAAAACACAAGTTTGATATATACTCTAGTTCTTGTAATTTGTTTCTCTGTGTCAATTTCATCTCCTATGTCTAATACATCAATTTTCCCTTTGATTTTTCTTAAAATTGTATCAATTTTTAGTTTAATTGATAAGTCTTATTTAGAAACAAGACTCATACTGCAATTAAGGGGTAAACTCTTCTCTAAGTTTGGTGTTTGAGGTTACATGTTGTCTCATTTTTTTCCCTTCATTTTTGCTTCTTGAGATTGTTAAATATGAGATGTTGTATATAATCTTATTGTTATGATTGATAAATGAACTATATGTAAGTGGGTATAATCAAACTTTGATTTCATGTCTAAGTCCACTGTCACTACAAGAAAACGTTGATAAATAATTTCAAGTATTTTATGCATTAATCTCTTGCACTTGATTTTAGAAAAAAATGGGACAGTGGTAGTATATATTTGTCAATCTATTGAGTGATCAGTAGTTATTTATTTTGTTTAGACATTTATTTGGAATAGAGTAGTACTAGTAGAGTTCAAAATCTGCTTTGTGGAACCAGGGATTGCAAAGTTTAATGGTTCTAGCTGATTTTTAGGAGTTAAGTTTGTGAATCTTTTGTACTTATTCCAGTTACAAGATTAGGGGCTTTAAGCAGGAAATAAGAGTGAAAGATGCGACTGTAAAAGGAACTTATTATCTACATACAAATAAATATGGAAATTAATTGTTCCAATGAGTAATAGATAAAAAGATTATGGATTGTGTTTTTGACTAGGCTTAATTGTTCAAAAAAGCTTATCTCAAGCAGTTTGAATTGTGAAATTTGATAGATTATCTTCTGATGCATTTTTACAGATTTTTAAAGGCAAGGAAGTTTGACCTTGATAAGACGGTCCATATTTGGGCAGAAATGCTCAACTGGAGGAAGGAGCATGCAGTAGACTATTTTACAGGTAATAACTGCAATCATGGCAATGTTTTCACTTTACTGAAAACACTTTATTTCAGTGCATAAGACCATATCCCAGTCTGGACGAGGACCTAGGAGGGGCAAAATGAGGCACCAAGGTTTGTTTGGGATTTGTTATTGTTTAAACCCTATTATATGTAGGTGCTGCAGGCAGCAATTCCCTACTTTAAAGTCCTTCTAGCATAAATCCTGAATAAAACATGGGATCTCTGGCATGCTACTCTGGTTTCAGATAAACACACTTATGCCAAATTTGGCTGTGTTGTGTAAGTTACTTGCATTTTATGTGCTACAGTTATGTTAGTTACCATACCAATATCATGTTTTTATGTTGTGCTTTGGACTTCATGTTTCTTTATTGAAACTGCATGGTAATAGTTAAGAAACTTGGCATCATCCGAATGTTTAAAATAGTGAATTATTGATTAGTTCTTGATGAATTATCTTCTCTAAAATGTTGTGGATCTTTCTGGTGATCCTCATTCTGTTGAGATAACTCTCTGCTGGCATTGCCCCTGTAAATATAATTTTTGGATGTTTTGCAGGAGTACATTTCCTAAACGAAGGGAAGAGTTGCAAATGAATTCTAAAATGTAGGCACTGACCAGAACATATGGTAACCCGTCAAAGTTGTAAAATGAAATTTTTTAAAGGAACCAAAATTGGGGTTTAAATTAATTTAGGTCTACATCTTCAAATCTTCATTATGATTCTGAACAAACCACTTAGTTGTTTACCTAAGTCTAATAGATTGGAATAAGGCAGCTGCATTTACAACAACTTGTCAAGTTGGAAAGTGTGATATTGTCGAGTTAACTTTGCTCTTCTTTTGTAAGGGGATTTTCACAAGTTACTATCTCACTTTTTCTAAAAGTTAAGCTCTTTATTTCTTTTTTTTTCACTCATACCTGCTCTATCTGGCAACTTCATGCATTAATTAAATTCTTATATCAATTTGTATATTAACAAAAAAAAAAAAAAAAAGAAATAAAAAAGAAAAGGAAAGAAAGGCTGACATGTTGATTTGGAGACAATTTTTTTGTGCTCTTTCTGATTGACCAAAAGCATCTACTTTGTTCTGCTTGTTATTCAAGTATATATATCTTTCTACTTATTAAAAAAAATTAAGCATATTTTTTCGACATTCTAACAGATGCCATGACACATGTTTAGGACTTCGTATATGATGAACATGAAGAAGTTCAGCACTACTATCCTCATTAGTTTTTGAAGAGATGTCTAAGGAAGAGAGCTGCAGAAGAAGGGGTTCAGGTTCTCCTGCACGATCACGGTTGCAGCGAACTTATTCAATCCATCGTCGTGAACCTTTGGATTATGGTCATAGTGGAGAAATAAACGGTTGGAGTCACAATGACACTAGTTTTCCTTGGGACTACTGCACTTCACACTGCTATTTCTGAAGAGAACATTGAGATATTGAAATTCCTAGTAGATCAAGGAGCCGACATTGACAAGCCAGACCTGCATGGATGGACCCCGAGGGCTTTGGCAGATTATCAGGGACATGAAGAGATAAAAGCTCTATTCCAAACCAAGAAAGAGACTAGAAAGAAACCTATTGCTTTGGTTCCTGAGCTGCAAGGTGTGCCTTACCTGAAGAAGTACCAGAGTGAGCCGACAATAGCTCCTTCTTTCCCTGAAGTTGTGACAAACACATGCCGATGAGGTTACTTGGTCTGATGATCGGAGACAAAGGGCCAACATATTTCACAATTCGTTGTTTGGGATCATGTCAGCTGCTAATAGACCCAATAGAGGTATGTATGCATGGATTTATGTTTCATTAATTTAGAAAAAATCGCAATTCAAATTTAGTTTCAGAACGAATTTACTAGTTGGGGACTGGGAAATACATTGCCAAACTTAGTTGAGCATATATTTATTGAATGTATATGGAAAGGCAAAAATTTAGTAGGGAATATAATTAGTGTTTTTTTTATCATTCAAGTTTACCATCACCCTGAATATGATAATTTATATCTTTACATATACACTTCCACAAGTTAATGCTACTGTTGGAATGACCAATTTAATTCAATTTTTAATTGTTAAGTTGTATCAAATCATGCAGGTGAGAAGGGCCCTTTTCCATCTTCACACAGTTTCGAAAGTCCGCTTACTTCTTGTTTGTTCCACAAATAGGCAGCTCAGAAATTTTCTATGTTTTCCTCTTACTTTTTCTCTGTTTCTTCTCTTTATTCGATGATCTCACTACATATGTGTGTTTATATAGTTTTATATGTTTATCTAAGACATCTTTGAAGAACATTAATCATCACTGGTTTTGTTGTGTTTTCTTAAACAAGGATTAATCATCAATCTGTTGTTTCTGTTTGCTTCGTCTTTGTATTCTGGTTTCAATTCATGTGCAGAATGGATGACCCAACAAGGGATTGGATTGGCCTAATTTTAAGGTTTCTTTACAGTGGTTAATGAAATAGTGTTACATTATGTGTAGAAAAAGAAATAGTATTACATTGGAGGTACCCCTGTTTCAAGTCTGAAATGGTGTTACATTAATGAAGTAGTGTTCTATTTCAAGGTTTGTTGGCAGGTGCATCTTAGATGAACCTTATAGGTACCCCTGTTTCTCTTATTGATCACATTGGAGGTACCCTTATTTCTTTTATCTCTTCTAACATGGATGAACCTTTATGGCCCAATAGCTTATATATGCACCTTAAAGAATTTTTTTATTTTTATTTTTTGGCTTCTTCTTTCCATTATTATTATTGTTTTTTTTTTTTTTCTTTTCAAAAATCTGACTATGATGAGTTTTATTGATTGCATGGTGGATCCAAGAACATGCATAAATGTCACCCCATGTATTGTACAATTGGGGGTAAGTTCTTTCTCCTTTTGAAAATTTGTATAAAATTTCTCTCTCTCTCTCTCTCTCTCTCTCTCTCTCTCACACACACACACACACACACACACACAAATTTTGTTATATGCCATTCAGATTTTTAATTGGCTGAGTATTGTATAGAAAATCTTCAAGGAATCCTTGAGAGAATCGAATTTGTGGAGGGTGTTCTAAATAGAAACCTCAAGTGGTGAAACTGGAAGAGAGAGAGAGAGATGAATTCAAAATTCCTAAACCATTATATTGTGCTTTTCAATATTTTGATGTCATGCTGATAAGTGTATATACTCTGTTCATTTGAGATATAAAATTAGTAGCACAAATTGACTACTTTTTTTATTTATTTTATCTAAATAGATAGATAGCGATTGTTTACATGTTTTTATCCTGTACTTCAAGCTTTATATTCATATTGTACGTGTTGCCTTTGCTTCCCAGAAAACCATTTCAAAAGCAAGTCCTGGATCATCAAATGCATCTGGTTCTAGCTCATCGAAAGAACAGAATAATCAACAATATCCAGGTTTTCCTTTTATATACACATTTTACAAAATTTTGTGAACTAGTGTTACATTGGAAGTACCCCTGTTTCAAGGTTGAAATAGTGTTACATTAATGAAATGAAATAGTGTTCTATTTCAAGGTTTGTTGGCAGGTGCATCTTAGATGAACCTTATAGGTACCCCTGTTTCTCTTATTGATCACATTAGAGGTACCCCTATTTCTTTTATCTCTTCTAATGCGACTATTTAAAATAACATTGAGTAGCTTGAACTTCTTATATTTATTTTTGTTATCTATTGGCTGTACATCTTTTATTGGCTTTGTTTTTATTATTATTATGTTTTATGATTGGCAGAGACTGAGAGGATTGAAGGCTATGGGAAGCAGTATGGAGAGCGATTCAGAATAACGGTAAAGGATGGATGGGGTTTGGGTGTTTTGGTTCACTTTCTTTTTATTTTTTGAGTTAAAATCCTTTGGATTTTTATTTCTCTTTCTTTTTTTCCTCTGATCTGACTGGGGGTTGGGTGTTTTGGTTCACTTTCTTCTTGTTTTTTGTGTTAAATGAGGGAGTGGTGAGAGAGAGAGAGAGAAGAGGGTAATGTTATTTTGTGGCGTTGTATATAAGGTAATAATTTTTTGATTGAGAATTGTGAATTCAATTTTTGGATATGTTATTTTGTGTGTAATGGTGATTGGATATTAAATTGAATGAGAAAGTGAATTAATGTTGTATTTGCTATTTGAATGGAAGTTATTATTTCATATTAGTGCTGTTTAATTTTATTATAAGTGTTCTTTTAGCTCAATCACATAAAATTAGCACCGTGTCTCCCAAAAAAAAAAAAAGGATTAGACGGCGTTTCTAAAACGCCACTATGATGGTTGGAATTTTTAAAATTTTAAAAATCTATGACGGCGTTTTAAAACGTCGCTAAACCATAGTGACGTTACTGTACGTTGGGTAGAACATTTGGCGGCGTTTTTAAAAACGTCGCCTATACCAATACAGCGACGTTTTCCAAGCACCATAAAGCTATAGCGACCGCCAAGTTGTCAGCTTTTGGTACTAAACGTCACAAAAAATTAGCGACGTTTTTTATCTTATAGCGGCATTTTTAAAACGCCATTAAAAGCCTAATTTCCAACAGTGCTAGGTGTAATTAATATTACAATAACTTTGAACTTACATTATAGATTTAATTTTTAATAAATTTTCTAGATATTTTTTTTTAGTGCAAGTTTTCTCTTCAATTGATTGTTGTTAAATGAGTTTTAAAAGCTGTCATTTAAGGTGCAGGAAATATATATATTTATATTGTTTTTACACTTGTATTAAGATTATTAATTCCTTATTGAGTGGTCATTAATATTATCCTTAATTTTTTGAATCAAATTTGAAAAAATATTATTAAGACAAATAGATGAATTTTTCTCAAGTCTAAGCCCAACTAGCCTTAAAATAATTGCTCATAGTTGTACTTTTTAATTTTATTTTTGACTAATATATATTTGAAAAAGGAAAATGTAAAAATTCACTATATCAAAACTGCAAATTAAGATTTTTAATGTTTATTGTTATCAAATTAACCCCTCAGTAGGTCCAAAATGAAATATTAGTCTTTTTATTAATTGATGATTAATATTACTCAAATCTAGGAGTGGGCATAGGGTTATCCGACCCGCCCAACCTGTCCTACCCTACCCGACCCGCAGACCTTTTGATGGTTTCACAAACACGTTAGGGTCGGATGCGGTTTGGATTATGGCTGAATTTCGAGTTGCGGGCTAGTTGCGGGTTTGAATCGAACCCGCCCGCTTAAACATAATTTTTTTTAAAAAATTTATTTTATATGTAAAATCTGGACCGTTGATCTTCATCTTTAGTATAACAAACAAAAGTAAAAAAACAAAGCCCTAATCTCTTACAATCAAACACATTACATTTGCGCAATTGGAGAGAGCTCTTTTTCTCGCATCTCATATCAGTCAGTCTCTCTCTCTCTCTCTCTCTCTCTCTCTCTCCGATCACAACTCTGCTTTCAACTTTGCTTTCTCATTGCACCGATTGACCTCTAGTTTGTCATCGCACCAATCGACCTTTGGTTTCTCATCGCACCGATCGATCTCTATTTTCTCATCGTAACTTTGTGTGCAACTTCACTTTGAATCTCACTCTCTCGTGCTTCGCAAGATCGACTCTACTCTGCAACTCACAGGTAAGACTCTGCTCTACTTTTCAGATCTGTCTGTCTGTCTCTCTTCCCAGTCTCTTTTTTTTTTTTTTTTTATGCAATCAGATGTGTAAGCAATAGATCTGTGTTAAATCTGTTAAATTTGTGTTAAATTTGTGTTAAATCAGATGTTTTTATGCAATCGGATTTTTTTTATTTGTTTATTTGTTTATTTGTTAAATCTATGTTAATTTGTGTTGAATCTGTTATTAATTATTAATTATGTTGAATTTGTAATTATTAATTATTAATTATATATGTTATTGAATTTGTAATTAGATATGTTATTCAATTTGTTATTCAATGTGTTATCTGTTGAATCTGTAATTATTTAAATTATATTGAATCTATAATTATTAATTATGTTGAATTTGTAATTAGATCTGTTTATGCAATCAGATTTTTTTTTTGTAATGTAAATTATGTAAACAGATAACGTAAATTTTGTAATGTAAGTTATGCAATTTGTTGAATTTGTAATGTAAATTATGCAATCAGATTTTTTTGAAATGTAAATTATGTTAGGCAGTCAGATCTGTTTAGTGTTTATCCAATCAGATTTTTTTGTTTTGTAGCAAAAGATCTCTGAGATTGGAATTAAATCTGTTATTGTGTGACTAAGATTCTGTTTGTGTGACTAAGATTTGTTTCAATGGTGATTAGAATTAAATCTATTCATTTTTAAAGTAGTTGAAGAATGAGATTGATGATTTACTTTAATTGTATTATTGGGTAGTAGATTAACTTTGAATGATTTTAGGATTTTGAATGATTTTGGGATTTTAAATGATTTGTTTGTATTAGGAATTGTTTTGAAGTATTTTAGAAAATTGATTCTGAATGATTTGTAAGTTTTAATGATTTAATTATTAATGTTGAAGCATTTTAGAAAATTGGAAGAAAATGACCCAAAATAAATATTTACCAAATGGGGAAAAAAATTCAAAAATTAATTTTTAAAGGGAAAAATTCAAACCGCAAACCGCCCGCAACTGTTCAAACCGAAAAATTCAGGACCCGTCGTGCGGTGATATTCTCCTGTCCAAGCATGTTTCTTAGATTAATGTCATCTCTTGGTGTAATATCGTTAGCAACTATCAAAGGATCATCTCTCACGCTTGCCATGAACGTACTTGAGTATTCTCACAAACGGCACCAATTGTGGTAAAGTGGTTTGGAAATACTCTTAGATCTAGTTAGATGCTCTTGATCTTCTGATTGCTACCTGAAAAAGGGATGAACACTCCGGTCGGCGGTGTCAGAATTAGTACTCCGACGGACAAGTCAGTATCCTCTCTACTTTACTTTTATCTCAAGTTATCTTGTGTATTCTCACATACCTCTCTTTGACTGACGCTTCTACTTTTTATATTGTTCTCCAAGGGCCCACCTTCTCATCATCACCTTTCGCCATCATATCTGGGACCCCCAAGTACGTCAGAAGCTTTTCGGCATACTCGGCCTGCGGGCTGGATTCTACTCAGCCTTGCTCTTGTTCAAATGGGTTTGGCCACACTGAGTTAGCCTCACCAACATTCTCGGCGTCCTGTTTGAACCTCTTCTGAGCGCACATTTATTCAGCCCCGACAAATGTATATACCAAATAATTATGCAGTCAAAGTATAGGATTACTTTCAATATTTATAAATAAAAAAAAAAAACTTGTCAAAAAAGAAAAACTTATCAACACCTTTTTTATTATCTCAAATTAAAATTAATAAAATAAATCATAGTGATTTTAAGATAGATTTTATAAATTAAATTTATTTTAGTGTAAATATATTAATTTGTTTGATTGCAATCATTGTATTTTTTTTTTTGTAATTCAGAACATTTTAAATGTCATAGAAAAATTTAACCATGACAAAAACATTATGAGATGAGAATATTTGTTAGAAAATATTTTCAAATAAATCAAAACATAATGTAGTATCTAGTAAAATGACTTACTAAATAAAATTTTGAAAATTATTTTACATGATCCAATATAAAATAATTTGTTAAAAATTATTTTATTAACATATTATGTGGTCAAATATCACAAAATGCAAAAACTATTTTTAATGAAAATAATTTACAACAAATAATATAAGTGTAAATGTTATGATGTCTACAATATCAATTTAGTAATTTTTTTGTTTTTTGTTTTTAATGCGTTATTATTGTAAATAGGGCTGCAAACGAGCCGAGCCGAATTTTGGTATGTTTGAGTTGTTTATTAAGCTTTTAACAAGTTCGAACTCAAATTTGAGCTCAATAAAAATTTAATGAATCGAGCTTGAGTTGAGCTGGCTTATACTTCACTCGAACTCAAGCATGTTCACGAGTTTTAAGAAGACAAAAAAAAATTATAAATTCATACTTGCGTATAAGACTAAAGTGACAACTGAAATTTTGATTATATAATTATATATACAATATATATAATACTAAAAAAAAGTCGATATCTTACCAAAATTATAATATTTACCACCACTATTATATAAATGTATTATCTATAGTTAGCTATTATTTACGTTTACATTTTTTAAATATATAAATAACATATTTATATTTATTTTTTTATATATTTTTATATTATGTAATATATAAATAATAAATATTAAACGAGCCAGCTAACAAACCGAGATTTAATATGTTTGGCTTGTTTATTAAAATTTTAATGAGTTCGAGCTTGAACTCGAAAAAAAAAAAAAGAAAAAGAAAAAGAAAAAGAAAATTAACAAACCGAGTTCAAATGAGCTCTTACCGAGTCGAGTTCAAGCATGTTTCACGAACGCCTCTGTTCATTTGCAATTCTAATTTTAAAACTATTAAAACTAACAAAATTGATGATGAAAGTCATTGATATTTTCTTTTTTACTGAAATGTCTTTGAAAAAAATACTCTTTTTTTTTTTTTTTTTTAACATTTGCTTTATCATATTTTTGTAAAACTATTTTAAAATTATAATTTTCTTTTACATATTAAAATTAATAAACATAAACATATAGGGTGGAATTATTCAAAACATATATAAAAAATAATGCATTTATAGATGAAATAAGAAAAATCATTAGAAAAAAAAAAAAAAAAAAAAAAAAAAAAGGAGGAGGAGAAGAGATCATAAAAAAAAATGCCAGGGAAGAGGAAATTTTTTTTTAAATAGAAAGCCATCTTTTTAAGTACAAGGACCCTTAACAAAATTCTAACCACTACAATAAAATTGACTTTTTACAACACCACATCAACGGTATACAATAAATGCACGTCATAATTTCTCACTTTTATGACTTTTTTTTTTTTGCATGTCGTAAATACTTTTCCAACCATGGCATGTCTACTGCGTAGGCCATGAATGGTAATAACGACGATTTTTTTTACGGCTTGCAATGTACACCGTAAATAATAAAATTTTCTACGACGTGCATATGGTGTGCCGTTAATACATTAATTATACACGACGCATATACGCCAGCTGTGAAAAGTGAATACCTTTCACGGTGTACACAACATCCGCCGTTAAAAGTATTTCATTTTTTATGACACACATATCACTTGTCGTTAAAAGTATTGTCTTTTTATGACGCACAATGCATATCGTGAATTGTAAAAAAAAAAAAAAAAAAGTCCCAAAATGAAATTTGAGGCGCCAATCACCCAAAAAAAAAAAAAAAAAAACAAACTATTTTGCCTTCCTCTAATCAGAAATGAACATGTTTCAATGTCTCTCTCTCTGATGATGATGAAGGCCGAATCAATTGCTAGGGTTACCAAGATCATCTCATCTTTTCTCTTCGGTTGTGTATCTGAAATCAGAGGTATCTATCGTCGTCTCATGCTTCTCTTCTCTTCTTGGTTGTGTATCTAAAATCCCTAATTCATTCTCACTCCCAGCCAAGTCCTGCCCTAGTCTCTTTCGCTCCTCTCTCTCTTTCAACGGCCGCAACACCGTGTGCAGTACCCCATACAGCTACGTGGTGGCGCCACCCTGTTTTAACCACAACAATAGCGTCTCTCACCCCTGGCATCCTCTCCAAACTTCTCCAAAATCTCAGCAACACTGTCGCTGGAGGATATTGAGAAGAAAGTGGGTGTGAAATGAGAGATTGAGGGTTTGGAGAGTCTTCGATTTTCGAAGCCATTGATTAGCCCCCAATCACATTGTGGGTCGAATACAAAACCTAATTTGGGGGTTTTTGAGAAGGTCTCTGTAAAAAAAAAAAAAAGAAGAAGAAGATTTTATGGATGGGTTTGATGAGTTTAAGATCGTAGAGAGATGGGTTAGAGAGAGAATGTGCTCCTTCGTTGCAGAAGTAGCAATCTTCGAGAGTCACAGCAACAATGGCCACAATGGCTACTCTTCAGAGCTCCTTCACTTCTATTTCTCTCTTCTCAAATTCCTTCTTAGGCCAACGCTTCTCGTCCCCCTCCCTGGTATTTGCTCTGCTCTCTCAAATTTTGTTTCTCTTTAGCTTTTAAACCCATATTCTCATGGAACTTGAATTAACCATATTAATTTAATTTCAATTTTTTTGGTGATTTTCATTCAAATTATGATTTTTTGTTGATAATATCATATGGGTTTATCACAATTTGGAGTAATTGTTCTTTACCTAGTCATATATCAATTATTAACCCTCAAGTATTTTGGCTTTAGTGTTTAATTTGAGCTCTTGTTCATAATTTTTGAATAGGTATGATGAGTAGATGGTTAATCAACCTTGTTTTCTTTCCTTTTTACTTCTCAAATCCATATGTTTTTTTCTTCTTCTTCTTGATTTGAGCAATAATACCCAGAATCTATTGTTCAAATTGATTGTCGATGAAGACAATGTGCTCGAAATTCTCAACTGGGTATCTCTGTTTTTGGCTTGCCTTTTGTTGTATGTTTTGGGTTTTTCTTTTTTGCTTTTTGATTGGTAGGGTTTAAATTTGCTGGATATATATATATATATACACATATATATATATGAAATGGGTTTGTTTTGTTTCATTGTGTTTGTCTTTGATTTTGATTTTGATTAGCTCTTGGAAGAACCCAGTTCTGAACTTGGTTGAAAATTTGAAACTGTTTTGGATTTTTTATATAAATTTGAAAGGGTATTTTACAGGCAAAATCTAATTTGGGATTTGATTGAAATGGAAAACTAGTTGAATAAAGGAATTGTTGTTCTTGCCTTTGATTCTCATTCCTTTCTTTGGCAGTGACTTTTGAGTGGGAAAGGTAATTTTTTTGCTAAAGTTGTTTAATTTTTCATCACAAGTATTGACATGACAGGAATATTTAAATGGATTTGTTTTAATTCACTATCTTTGCCACAGGGTTTGTTATTTATTTATTATTTATTTTGCTAGAATTTGATTGCTAATGGTGTTTGTGTTGCATGGTTTAGATGGGGTTTGTTTGTTTTACTGTTCTCATCTTAGATTTTGAATTCTTTGAAGGTTGATTAAGATGTCAATGTTTATGGCAAAACTCATTACAATTTTAATCTGGGATGTCTCAATTTTTGTTAAATATGCATCAAAATAAAGAATATTTGGTTGAGGTATAAGTTGTATGACAGAGATATTAGACCTGAAAACAATGGTTGTTCCACTATTATTTTGTTGGTAATGTTGTTTTCGTAATATTGTTCTTTGAGTAAATCATTCTTTGTTTAGTAATATCATTTTTTTTGTGTAGTCCTTCACTAATGTCAATAATCGGGATGGTACATGATTTATACCCACTTTATGTCTTGTCCCTTTTCTTCTTCTTCTTATGGTTTCCAGTTTGCTTGAAATAACTGTTTTTGTTTTTAGTTTGGAATTTTGATTCCTATATAAATATTGCGAGTGTGTGGGGCTCAGGATTGTGTGGGGGGGCTCTCCAAGTCTAGTGTTGATTCATTATGAAATTTTCTGGGTATGATTTTTTTCCCCTGGAATCTTATTTAATGGTATGATGAGTTTCTGGACTCAATCATTTACTTAGAAATGTTTCTCAAAATCATATTTCCTTTATTTTGATGAGTTAAAAAAAGGATATTTTTCTCTTTTTTTGGTTCTTCTCAAGATATGGAAATTTGTTTTTTGAACCACATGCAAATTAAAGGCTGGTAACCATGGACAAAGGCAAATTATATATGGATAACATGACCTTATTATGCAAGAGGAAAAGTTTGTCATTTACTTTTGATGTTTCATAAATTGTTGGTGAGAGAATCTATTTAGCCTTGTTATGTAAAATAGTTGTGGATGCCCATGACAGAATTGGATCTGAGGTGTGTAATTTTTAACCATTAATTTGCTTAAATGCTCTAGTTAACCCAGTTGATTTATGTGGTTGAAGGCTAAGAAGATCCTAGCTTTCACGGGTCCCATTTTTGAGATTTTTAAGTTTGAAACTTATAGCAAGATCACTAATAATTCATACTTTATCATCTTGTTATTGAATTGCCCCTTGTGATCAGACTAGAGGGTTGATTCAACAACTAATGGCTATCTTAAAAGGACATTATCGTGGGATTCTGGGTTAGCTTGGGGGAAGTGCAATAATGGCCTTGCCTTTCTAATGTAGAACACTATAGGGAAGATGAGAGAATAAGAAGAAAATGGCCATAATCCTAACACAACAGCCACAACCTTAAAACAAACAATATTATTAATCCATACTGCATAATACAATGTATGATGCTTGGGGCTTGGAAGCAGGGCTACTGACTGGAGGGTTGTTTGTTTTTGAAATGTTTGGTTAATTTGAATAGAGTTCAAGGTAGCAGGGTTATAGGTCTATTTTGAATGGAGTTACTTGTCTGGTTGCTGTGCTGGTATTTGTTGATGTTACACTGGTTTCTGGTATTTGCTGAGATTAACCCATTGGTTCCTCAGTCATATGTCTGGTTAATTTGTCTTGCTGTTGTGCTGGTATTTTTAGGATGATTGGAGGGTTGCTTCTTGTTTTGATATGTTTGGTTAATTTGAATGGAGTTCTAGGCAACAGGGTTATAGGTCTATTTTGAATGGAATTATTTGTCTGGCTGTTGTACTGGTATTTGCTAACCCATTGGTTCCTCAATCATATCTATCTTGCTGATGTTACACTGGTATGTGTTGGTATTTTGTGTGATGCTGATGTTGTTGGCTCTTGCTTAGCAGTGGCTGCAACTTGAGGACTAGTGATAGGTTCTGGTTTTCCTGCCCTGTTGCTCAGCTGGTTTTTCTTTGCCTTTGCTCTGTTTGCTCTTTTTGTTGGTCTCTCACCAACTAGGAGGTTCGAGCTGGAAATAGCTCAAAGCTCCTCTTTATTGATGTAATTCATCATAGTTTGTATGTGTTTCATCAATAAAGTCTTCTTTTTGCCGATCAAAAAGAAAAATAAAAAATAAAAAAAAATGCCAAAACCTAATGCTTTTACATTATTACATAGACTAAAATTCCTAATACAAAATAGGAAACTACTCCCTAAAAATAAGAAACTAAATATTGATAAGATATTAATTAAGCTATAATTAAATATAAAATAAGTAAATTTTTGGATTCTTGGACAAGGATGTAGGTACATGTACATGAATGAATTCTTAGATCGTCTTTTGATATGGGCAACAGAGTAATTAGTTTTCATAAACGGAAATTAGGCTCTAGATTCAAAACTGGGAATCGGTTTTGAGCCCCGTCTTCTCCTACAAGTCATGTTTGCCTAGTATGTTGTGCGTGTCAAGTTTCATAAATTGATACGTGGTTGCACCAAATTATTATCTATGTGAAGCTTTCATTGTGTAGTAAAATGAAGGCAAATTTGGGCACATAGTGAGCGAAAACAAAGGGAATCAACACAGAGGCCCTATAACATGAAGATATTCGAGGAGGTTTGATGTCAAAAAAAGTTACTAAATGACAAGTTTTCACAAATGACAAGTTGTCCAATTGTTTGAAAGTTCACCTCATCATCTAGTGGTGATGTATATGGGTTCTCATCGGCCTCATAATCCGTAGGTTCATGGTGACCACTCACTGCATCCGGTACCTATGATATTCATGGTATTCTTTGTTAATCGAATTTATATTCAATGATACAATTGTGCTACAATTAGATATTTATAAAACATTTATTTACACCAAACTTGTTTGTTGTGATTTGTACTCCCTTCGTGGGACACAATAGCCAACATTTCAGCTTTCATTTGTTGTATCTGGGTCGAAAGCTCTGCTCGCATCTCCTCCCTCAATTCCTCTCTAATGTCATCCTTCAGCTCTTGTCTCAACTCCATACGAACCTACTTGGTGATCTGAGCAACAGTCGATGACTGAGATTCTGACTGTGATGACTTAGATTTATTTCCGTACACCATGCTCCAAGGCACATCCTTGCCATAAGTACGACAATATCCATGCCCATCTTCACTGACCACGTCGTGGAAAACACTATCTCGAGCATCTTCAGTAGTGCGGTAATCTTCAGGCAACATGGACAGTTGGCGCTCAAACTCATCCTATAAATTAAAATAACAAGTATATATACATAATTAGATAGTTTAAACAAAATCAAATATAAATACAAATTTAAGGATTTGAAAATACCATGGTCTACCTGACATCAATGTCAGTTTGATTGCGTGTATATTTCCAAACACTCATTTTATCCGTAGGCAACCCTTCAGCAATCATCTGAAAATTCAAAAATTAATTATTATTTAAGTAATTTACATGTATATTGATATCTACCTAAATAATATATACCTTCCTTCAAATCTGAGTGAATGAAGTACGTCCTGTCGTATGATTAATATGACAAAAGGAACAACTTCCAGCATTGTGAAATGCAATGTCCTATAAAGTTTCCATAAATGTAAGTCGCAAGTATACAAAGTTATTAATTTTTCTAAAGCTATGTGCTTTGTAATTAACTTATTTTATATACCTCTACTTTCTTAGTCTTCCAATAATCAACAAGATCATACCACTGTTCTGGAACAATTTGCGGAGGCACCATGTCTTTAATATTAGGATGATCCTTGTTAGGCTTAAAATACTTATTCTTCATCTTGTTTTTGTGATCCTTCCACAAGTCATTCCACTTTTTCAAGCAATGTGATTTGTACCCCTCCGGAAAAAGTTCTTAATTATCATACAGTACAATTTAAATCATTAGTTCAATTAATAATATAATTAAACAATTTAGTAAATATGCTTTTACCTTAACGTCCGCCCATATTGACTCAAGAACATCAATAGGTACTTCGGTCCAATCAACGTACGTAAAAGAAACAATGTTCCCATTACGTATCATGAACCCAAGTTGGCTAGTTAACTTAGACTGATTATCTTCCATAGGATTGAAGTCGGCATCAAAATCAATGGCCAACTTCTTGCCCGTACCCCAATCTTTAATGCCTTTCGCAAATCCTCGACCTCGAGTGGAAGATAAAGAAACTATAGGGCATGTGAGGAACAATGAAAAAAAAAAACATATTACAGAAATTGATAACAAATAACTTGCAGTTGAATTAACGTAATTAAATACATAACCATTTGTTATACCTGAGTTGGCTTGTGAATCGGCCACTGGATTTGGAACACATTATAAGAATAAACAAATTATGTAAGAATATAACAAACAACATATAAATTAAAGCATAAATTAAATACATGAAAGCAAACCTGTACCTGAGGTGGGATATGAAGAAGTCGTCGGTCCTGGCATATGAAATTAGGAAGTTTATGTATAGTGAAAATGAAATAATTTAATTAATATAATTTAAGTACATAACAAATTTGTATGCCTGTGGTGGCTTGTGAAGACGACGTTGGTTGAGACAATTGTGATGATGATGGTGGATGTATCGGTTACTGTGATGTTGGTGGTGGCTGTATCGGTGGGTGTGATGGTGGTGGTGGCTGTATCGGTGGCTATGATGGTGGTGGTGATTGTGTCTGCATACACAAAATATCAACCATAGTGCGAGAGGGATGATTAAGCTTCCTCTTCCATGCCATAACAATCTGTAAGAAATACAATTGAAACTACAGGGAATAGTTTGGAGTTAATAATGTAAATACAATACAAACATAATAAATAAATTGGAAGCACATAAAATTGTTAAATAAAGTAACATGCCCAACTATGTAGGTCATTAAAGTATGACAATTTACCGTGTCATTACAGAATCCCAACAATTATTACAAAATATCTTAATCTTCTCTCATTTTAACATCAACAATCCCAACAATTATTACAAAATATCTTAATCTTCTCTCATTTTAACATCAACAGTTTCTCCTTCTGCGACTTCCCTTACCCAGCCAACTTCTTCATCATGAACCATTATATTTTCTTCTAATTGTTGACTCATATATGGCTTAGTTTCTAGATCAGTAGAATACATATCAAATAAACCCCTTTGAGACATCTTCACAGCCACTTGCCAATCTGATTCTATAAGGTCTGCAACATACCAAACTTGCTCAGCTTGGGATGCCAAGATGAAAGGTTTATTGGTGATTTGATCATCTCGATACAACGAATGGTTGAAGTTAATCAACGTGAACTTGAAGTTATCTTCTTTCTTCCCCTCGAACATTGTCAATCCAGTCACACTTGAACAATACATACTTCATTGCATTGGTGTATCGGATTTCAATGATATCTGTCATTTGTCCATAATAGTATATAGCCCCCACACGAGGATTTTTGTCCTTTCGGCTAGCATAATTGATAGTATCTGCTTTCAAAGCTACACCAGAATTTTGATTGGCTTGACGGTCATCCATAGCCTTGACCCGAAAACGGAACCCATTAGTTATGTAACCAGTGAACCTTCTTGCTCCGTTTTGAGTTACATCATCTCTCATATTTTTTACACAAAAAAATTTAAAAAAAAAGTCAAAAAATTAGTTTTGAACCATCTTCCTAAAACACTCCGTAGTTAATGAGAGATGTGGTGGTTCATTATTTTTATTTGTTTTTCTTCTATATTGCTTTCCTTGGAATTGTTGTTCACCACTTTTATATTTTTTATTTCAACCTTACCAAAATATTACCTAATTATTGAATGTGAGGGAACAGTATATTAAATTATTTTTTGTAAAAAAATAATAAATAATAAACGTAATAAATAAAAAAAGGAATAGTACTCCTCACTAGCAGTGAGCAGCGGATATACCGATCTGTCCAAACCGATCAAACCGAACTGATCCGCCGCATTTTGGACGGATGCGTGATGACGAGTGGATAATTGCTGATTGATTTTTTCTAATCCGTTTAGTTTTGGACGAATGGCGGATTTGAGGTTCATTTGGCTGCAACCGAATCGCCAAACCGTAAACACCCCTGGTAATTTGTAAAACTTTGTATTTTCATTTTATTTAGATATTCTGTTTGTATTTTCAATTGAGAAAGAGTTCAAATATTCTATTGAATATGTTCAATTAAAAAAGAGTTTTCAACTTGAATATATTTTTTGGTTTTTAAATCTAACTTTAAAAATAATAAATAAAAAAGATGATATATACTAGTTGATTTTTTTTTTTCAACAACAGATATAGATTTACAATACAGAGACATACAATCTCTACTACTGCTTTGTTCATGATTTTAGTGGTTTGAATTGTTTTTATATTTTAAGAAGCACAAATTATAATATTTTATGTGGATGAGGTATGTTGTAATTGTAATATGTGGGTGAGGCAAGCAGTGATTGTAATATTCTAAAGTTTCAAACCTTCTTTTTTTGGATGAGGCATACAGTGATTGTAATAGTTTTTTTAGTTAATGACTGTAATACTTTTTTTTAAGGAAGTACACAAGTTGAATTAAAAATTTATAAAATTTTAAACTGTCAAATCGATTCGCATCCATTCGCTAATCTGCTCAATCCACATCCGCTGGATTGGCTGACGGATGCGGATTGATTTTCTCAAATCCGCCAATATAGTGAACGGATGACAGAGGTTCCGTAGCCACAACCGACCCGCGCCCACCCCTACTCCTCACCAAGTAATGAAATATATAGCTCTTCGTAGATTATAAGCTAACAAATAAGTCAAGACTAAAATAAATCATGTTATTTGGTACACCATTCACCTTTTTAGTGGCTTAAATCTTGTTAGTGTTTTGGCCTTTAGTGTAAAAGAATTTTTGTTTATATTATATTTTATTTTATTAACTATAATATTTTATATTGTACTTTAATAGTTAAGATATGATATCAAAATTCTAAATAAAAATCACTTTCATTGGTTTTATTTTTTAAATTTGTTTTTCAGTCTTTGATTTTTTTTTCATATTTTTTTAGTTTTGGTGATTAAAGATACTGAAATTTCTTTTACATAAAAATATAATTTCTAATAATCTAAATAGAATTAAAGAAGTAAAATATTGGTTAAAAAAAATTATAAATTCAAACATGTATTATTTTTTATTATTATATTTTTTAACTATTATTATTTAATATTAATATATTTTTTTTCAAAAAGAATACCAAACAAATTATTTTCTAAGTGTATTAAGTGAATCTAAAAAAATAAAATAAAAGGGTTATTAAAAAAAATAGTGTCAAAGACAAAAAAAAATATGAAAATTTAAAAATTCAAAACAAAAGTTTTATTGATAAATCTCATTGAGAGGTGTTCTAACCCAATAAGTTCACTAAGAAAAATTATAACCTAATTAGTCTCATGTATTTATACTTTTATTTAGGCTGGGCATAAGGTTATTCGAACCGCTCAACCTGCCCAACTCGAACCAATCCGCATATAAATTGGCGATTTCGTAGACGTAATACGGGCAGATGCGGTTTGGAATATGACATTATTGCGGGTTGCGGGTTTTACCTGCACACACAAGAACCCGTCTGCAGTTAAACTTTTTTTTTTTTTTTAACCTGAAATATATCCATTTGCTCATTGATAAATTTTTCATATACTCAACACATTTTCTTACTATATTAAGATGCAATATATACACATTTGTTTATCTTTTCATTACTTTATTCTTTTACACTTTTTTTTGTCAAAGGAATTATGAATATCGAAGATTAAATTATATATTTTTCAGTTTGTTTTTGTGTAGGGTTCATCAAACATATGCATGGAATTGGAATTTTTAAAAGTTGGATGTGATTCATGATAAAGTTTGCGAGTTTGCAAATATTTTTATTTTATTTAATGGGTTTGAATTGGATAAAGTTTGACAACAATTTATTGTTATTTTATTATTGTATTTTAAATGAATGTAAAAGTTAATGAAGAATTACTTTTAGGTAAGTTTAGGATTTTAAATGATTTTACTTTAATTTTATTGTGTTAGATAAAAATGGTCTATCACCATTAATTTCCGGTAATTTTGAGCTATCATTAATGTAGGCCCCACACCTCGGTTTGGGTGGGTCCGAGTGGCAATACGTTCCTTGCCATGTGGTGAACAAGAATATATACTCGGGTGGTCGAAACTATTTACGAGTGAATGAGAAATTGATATCGAAGTGAGCCTTATAAACATGAAAATATTTGGTATGGTTCCCATGGGGTGGTATCTATAACCTTGTCCCACATAGGAAACATAGAAGAGTTTCAAAGTGTTTATAAGCTCTAAGTTGGAGACCTTGGGTTGGGCTCTAAGGGGTACCCAAGTTTTGTAAGAGGAGGAGTTATGGACAAACCCAAAACCATCACCACACGCATGCGCCACCGCCGCCGTCTGTTCGGCGGGGTCGGGGCGGACGCGGGTGTGGGTATGGGTCTAACCCGTCCTCCATTTTTTTCTCTGAAATTATTTGAATTTTTTCAAATAATTTTCAGCGGGAAAAATTCAAAATCTGAAATTTTGATTTTAAAATTTTCGGTTGCAATTTTTCTCCTTCTCCAACAGTCGCGTCTCAACCTGGTGACTGTTCTTTTCAACGGTCATCTATTCCGGTTTAGGGACTTCTCAGCCTATATATATTAACCCTCCATTCCAGATAAGATATAGAATTTTTCCCGTTTCAGTCATCTCCATTCTCTGTAACATACATTCTTCATTTTGCATCTAGTGTGAGTTCGAAATATCACAGCTTGGTTCGCTGTAAAATCAGTTTGCAGTGCTGCATCTATTTGGGGTGATTGTTGAATCCTGGAGGCAAGACGTTTGTTATTCTCAAGCACTTAGGAGAGGACGAATTTCTGTCTTAAAGACACAGTGTCCAAACACTGGCCTCAATCACAAAATTTGTTCTAAGTTTGATTCTGCAGAAAGTTGTAAGTGAACACTTGTTCTGTATATATTTTTTTATCTGTTTAACGATTCCATTAAATTAATTATTTTTCAAAGTAATATATTTCCAACAATTTTAAGACAGAAATTACTTCTCTGTTTCCTGTTTTACTTCTGTAATCCAATGTATATATTCTTTGATTAAATTTTTTTTTTTTTTACAGAATGTTAAAGTTGTTTGTGTGTAGATTCCAGTTTATTTGAGATCCACTGGTGAATGATTACTTTTTGATAGGTTGTTTTATTCTTTATGTCATAAGTGTACAAGTAGTCTGATCACATGCACTGTGTGTTGAATAAAATTATATTTGGGTATAAGTTTGTTTGTTTATTCTTTTTCCAGATTTTAGTAACTTTGTTTACTGGTTTATTAATGTTTACGTTTCGTTAGAATTCTGATTTTCTAGTTTAAATAAACTTGTAGAGTTTCTTACACAAGTATGAATCTGTGAATTGGTTACTTTAATTGGTCATATTCTGTTAGTTCTTTTATTTGATTAATTTGGGTACATAATTAAGTTGGTCAGTTTAATTGAATCTTTTGACAGACTATTTGTTTGTTTTTGTTCATACTATATAATCTGTTTTGTTTTTAAAATTAAAAAAAAAAAATTCGAATCTTGTTGTCCTCACATTTATGTTGTTATTTATTTTCCTATAAAGTTTATCTTGTTCCAGAATTTTGCTAGTTAATTTATTCTTTTGGAAAATAATTTTTGTTTATTTTAATTTATTTTATTAATCAGAAAAATGGCAACTGAGAGTACTGTGATTACTCCTAATCCCATTGTGCCTCCACCGGTGGTTTCTATTCCAGTTGTTACTCCAACTCTGACTCATGGCCCGGGTCATGGACATGTTCCAGTGAACCATGGGGAAAAACTTGAAAAATTTAGTGGCACTGATTTTAAAAGGTGGCAACAAAAAATGTTATTTTATTTAACTACCCTGAATTTGGAAAGGTTTTTATGAGAATATGTGCCAACTCTGAAAGAAGATGAGGGTGATGCGGAAGTTGTCACTGCAGTAGATGCATGGAAACATGCAGACTTTCTTTGCAGGAACTATATCCTCAATGGATTGGACAACACACTTTACAATGTGTATAGTCCAATCAAGACAGCAAAAACGTTGTGGGATTCCTTGGATCGCAAATATAAGACGGAAGATGCAGGAACAAAGAAATTTGTTGTTGGCCGCTTCCTGGATTATAAGATGGTGGATTCCAAGACGGTGATCAGTCAAGTCCAAGATCTACAACTTATCTTGTATGAAATTAATGTAGAAGGTATGTCTCTGAGCGAGTCTTTTTAGGTAGCAGCTATAATTCAGAAATTACCGCTGTCTTGGAAGGATTTCAAGAATTATTTAAAGCACAAACGCAAAGAGATGTCACTGGAGGACTTGATTGTTCGATTGAGGATTGAAGAAGACAATCGTGGGTCTGAAAATAAAAATGTGCGTAATCTGATAGAGGCCAAGGCTAATGTGGTGGAGCGAAGCACAACTGTAAGAGAAGAGAAAGTATCCTGGTGAGAGTTCAAAACGAAGCTCTGGTTCAAAGACTAGAGAGATTCAAAACTTCACAGGCAAATGCTATGTGTGTGACAAGCAAGGACATCGTGCCAAAGATTGTTACAAGCGTCGGACTCAACGAACCATGAAAAGAAAACCTGCTCAAGCCAACATAACAGAGGAGGAAAATCTTTGTGCAATGATTTCGGGATTACATATGTCCGGAATGGTGTCTGAAGTGAATTTGGTAAACAACCCCAAAACATGGTGGGTGGACACAGGTGCTACGCGTCACATTTGCTCTGAGAAAAAGATGTTCTCCACATATCAAATGGTAGATAATGAGGAACAACTTTATATGGGCAATTCTTCTACCTCCAAGGTTGAAGGCAAAGGACAAGTAGTACTCAAGATGACATCAGACAAATAGCTTACTTTGAAAGAAGTGCTGCATGTACCAAAAATTCGGAAGAACCTGGTATCTGGATCATTGCTGAGCAAGAACGGGTTTCATCTTGTGTTTGAATCAAACAAATTTGTACTCACTAAAAATGGGATGTATGTGGGGAAAGGGTACTTGAGCGATGGGCTCTTTAAACTAAATGTAATGACAATGGTTCCTATTTCTAATAAGAATAACACATCTTCTGCTTACTTTGTTGAGTCTTTATATATGTGGCATGGTAGATTAGAACATATTAATTATGGTGCTTTGCGTAGATTAATTAACTTAGAATATCTACCTAAATTTCATATTGATGCAAATCACAAGTGTGAAGTATGTGTTGAATCAAAATTGACTAAGGCATCTTTTAAGTCAATTGAAAGAATTATTGAACCTCTGGATCTAATCCATAGTGATATATGTGATTTGAAATTTGTTTAAACACCTGGGGGGGGGGGGAGGGGGGAAAATATTTCATAACCTTTATTGATGATAGCACTCAGTACTGCTATGTATACTTGCTGCGAAGCAAAGATGAAGCCTTAGAAAAATTCATAGAATTTAAGGCTGAGGTTGAGAATCAACTTGGCAAGAAAATAAAGACTATAAGGAGTGACAGAGGTGGTGAATATGAAGCACCATTTGGTGACTTATGTTCAAAATTAGGAATAATACATCAAATCACTGCACCTTATACACCTCAGCAAAATGGAGTTGCTGAGTGGAAAAATCACACTTTGAAAGAAATGATGAATGCCATGTAAATAAGTTCAGGGTTACCTCAGAACTTGTGGGGGGAAGCTATTCTTTCCGCTAATTATATTCTCCATAAAATTCCTCATATGAAGTCTCATGAAACACCCTATGAACTGTGGAAAGGTCGAAAGCCTTCCTACAAATACTTGAAAGTGTGGGGGTGTTTGGCTAAGGTGGCAATACCAGAACCGAAAAGGGTTAAAATTGGACCCAAGACTGTTGATTGTATTTTCATAGGGTATGCAAACAACAGTAGTGCCTATCGGTTTTTAGTTCATAAAAGTGAGAACACAGAGATTCATGTCAATACAATTATCGAGTCTAGGAATACATCATTTTTCAAAAATGTGTTTCCTTGTAAATTGACACAAGAGCTTAAAAGGACATATGATGCTGCTTTTGACAATGATCAAAGGCAAGTTGAGAAAAACCCAGAGGAGAAAGTTGAGGAGGAACCCAGACGTAGTAAACGGGCTAGGACAGAAAAATCTTTCAGTCCTGATTTCTTAACATACTTACTGGAAGAGGAGCCTCGAACTTTCAAAGAAGTAATGTCTACTCCTGAAGCTCCTTCTTGGAAAGGAGCTATTAATTGTGAAATTGAATCAATCCTACAAAATCATACATGGGAATTGGTGGATCTTCCACCAAGCTGTAAGCCTCTTGGTTACAAGTGTTTTTAAAAGGAAGATGAAGCCGGATGGTTCAATTGATAAATACAAGGCGAGACTTGTAGTTAAAGGTTTCAGGCAAACTGAAGGAGTGGATTATTTTGATACTTACTCACCTGTAACAAGAATAACGTCTATTCGAATGTTAATAGCTATTGCAGCTTTGTATAATCTTGAGATCCATCAAATGGATGTTAAGACTGCATTCTTGAATGGCGATTTGAATGAGGAAATTTACATGGAACAACCTGAAGGGTTCGTGGTTCCAGGGCAAGGGAAAAAAGTGTGCAAACTTGTGAAGTCTCTTTACGATCTAAAACAAGCACCCAAACAATGGCATGAAAAATTTGACAATGTAATGATGTCAAATGGATTTAAAATTAATGAATATGATAAATGTGTTTATGTGAGAAACACAGAAAAGGGATATGTCATTGTTTGCCTATATGTAGATGATATGCTCATCCTTGGTAGTAATAATGAAATGATCAAAGCTACCAAGAAAATGTTGAACTCTAAATTTGACATGAAAGATATGGGAATAACAGATGTTATACTTGGAATAAAAATTACAAAGATATCTGAAGGATATACCTTGTCTCAAGGACATTATGCTAATAAAATACTTGAGAAATTTAACAAGCATGACGATCGTCTCGCTAAGACCCCTATAGATGCTAATCTTCATTTGATGAAGAATATGGGTGAAGGTGTATCACAAGTAGAATACTCCCAGATCATCGGAAGGTTAATGTACCTCATGAACTGCACACGTCCAAATTTAGCATATGCAGTTAGCAGATTAAGTAGGTATACAAGCAATCCAGGAACAGACCACTGGACAGCAATAGTTAGGGTACTTAGATATCTAAAGTATACTCGAAACTATGGGCTGAACTACATGAGATATCCAACAGTATTAGAGGGTTATAGTGACGCTAATTGGATCTCAGATACTAAAGACTCCAAGTCTACTAGTGGTTATGTCTTTACCCTGGGAGGTGTAGCAGTCTCATGGAAGTCAACCAAACAGACATGCATTGCAAGGTCCACAATGGAGTCCAAATTTATTGCTTTAGATAAAGCAGGTGAAGAAGGAGAGTGGCTTCGTCACTTTCTAGAGGATATCCCAGTGTGGCCAAAACCTGTGCCAGCCATTTGCATTCATTGCGACTGTCAAGCAGCAATGGCAAGAGCACAAAATAATATGTATAACGGTAAGTCTCGTCATATTCGATGTAGACATAATACTGTTAGGCAACTGCTCTCAAATGGAATTATCTCCATTGAGTACATAAGGTCAAAAGATAATATAGCGGATCCGTTAACCAAAGGTTTGACCAGAGAGCAAGTTTTAAGATCATCGAGGGGAATGGGATTAAAGCCTTTTAACTAAAGAGTCGCCTTAATGGCAACCCAACCTAGTTGACTGGAGATCCCAAAATCTAGATTCAAAGGAACAACCGAATTATGTGTGACTCGTTAGTATCACTAAGGAAAAATTTTCCTACCATTTCCTATGATGACATAGTGATGTTTGCAGCGCTAATCAGGTTAAGCTTTGCTTTTAATGATATTCATATCTTGGAAATCCAAGTGGGGTATAGCAGAATACTCTTAATGAGAATCACCTATATGAGTGTGAACTGGGCCGGTTCTATGGGAATGAAAAAAAAAGGAAAAAAAGAAAAAAAAAAAAAAAAGGGCTAAATCTCTAGAGCACTCAGGAAAACCAGGAATTGTCCAGGGCCAAAATGGGCACAACCGATAGAACCAGATTGTGTAAGGAAATAAAACTGTGTGACAGACTGTTGTCTTAGTTTACACCAATGGCAAAATAGTTCAAGACATCATGTTCACTAATCAGCCAGTAAACCCAATCGTCTTTCACAAGGGAAGGTTCAAAGCCAAAAGCTACCTATCCTTTGCAGGATATTTTCAGTTTTGTACTTTCAGTGTCTGCATGTTGTTGCATATTCGTTTTCAATTTCATTCATGTGAGGGATTGTTAGATAAAAATGGTTTATCACCATTAATTTTCGGTAATTTTGAGCTATCATTAATGTAGGCTCCACACCTCGGTTTGGGTGGGTCCGAATGGCAAATACGTTCCTTGTCATGTGGTGAACAAGAATATATACTCGGGTGGTCGAAACCATTTATGAGTGAATGCGAAATTGATACCGAAGTGAGCCTTATAAACATGAAAATGTTTGGTATGGTTCCCATGGGTTGGTATCTATAACCTTGTCCCACATAGGAAACATGGAAGAGTTTCAAAGTGTTTATAAGCTCTAAGTTGGAGACCTTGGGTTGGGCCCCAAGGGGTACCCAAGTTTTGTAGGAGGAGGAGTTATGGACAAACCTAAAACCATCACCACACGCACGCGCCACCGCCGCCGTCCGTTCGGCCGGGTTGGGGTGGACGCGGGTGTGGGTATGGGTCTAACCCGTCCTTTATTTTTTTCTCCGAAATTATTTGAATTTTTTCAAATAATTTTCAGCGGGAAAAATTCAAAATCTGAAATTTTGATTTTAAATTTTTTGAGTAACTTTTCTTTCTCCAACAACAAGGTCTCAACCTCGGGTGATTTCTTTTCAACGGTCATCTATTCCGGTTTAGGCACTTCTCAGCCTATATATATCAACCCTCCATTCCAGATAAAATATAGAAATTTTCCCGTTTCAGTCTTCTCCATTCTCTGTAACATACATTCTTCATTTTGCATCTAGTGTGAGTTCGAAATATCACAGCCTGGTTCGCTGTAAAATCAGTTTGCAGTACTGCATCTGTTTGGGGTGATTGTTGAATCCTGGAGGTAGGACGTCCGTTATTCTCAAGCACCTAGGAGAGGACGAATTTCTGTCTTAAAGACACAGTGTCCAAACACTGGCCTCAATCACAAAATTTGTTCTAAGTTTGATTCTGCAGAAAGTTGTAAGTGAACACTTGTTCTGTATATATTTTTTATCTGTTTAACGATTCTGTTAAATTAATTATTTTTCGAAGTAATATATTTCCACCATATTGTTGGGTAGTGAATGATTTTGATAATTTAGTTTAGGATTTTGAAAGATGTGCTTGTGTTAGTTCATGATTTTATTTAAAAGTTTAAGATTTTGAACGATTTGCTTGTGTTGGGAATTTGATTTGGTTTTGTTTTTAATTTTATAAGTTTTAATTCATTAATTATTAATGTTGAGCATTTTTAGAAAATGGGAGAAAATGACCCAAAATAAAATTTACAAAGCGGTGGGAAAAAAAAGGCCCAAAAATAAAATTTTTTTATAAAAAAAGTCCAATCCGCAAATTGCCTGCAACCTCCCACACATCCGCAAACCCTATTTGCACGAACCACAACCCGCATTGTGGCCGATTGCCAGTTCAAATTCTCCCAAACTGCACATATGCGAGCGGGTCCAAACTGCAAACTGAACCGTTCAAAACCGAACCGCAAGCACCCCTACTTTTTATTCCAGGAGGTCATTTTTTCCTAATTTATATTGTTTGTTGGACTATTATACCCTTATGTCTATTGTTGATATGTATTACATAGAAAAATAATATACACATTTTCTTTTTATTGCTACCTCTATTTGGGTAGTTATCATTATTCACGTTTTTCTTTTTGATCAGTTTCATTCACATTTGTGGCATTGTTTCATTGTGCTAGGGTTTCGAAATTCTCTATTTGGTAGGGCTTAGAAACTCTAGTTTATATATGGTGATGAAATAATATCATGTTCCTCCATTGTTGTGATGAAGTTTTGTGTTCCTCCATTGTCACTTTGTGTTCGAAGTTCTGTGTTCATCCATTGTTGCTCTGTGTTTGAATCTCTATGTTTATCTATTATTGTAAGTCGAAACTCTATTTATGTTCAATCAATTTTGTTACAAATGTATTCTTCAAAGGTGAGTTTGGTTTGATTTGGATTGGTGGAATAGTGAAATTGCATATATTGTTAATGATAGTGATAATGATAAAGATGATGATGAAGATGAGGATGTGGGTGATATTTTTTTTGGTTTTTAGAGTGATTGAGTTTTTTTTTTGGATTTCTAATTTTATTGTTGCCATTATTTCTATTTTTTGTCAATCGGTGAATATATACATTTCACATTATTTGAAAGTTTGAGAAATAAGTGTTAAAATATAGATAAACAATTGAAATAGTCATTTTTTTTTTCCTTTCAATTTTGTTTCAAATTGCATTGTGAATGTTCACATTGATATGAATTTAGTTGTATGTTAATTGTGCAACATTCACATTGTATTTTGGTATAATTTTTTTTTAAAAGTTTTTTCAAAAATTAGTTATATTTTGTTTTTTTTTTACTATGCTTGTTGGTTGAACAATCATTTTTGTTACCATTGAACAATCGAAATAGTCGATTTTTATTTTTTTCAATTTTATCTTATGTTTTCACATTGCAATGTGAATGTTCACATTGGTATGAGTTTTTTTTTTAAAAATTATTTTTATATTAATTGTAAATTGTGAACATTCACATTATATTTTGGTATAAGTTTTATTTTTTCGAACGTTAATTATATGTTTGTTATTTTTGTTACTATGCTTTATTAGTTGAACAATCATTTTTGTTACCATTGAACAATTGAAATAGTTGATTTTCACTCTTTTCAATTTTGTTTTATGTTTTCACATTGCAATACATCGGTATGAGTTATTTTTTTTAAAGCTAGTTGTATGTTAATTATAAATTGTGAACATTCATATTGTATTTTGGTATGAATTTTATTTTTTCGAAAGTCAGTTGTATGTTTGTTATTTATTGCGAACATTCACATTGTACTTTAATATGTGTTTTATTTTTTCAAAAGTTAGTTGTATGTTTGTTGTTTATTTTGAACATTCACATTGTATTTTAATTTTCATTCAGATTTTTTATTGCATTATTTTTAAAATTTTCAAATTATAAAAAGGTTCAAAGTTTATAATTTGAGATTTTTTTTATGGAACGTGAGAGTGATTTTTTCCTTAGAATAAGGAAAAGATTTTCCCTATAGAATAAGTAAAAGATTTTCTCTTTAGAATGAAAGCGAGATTTTCTCTATAAAATGATGAACTATTATTATGTATTAGTTTCAAAATAGAAATATGTGCAAAAATTAGAAAATATGATTTGGTCATGTTACATTAAACCGGACTTAATGGAACATTCCAAAAAAAATATGGGTTAGATGGAATAAAATACTTAGAAAAATGATTTATCAAAAAATAAACCTATAAAAAAAAAAACCAAACACTATGAATTTCTCTCTCTCTCTTTTTTTTAATCTTTCTTCGCTAATCTCAAATTTTACACAATTATTGACAAATTTCTTTAAATTTTTATGTGAATTTAATAATTTAATTAAAAAATAGTGCATACACACAAAAATATAACACTAAATATTTACATTATGATCAACTATTTAATTATGAATAATTAACTTCTCGTTGTTACCCGTATTATATTGTTGCGAAAGATTTCACATATTATTTTTGTGTATCCTATATATGTCAATGCATACATATATAAATATAAAAATATATATAAATGTATATATATATATATATATGTTACTGTATTAATACATTATCAATCTGTAATGTTATATTACCATCGGATACTTTGCTAGCGTTTGGTAAAATTTTAGAATTATGATTTGAGAATAGAGTTGTATTTTGAGTTTGTGAGTTTTAGAATTATAATTTGAGTGTGAAAAATTTGTTTGGTTATAAGTTTTGAAAAGAGTTTTGAATTAAGTTTGAAATAAATGATGTGACATATGATATTTAATTCAAAAACTTACAACTCATAACTAAATACACAACCAAAAATTCTATTCAAAGCTCATAAAAAATTTTTAAAAAAAATTCAAAAATATTTTTTATTTAAAATAAAATAAAAAATAAAAAGAATATTGTTCCGATCAACCGACCGGACGTCCGAGGGAATGACCAAGTAGACGTGTTTGTAAAAGTAGGTGTTGAATCAATTTTTGAAAATTATAACAAAACATTTACATCAAACCAAGTGGTGAAATTAACTCTAGAAAGCTCTACCGAACAGAGCCTTTAATTTTCTAATATGTATCGCTTTAGTAATATAGTTATATTTATTAGGAAAAAACTTATAAAATTGTGTATTGTTCTTTTATCAGTTTATGTTCAATACATAGATATATACATGTCATACAAATAAGTGTCCACAACAAACACTTTCAGTAACAAAACAAAACATTGCAAAACACCTTCATCACGACAATAATTGTACTTTTTTTCCCTTATAGAAAAAGTCACATTATTGAGAGAAAATGAATTTTGAAATTTATAATAATATGATATCGCCTCAAACTCTTATTCATGAAAATATTTTTATTATAATGAGTTATAATAGTGAGTAAGAAGAAAAATAAAAAGATGGTGAAACAAAAACTATAAAAGATCTATTGCAATATGCTTTCCAAGAAGTTATACAAGTTGAAAAAAGAATTGTCTTATCTATTTGAAGTTCAAGAAAATGTGACTCATTTAGTCAAATTATAAGGAAAAAAAATCAAATGGTAGCCAAACATTATCGCAGTAATTCAATGATGTAGAAAGTAAGTATACTAAATATAAAGTTTCGATCAATTTTTATCATATACTAATTACTTACAAATAACATAATAATTATATAACTTGACAATTTCATGAAAGTGGCCCTACAAACTCTTATAAGTATAGATCTATAAATATTGTGAAAACAGTTATGAAATTCTTATACAATTGAAATATTAAGTTATAATATCATTCTATTTTCTTAAAAAGACTATTCCACATTTTCTACGTAAATGAAAATATATTAATGACTAATATTATATTTTTCATCACGTAAGATATTCATGGCACAGGAAACGAGACTCAACAACTTTTGATGTATAAAAATATATCACATATTGATATTAATACATTCTTACACCAATAGTATGTAAATAATATTCAATAGTAAGTTCAATAAATTTGTATTATGAGATGAACTATGAAAAAAAATTGTGTAATTATGTAATTAATTCATATCTTCAATTGTATTACATGTACAAATTATGAAAAATTGAAATAAGAAGTTGATAGAAATTTTTTTGCATAATACTATATATTTAAATGACTTGTTTATTATTTATTATTTAAGATAAGATTGTGATTTCAACAATCTAGATATAAATTAATATTTATGTTTATAAAATTTCTTATTTATCATTTAAATTCTTTAGTCGAATATGTGTTCATTTCTTACTTAATTGTATGTTGGATATAGATCAATTTATCCATAGAAGTCTCCATACTTTGTATACATATTTGTTGGCTTATTTTTCCTACAAAGGAAAATATCATAAATGCAAGCGTGCCAGCAAGGATTGAAAAACCCTTGCAGATTAAATTCAAGCCAATTATCAAGCGATTGCGTTAACGGTTCTTTTGCCTCAACAAAGAGGACTTCAAAATTGCCAAGTGTAGAAAAAAGAAAAATTAAAAGAAGAATAAGGGAGACGGAGAAAGGCGATTGAGTGAACAATCAAAGTAATAATTACTTACCTCCACTCCTATGCTTCGAAAATGAAGTACATAAAATGTTTCGAAAAGAAAATGCTGAAAATAAATGCTTCGAAATATAAATCTATGTTAAATTACTCCTAAGATAAGGAAAATGACAAGAAATATTGAAATCAATTATCTTTGATTTGAATTCTGGATCCTTAACAATGTAGCCATGAATGGCTATTTATAGGCAAATATTTGTAGGAAAAAACTTCCAACAATAACTACCCAATAACCGCCTAAAACTACCCACTTTTCTATCTTCATTCCCACAATGCCACATATTCCTCAATGTCTTCATAACTTCCTTTAATCTCCAATTAATGCTCCATGTTCTACACTTCATTCTTCATCATTTTTTCACATTTCATAACTTCTCATAACCTCTAAATGAATAGGAGGATGCCACATGTCCTGCAATTATATAAATAATAAATAATAATAAAAATTACAGATTTATGGTGCCAACAATAGTACATACTAATTTAAGAGACTCGCATAATTACAGTACTTACAATTAATAAAAAATCGCGTACCATATGCAATACACGTGCCCAACTACTAATATTTAAAAAATATAAATGCAAATAATAACTAACTATAGATAATACGTTTATATAATAGTGGTGATAGATATTATTATTTTAATAAAATATTATTGACGTTTTTTTTAGTATATTTATGTTATATATAATTATATAATCAAAATTTTAATTATAACTATCGTCTCATCCGTAACTCGCCAAGACTCGTGAATAAATTCAAGCTCGATTCAAGTCTAAATCAACTCAACTCGAGTTCAATTTGTTAAATTTTTATCAAATTTAAATTCAAATTCATTAAAATTTTAATAAATAAATTTAAATATACTAAAACACAACTCAATTCGATTAGTTTAAAATCTTATTTGAATCATTAAAATATAATCGGAACAAGCTTCACCTGTTTGATGGCACGCACCACACACTCTAGGTCCCATTGTTTCAAGAGTGTTTTTTTTAAATATTCCAAAAAAAAAAATTAATTAGAGAATTGACTCACTTTTCAAACTATTTAAAAAATTAACCTACTTTTTGAAATCGCATTTTCAAAATATAATTTTGAAATTGAAATTGAATCTTAAACATGCAATTTCACCTTAAAATCGCAAGTTGAAAATGATGATATGGTGAAATTGCATGTTCAACATTTTAAAATCGCATTTTCAACATGCAATTTTAAAGTGAAATTACATGTTGAAAATACAATTTCAATTTTAAAATCTCATTTTCAAAATGCGATTTCAAAAATAGGTTAATTTTCTAAATAATTTAAAAAGTGAGTCAATACTCTAAATAGTTTCTTTTTTTGAAATATTAAAAAAAAAAAAAAACTCATCGTTTCGAGGCAAGATTTTAAAATAAAAAATAAAATAAAATAAATAAATTGAGAGAGAAGAAGAAAAGAAGAAAGGACGGACCACCGGCACCACTCTCCGGCAATTCACCCCACCGACCCTCCTCCTCCTCCACCCACCCAAGACCATCACCTTCCCGTCATCGCCGCCGCAACCCACCTCCTCCATCTTCTTCTTCTTTGTCATTTCTCTCTCAAAAATACCAAACCCACCGGTGCGAGCCTTTCCGGCGACCTTTTCAATCCGACCACCCACCACCGCTACCCCCACAGTCGGCGCCCTCCGGCCTCCCCTACCCCAACCCCTACAAGCTCCGGTCAACCCCATTCAGCGAGCACCCTTCACTCTCTCGATCAAGATCTAGGGTTTTCACCGCTCCTACTCCATAGCTTCCGCCGCCGTCGCAGCCCATGCGAAACCTAACCTGCTCGATTGGAAGAACAAGAAGATGAGGAAGAGGAAGGACGGGGGTGGATTCAAGACGGTGGTGCTATGGGGGTCGGAGAGTGGCGCCGGAGAGTGGGGGTCGCGGTGGTGTAGGTCGCCGGAGAGTGGCGCCGGTGGTGCCTTCTTTCTTCTTCTCTAGTTTTTTATTTTATTTTATTTTTTAGTGAAAAGTTTTGCTCCAGAACGAGGCACCACAGGAATGCACTACAATCCAAATTGGATGGGAGCACGAAAGGAATGAATAAATTATTTAATTGATTCATGCAAGAGTTGTGTCCGAAACTATCTTGAACATGAAATGAATGTTTCAAGAATCAACTGAATCATCCCAGTATATATAAGCTTTACATTTCTACTTCAAGCCTTAACTTCAACCCTATCAATCAATTTTTCGCAATGAATTGCTTATTAGTTTTCTTTTTGCTTACGAAAATCTAAACTGTTGATTCTCAACAATTAAGCACCTATTTCCTGGCCATACAATGGCTGCCCTCGTTTTGTCAAACCCCCAACAGCAGGTGTGCACATCCAATCCCCAAATAGTTTAAAATACACAGACTCTGGGGAGGGATTCTTGACTTTCTGCGGTGACTCCTGCAGCGGTCCAAAACAACGTCGTTTTGGACTCTCTTTTTTTTTTCCCTTCTCCTTTTGAGCCTCTTTTCCTTCTCTCTTATTAGCTCTCAAATCAGAGAGACGAAGATGAAGAAACTGTAAGTTCCTCAGCCGCCTCCTCCTCCTCTCTCTCTCTCTCTCTCTCTCTCTCTCTCTCTCTCTCTCTCAAACATTTCGAACCGTAATTGAACAATTTTTGGTGTGAATTTCAATAAGAACTTCAATCTGCTTGCTGAAATGCAAATCGCTCTCAGATTGAAAGTTGAACGACCATCACGAATGACTTTTAGAGTTCAATTAACTTCCTTATGTGTGTTGAATGCTCCAAAATACTCTGAATCTGTGCTCGATTAGTGTGGGAGGGATTTCTGAAGCCCCTCAGATCTGATTCGATTGGTTCGCTGCCTTCGTATTTGTGTTCGAAAGGCTAGAGTGAAGCCTTCTTTTTGATCAAATTGGTTCGATTCCTTCATATATGTGTTCAGAAGGTTTGATTGAGGCCCTCTTTTGGTCTGAATCTCTCAAATTTGTGTTCGAAGTGGTTTGATTTGTACTAATATGAGTTTGATTGGCTTAAGTTTGGTTCGGATCTGATATTGAATTGCTCCAGCAGTGTTCGTATCTGCAATTTTGGTATTTCTTTTGAATGAAATTCAGATCTGGTTCAACATTACTTTAAGAGGGGTAGATAATTTTGCCAAGATTGAACTCACTTTAAGAATGGTTAATTAATCCAATGCTCTTCACGCAGACAATTGTGCGAGACTCGGGGAATTTCAGATCAATTGTTGTCAAGGGTTCATAATTTGAGACTCCTTGGCTTCCCTTTGCCAATATACTTCCCAATGCCATGGATACTGGAAATGCAACAGCATTCCCTACTTGTATATACCTACAAATTAGATGGAAATAAACAAATATTAGACACCTGAAAAGACTTTCGAATGAATCCACCAATTAAAGTGAGTTCAATCTTGGATAACAGAGGAATAGGTGTAGATAATTTTACAAATTTTGGTGATGGTGCTGAGTTGAATCCATCAATTGTATGATTGTTGCTCCTCTATCTCTGTAGGAAGAGTGAAGGCGATTGATTTCAGGGAAGAAGAAGAAGAAGAAGAAGAAGAGGAGGAGGAGGGCGTCTTCATCTCTGATTTGAGAGCTAAGAGAGAAGGAAAAGAGGCTCAAAAGCAAAAGGAGGCACACAAAAAAAAAAATACAAAACCACGTTGTTTTGGACCGCCGCAGAAGTCGTTGGAGGAAACCACGGCAGATATCCGGACTCTTTTTGAGAATTCCTCCCCCACAGTCCATGTATTTTAAACTGTTTGGGGATTACCATGGCAGACAATCCAGACTCCTCTTGATAATCCCTCCCCCACAGTCTGTGTTTTTTTAAACTGTTTGGGGATTGGATGTGCACACTTGCTGTCGGAGGTTTGACAAAACGAGTGCAGCCATTGTATGGCCAGTAAATAGGTGCTTAATTGTTGAGAATCAACAATTAAGATTTTCGTAAAAAAAAAAAAAAAAAAAAAAAAAAAAGAAGCTAATAAGCAATTCATTATGAATAATTGATTGATAGGCTTGAAGTAGAAGTGCTAAGTTTATATATACTGGTGATGATTCAGTTGATTCTTGAAACATTCATTTCAAGAACTTGATTCTCCATATCATGCAATGAACAGTGAGCAAGTACGTATTAAATTTATGTTAATTTTATTTGCTGTTGTGTTTATAGGTATTTGTATATGAATGTGCGTCAATTGTAGTGTTATTTAAGTGTGTACAGGTCTTATTTGTATGACAGAAACAGGTCTTATTTGTATGACAGAACTTTTGGAATGGAGAGGGTCATAATTTGGTGTGTGTATATTTTTGCATCAGGGTTTGCGCTTTGTTTAAAAAAAAAAAAAAAAAAAACATTAAAAACACATTGATTAGTGACTTTGTTTGGATGGAGAGAAGAAGTAATTAATATACAACTCATAAATTTATAATTTTTTACTTAGAGTGAATTATTAGCAGTTCCTGTAGCTTGGAGTTTGTGTTATTTTGGCCACTGACCTTTTACTTGTGATATATTTGATCCGAAATTTTGAATCTCATTATAAATAAGAATAATTGAAAACATTGTTGCTTCATTCTATGAATAAAGTCATCAATTTAATAAAAAAATAACCTAGTTTGACAAAAATAAATGTCAAAAAATTATTTTTGAATTTTTAAAAATTATTTCTACCAATCAAAGATAACATTATATAAAAATGATAACTTTTTTACATTTTTTTTAAAATATTTTTTTACCAAATTAATTTTTAATATATGTTTGAATAATGATCATGTAATGAGTGGTTGTTTTTGTTGATTTTTTTGAATAGTTATCATGTAATAAATGGTTATATTTGTTGTTAATAAATACGGTTAATATGTCATGGATGGTTATTAGGCTTTCAATGTGTAATCAATATGTTTAATATCTGAAATATTTTTAGTTTTGAATTTTTCGATTTAATGGATTAGTTTAATAATGGCATCAAAATTGTCGCTATATTTAATTTTTTAAAAAAATATAAACTAATTTAACGAAAATAAATATACAAAAAATTATTTAAAAAAAATTATTTCTACCCTCCCAAAAAATAAAATTATATAAAAAATAATGTGTTTTTAATTTTTTTTCACTAATTTAATTTTTAGTTTCTTAGAAAAAAAAAATTGAAGATAGATTATGAAAACTAAACCAAACAGAATTTTATAATCAAGAAAATTCCAACATTATTCATTAAAAAAAAAAAAATTATTACATTTCAAACAACATATAAGTTAACTAATACAAAATAAATTATATTACGATTTTGCCATTGAAATGGATTGTTTACAATGGAAACATCGTTGATTGTCCTTGTTAAATTATCCTTCTTTGAAACAAGATTCAAAATTCATTATCAAATGTATTACAATTGAAAAATCAGGGACTAAAGTGATACAAGTTCCAAACTACAGAGACTATTAGTGTAATTTGCCCTTTCACTTATGAGCAGTAAAAAAAAAGAAAAAGAAAAAAGAAAAGAAAGATTGAATATAAATAATCTGTTTCTTATTTAAATAAGATACAAATTATTTTGCCATTGAAATGGACAGTTTGCAAATGAAACGTCTTTGATTGTCTTTATTTAGAACAATATTCAAAATTTAAGGTTAAATATATTATAATTGAAAAATTAGGAACCAAAGTGACACAAGTCCTAAATTACAGAGACTATTAGTATAATTCACCCATTTACTTATGAGTAGTGAAATATATATATATATATATATATATAAGAAAAGAAAGAAGGATTGAATGTAAATAATTTGTATCTTATTTAAAAGATAGTATGTTATTTTATTTCATGCATAGCACAGATGATATGCTAGTTCATCAATATGAACATATTGATTCTTTCTAATTTGGTATTGTTTTGTTTTAAATAACATAATATGTTATGTACATTTGTAAGTTTTTTAAATTTGTTCTTTTCAAAAATCTTTAATGATACATAAACCTTAATTTAAATTTCAACAATAGAAAAACTTCATGTAATCAAAATTTTCATAATTGGTTAGTTACCTTAAATACAAAATAGTTAGACATCTTCTATGCAAGTATCACAATTACTATTTTTTTATGGAAAAAAAAAAATGTATAAGAATAATCAAATTATATAAATACATCAAATTTTTAATCGAACAATGTTTAGTTATACAAAACATCTGATAAAAAAATTAATTGTGTAAATTTACTTAAGGAGTTTAACCATTTGTGACAAATTAGTATCATGCAAATTAATATGTTTGGACTTCGTTAATGTATATTTAAATATAATCAATTTACAAAAAAATTATTCATAAGCAAGAATATACTTCATTTATACTATTGCTATTTATCTCCAATGAAACAATAATTAGTATTTTTAAGAAGGGTGATGCACCAATAAATCCTAAATTAATAACTTATACACTATTTAGTCCTAAAAGATTTCTTATAGACTGAAAGGTCCTATTAACATCAAACATCACAACATCATTATCAAAACAACATCAAACATCCAACATCATCAAAACATATCAACATTAACATCATCATTAAAACAGATCAACATTAACATCATCATCAAAACATTGACATTAACATTAAGATCATCAAAACAGATCAAACATCAAAACATTAACATCATCATCAAAACATTGACATTAACATTACCATCATCAAAACAGATCAACATTAACAGAACAGATCAACATTAACATCATCAAAACAGATCAAACATCAAACATTAACATTAACATCTTCAAAATAGATCAACATTAACAAAACAGATCAACATTAACATTATCAAAACAGATCAAACATCATCAACACAGTGATGTTCTTCACTCAAATCGGATCGAATATCAGATTTGTGATATTCTCCAACACATTGATTCTGGGATCCGTATCTCCGAAACATCCATCGCCATGGCCACCTTCATTCGCCTCCACCGCTTTCGCGCCGCCGCTGCAGTCGCCGTCGCATCCGGCGGCATTTACGCCTGCCTCCGCGACCCCTCTGTCTCCATCGCCGACTGAGGCGGACCTGCTCTGGAGGCAGTCCAGAGGAAGATCGCACAAAAAACAAAAACATCAACAACAATAACATCAATCTTTTTCTCCGGTTCCTTCCCTTCCTTGGCCCTTTTTATCTTCTTCCTCATCGCTCTCTCTCTCACTCGCGATCCCTAAATCCGCCACCATACACTATCGCCTCTGCAGATCTGGGTGATTCTGGATGTGGGTTTTGATGAATTGAGATGAGTGGTGATGAGGACTCCATTAATGGGTTGTTTTTCCTTCTTTCTGTGAGACCCAAATGGAGTTTAGTAGGATCGACAACAAAATGTAGGTTGTAGAGAGATGTTGATGAGTACTTGTAATGTGGCTTTGAAAGGAAGAAAAAAAGAGGCTTAGAGATGGAACTGCTTTGGATTGTGTCTCCGAGGATAGTTGCAGAGAAAGAGAAAGAGAAGGAAAGAAAAGGACAAGAAGAGAAGGGTGTAGACAGCAGAGAGACAGAGAGAGAGAGAGAGAGAGAGAGAGTTATAAATGTGACTTTTTTTTGGGTGATTGTTGATGTTGATGATGTTCATGTTAATATTTTTTTTTTTTTTTGAATGATGTTTTGTTAATGTTTGATATTATCTATTGGTGCAGTTAATATTGTTAATGTTTTGATGATGTTAATGATGTTGTTGATGTAGATAGTGGGACTAAATGGTGCATAAGAAAACTTGTAAGACTAAATGGTTTAACTTTCTACCACATAGGATTTACTGGTAATTTTTCCTTTTAGGAATAAAAGCAAACTATAGTTCAAAAATAAATAAATAAATAAATAATAAAAGCAAACTCATAACAATTTAAATATTTTGTCTTAATAAATTAAACCAACACATAGGCATATTGCCTAAATTCCACCAACTTATATATATATATATATATATTAAATGTAGATAACAATATTTTAAAAACATTTCTATGAAAATTAAAATTAAAATTTTAAATTTTACTAGATTTAATTTTAACAAAGAAGTGCCATTTGCTCCAAATATTTTTATCTCTAGATTACTTAAGGTATACAATTCGAACATAGTTTCATGATATTCAAAAGATTTGGTATAGTTAATGGTATAATGATTTTGACAAATATAGTTTTCTTCGTACAAATGTGTAAACTTGGATTTCTAATGAAGTTTTGATAAACTTTAATTCCCCAAACAAAATGTCTAAGAATGTTCTTAATTGTAATTTTCATGCATTTTTTTTTTTATTATTTCAAATAACTTATAATCACAAAATATAACTAAATGTAGCATACACACAACTATTTTGAGATATGATATTAAATTATAATATAGTAAAATAAACCCTTATATTTATATTGAAAACAATAGATAGATTGGAAAGAGAATTATTAATATAAAATTAAAAGCGATTCTAATTAGTTAACTTTCTTTTTTATTCATTTAAAAAAAAATTATGTAGAAATGGAAGATATCCAAATTTATTTTTAAGAAAATAGGGCATTTGGTCTAGTGTTTGTGTAATCCTTTTTGTGATTTGAGATTGCGAGTTTAACTCCTGTCTAGAGGAGTTTGATATCTTTTATGATAATTTATTTATCCCCCATTATTGGGTTATATGTAATTAATATTGGTTGTTTGTGGGAAGTGATTTGTTTAACGATATAATATTTATTATATTTGTAATTACTCTCATATTAATTAACAAAAAAATAATAACTTAGTTTTAAAATTAAATATAAGTACACTATGATTGGAATAAGCAAAAATTAATAGATTAATTATATTGATTTTTTTTAATATCTTTTTTGAACTGTTCATACGTATGGTATATAACTATAATTACATTACGTGTATAATAAAAAAATTTAATATAATTAATATTAAAATATAATTTAAATTAAATATAATTTTTTGTAATAAAGAATTTCATGTATAATAAAAAATAAGAAATATCTTAAATATTTAATTTTTAAAAAATTGAATACTTGAACAAAAGTGAGAAAAATAAAATACCAAAATAATTCGTAAAATATTTTTAATACCAAATAAAATAAAATACCAAATAAAATATTTTTATTTGGGGTTTTCAAAAATAATTTTTTAAATTTTTAGTTCATATTTGTTTTTATTTTTAGTGAATTGTTGTTCATACTTTGATCATTTTTTTATATAATTTTTAGATTTACTTCATCTCGATATAATTTTAAAAAAATATAAAATTTGTGAAAAAAATCTTTAAAAATTCATTAAATAAAAAAAAGAAGAGAAAATTAGTAATATATCCCCCCAAAAAAAGTTCATATTAAATCAAATCCTTATAAAATGATGCTCAGAGTTAATGTCTCTTAATTGTCAAATTTTAGAAGTTGAGATCGTAATCTACACTTTTATACATTATTATGACTGATTTACTCCCATTACAACCTCTCCATTACGAATAATGCACTGACAATTCAATTATAAGGCTGAGAAAAAAATTGAAAAAATCGTAAATTAGTTTGATCTAAATCAAATTATTTTATTCGGTTAGTTTTCTCAATGCATGGTTTGATCTTAATTCTTAAAATAGTTGAAACGTATTTTATAGTTATGATTTCGATTTGAAATTGAATCGGACTATTTAGACATGTATATATATTTTTAGACCTAGAGGGAGCAGGCTCTAAGTTACATCCACTAAACCAACTCATGGGGGTTAGATATATACATATATATAATTTTTTAAGGTTTATTACACTTTTTACCCCTAAACTATCATCAAATTGTCTATTTAGTCCCTGAACAATCAATTAAATTTATTATTTTATAAAGTATATAAATCAAAATATATTTAGTTCCTAAACTATCGATTGAATGTATTAAGTCTCTAAAATATTTAATTCAAACCTATTTAGTCCCTAAAAGGATTACAAAAATAAAAAATATGTCCATAAGTATTATAAATTAGTAAAAAACCCTCTCCAATTAAGACTTTATTACAGAAAAATCTTTAAAATTTTTATTTTGTCTTCAAAAGATATTTTATTTCGTTGTGTATTTAAATTAATATTAGAGTCTAATTTTTTAATTTTACTAATAGATTATATGAATATTAGATATACTGAAGAAGTAGAATTGGATAGTTTAAATAATAACACTTCTCCACAAATAGTAATAGAATAAAATAATATATTAATTAAGTAATAAAAAGAACTTAGTGAAAAATTTAAAAACAATTAATTATAAATTATAAACGAAAACTAACATATAATACTAGATATTAAAGTAAGCAAGTATTTATTGTAGAAGATAAGTAAAAAAATACCATAGATAATTACCCTTATCCTTATAAAGGAAATTTATATGGATTGGCGCCCACTTTTCAAAGACAAAATAAAATTTAAGGTTTGTTTTTAAAAAATAAAACTTTAACTAAATAGGGTGTTTTATTAATTTATAATATTTATGGGTTTATATTTTATTTTTATAATCATTTTAGGGACTAAATAAGTTTTAATTAAATACTTTAGGGACTTAATATATTCAATCGATAGTCTAGGAACTAAATAAATTTTGATTTATATACTTTAGGGACCTAATAGACACAGTTGATAGTTCAGGAACTAAATAGACAATTTGATAATAGTTGAAAGGTACAAAATGTAATAAGCCCATTTATTTTTTATTTATAGTAGACAATCAAGTATCTTATTAGTATCCTATAAGGAGGTGTTTGTTTGGAGGAATTAGGTGGGAGGGGAGGGGACTAAACACTGTTTGGACTTGAACCCATAGAGGGGTGATGTCCATAGTTTGGTGCAACTTTAGTCCACCGGACATAGAGTCTGGTCGGACTCCACATCCCTCATATGAGGGACTAAATAATCCTAAGGGGTGGGGGTGTGATTGTTTTCAAGAGATTAGTATCCCATGAGACTAATGTGTGAAATGTCCATTTTACCTGTCATACTGTTACTTAGTAAACAATTGAAAAAAATGTAAAATACTCTTTTGAACATTTATAAATTATAAATTTAATTTCATTAAAATTATGGCCTTAAATTTTTTTTTGTTAAATTAAATGATAAAAAATAAAAAAAATATATTTATAAATTAATTTTTTTTAGTGTTGTTAAATTAAATGATAAAAAATTAAAAATATTTATAAATTAATTTTTTTTAGTGTTGTTATTACATTTTCCCCTAGTCTTTTGAACATTTATAAATTATAAATTACAAATTTAAAATTATATATTAAATAAAAAATATAAATTATAAATTATAAATTTAATTTAATTAAAAATAATAAATTAAAAATTATGGCCTTATAAATTAAATTTTGTTAGTGTTGTTAAATTATAAATTATAAATTAAAGATTACAAATTTAAAATTATATATTAAATAAAAAAATATAAATTATAAATTACAAGGATAAAATAGTCTTTTAAATATTTATCCTTATCCAATCCATCCAATCAAACATTGGATTCAATAAAATAGTTCTTTCCAGACATCTAATCCCATGAAAAAACAAACATAGGCCACACATTCAATTCAACCAAATAGTCCGGGGGATTTTAGTTCGAAGATTCAAATCTGATAGATTCTAATTCGATGAATTCTAATCCCCCCTTATTCAATCTGTCTAATCAAACACACCCTAAGTTGTTAATAATTTACTTAAAAGTGTGTTATTATATAAAATAGTAATTTACTTAGTGATGTACATTTATTATAGAATATTTATACAAAATTTTCATATAAAATGACATGATTTCTTATCTCTAATTAATTTTTAATCAAAACACATATCATTGTCTTCATAATTCTCTTATATTTTTTGTATAAATTTTCTGGTTGTAATTCTAAATATAATATATAAATATCATTATCATAAACATCATTTCATATTTGTTTAATTTGACAAAAACAATTTAAATTTCTTAAAACTAGAAATAAATAATGAGTTTAATACATTTATATTAATGCTTTTACAATAATAATAATAATAATAATAATAATAATAATAATAATAATAATAATAATAATAATAATAATAATAATAATAATTCAAATTGCTCTCAATGAATTTTCATAGTTTGAAATTATTTTGTAATCACTAAAAAAATAAAAATATTTTTTTGTCTAATAAAAATTATTTTGTAATAATAAAAATATTCACTAAAAAAATATGAAAAACAAAAAACTCAATTTTCAAAAAACTGAATTTAGAAAACTAAAACCAAACACATGATTGTGTTTGGTTCTTGTATTGAAAATTTTGGAGTTTTTGTTTGGTTATTTTGAAAACCGGACAAAGTCTTTTGAAAACTAACCTGGGAGTATTTTTTCGGGATTTTTATTGATAAATCCGTTTTAGAGTTGTTATAACCCATTAGGTCCACAAAGAAATATTATAACCTGATTAGTCCCATATACTTTTCTTTTTATTCCATAAGGTCTATTTTACTAATTTTATATTTTTACCTAGACTATTATGCCCTTATATATATATATATATTGTGTTAATATACATAACACGTTGCCTATTTTTTCGTTGATTCAGTTTTGGTAGTTTCTTTCTTCACGCTTTTGATCATCATTCTAATTCAGATGGATATGTTTCTATTTTGCATGCTCGTTCCAAGGCTTTGATACACTAGGGTTTCATTGTTGCTGTTGTAGTATGGTTCGGTGATTTTCAAGTGAAGACGACGAATTGGACGGTGTTTGGTTGTCACATTTTCTAGAGTATAACTAGTTCAAATCAGTTGTTTTCGAGTTATAGGACGATTGTAGGATTGCATGATTAAGGTTAGTATCATTTTGGTTTTGAATACATGTTCAATTTATGTTTTGATTTGTATGATGGATCAGATGCTCTGTTTTTTGATTAATATGGATTGGATGCTCTATTTGTTCAATTATATATATTTTATGTGGTCCTGTGGAGGAGAGGTTATTCAGATTATGTAAAGAATGTGGACGTTCTCATTTTACTTTGATGTATGCATAATGAGGCTCTGTGTGGGTGATATAATTCAGAGTATATGTATCAATGTGAATGTTTACATCTTGTTAATATTATGTGAAGAATGTAGATGTTCTCATTTTACTTTGATGTTTGCATAATGAGGCTCTATGTGGGTGATATAATTCTGAGTATTTGTATCAATGTGAATGTTTACGTCTTGTTAATATTATGTGAAGAATGTGGATGTTCTCATTTTACTTTGATGTTTGCTTAATGAGGCTCTGTGTGGGTGATATAATTCAGAGTATATGTATCAATATGAATGTTCACATCTTGTTAATGTGAAGTTATGGAGGGTTGCTTGCATGTTGTGTACTATCACCTTAATGTGGTGGTGTCATTTTGATATTGTAAAATGTTTTATGTTGTGTAAAGATGGTGGTGATAGTTTTCATTATGGATTTAGCACTTGAACTGTACACATAAGCATCTAATTTTGCACAATGTGAATTTTCATATCATTTTGGATTATTGTTGATTGTTGTATTGTTGTGTTTTTACAGGAGATGGATACCTTTATGATGTTGGTGTGTACATATGGTTGCAGTATAATTATAACAAATGTTGCCCACGCATTGTGTTATTTGCGTTTGGTGGAGTGTTTGTGTGAAAAATGGGATGAGTTGTTTGCTGGTTCTATTTCATTGTTCTGTTGGCTACCTGGGATTAATAGGTGTGATTTGGACAATAAGGAAGAATTTCAGAACATGTTACTGCTTGCTAAATCAATGTGGGTATAACATATAGAAGTTGTCGTTGAGTTGAAAAGTGATATTAGTCAGTCGAGTAGCTTTGGGTCGCTGCGTGTGGGAAGTGAGGAAGAAATTGATGCACTACGGAGATTTTGCCACCATAAGGAGAAGGTGTTATTGTCAACCCCTTGGGAAAATAGTATTACGCATGCGGGACAACGGTTTGTTGGAGGTGCACAAGAATTTCGTGATGTTTTATGTAAGTATGCCATCCAATGTGGGTTTCAGTTTACGTATGTCAAGAACGAGACAACAAGAGTTACTACTGTGTGTGCGATGCGCGAGGAGAGAGGCTACTTGTGAGCTATACATTGTAGAGCACAACGAGCAAATAGTTTTTTCTATATCAAGAGGTTTAGTGATGTACATAGTTGTGGTACGGATGTCCGAACATCAAAGAATCCGCGAGTTACTTCTGATTTGGTGTCAAGTACCATATATGAAATATTGAGGGACAAGCCGTTGACTCGACCGTGTGAGGTGGTGACTATTTTGAAGAGAGATTATAGGCTAGATGTAAGTTACCACGTAGTATGGTTAGGCGTGGAGAAAGCAAATGTTGTTATTCATGGAGATCACTCATTATCGTTTGACCAGCTGTGGTGGTATTCGGATGCTATGATACGTTATAATCCGGGGACAATATTGACTACGATGCGAGTAGTCAACAGTTTTGTCGTTTCTTTGAATCATTCGCTGCGTGTATTTCTAGGTTCAATTCTTGTCAGCCTTTATTATTCCTGAATAGAACATTCCTCAAAGGAAAGTACAAAAGTCAGCTACTTGTCGCAACGACGAAAGATGAAAACAATGGTTAGTATTTTTTTTAGCTGTCTATTCATGTAAAGATTCACATTGAGTGGCATAGTGTAGACATATAACATATGATTACACAGTGTGTTCCACATTTACACTGGTGTCAATGTTTACATCAATACACATTGATGTAAACAACAACATAATATGACTGATTGAGAAATTATCAGTAATGTGAACATTCACATTAGTATACACTTATGTGAATGTTCACACCCGTGTCTACTAATGTGAGTTTATTCATTAATGGACGTTAATGTGAATGTTCACATCATTAATATTTACGAACCTAAATCCAAAAACAACGACAGTAATAGGGCAATGTAGATATAAACATTCACATGACCTATTTCCTTTATATTGTTTTCTATTCACTTTGGAATATTGTGAATAGTTGTTTAATGGTGTTCTGTTGTAGGTCTATTTCCTGTTGCATTTGTGATTGTTGATTCAGGGACCACGGCCAATTGGTCGTGGTTCTTGCACGAACTTGGGAAGGTTGTTGATGGTAAGCGCCATATTACTTTTATTTCGGATCGTAATCTTGGTCTGTTAGAAGCTATGCCAAAGGCGCTTCCATCGGCTCACCATGGTTATTGCTTACAACACTTGAAGAGCAATTTAAGAGACCGGATGAAAGGAATTGATAATGGATTTAGGGATCACCTAGTAAGTAGTTTGGGTGACTGTGCTTACGAGCCAACTGTGGTAGGGTTCTATGAAAAGCTTGCGAAATTAAAAGAGGAGGGTAAGTAACGAGTACATAATTTTTTCAAGGACTTGGCACCTGAGCACTGGGCAAATTCATACTTAAGGTAATAATAGTTTCCTAAAATATTCCATTTGTCAAGTTTAGAATGGTAGCGATGTGAATTTTCAGTTATGTTTTGTGGCAATGTGAAATTTCATATTCAGTTTCGAAAAAATTAAATTCCGTATTGTACAATGTTTGTGATGTTGTGCAGGGGCATACGTTATGGAGAGATAACATCCAATGTGGCGGAGTCATTTAATAATTGGATTAAAGAAACACGCAATCTTCCTATCACTCAAATGGTGGACACTGTGAAAACCCACATTTAATTATTCTTAAAAGAAAATAAATAAATTAATTTATTTTATCTAGAGTCTATCTGAAATATATATTAGTGTAAAAGTTAGTTTTAAATTAATTCAATTCAATCACTAACAAAGATATTATTAAGAATAATAATTTTGTGGGTGTTCAATATTTGTTATTTATAAATTATTTTAATTAGGATTCAATATGATAATTATTCTTACTAAATACCTTAGTTAAAAACCTTAGTGTATCAATTTTAAGAAACATGCACAAATACAAATACAAAAAAAAAAAAAAAGAAAAAAAAGAAGGAATTAAACCTTGCAGATTTTTTGTGGCAACTTTACACATGTTTAATTGCATGTTAGTGTAGGGAAGGAGAGTCCCTTTATGCCTCTTGGAAATGGAAAGGTTGGATAGAATGAAGAGAAAGAGGAAAAGAGAGAGAGAGCGAGAGAGAGAGAGAGGTGCTCAGCAAAGGAATCCATGTATTGTATATATATACATGCATGCTTGCATTTGGTGAAGGAGGGCAGAAAAGAAAATTCTGTGAGCAACAAAGCAGTAGGAGAAGAAGAAGAGTGGGAGATTAAGGAAGCTAAAATTTTCTACCATTTCATCATTCTATTATTAAGTAAGAAAACCCTCTCAACCCTATCATTTTTTTTAATTGTTGAAATTTTCAGATTATATTCATATGATAAAATGACTAATTTATAAATAGAAATTCTTATATATGTATGTAAGTTTTGTGATGTGTATATTAAATATTTAAAAATATTGATAGTCTTAAAGTCATGGTATTATTGTAAAAATAGGCTTGCATGTGTAATTTATACCATTAAAGAGAGGATTGAAGAATTTATTTGGTCCTTCAATCTGTCAGGAAATTTGTATGAATTTTTAGACAATTTTATACTCAAAATTTGAAGATTATTTCTTCTACAGAGTTGTTTAGAATGATGTCTACTTCATCCATGAATTTTTGTAACAATTATGAAGTTTTGTACGAATTTATACAGATTTTTAACCAAATCTGAGCTATAGGAAGATTTTACTATATGTTTGAAAAATCATTAAAAATTTTATATTAAACCAAATCTGGTAATTTCTAAACAAAAAATGAAATTTGAGAAGTCTAATTTCGTAATAAAGTTTTAGATTATGGAATTGATTTATAAATTTAAGTATGGAATTAATTTAAGAAAATGTGATAAATCTATGTCATAAATTTTCTTAGAATTTTTCAGAATTATTTATAATTTATTTTTGGAAAATGATTTCTGAAAAATGACCATAACATGTTTATTTAGTATTCTGTAGATTTATATGAATTTTAGAGTTATATAATTAATTTATTTATAATTTTAATTACGGGTTATGCATTCTAAAAATTCTGGCAGATTAAGGAGGAATCAAAAAAAAAAAAAAAATTATCTCTTCAATTGTTTATTTGGACTAAAAAAAAAAATTAAATATTATGCTAGTCTAATCTTGTATATTAAAAATCCATGCATGTGTGTAACTATGATTTATTGGTACCTAAATTATTATTTCATACCATGGTTTAAATAAATTGTTTATTTAAATTTTGTACAATTATTTATTATTGTGTGACTTATGTAATATTTTATGTTGAAAATTTTAATGAGTTGGTATAACATTATTAGTAATTAAATGTTGAATTATTGTGAATATCTCAACAAGTAAAGTAATACGAAATTTAACCAATGATACATTAAAATTTAAAAGTGATGGGGTGAGCCCGGTTTAGAATATTGCGCAAGTGAGTTGCGAACCCAAACATGGCACGGAAAGGTATTTCGGCTCTTATCGGTGTAGGCGATATAAGGTTGGTGGTGCGGGTGTCACAACATAGACTGTTCCCTTGGGGGAGACCGTGATGTCACGACTCGGGTATGTAACTCTGGTGCATGGGCATCATTGGTAGTTACAGTAAGTAACATTTGAACATTTGACCAAGGGGGAGTTAGAATTACCCGTGGCCATTGCTTAACGGTTGAGTGGAAAAATAGTGCTCCGCGAGGAATTACTTAAATTTATCTGATAAACTAAATCTATGAAACTTTAAAAAGAAAGGTGGGCATATTCCTTATGATGAAATACTACTTCCGTTTGTTATATTTTTTTTTATTTGATTTATTATTATCTATTGTTATTATTTCAACTGATAACATTCCTTTTTTAGCTTACTAAATGTTACTTGTTATTCTGTTACTACACATTATTCATAAATTGTCAGTATTATTATCGGCGTGGGTATTTTCGGGTTGTAGTATCTTATTGAGCTCGTTGCTCACTGGCATTCCCGTTACCCTAGCGTTTTATGCCAAGTACCGAATAAACCGAAGGAAACACCGATGCCTTGCAAGGTGACACTCAGCCTTGGTTGGCTTGAAGAGTGCCCAAGATTCATGAATCATTTTTCTAAGTTTCTAGTTTTTTTTTTTTTTTTTTTGGTTATATTCATGTTATTTTTATGTACTAAGACTAAGTTTTAAGTTTTTATTAGAATTGTAATTTAAGAACTTTTAATTTTTGGATTGTTAATTAATGCTAGTAATATTGGTGACAACATTGATGAGGGGTTAGTTATTAATAAAATTGATTTTAACTTCTAAATCTTATTATGATGTCCTCAAATCTTGGGGCGTCACAGACACAATTCGTACTCAGTTGATGCGACAAATGTCTGCATGGCGTGACCAAGCAAACAAATGGAATGAGCTTATTTGTCCTACATTCGAAACAATGCTTATAGATTCGTTTAATGATAGCAGGTCTTGACAAGTTAGAAAAGGCAATAAATATGTGTTTGAAGTTCATTCGATACCATCTGTTACAGTTGATATTGTAAGGCATACATGTTCTTGCTTCAAATGGAAAATCAACGAATTCCCATGTGACCATGCTGTGATTGCTATTCAAAAGAGCCACTACAATCTCAATGATTGTGTGGAACATTACTTTCATGTAGAGACATATCGTGCAGCCTATTCGGGTGCCATATTCCCTATACCATCGGTGGAAAAGCCGCATTTTGATCCTACGGACTTTACTATATACCCACCAACTGTGAAAAGACCACCCGAAAGGCTGAAAAAGAATAGAATCCTATCAAGGGGTGAGAAACTGAAGCAAATAAGGTGCGGGAGATGTGATAAGTTGGGAAGCCATAATCAGAAATCATGCAAGGAGCTGATATAGGATGTACATTTTTCATTTCAATATTGTGTTTTACATGGGATTTTTATATTGATTTTCGAAATAAGATTGTGTTGTGTTGGCAAACATTGTATTGCAATAAGATTACGTTGTGTTGGCAAGCGTAATAACGGTTTGGCAAACTTAGTATTTGATTTGTGTGTTTTTTTTTTTCTTTTTTGGTACCAAACTGATATTTTGTTGAAGTTTTAATGATGAATACATGATGTGGACATTCACACTTGTGTAAAAAAAATTCATATTATGTGAAAACTCGCACATGGATTGAACTTTTTTACATTATTGTTGTCAATGTTGACAAGAATATAAACTGTGATGTGAACTTTCACATGCATACAGATTAACATGGTGTGAACATTCACAACTGTTATGAATAAGAACAAATGTGAATATTCACACATGTGTATGTTGTCCGTAATGATGTCATGTAGACAATGTGTACATTCTAGCACAAAAAATGTGTATTATAGAACAATCAGGTTTAAACAATCGTATAAATCATGCTCATCACAACACAAGAGTATGAATATCATAAGTGAATATGAACATTCACATCAGTGGTGCAACTGTGAACATTCACATCTGTAAAACATTAGTATATATGAATATCATAAGTAAATGTTCACATTTGACACAGAAGAATAACATTCACAACTGTTATGAATAAAAACAAATGTGAATATTCACACATGTGTATGTTATCTGTAATGATGTCGTGTAGACATTCTTGCACAAAATATGTGTACTATAAAACAATCGGGTTCAAACAATCGCATTAATTATGCTCATCACAACAAAACAGTATAAATATCATAAGTGGATATGAACAGTCACATCAGTGGTGCAACTGTGAACATTCACATTTGTAAAACATTAGTGCATATGAATATCATAAGTGAATGTTCACATTTGACAGAGAAGAATAACATTCACAACTGTTATGAATAAGAACAAATGTGAATATTCACACGTGTATGTTATCCGTAATGATGTCATGTAGACATTCCTGCACAAAATATGTATACTATAGAACAATCGGGTTCTAACAATCGCATAAAATAACATAACAACACCAGAGATAGATCAAAATTCACAAGTGGATTTTTCCCATTAATAGATGTTGTATCACTGATTTACAATCAGTTGTTATGTCAAAATGTCAAAGCAATTGATATTAATATTCATATCGAATGTTGGTTAGTTTGTAAATGGACACCCCACACCTATAGGTTTTAATGACGATCTAATTTCTTATGATTCAAAAAACTATGTACTAACAAGTCTCGTAGTCCACACCATTCAGAACTAGTGAGGTTGCCAACAATTTCTTCATGGTATATGTATCAAGATGATGTAACATAACGCAGTCCGCATGATCCTACCTCAGTAAATGCAAAATGGTTTTGATTAGCACTTGACATGTATGTTTGCATAATGGTTATGAAGGATTTGTAAAAAAATGTAGTGAGGCTTACGAGTCGTCGCTTTGCCGAGGACATACATCAACTGATATGATTGATTGTGACGGATATTGGCCTCCTAACTTAGTGCATAGCGGTGATGACTCGCCAATAACGCACACAACATTCTCGATGTACTTCCTCTGTGTAGGGAATTTCACATTAGGCACCAACGAACATATGTGTATGTACATTCATTTTTGGAATTTAACGCATGACAACAAGTCATATTTGTGTACAAAAAGAGCCACTTACAACTTCCAGTGTGTGGTCGATATGCAGGTCATGTATGCATGTCCTTGGGTGCAATGAGTTATAATGTCTCCACAAATTGTCTTTAGTATCATACACAACTATCGTCCAGTGGAAGTCATGGTGCAATGGGAATAGTAGGTATCTCTCTCTTTGGTAGTTTTTCACATATGCATTAATGTGTTTACTTCTTTTGCGAGGATGGTACTCTCATATCACTTCCTGTACACATTGGACAAATAATTAATAGACTGTGAAGTTTCAAATTCACGCTACAAAAATGAAATGATAGATTTTACCAAACACATGCTCGTGAAGATGAATGACGCTTCATCTGAAGTTAGGCTGACCACCTCTTGTTGTTTATGTAATAGTTCGGCATATGTATCTATGAGCTGCACAAACATAGGGTCGTATTATATTATTTGTGGTGGGTAAACAATGTGTGTATGTGGCTGTGGGTGTGTGTGTGTGTCTCTCTGTGTGTATATGCATGAAGAGTGAATCATCTTCGTAATGGCATACATTGCTGTGTATCGATTCCTCCTTGATAAGGTTCACAATGTCATCAAAATACACATGTGTAGACTTTGAGTCTCCTTTCCACACAAGCAGCCTGTGCATTTTAAACAAACGAATGTGAATATTAACATTGCACAGTTTTGAACAAATCAAATAAATAAGCACAGTGGTGAATATTGACAATTATGGAATGTGAATGTTGATATTAGGTGTTTGTATGGTCACTTACTCATCGCCTCCACTCTTTTGTAAAGCTTGGACCTTTTGCTTGTCTTGTTTGGACATCTTGCTCCAGACTTTGAACTTGTTGGTCAAGGTCAATAATTTTTTTGGATGCTTCGCTGGTGGGTGTTTGTCCACATCTTCAACCATTTCGACTGTATGAGGCTGTTTTTGGCCAGGTAAGTCTGGGTACTGGAAGTCAGGCAAACGATGCTCTTTTCGATCTTTCTCCTTTATATGCTTCACCTTAGAAGGTGGATTGAGATTATGTTGCATTGGGGTAGGGGTTGCTTTTGCACCTCAGCCTGTGTGACAATGTGGACTGACTGGTCATCGTAAAGGTCCTGAAGAATTGTTTTCTCGCATTCTAAGTCGATGACCAGCTGCGTTAAGTGCTTAATTTCTTCATCCTTCTGCTCCATGCACTTTTTCATTTCGGTATTCATGTTGGATGGGCTTGACTGGTTGAATAATTTATGTTCAAGATCAGCTATGACTCTTGCCCTTAACTCCCATAAAAATTGAAGGTGTTTGTACTTTGCTTCCTATTGCCTTATGATGCCCCAAGCCTTCCGATTTTCTTTGACAAGCACATCAATGATATCGGATTGGCTTATGTTTTCTATGACAATAGCTCTCTCATCATATGGGCTACTAAACGGAATGTGAATGTCCTCATTACTGTCATTTAGCTCAACTCTATCCCTAGAAAATTGGAAGTTGCTGCCATTGTGTTATTCTTCCTTGATGTTAGAGAGGTTGGGAGAAGTGGTGGCTGGTTCATAAATTTCAGGCACCACATTCAATGTTGTATGCCTGAACTTTTGTAATTCTGTTAGGGTTGCAAAGAGTTCGCCAGTATTAACCTAAAATGAAAAATTAATGTTATTTAACGTATATATTTGGATGGTGTTATAATGTGAATGTTTTGATCAATAGTTGAAGGTCATACCTCATTAAAACCAATATCAGCCAAAGAGGTGGTTTTCATCTTCTTTTGTAAAGCAGCTAGATTCCACTTGACACAGTGAGGAATGGCATTGGGCTTGTGAGGTTGTTGGAGGGTTGTGTGCTCACACAATCAATACTTCAACAAAACAACAAAGAAATATGTTATTTAGCATTTGCATAGTAATGTCAACATATGTGAACATTAATAACAGTGGCACTGTTGTGAACATTCACATTAGTATATCATGAGTGAATATGAACATTCACATCAGTGGTACAGATGTGAACATTCACATCTGTTAAAAATAATTGCATATGGACATTCACATCACATATGATGTTCACATCTGTCGTGTATGTCATACTAATGTGTGAATGTTCACAGTTGGCATAGATGAACAACACTGAAGGACATGTGAATGTTGTTATTTGAGAACATGGGTACTTACCATCAATAACATGACACAACCGGTGACTTTTGCCGGTTTTTTGTCGTTTTGGGAAATGGAGGATGTCAACGTTATTCTAATTTGCTTGGCCCAATCATATTCTTGTATGCTATCCAATGGGACCATATGTGTGTAGTAGCCCCATCCTATTGTCTCACCGCTTGTCGAGGAAAAAAGTTTTTGGCAAGCATACATGTAAACTAGTCAGGCGACTTCTTCGTTGTCATCTTTTTTTTTGCCTTTCAATGCCTCGGTCAAAAGGGTGCATATCCATTTTGAAGTCAACCGGCTAACATTTTTGCACCTTTTGTTTATAATGCCAGTCTTTGGCATTTAATTGCTTGCTAAACAGTGAACTCTGATATATGAATTTATGATGTTTCTTATATTTATTCCGTATATGAGTTATCTTTATTGCAATATTTCGGGGCTTGACAATCCTTAATCTGCACGGATTAAAATCAGTATCATTAGAAGAATTTTTGTTTGGAAGTAAAGAGTTAAATATAATGTTTTTTTTTGGGATAAATAATCAAACTTTATTAAAAAAGCATTAAGACGATACAAAGAGTTAAATATAATTTGAGAAAGCTAGATAAACAAAATTATTCGAGACCTCCATCCAATAAGGACTAAACTAGGTGTACCATTTTTTTAAAATAGAAAAAACAAATGGATCAAAAGGCTTATTTAACTAGTTAAACAAATGGACTTTACACTCAAATGGATCAAATAAACAGATTTCAAATAAAAAATTAGTCTCATATCAGTTACATGAGTACAAAATTCAATTACCCACACATCAGATCTCACACACAAGCCAAATTTCAAGTATATACATATATATGGAATCAACACAACTACCAAACATAAAAAAACCTAAACCTATTCAAATCATATTTTCCTAATTTTATAAACCAACCCAGTGAGTTCACAAAGGTAAAAGGGGCAGTTTCGAAGAAGGGAATTTCGGTCTAGGGTTTCATAGAAAGGAGATGGAGAAAGGGGGAGAAACAAGTTGCAGAGCGAGTGAGAGAGAGAGACATACATTGAGGCATGCAGCTTGCTAAAACGAGGAAAAGAAAAGGGCAGAGGAATAAACTCACTCTTCGGTGCTTGGCGAAGAGGAGCTCCGGCGAGATCCTATAGAGATCTTCGTCAACAGCTTTGGGAGCTTTTCTCCGTGGTGGAGGATCTGTTGAAAGCCAAACAAGTCTCAAGGGCAAGGCAAGTAGAGAGAGAGAGAGAGAGAGAGAGAGAGAGAGAGAAATTTTTGAGGACGTTTGGGAGTCTAAGGGATTTGCCATGGAAAGAGGGAATTTTGATTTTCACTTCCAAATTTTTGGAGGAAATTATTTGGGGGAAATGATGTAATAATCATAATAAAAAAATCAATTAATTTAGAGTCTTATAATAAAATAAATTATTAATTTATAATTTTATCAATTTACACTCAATTTTTTTATTTATTTTTAATATAAATCCTCATCTATTTTTATTAAGTAAAATTAATAATAAAAAAAAAGTATTTTGCTCATCAACTACAAAATGTATAATCACACTATAAATTGGTGTAAACATAATAGAAAAAATTTCAGGTAGCGTTTGGTAACTTTTACATTTTTTGTTTATGTTTACAAAAATTTTATAAACTGATTTTTGTTTATTTTTAGAAAAATATAAATTACAAACGTGTTTGGTTGAACAAAATGTTTAAAATTTTTTTTTAAAAATAAACTAAAAAATATGTTTGTTCAGGCGTAAAATATTTATATTTATATTTATATTTATTATTTATGACAATAGGATCACACACATTATAATTGAAAAAAAATTAATTGAAAAAAATTTATTTGAAAAAAAATTAATTAAACAAAAATTGACAAAAAATTAATTGGGAAAAAAATATTTGGAAAAAATTAATTGAAAAAAATAATTGAAAAAAAATTATTTAAAAAAAATAATTGAAAAAATGAAAAAAAAAAGTTAATTAAAAAATTAATTGAAAAAAAAAAATTAATTGGGGAAAAAATATTTGAAAAAAATTAATTGAAAAAAATATTAATTAAAAAAATTATTTGAAAAAAAAAATTTGAAAATTGAAAACGTAAACTCATTTTTTGAGTTTACGTTTTTTCCTGAAATTTATAAACTGAGACAACTATTTATAAACCAGGACTTAAGCCATGGAATAGATAAACACAGAATGTAATGACAATAATTAAATAATTTAATCCACAAGTTAAGCCATGGAAGAAAAAATGAGAGTTAGAGAAGATTAACCAATAAAGCGAAAGGAAAGGGAATATGAGGAAGAGAGACTGAACGGACTTATCACCTGCGAAAATAATGTCAAAGATGGTGTTGTTTTCGATAAGGAATATCGGAGATATCTACAGTGATAGTAAGGAATGAGAGAGATGTTTGACGGATGAAGAGAGTTGAGATAATAGAACAGTATAACAAAATGCGTAATATTTATTTTTCAACAGTTCTATAACATATGTACAAATTGATAAAATCATAACTACAGCCAAATGTTTGTATATGTATGACATATTAATTTGAAAGAGCTAAAGTTTCGAGATAAATGCATTTACTAGATAGAGAAATATCACCAGAATGAATAGTGTTGAAATAGACAGAGAAAATAATGACGAGTTAAAGGATCTATTGCAGAGACACAAGAGTATAGAGAAGAAGAATCCAGTGAGGAAGAACTATCAACGATGGTCGTTCGATGATTTCAACGAAATAGAGAAGTCTGATTAAGAAGTAGAGAGAGCTCAAGCACAACTAGGACAAATCAAGGGAAAGAAAATTGAGTGGAGAAAAAAATGAAGAATAGTTGGGAAAAAAATTTAGGAAGAATAGTTGGGAAATTGGTGGAATTAACGGTTATATGGCTCTTTCAAATTGTTTTGATTTAAATTTTTGACCATTGCACTGACAAGGGGGGCAGGGAGCCATTGGGGTCGAGTCGAGCTAGATGGGGAAGAAAATTTCGGGACGAGCTCACGGGATGGGTCACACTCCATAACACCAGGGTCGGGCCAGGCTCTAGAACATATATCTTAGGTTGGGTTTAGGCTCGAGCCTAGTTGGGCTTACCCAGGGCACGAGCGGACTTGGGGTGTACCGCGAGCTCGTAGGCCAAATTTACACCCCTATATGTGGGTAGTGGTTATGAGATATATGATTAGTGGTTATGATATATGTGATATTGATTATGAAACAAAGGGTGCTGGTTATGAGATGTGGTTATAACATATGTGGGTAAAGGTAATGAGATATATGATTAGTGATTATGAGATATGTGATTTTGGTTATGAGCACAGTGGTATAGTTATAAGTCAAAGAGTGTTTGGTTATGAGATATGTGATTAGTAGTTATGATATATATGATGTTGGTTATGGGATATGTAGGTAATGGTTATGAGCAAAGTGGTGTCAAAGGGTGTTTGGTTATGCTATATGTGTTAGTGGTTATAAGATATGTGGGTAATGGTTATGAGCAAAGTGGTGTCAAAGGATGTTTGGTTATGTTATATGTGTTAGTTGTTATGAGATATGTGAGTAATGATTATGAGCAAAGTGGTGTCAAAGGGTGTTTGGTTATGCTATATGTGTTAGTGGTTATGAGATATGTGGGTAATAGTTATGTGCAAAGTGGTGTCAAAGGGTGTTTGGTTATGTTATATGTGTTAGTGGTTATGAGATATGTGGATAATGGTTATGAGCAAAGTGGTTTCAAAGGGTGTTTGGTTATGCTATATGTGTTAGTGGTTATGACATATGTAAGTAATGGTTATGAGCAAAGTGGTGTCAAAGGGTGTTTGGTTATGCTATATGTGTTAGTGGTTATGAGATATGTGGGTAATGGTTATGAGCAAAGTGGTGTCAAAGGGTGTTTGGTTATGCTACATGTGTTAGTGGTTATGAGATATGTAGGTAATGGTTATGAGCAAAGTGGTGTCAAAGGGTGTTTGGTTATGCTACATGTGTTAGTGGTTATGAGACATGTGGGTAATGGTTATGAGTAAAGTGGTGTCAAAGGGTGTTTGGTTATGTTATATGTGTTAGTGGTTATGAGATATGTGAGTAATGGTTATGAGCAAAGTGGTGTCAAAGGGTGTTTGGTTATGCTACATGTGTTAGTGGTTATGAGATATGTGGGTAATGATTATGAGCAAAGTTGTGTCAAAGGGTGTTTGGTTATACTATATGTGTTAGTGGTTATGAGATATGTGTGTAATTGTTATGAGCAAAGTAATGTCAAAGGGTGTTTGGTTATGCTATATGTCTTAGTGGTCATGAGATATGTAGGTAATAGTTATGAGCAAAGTGGTCTCAAAGGGTGTGGTTATGCTATATGTATTAATGGTTATGAGTTATGAGGTATTGGTTATGTCACTAGTGGTTATGAGATATGTGATATTGATTATTAGATATGTAATTAGTAGTTATGAGATATGTGATGTTGGTTATGATCAAAGTGGTGTGGTTATGAGGAAAAAGGTGTTAATTATAAGATATGTGATTAGTGATTATAAGATATGTGATATTGGTTATAACAAAAAGGTGTTGGTTACGAGATATGAGAATAGTGGTTATGAGATGTGATGTTGGTTATGACTCAAAGGGACTAGTTATGAGATGTGGTTATGATTTATGTGGGTAGTAGTTATGAGATATGTGATCAATGGTTATGAGATATGTGATATTTGTTATGATCAAAGTGGTGTTGGTTATGAGATATGTCATTATGATTATGAAATATGTGATATTAGTTATGAACAAAATGGTATTGGTTATGAGATGTGGTTATGAAATATGTGGTATTAGTTATGAACAAAATGGTATTGGTTATGAGATGTGGTTATAACTAAGTTATGATCAATTTGATTATAGTTATAAAGAAATATGATTTTAGCTTATAACTATAAAAAGTGACCTGTTTAGTAGGTCACTTTTAATGATATGGCTCAATCCTAGCCATTGATTTTTTGTATACCGTATATTTTTTTGAACAAAATGTACCATAGACTTTCCCTAATTGAGGACTTACGTTGGATTTTGATCTGCAGTAAATCACTAAAAACAAACATGCGAATTGCAAGGAATGAGCTGTCCACTAATCATTGTACAAAAATGAATTTCAACCATTTGATTGTCCATTAAAACCACCAAAATTACATACAATCAATCTATCAATTGCTCCCATAAATTAATTTGAGGTAATTATTCAGTATTCTCGGAGTATGGATACGTGGTGCTCCATAAGATTTTGATTGGTAAAGAGGGGTAGGGGCACACGATTTATGTTGGGATGGGAGACAATATGAGATTAAATAATTGGTGATTGGCTTAGAATATGGCCATGTAATATTCCGGAATTGTTGAATAATTTTCCATTAATATGGAGCGTAAAACAAGTCATTTGATACAACACGTGTCATCAAAAGTTCATACATACAATCAATGGAGCATAAAACAAGTCATTTGATGCAACACGTGTCATCAAAAGTTCATAGTCTTCATAAACAAAGTTCATCAAAATTTAAAAAGTGAAAACGGAATACAAATGCAAGAAAGTATTAAATGCGCACCATCTAATAATAGAAGAGCTGCCTGGATAGGATCAATATTTAGGAGTTCTTGGTACTGGAAGATGTATATTTAATCTAATAGTATATATTTCTTAAAATAGCCCATTCAATCTACTGTTTCATAAAAAGTGCAAGAGAGAAATATGTATAAGGTTGTATATTAAAGCAAGAGGCATGTTTGACCCATTCATAGCTCTAGAATATCGTCTTGTCAGTTGAGAGATTGGGCCAGTCTATTGATATCATAGGAAGAAAATACGTCAATGCAGTAACCTACAAAATATTAGAATTTAAGTAATGGGCCATAATTTTGTACTATTACATTATATTTTAATTTATTTTATTTTTTGTATTGTCATGCTCACAATAGAAAAATAGCTCTGTTTTTCATAGATATAATTGTTGCTCATGAGATAAAAAAAATAACAAAAATTAAAGTGAAAATAATAAACTTAGGCTTGATTTATGGTGATCATGTAAAGCATGTCAATTACGACCATTATTGTCATTGCCAAATAGGGCGTGAATTTTGAATTCTTGTGGATTGATCTACGACCTATTTGGCTAATTTAGAAAGTACACAAAGTCAATCATTAGAATAGAAAATTGCTATGAAACTAAAAGTTGTGCATAACCAGGAATGAGAATGACAAATACAAACAAAATGCATAAGCAATTCATGGTAGTAAATAAAAGTGTTGGGATACTATTGAAGAAAGAATCAATTTATAGAATATTGAAAAAAAAAATTGTTTGGAAGAATACTGAATCAATTTAAGAATACAAGTTGTATGATCTACCCTCTTATTTTTTTTATTTTTTATTTTAATTTTTTTTTGTGGTACGTAAATTACACTAATCATTCTTTAGATTTAAAAAAAAATTCTTTTTAGTTTTTAAAAATAGTTTTATGAGTTTTCAATTCGTTTTTTTTGTATATATTTTTGATAATTTTTAAAAATATTTTAATGATTTTATAAATTTTTAGATTCACTTAATTTTAATATACTTAAAAAGCTAAAAAATTGTACTAAAATCTTTTTAAAAAAATCATTGAATACAACAAAATACCAAAATGTATTAAATTTTCGTATTTCTTTTGGATTTTTTTTTTTTTTTTTGTATTTGATGAATTTTTAAAAGTTTTTTTTTCACAAATATTATACTTTTGAAGTGTATTTAGCTTATGTGTATCCAAAAAAAAAAAAATGAGTAAAATATTTAAAAATTTCACTAAAAATAAAAAAATATGAAAAATAAAAAAAAAAACTCAATTTTTCAGAACCAAACATGGTAAAATCTCATAAGTTTGGGATAGTTATATCAACTTAGTAAGACTAAAGTGACTAATATAGATGTTTGTAAAAAAAAGAAAAAATATACATTTCAATGTAAAATAGATGTCCATACTATTTTTTTATTCGTCTAACTAACAAATCATTGATAAAGAAGAAATTATGTATAATGTAAACATTTTAGTGACCAAACTTTTTTATTTCCAAAAATGAAACCTATTTGGTTCATCCAAATGTCATTTACAAACCATAGTGCTTGAGAAAGGGACATCTACACATGCAAGCTAAATTACACAATATTCCTATGATTTACCTAAGGTTTTAAAACAAAACTATAATTTTATATCCACAATTCATATGTACTTATCCTTCTAGGGGAAAAAAAAAATCTCTTTTGAGGAATTTAAAATATATATATAGATATATATTTAAACTTTTTTAAATCTTGTGTTGAGAAAAAATTATCATTATTTATTGCAATTCAAAATTTCTAAAATGTGGGGGAATAGGAAAAAAAAAATGAAAGAGACATTAATGGTTCCTAGTAGATGTGAGACCACTAGCAATATACTTTGAAGATCAAAATGATACTTTGAAAGAGAAAAAATTTCATACTTTAAAGACGAATGACACAAATCTCATATACTTTGAGACTGATATAATGAGAGATTCTTACTTTCTTCTTCTATTATTTTCCTGTGTATCATCTTGATACTTTTTCAATAAAATTTTATTATTTATCAAAAAAAAATTATTAAATAAAAAAATTCTATTATCCATGTAATAATACCAAGATTAATAATCAGAGTTGAATTTCCATGTGACACACTAACAACCTTGATTCAATTCCAATGTCAAATGTGTAATAGTGTTGAATTGAATTTATATCTTGAAGAATACAATGGTGGTAAGTCAAAATTTTCATTTTTGCACAATAATTTTTTTTAGCGAAATTATCATTCTAAAAAGAAAAAGATTGCCGGTGCTTATTATTTAGATAGATCTTACAAAAATCTAGAAAGATATGGTTATACTTCCACATCATGTATTCTAAAGGGCAGTCTCAATCCCAATAGATGAGACTTCTATCACTGTAACGCCTAGTCAAATATAAATAGTCTCACCTCTACATGTAGATAGGTTGTTTCTGAGTTTGTGTTCTTGTGTATTTGTTCCTTCTACTTAATTAGTATCAGGGACATTAAATTTGGAGTGGAAGGATTGAGCAGCTGTAGACACCCCATTTTTGACCGTCCATAAGACTTCGACGCGACTGATGATTTACATGGTGGAGAAAGGTGTGCAGGGCAAAGGTTCAATTTCTTCGGCAAAGAGAGAGTCAAATCTCAACTCCATACCCCTGTTCTGGACCAGAACGATCTCGATCAAAAGATTTTAGACTTAAAACCCTCTCTTCCAAAACATTTTTGAAATAAAGTTTCTGCGATGTTCCGAGGCTCGCATTTTGTCAAAAATTGCGCTTTTCGGTAAACCGAGCAAGGACAAAATGGAAATGAATGAAAGAGAGATGAAATATTTGAAAAATCTTTCAAAACACCTTACTTAGGGGTTTGAAGTTGAAGAAAAGTAGAGAAGAGGGAAGAAATCCAGTCGGGAGAGAAAATGGGCATGAACCGTTAAAAGAAAGTCGAGCAGCCCTCGCCGAATCGGGCCTATTCATTTGGATACTTGGAATCAAACTATGAGGCCACCACCGTTGCAAAGCTTACTCCCGGGGCTTCATTTTTCACTCAATAATCTCCTAAATTCAATTCCGGACGCGAGAGATATGGTTGATTGAAGTAGGGCATCACTCCGGTTGGACCGAAATCTGCGCGGCTTTACGGAAACTGGCATAACTTTTTCCACAGGAGGAATTTTAATGCAAGGTTTGCGCCATTGGAAAGATAACTTCCGGGGATTCAATTTGGATACTTGAATGGCCACCATTGGACTTCCCAATTACCCACCGGCCACTTTTCTTCCCGGCAGCCCTTTTTTTTGTCCTGAAAGTAGCTGGCCGGCCACCTATTTGGTGAAATGACTTTTTTGCCCCTTTAAACTATCCGGCCATGCCCCCCTCCCCAAGTGTGTCCTAGAAGTGAATTTTGTTTTCCACTACACCCATGTCCGAGGGTTTGGCCATTTTGGGGGGAAACTTGGTTTGTTTTCCCCCCCTTTTTTTCCTCCTCTTTTCCACCCCTTTTGCTTATATATACAGCCCCTCCCCTTCAGATTTTAGGGTTACAAAAAATTTTTTGAGAGCCTTGCATCAATTCTCCCTCTCTCTCTACTCTAAGCCTCAAAACCCTTGAGCTTCTACACCTCTTTCTTCATCACCACCTAGCACTACACTACCACTTCCATTTCCAGAAGCTTGGAGCTCTTCTCAGAGGCTAGGAGGCACCATTTTTCAGTCCAAGAGGCAGCCAAGGCTTGGTCTTCAAGGGTAAGCACCATTTCCCCCTTTTCTAGCTCATTTTTGTACCATTTCTTAGCCCTCTTTGCTTACTATTTTGAGCTCCGGCCATAACTGTAAATGTCATTTTTTTGAGCTCATTTTTCTGTTTCATTAAGGGCTCATCACTTTTTGGGACCCCCATCTTGCACTTGCTTCATTACCCTTCTTTATGCCATAATTTTGCATAGTATTTTTTGCCTACGTTTAATCTGTTTTGAAGCATGATGTAAACTATAGATAGGATTATTTTGAGCCCTTATTCAACATTGAAGAAGGGCTCATCACTGTTTGGGACCTCCATGTGTCACTTGCCATTGAACCCCTCTTTGGTCCCCATTTTTGCATGATTTATTAGCCTATTGTGTCTCTATTTTTGGACTTTGATCCGAACTGAAAATGGCCCTATTTTGACCCCTTATTCATGTTTCATTAAGGGTCTATGGCTGTTTGAGACACCCTTTGTATACTTCATGTTATAGCTCTCTTGGTGCCCTTATTTTGCATAGCATTTTGAGCATATTTGTATCTGTTTTTGGGGTTTGTCATAAACTGTAATACATCATATTTTTGGCCCCTCTTCAATATTGTAGAAGTCCCCTTCTCTGTTTGGGGCCATAATTTGTGACTTGCTTCATTACCTCCCTTGCGGAGCCATTTTTGTATGCTAATTTAGCCCTACTTGGGCACACTGTTTGGCCTCACTCTAAACTGTAAAAATGCTTGTCTCGGGGCTATCTTGCTTCTGTCTTTTCATTTCATATTCAAATTATGTATGCATTGTATAGTTATAGGCCATTTCTTGCGCCAAAACCCGTATTTCGGGACTCGTTTCATGCATCGGGTTTCATTTTACCGGGTTTCGGGGCTGTTTTGCATCTCATTTTACCTCTGATTTTTGCATAATAGTATGCCTTTTTTTGTGTCTTGCCATGTCTTGTTAGAGTGGCATTCCGTGCCGTAGGTTCGGTCCTCGGTTTGCGTGCACGCGTGCACGCACTTCGAGTTGTCTCATTTTCATCTTATGGCCTCCTATGTGAGTGTGACTGAGGTCCACTTGTGTTGGTGTAAGTCCATATTGCATTGTGTATGCCATTTCATTTCATAGTATTGTGTATGCTAGGATGTATGTTAGCGCATTGTGTATGCCATGTTACCTCGTGCATCGTGTATGCCATTCCATAACATTTTGCATGTTAGGTTGTATCTTAGTTGCATTTCATGCATATCATGCATATTGCATCGTGTTCGGGATAGGAGTTAGCAGACACGGAAAGGTGCGTTTCAGACTCCGAGTGACGAAACGTGTCTCAATTCCCCAGTCACCGACACTCCGGATCATCCATGATGGAGTTAGGTCTTGTTGTGTTTTCATGTGCATTCATCTCATATTGAGTTGTGCAATTCGGCTCCTCGGCCATCAAGCATCGATATGCGCGATTGGTGGCACGAGGATCGAGGCATGCATACATTTGTGAAAATACATTGCTATGCCCCTTTCCTGCTCTCTGTTGCAACAAAATGAAGAATTAGCAACTTTTCGAAGTTTGGCACGCATTTCAAGAACAGGTGCAAACAGAGGCTAATTGGGGCATCGTCATGGATTTCCGCGCAAAGGCAACCCGGGAATGCATCATTCATCATCCGGAATGGAATCAAGGCAGTCCCTGGCTTGCATGCCAGTTTATTTATTTTCTTAGTTAATTTGTTAATTAATTAGGAATTTGTACATTATTTGGACTGTATTACTTGGACTGTACTATTCTTTTATTCGGGACTGTATATTTATTCGGACCCTCTGTGCGAGGACATAATTATAATAAGTGTGGGTGAGTGTGATGTATGTCTTCCAATCCCACGTCTTTCTTTCCTTTTATTTACCTGCTTATGATGGTTGGATTAGGGCATATTTCAGTTAGCAAACAGTATGATAGCATGTTTGCATTCATTCATCTGTTTTGCATGTACCGGGCTCGGCGCATCATACTAACTGCATTGTATTTCAATTCCAAGTTGAATACATGTTAGCTGTAGCATTCCATATGCCATGTTTAGGATAGCCGAGCCTGCTATAGTTTGCATCTTTGCATGTGTTGCATTAGGCATTTATGTATACTTAGGATCATGCATGATTTCTAATGTAGTTTCTGTTTTGGCTTGGAGTACTCGGTGAGTTTTTATGCTTTAGCATCCTTGCATGCGTGTGAGTGACTGCCATGAATAGCATGCTTACCATGAGGCTAATTGCTTATGTGATATAACTGTCTGAATGCCTGTGGGTGAAGGTTGGGTTAGTTGGATTGGAACAAATCATTGACTGTGTGTTTTAAGCCCACTAGAGAGTGGCAAAATTATGTTTTCTAAGCCCACCCGAGGGTGGCAAATCCACGTCTTAGCCTACCTGCGGGTAGCACCATCAAACCATTTTCAAACAAACAAACATGAAATGTTTTGTTCCAATTCAGGCGACTCAGTCTATACTTATATGCTGTGCGCATCACATAGTAAATCTAGGCTAATAACCGGAATAAGAACACACAATGTTTTCAAAAATAGATATCATGGTTAGTAGAGGCCGGTCTTTGACCGGGAAAGCCTCCTAATGACCTTCCCTAATCGTACCCAAGTTCCCGAGCCGAGGCAACATTGGTGATGATGGACACGTGGCCTTAGGCAAACGAGTCAGGGTTTCCTAAATTTCCCATTAAAAAACATTTAGGTGGCGACTCTCTATCTGGTAAAGCAATCCATGTTTGGCACTTCTTTTCAAAAAATCTGTTTTCAAAATCGATTTGCCGGATTTGGACTCTTTGGTTCAAGATTAAGAACCGTGACATTTGAGTCCTTGAACTGTAGTGACCCCAATATGAACGGAACGGGACTTAACCCTCCCGGGGCGTTCGGGGATGTCTACAGTTGCAAACCTTGCATTAAAATTCCTCCTATGCAAAAAGTTATGCCAGTTTCCGTAAAGCCGCGCAGATTTCGGTCCAACCGGAGTGATGCCCTACTTCAATCAACCATATCTCCCCCGTCCAGAATTGAATTTAGGAGATTCTTGAGTGCAAAATGAAGCCCCGGGAGTAAGCTTTGCAACGGTGGTGGCCTCATAGTTTGATTCCAAGTATCCAAATGAATAGGCCCGATTCGGCGAGGGCTGCTCGACTTTCTTTTAACGGTTCATGCCTATTTTCTCCCCCGACTGGATTTCTTCCCTCTTCTCTTCTTTTCTTCAACTTCAAACCCCTAAGTAAGGTGTTTTGAAAGATTTTTCAAAGATTTCATCTCTCTTTCATTCATTTCCACTTTGTCCTTGCTCAGTTTACCGAAAAGTGCAATTTTTGACAAAATGCGAGCCTCGAAACATCGTAGAAACTTTATTTCAAAAATGTTTTGGAAGAGAGGGTTTTAAGTCTAAAATCTTTTGATCGAGATCGTTTTGGTCCAGAACAGGGGTATGAAGTTGAGATTTGACTCTCTCTTTGCCGAAGAAATTGAACCTTTGCCCTGCACACCTTTCTCCACCATGTAAATCATCAGTCGCGTCGAAGTCTTATGGACGGTAAAAAATGGGGTGTCTACAGTTGCCCCTCTTTGACAGAACTCGGAAGTCAAGAAGTGACAGGAGTGAATGTGAAAGCCTAGAGACGACCCATTTTTGACAAGGCCGAAGACTTGGACAAACAAACAAAATATAGATAGATAAATGGTTGTGCCCGCAGGCTGCCTACTATCCCTTTGCAAGGAATCAAACCAGCGTAGTTCAGGGGCATGATGCAAAAATGATATGCAGGAAGATTTTGATAATTGGACTTACACGCTACGCGAAGCTGGTTTGAAAATTGAGGATTCATGCAATGCACTGTAATGTAGTGGCTAAGACGCAATGTAATAGCTAAGAGGTAAATGTACCTTACAGGGGCAATTGGCAATGACTTACCTCGGCAATGTCCTACCTCTTGCTGATGTGGGAATCTTCCTCTTCTTGATTGGATCACAGGTACTACTTTTCTCCCTGACTATGGTCGCAGCTTTCCCTATTCTCCAATAGGGTGACAGACTAGATTGGATCAGTATCCAGAATTAAGGTGCATACAGATGCTATCTCAATCTATGGGGCTGCCATACAGATTTCAAGCCGAGGATATACCCCTGGGTATTTAAACCAGACTTTAGTCTCGGAAATCCCGAACCTTTGCGTTCTAGGCATAAGCCATTCGAACTCTAGTTTCCACCGTCTCAGTTGGTCTCCTAGGAACTCACCGCAAACACAGGCAGGTGGCTATACCAGACCACCGGAAGTCGTTCGGGCATGACAAACACCAAAAGAATTGCACCTTTAGAAGATTTAAGGTCTCCTAGACCAGAGAGTGCACGAGACAGTGCGAATGAAGATACAAGATTTAAGGTCTCCTTAGACCGGAGGATTTAAGGTCTCCCAGACCAGACAATAAAACAGATACGATGCAATAGATGTAATAGATGTGATGCAATAGATAATAGATGCGATGCAACAGAGAGTGCAATAGATGCAAAATGGTGACGTACGTCAACCACGCTGGACTCGTGAGTGGAGGAAGAACAAAGAAAATCAATCAGGAGCGCGTTCCACGCAACCTAAGGTGAATTCCAAACACGGTGAAATCGTGTGAGGAACGGGACACTCAAACCACGCTAAAATCGTGAGAGGAGGTCCAAAAACAACCTGCTCAGCGCGTCTACAACGAAACCTGGGATAAATTCCAAACACGCCGAAATCGTGTGAGGAAAAGAACACTCTAACCACGCGAAAATAGTGAGAAGAAGTCCGAAAACAACCGCTCAAGTCTTGGCGCTGCATAACTCGAGATAAAATCCAAACACGCTGAAATCGTGTGAGGAACGGGACACTCAAACCACGCTGAAATCGTGAGAGGTGGTCCTAAACAACCCGCCCATCGCGTCTACAACGCAACCTGGGATAAATTCCAAACCATTTGAAATCAGCGTAGGAGCAGGACACTCAAACCACGCTGAAATCGTGAGAGGAGGTCCAAAAACAACCGCCCAGGTGCATACATAACACAACCTGAGATAGATTCCAAACACGCTGAAATCGCGTAAGGAACGGGACACTCAAAACACGCTGAAATCGTGAGAGGAGGTCCAAAAACAACCGCCCAGGTGCATACACAACACAACCTGAGATAGATTCCAAACACGCTGAAATCGCGTAAGGAACGGGACACTCAAACCACGCTGAAATCGTGAGAGGAGGTCCAAAAACGACCGCCTAGGTGCATACACAACACAACCTGAGATAGATTCCAATCACGCTGAAATCGCGTAAGGAACGGGACACTCAAATCGCGCTGAAATCATGAGAGGAGGTCCAAAAACAACCGCCCAGGTGCATACACAACACAACCTGAGATAGATTCCAAACACGCTGAAATCATGTGAGGAACGGGACACTCAAACCACGCTGAAGTCGTGAGAGGAGGTCCAAAAACAACCGCCCAGGTGCATACACAACACAACCTGAGATAGATTTCAAACACGCTGAAATCGCGTAAGGAACGGGACACTCAAACCACGCTGAAATCGTGAGAGGAGGTCCTAAACAACCCGCCCAACGCGTCTACAATGCAACCTGGGATAAATTCCAAACACGCTGAAATCGCGTAAGGAACGGGACACTCAAACCACGCTGAAATCGTGAGAGGAGGTCCAAAAACAACTGCCCAGGTGCACACACAACACAACCTGAGATAGATTCCAAACACGCTGAAATCGCGTAAGGAACGGGACACTCAAACCACGCTGAAATCGTGAGAGGAAGTCCGAAATAACCCGCCCAACGCGTCTACAACGCAACCTGGGATAAATTCCAAACTCGCTGAAATCGCGTAAGGAACGGGACACTCAAACCACGCTGAAATTGTGAGAGGAGGTCCAAAAACAACCGCCCAGGTGCATACACAACACAACCTGAGATAGATTCCAAACACGCTGAAATCGTGTAAGGAACGGGACACTCAAATCACGCTGAAATCGTGAGAGGAGGTCCAAAAACAACCGCCCAGGTGCATACACAACACAACCTGAGATAGATTCCAAACACGCTGAAATCGTGTGAGGAACGGGACACTAAAACCACGCTGAAGTCGTGAGAGGAGGTCCAAAAACAACCGCCCAGGTGCATACACAGCACAACCAGAGATAGATTCCAAACACGCTGAAATCGTGTAAGGAACGGGACACTCAAACCACGCTGAAATCGTGAGAGGAGGTCAAACAACTCGGGAGCATGTTCCACGCAACCTAAGTTAAGTCCTGTGGGACAACGATCCTAAACGCTGCTCAGCGTAAAAGGATAAACAATAAGAGATAACACAAGATGCAAATAAATGCAATAAGTGCGATGAAACGCGTGCACAATGCAAGACTTGGCACACAGCTTACGACATAGCATTCCATTCACTTGGCACACAGCTCACAACACAACACTCTGTTCGTTAGGCGCGCAACTCGCAACACAAAATTCTGTTCAATCTGGGCACACAGCTCTTTTGGGCACACAACGCATTTCGGGCACGCAGCTCATCTTGGACACATAGCAGATCTCGGGCAAACAGCGCATTCTTCGGGCACACAGCTCATTTGAGCACATAGTATATTTCCGGGCACATTTCGTTTTCAAGACAAACATTTTGAACATACAGGATGCAATGACGGAACTTGCAGAAGTTGAAACAATCTCAGATGCCCAACATTTTCCCTCTTTTCTTTTGCTTTGCAGCCTGGAACTTTCATAGCTTCAGATAGGTCCTGGTTTTACTGTTCTCACATGACCAGGGTTGAACGCTGCGATTTTATAAAAGAACAAATTCTGTTTTGCACAAATGTAGAGAACGGCACGGCACTCGGAGCACAAAACGATTTTATTTTTGAAATTGAGAGATGAGTTTTCGACCAAGTATTGAGCCTACGACTAAACATAGCAAAACGACTCGACACGGAAATAAAAGGCACACAACCTAGACACATCGAGTAACACTCGAGACGACTCAAAACAAGAATCGAGACAAACAAAAAGACACGACACTCAGACGTGCACAGGGAGCCTGTTTCACCAGGTAGTGTTTCCCACCCTTCCTTATTTGTGATTCTCACATCACTCGGCCCTCAGGCTCTATTTTTCTGAAAAGCCTTTTTCTCACTTTTTCTCTCATCGCAGATCTCTCTATTCTTCAATCTCTCATTTTTTATCCCTCCCCTGGGTGGTTGATGGATAAACAGGAAGTTGTGGGCTCTTGCCCCTAGCATTCTGCTAGATTCTCTTTCTTCTACTCACAACAGTGAATTTTCTCCATAGAGGGGTTGTGACGCGGCTGGATGTGCAGCAGATCTGTAATTGACGATGCTCTACTGGGGAGTTTAGACGTGATCAGATCTGTCCAGATGAGGGAATGGACTATCCTGCCCCATTCCAGTTCGTGCTTCGTACTTTGCTTGATACCTCGTTGCTTGGAGGGTGTGAGAGCTTTCTGCCCTTTGTTGTGCCCTTTTCTGGCGAATACGGTGCCCTTTTCGACAAGTAGAGTGCCCTTTCTGGCAATTATTTTGACAAAGGGGAAAAGACAGAACACCTGACTCAACTGTGCCCCTAGTTCATCATTTTGACCATTTTTGTTTTTGCTTTCTACTAAAACAGTTTTGACCAACATGAGAGTTAGATTAACGCGCTTGTTCGATTTTCTGATTTAAAATCATGCAAGTTAGGCTATGAGCACTGAGAGTTTTCCTTTTTTGGGTCCAAGAAATGGTCCAGTTTTGAAAAATGGAGTACTTTCGAGAAGATTAGTCAACCTCAGTAAAAATTCTCAAAAACTATTTTTGCAAACGACCACTGCTCAATGAGCACGGAACCTACTCTTGAGATGCACAACCTCGGACCCATAGCAATGGAAAATTGCCCCTTGTCTGAAGGACATTGCATGGCAACGGAAAGTTGCCCCTTGTTTGAAATGACACTGCGGCGTTTTGAATGGCAACGGAAAGTTGCCCCTTGTTTGGATAGCACCGCAGTGCATTGTAGTCAGTCCTCAAAGCGACGAACACAACCAGACTCTCAGATACAGCGAAGACAAAAATGACCAGAACCATCGCATGGACACAGTCGATTTGAAAGAGTTCATGGCTGGACTTCAGAATGAAGTTGCCTACGTATCCCAAAGATGGGAATCAAGCCTTACGTAGTTCGGGGTTAAGGTACACTCGGGTATTAACCTCTCCTTCTTAGGCTCTAACTTTTGCCAAGGCGCCCGTTGCAGGTTTTCAACCTTGCGAGCTTTGTTCTTCTTTCTTTTTCATTTCTTTTCTTCTCTTTTTTTTTTCTTTTTTTTTTCTTTTTTTTCTTTTCTTCTTTTTTTTCTTTTTGCTTTTTGTATATATCTTTTCTTGCTCTAACTTTTGCCTGGGTCGCCTTTCCAGGTTTTCGGCCCAGCGAGCCTCTCAAAGGGTAAAAGTGTAACAAGTCCATGCCAAATGGTTTTAGGATCTCGAAGCCATCCGTATCCAAGAGAGTGGCTGTTGTTTTGCAAGAGGATTCATCTTCGGCTCTTCGAGCACATATGACATCTTTGCCCCTAGTTCAAAGGGTACTTCTGTTCTAGCTTTGCAAGCTTCTTCTGATCTTCTAATCTTCTTGATTCGACTTTCCTAGCCTCTTGTTCGAGGGCTGCTTCAAATCTGGCCACACAAGCCTCGCGTTGTAGTTGACCGTTGAACCTTCTGAATTCAAGTTCAAGGTTTGGAAGCAAAGGGGCTGAGTCTCGAGGCTGAGAGCGATCTTAGGCTGCACAATCTCAAGAGCGATTCCACACAGGTCTTCGCAGGACCGCGCAAAACATTTTGTTTTTTGAAAATTTTTAAGAAAGCGACAAATCACTCACACTGAAGATAGTGTGAAACCAGTCTGGATCAAGCCAGGGTCCTTCTCAGTACTCATGCTAACAAGCATGATTTCATTCATTAAGGGCTTAGCACGCCTATCTTTCTCTCAGTTTGATCAAATTTTTGCAAATCCCAAGGAATTTCTTCCTCTTTGTTTTCACCGCAGCGTTCAAAAAGTTTTGAAAAACTCAGGTCATTACAATGACTTCAAGGCACAGAAAAGACAGGGTTCTTAGTCAAATACTGCCATCTCATTCAGAACTTCCGGCATAATTAGCACAAGGCAGAAGCAAATGCGAGGGTGTGAAAATCACTACTGTTTCATTCAAAATCTATTGGCGTTACTAGCTCCAAGGCAGAAATAGACTCAAAACAAAACGAAAAGACAAACACAAAACAAAATGGTGACGTCCGAGGTAACACCCCCCCGAAATCACCCGACCTCTGTACAACAGGATTGACTTGATACAACGAGACAGACTCAACAGGATTGACTCGATACAACGAGACAGACTCAACAGGATTGACTCGATACAACGAGACAGACTCAACAGGACTGACTCGATACAGCAAGACAGATTCAACAAGACTGACTAAATACAACAAGACAAACTCAACAGGTTTGACTCGATACAATAAGACAGACTCAATACCCAAGTCAGAAAGTACAAAAACCAGCATCCACAAATGCTCAAAACAGTGCGTGCCATACGCCACATCTGGAGTAAACTGAGTGCCGCCTGCAGGTGGTTCATCCCCTGATCACATAAGAACACAGGTCCAGAGTACCCGAGGGATATTAGACGCTTCTGAAGCTATGATTCCAAGACTACTTAGCAAAAGGAAAAACAGACAGCATCTCAGCTTGATTTCATCAGAACCATCATGAGCGAAGCTGAATGAGTGTACTCTCTACTGAATTTTGCCCCAAAATTCTGCCCCAAATCTGAGTCTAATACCCACAGGTAAAGCTGACTCCCAAAATACTGAATTGGTGCCCGCAGGCCTAATGCCCAGACTCACGAACTGATACATGCATTCCTATAGAGACGCACTCTAAAGCACATAACAAGCAAGTGAGAGCCAAAACACCCCTATGTTGGGGTAGGGTTTCCCTGTCCTATTTTGTCAGGAACTAGGGTTTCACTACGCACACAGCGGTTTCAAACATCCTATATCGGGTAAGCAACCTGTCTTAGTTTGGAATGGTCACTATGGATCCGAATATGCACTAGATCGAATGGTCAGAAAGGGTGCCCCGGTAAAACCGGGGTTTGTGTTCCCATGCTGTCAGAGCCCACAGCCGATCAGCCTTATGGTCATGCCTTGACAAGACAAGCCTCCGGCAAATTGTTCGGGAATGGCATATGGCAAACACGGTGTCCTAGGCGCACCAATGCAAATGTAATGCAAAAAAACACACAAATGTAGTCAAAACCAGATATCATGAGTTCAAGTCAAGTTCTCTAAATCCCCAGTAGAGTCGCCAGAAATTGTAGATGTCCCGATCTACTGATTCAAGGACCCAAATGTCACGGTTCTTAGTCTGAACCAAAGAGTCCAAATCCAACAAATCGTTTTGAGAAAACAGATTTTTTGAAAGAAGTGCCAAACATGGACTGCTTTGCCAGATACAGAGTCGCCACCTAAATATTTTATTTTTGGGAAATTTAGGAAACCCTGACTCGTTTGCCTAAGGCCACGTATCTGTTATCACCAAAGTTGCCTCGGCTCGGGAACTTGGGTACGATTGGGAAAGGTCACTTCGTGAGCACCCCCGCTCGCCCGGTCAAAGACCGGCCTTTACTAACCATGATATCTATTTTTGAAAACATTGTGTGCTCTTATTCCGGTTATTAGCCTAGGTTACTATGTGATGCGCACAGCATACAAGTATAGACTGAGTCGCCTGAATTGGAACAATTCATCAAATGTTTGTCTTAAGCCCACTAGATAGTGGCAAAACCATTGTTTTCTAAGCCCACCCGAGGGTGGCAAATCCACGTCTTAGCCTACCTGCGGGTAGCACCATCAAACCATTTTCAAACAAACAAACATGAAATGTTTTGTTCCAATTCAGGCGACTCAGTCTATACTTGTATGCTGTGCGCATCACATAGTAACCTAGGCTAATAACCGGAATAAGAGCACACAATGTTTTCAAAAATAGATATCATGGTTAGTAGAGGCCGGTCTTTGACCGGGCGAGCGGGGGTGCTCACGAAGTGACCTTCCCCAATCGTACCCAAGTTCTCGAGCCGAGGCAACTTTGGTGATGACGGACACGTGGCCTTAGGCAAACGAGTTAGGGTTTCCTAAATTTTCCAAAAATAAAATATTTAGGTGGCGACTTTGTTTCTGGCAAAGCAGTCCATGTTTGGCACTTCTTTCAAAAAATTTGTTTTCTCAAAACAATTTGCCGGATTTGGACTCTTTGGTTCGGACTAAGAACCGTGACATTTGGGTCCTTGAACTGTAGTAGACCCGCGAGCGAACGGAACGAGGGGAGTCGCACCCTCCCCGGGGCGTTCGGGGACGTCTACAGTAGCCTCTGATAATCCTAATGATTTATTTACATCACCATTTAGTTGTTGATTTTAGATCTAGTGGCCCATAAGACTTTAACAAGTCCTCAAATGGAGGAGTTTTAAGTTCTTCAATTGATGTTGGGCTTCGTAAATTATGTTAGGTTTTTATTCTTGGCAATCCCGTTTGACAAAACTCCTTTTAGTTGTACTTTTATTTGCACTTTTATTTATGTGGGGCTATGAGTTTCTAGATGTGAATCCAACACGAATTTTGCCTTGCAGAGAAATTTGTGATGTTAATTCTTTCAAGATTGCCACTTCGCTGACTATAACGGGGATCGAGCTGCTTGTCCAAAGTTGGGTAAGAGGTACAATTACTTTGAAAAACCCTTCACAAACCTTCTGTAGTACCCAGCTAAGTCCATGAAACTGCAAACTTCTGATACATTTGTTGGTGTAGGCCAATTTACAATTGCCTCTATCTTCTATGGGTCTACTGAAATCCCATCTCCGTTAATGACATGCCCTAAGAAAACAACTTCATCCAACCAAAACTCGCATTTCTTTAATTTCGCAAATAATTTCTTTTCTCTGAGTGTTTGCAAGACGGTTCTCAGATACTGTTCATGTTCAAGTCTGCTCTTTGAATATATTAGAATATCATCAATAAAACCAAAACAAATTCATCAAGGTAAGGCTTAAAAATTCAATTAATAAGATTCATAAATGCTGTAGGGGCATTAGTCACTCCAAATGACATAACAAGAAATTCATAGTGACCATACCTTGTCAGGAATACAGTTTTCTCAACATTTTCAGCTTTTACTTTCAGTTGGTGGTACTCGGACCTCAAATCAATTTTGGAAAATACTTGCGATCCTTGCAACTGATCAAACAAGTCGTCAATGTGAGGTAAAGGGTATTTATTTTTTGTCGTTACCTTGTTTAGTTCACGATAATCAATACACAAACGCAAGGTTCCATCTTTCTTTTTCACAAATAACATCAATGCACCCCATGGTGAAGTACTTGGTCAGATAAAGCCTTTGTCAAATAAGTCTTGCAATTGTTCTTTATGTTCTTTCATTTTAGCAGTAGACATTCTGTAGAGGGTTTTTGAGATAGGCTGAGTGATTGGTACAATATCAATAGTAAACTCTATCTCCCTGTCAACCAATTCCCCTGGTAATTTATCTAGAAATACATCTGGAAACTCTCTAACAATAAGGATACTATTCAATTCAACATTTATAGATTGTTTTAGACAATACGCTACACAAGTAACCCTGGCACATTTTCCTGATCAATTTATATGCTTTCATTGCAGATATCAAATAAAGAGGAGGCACTACCCCATTACCCACAAACACAATTTCTTCTTACCCTGGTGGTCTAAATACAACTTGTTTCATTACACAATCGATGGTGGCACAATATTTATGTGACAACCCTACTCTGTGCTATGCTAATTGATCTTAATTATGACTGTGATTATATGCTTGATGTGGTTTTGAGTGATAATTACATGATTAAATGTGTTCTTGTATTTCTATATGTTCACCGTAGGAAAATCTGTTTGATTTTCTGTTTTAGAATTTAAATTGAAGGTCGTATAGGCATTAGAAACCAAAATTGACTACGCCATTATGATTAGCATAATTTTTAGAGCCTACGGTGACATTTAATTAGAAATTGATTTGGATCAAAATAATTAGATCGAACTGATTGACTAAGCTCAATTAGTTAGCCTAAATCAACTTGATTAAGGCAAACATATATAAGGGGCCAATACACTTACACTTATTTGGCTTGAGCTCAAAAATCTAAAATCACACTCTAGAGAGAGAGGGGGGGTCGATTCTAGAGAGAGAAAAAGCTCAAATTGTGGATTTTGGCTCAAAGTCTGGAATTTGGAGGCTAAACTCAAGAATTAGCCAATTTTGAAAGGATTGAAGCTTCTAGGTGAGTGATTAGACATGAATTGATGGGTTTAAAATTATAATTATGTGAACTCAAGATAAAATGGTAATCAAGGGCATGAATTGAATTGACTATGATGAGAGTGAAGTCTATATGCACATGCATGGATAGAATTGCCATGAATTTCCATGAATTTGCATAATCAAGCATGAGGCATGTTGTATATGATAAATTGAGCACCAAGTCATAGATGCATGCATAATTCTAATAGATTTCATGATTTTGAACATCATTTGTACCATTTAAAGTGGAATTGGAGTCAATAATTGACATGCATGAAAGATTTGTGAAGATATGAAGCTTGTATGAAGTTTGAATGCATGAGCTTTGTCCATACCAAGAGAAATGTTGATTGACTTGAGAATTAGATCATGGTTTTGGACAATTGGTCCACGAACTTTGAACCTTTGAACATCAAGTTTAAGCTTCAAGAACAATTCTAGAAATTCCAGAATTCATCGGGTCCGCTCGAGCGAGAAAAGCACCGTTCAAGCATGAAATGTTAGCTTCCAGAAGTTTTGTAGACATTGATGTCTGCTTGAGCGGGAAGAGTTACGCTCAAGCATTCAAATACATGTTTTGACTCTTAGCTCGAGCATCCGAAGTCACGCTCGAGTGCAAAATCGAGGCAACCAGTACTTTTGCAGACCCAAGGGGTTCGTTCGAGCGGCCAAAGCCACGCTCGAGCGGAGGGCCCTGTTTCAGAAATTTTGAAAGGATGTTTTGTGCTTCGTTTTCCGTCCTCTTTCATTTCAAAGCACTCTTAGGCATACATTAACATTGTAAATGAATTAAAGGACATGAAAAAAGCCCAAGAATGTTAAGCAAGTTAAAGAACGGAATGAATTGTAATATGACCCAATGTGTTATGAATTATGTAGGGTCAAGCGCAAGGACGAATCAAGCACCAGAGCACTGTGAGTAATATCTTAGTAAAGATATTTTTGTGTATACATTATTTTCTAAATGTTACCCATGTGGTGAATTTCTGAACTTATGAATTTGTGCTATGAATGAGTGTTCTATTGTTCGATTCAAAATAGAAATTGTAAAGTGATTAATGTAAAAATGAAAGGTGGGCCTAAGGCCGTTTGGTACATTCAACAAGAACGCGGATTGGGCCTCAGGCCGTTTGGAATGCTTAATAAGATAGACTGAAAGTCATCGTATATATGAATTGGACCGAAGGTCGTTCTCTGTGAATGTAAAATGGACCAAAGGTCGTTTCGAATAAAGAATTGATTAGACCAAAGGTCGTTTTGAATATGAGTAGGGATGTGATCACGATCATATGCGCATAAATATAAATATAAGGATGATGGACCCAAGGTCATTCAATAATACGTTATAGAGAATCGGTGGTCCTTGGTACATGGATTCATTAGACCAAAAGTTGGTCTACGAAAGAGCATTGGACCCAAGGTTGTTTTGTATAGATGGACCCAAGGTCGTTTTGTCTTATATATGTATTAGACCCGAGGTTGTTTCGCTCATTATGATTTATAAATTTGATATGGATGAAATAGTAGTTCAAATGTTTAAATTACAAGTATGATCCATTCATGAACGAATCTCATTCATTAACCTCTTTACTCTGGTATTATTTACAGGGCATTAGCTCACTCTGTATTTATATGTATGTGGGTAAGCAGCGGGATGTCCAACCCCAGCCCCAGTGAGCGTTGAGAAGCCATGTTTTGTAAGGTCAACCAAGGTCGCCTCATGCAGAGGCCTTGCTTTTGCTTTACTACTCTTTTGAACCTTTTGTGGTCATGTAGTACAAACCTTGACTGACCATGTATATAATCTGAATTTTTGCTAACATTGGTTTTGAATAATTCTGGATCTATGTACGACATACTTATTGTAAATATGCACATGGTGTGAGTTATTTTGTGTATATAAGAATGTTTGGTTAAGCCATGTACGCACAACTCAATGGACAATCTTTGAAAATTTTTCTTCCGTAATTTAGCTCCCTATTATTATTAAATACGCTTGATTTTTTACTAAGGCCGCAGGTAATCTTGCAATTACTGGCCGGTTATGACTCTAATCCATGGGGCAAATTTCAGCCATGACAGAGTGGTATCGGAGCACGAGTAATAACTCACACACTTGTCCAAATGAGAGATAGAGTGTCTAGAAAAGACATAGGTTGCATTCATATAAGTCAAACATCTGTGAAATGTGTTGAAAGAATTACTAAGTGACTTGAAGTATGCAACCGTACGAAAATATATATAGCTATTGCCTAATTGTATGAACGTGCTCTTTTGCTCTTTTGTATATAAATATTGTGTGTATCTTCTTTGTGAAATATAATGCAAGTCTCATTAGATAATGGTGAGAACAAGAGCTGATGAACTAGAAGAGTCCTCCACTACTCGGCTAGACCGAATGGAGAGAATGATGCAAGACATGGCAGAAACACTAAGAGTGGCAACATCCACAGCCCCCGCCTCAGGTACAATCTATACTGGATATGCAAAATGATGACCGAACAATAACTCTGACTAAAGAATTTAAGAAGATGAAGCCACCAATGTTCCATGGGGGTGTAGACCTGTTGAAGGCCGAAGCTTGGGTCCTAGGCATTGAGAAGCTATTTGAGGTGTTCCCATGTCTGGAGGCACAGAAAGTATAAGATGAGGCAAGAAAGTGGTAGATGTTGGTCCGTGATGATAATAAGGGCATTGACTGGGCACAATTTCTTGCACTCTTTTATGAGAAATGCTTTCCACAGGGTGTCCGCGATAGAAAGGTGTCAGAATTCGAAAGACTGAAACAAGGCAATGTGACTGTGGCTGAGTATGAAGCCAAGTTCACCAAATTGGCTAGATTCACCACGCATATGGTTGACACTAACTACAAAAAGGCAAGGAAGTTTGAAAATGGTCTTCGCAATGACATTATGGAAAGGGTAAATGTGCTAAAATTGCCTACATATGTTGACGTGTTAGACCGAGCCTTGATGTCGGAAACTAACATGGCCAACAGAGGCAAGCTGCCAGCCGACTGGAAAGTTAAAAAGGCAAGGCTTTTTCTCAGGAAAGAAGCCATCAAAGAAACAAAACACGGGGTCTTCAAGCACTTCGGGCTCCACCAGGAATACGGTGCCAACATGTACTTAATGTGGTAAGAAGCACCGTGGAGTTTGTTACTACATTTCTGAGGCATGCTACAGATGTAAGGAAATGGGGCATATGGCAAGGGATTGCACCCAAACTGAACAGCAAAAAGGTGGAAAACCAGTCGTTAGCTCAACCGGATTTATCTGAAACTGAGTAATACTACGAAGCCTACTGCTACCAGAGACACAATCAGACAGGGGAGAGTCTTTGCACTTGTCCCAAGTGACACACGGAATACTGAAGCTGTTGCCTCAGGTATTATCTTTATATGCAATCAAGATGCTTTTGTGTTAATTGATTCCGGCTCTATACATTCCTTTGTGTCTACTATAATTGCATCTAGATTGACTAGACCCCTAGAAACATTGCCATATTTGCTATGTGTGTCTGCTCCATCTAAGGAATCTGTATTATGTACATCTGTGTATCGTGCTTGTGATATGTGAATTGGAAATATTATTTTATATGTGGATTTGTCTCCCTTGGACATTCGACACTTCGATATAATTCTGGGTATGGATTGGCTATCGAAATGTTGTGCCACCATTAATTGTATGACAAAACGGGTTGTGTTTAAACTGCCAGAGCGTGTTGAATTTGAATTTGTGAGTAATGGGGTAGTGCCTCCACCTTAGTTGATATCTGCAATGAAAGCGTGTAAATTGATCAGGAAATGGTGTCAAGGTTACTTGTGTAGTGTGTTGTTCGAACAATCCATAAATGTTGAATTGGATAATATTTCTGTTGTTCGAGAATTTCCGGATGTATTTCCTAATGAACTGCCAGGGGGATTGGTGAACAGAGAAATAGAGTTTACCATTGATGTTGTTCTAGGCACCCAGCCTCTCTCAAAAACTCCCTATAGAATGTCCACTGTTGAAATGAAGGAACTAAAAAAACAGTTGCAAAGCTTACTAGACAAAGGGTTTATTCGACCAAACACATCACCATGGGGTGCTCCCGTGTTGTTTGTAAAGAAGAAAAACGAAACCTTACATTTGTGCATTGACTATCGGGAACTAAATCAGGTAACGGTCAAAAATAAATATCCATTACCCCGAATTGACGATTTATTTGATCAGTTACAGGGTTCACAAGTCTTTTCAAAGATTGATTTGAGATCTGGCTACCACCAGCTGAAAGTAAAGGTAGAAGACGTTGAGAAAACTGCGTTAATCAGAATAACGCCGCGAGGACCTCGCTACATTCGACTCGATTTTGTTAAGGTTCTAAATCTCGAACCAAAGAGTCCAAATGCAAATCGCTTTGAAGAAAAACAAATTTTTGAAAGAAGTGCCAAACATGGATGCTTTGCGGATAGATCGCCACCTAAATATTTTAAAATGGGAAATTTAGGAAACCCTGACTCGGTGCCGGAAGGCCACGTGTCCGTCATCACCAAAGTTGGCTCGGGAACTTAGGTACGATTAGGGAAGGTCACATCGTGAGCACCCCCTCTCGCCCGGTCAAAGACCGGCCTCTACTAACCATGATATCTGTTTTTGAAAACTTTGTGAGTTCTTATTCCGGTTATTAGCCTAGATTACTATGTGATGCGCACAGCATACAAGTATAGACTGGGCCGTCTGAATTGAAACAAAACATTTCATGTTTGTTTGTTTGAAAATGGTGTGAAGGTGCTACCCGCAGGTAGGCTAAAATGCGGATTTGCCACCCTCGGGTGGGCTTAGAAAACATGATTTTGCCACTATCTAGTGGGCTTAAAACAAACAAATGATGAATGGTCCCGATTCGATAACTCAACCTCCACCCACAGGCATTCAAGGCGGTTATATCACATAAGCACATAGCCTCATGGTAAGCATGCTATCATGGCAACACTCACGCATGCAAGGATGCTAAAGCATAACCACTTACAGTACTCCAAGCCAAAACAGAAAGCTTATTAGAAATCATGCATGATCCTAAAATATACAGAATGCCTAATGCAACACATGCAAAAATGCAACTATAGCAGGCTCGGCTATTCTAAAGATGGCATATGAAATGCAACGGCTAACATGTATTCAACTTAGAATTGAAATACAAATGCAGTTTGTATGATGCGCCGAGCCCGATGCATGCAATACAGATGAATGATGCAAACATGCTGTCATGCTGTATGCTAATTGAAATATGCCCTATATCTAACCATTCAAAGCGGGTAAATAAAAGGGAGAAAGAAATGGGGGTTGGAAGACATACATCACACTCACACACCCTTATTTACATTTATGCCCTCGCGAGGGTCCGAATGAATAATAATCTGAACGAATAAAAGAATATACAGACCGAAATAATACAAATTCTAATTAATTAACAAATTAATTACAAAAGAATTAAAACTGGCGTGCAAGCCAGGGACTGCCTCGCTTTTGATAGATGTTGCATATTGGGCGCTTGGTGCGTAAATCCACCGGGGCCTCGATTAGCCTCATTTGCAATTTTCTCGAAATGCGTGCCACCTCCAAAAGTTGTTGATTGTTGATTTTCTTTGCAGAGAGCGGGAAAAGGGCATAGCGAGGTATTTCACAAATATATGCGTGTCTCGATCCTCGCGCCACCAATCACGCATATCGATGCATGATGGCCGAAGAGCCGATTCGCACAACTCAATATTGGGATGAATACATATGAATGCTACAATAAAAACCCAACTCCATCATGGATGATCCGGAGTGTCGGCGACTCGGGAATTGAGACCCGTTCCGTTACTCGGAGTACGAAACGTGCCTCGTTTCCCATGTAATATGCATGATATGCATGAAATGCAACTGCTATACAAATCTAGCATGCTCAATGCTATGACAATGAGATGTCTCGAAATGCGTATCCATAGACACGCAAACCGAGAAAAGCGGAATGACATGCGAAATGCAATGATGGGCTTATACCAACATGAGAGAGCCTCGGCACTTACATAGGAAGCCAAAATGATGAAAGGAGGTGCCTCGGCGTGTCCACTTGACACGCAAAACCGAGGCAATGATGTAAATGCAAAAGCGAAGAAATGGGAGGTGCCTCGAAGTGCGTGCTCGCGCACGCAAAACCGAGGCGATGATGAGATGAGAATCGGATAAAACCGAAGTGCCTCAAAGCTGCGTGCCTGGTAGCGCATAACCGAGGCGATGATGAAAGATGAAAATCGGATAAAACGAAGTGTCTCGAAGCAGCGTGCCTGTGCACGCAAAACCGAGGCGATGATGAAAGAAGAAAATCGATAAAGCGGCGTGCCTCAAACGCGTGCCTACAGGCGCAAACCGAGGCGATGACGAAATGAAAATCGGATAAACCGAAGTGCCTCAAACGCGTGCCTGCCGCAAACCGAGGCGATGATGAAATGAAAATCGGATAAAACCGGCAGCCAAACGCGGCCTCGTGCAAAGCGCAAATCGGGCGGCGATGAAAGATGAAAATCGGATAAAATCGAAGTGCCTCGAAATGCGCGTGCCCGCACGCAAAACCGAGGCGATGAAAGATGAAAATCGGATAAAACCGAAGTGCCGCCGCGTGCCTGGTGCACGCAAACCGAGGCGATGATGAAAGATGAAAATCGGATAAAACGGCATACCTCAAACGCGCGCCTGCGCGCGCAAACCGAGGCGATGATGAAATGAAATGAAATGGCATACGGAATGCAACGATGGGCTTACACCGACATGGGAGAGCCTCAGCTCACTCACATAGGAGGCCGTCGGGTAAAATAAAGTCGCCAAACGCGTGCCTCATGGACACGCAAATCGAGGCAATGATGTAAAGCATGAAAATGCACATTGGGCTTACGCCGACATGAGAGGGCCTCAACCACACTCACATAGGCCGCAGTGGTGTTCAAGACGCCGAAGTGGTATCACGACCCAGTGTCCCTCGGAATGACAAAAGCAGGTCCTGCCAAAATCGAGAAAACCGATGCAAAATGAATGCTCGGGACCAAAACCGCTCAATTTGGGGTCCCGAAAACCGTTATGAGCACCGAAAGTGGCATACGACCACGAAGATGGCATCGGGCCCCAGGTTTCTCGAAATGATAAAACAGAGGTTCTTGCGAACCGGAGAAAGCGGATGCGAAATGAAAGCTCGGGGCCCAAATCACGCGATTGGTCCAAAATGGGTCATGCACCTAAGTGGCGTTAATGCGAAGTGGGCATCAGGCTCCAGTGTTCTCGGAACATTAAAAGCAGGTCTCCGCCAAAACCGGAGAAGTCGGAGATGGTTGGGCGGTCTCGAGCCGAGGCACACAGCCTTAACTCGGCAAAACCCGGAGCTCGAAATGGGCAAAATGGCCTCTGACCACGAAAAAGTAGCTCATGGCCACGGAGATAATCTGGGATCACTCCCTTCCTCGGGAAAGAAAAGATAAACCGAACACGGTTCGCAAACCGAGACAAGGTAGAGAAGATGGTTCGAAGTCGAGGCAAGGCACGCGGCCGTGACTCGACTTGAACAAGCACAAGATGCAACATCACCGAAAGTGCTCAATCGGTGACGCCCGAGTCTTAAGGTCAAAATGGGGTGTCTGATTGCCCCTCTTTGTAACTTCGGAAGTCAAGAAGTGACGGAGTGAATGTCAAAGCCAGAGCGACCCATTTTTGACAAGGCCAAGACTTAGACAAACATACGAGATAAGCGAAATATGTGCCCTGAGCAAAATGGGGCAAAACGCGAATGATAGGCACCTGAGCGGTGATCATGCAAATGCAAAGTCGTAATGAAGCAAGTATTGACAAATAGATGCAACAGTTATAAGCAAAAATGCAAAGTAAACAACTACATTTCATGCAATTAGGAATGCGGAGAATCATTCAATTCTCGTCGCGTCTCACACGGAGAAGATACGATACCTGCGCGATTCGTCTGGTCGCACCAGCCTCAAATGAACCGTACATACAATATCGTGCCTGCAAAATAGAGAAATGCAACAAGAACAATATGCCAACAACATATATTCAATGTGATTCCTATGACTCGAAGAGTTCGACACACACGGTGTCGATGAATGAATGCAACATAACGCGAGAAAAGGTAATGCGCGACGACGCATGTTTAAGCATAGAAGTATGGCACACCGAGAAATCATGCATGACAATGCAAATCATTCGTGAGAATGCAAATTATGAGCCAAATAACGTAAAACGAGCACAAATCAGGATGCCCATTTGACATGAAATGACGAGCCGGAAACGCGCGTTTCGGCGACGGCAACTCGATCGCGGCCTCTGATTCACCTCCCGGAGAGGTCACAACATGTTTAAAAAGGATACACTCTGATTTTGATGAATAAGGACGAGACATATGTCAATAATTGCAGTTAAAGTTTCAGCGGAGCAATTCGCGCCAGAAAGTGTACTTTTCTTCAACTTTTTCGGGTCCCGGGAGCTCCAATTTTCCTCAAAATTTGCAGAGAGGTAGGGGAGGGAGGGGGGAAGATGGTCGGCCAGCCCATTGCCCTAGGAGAGGCCATCGGCCAGGGGGGAAAAAGGAGATGGCCGGCCAGCCAGGTTAGGTGGCCGGCCAACGCCCAAAAGGGCAAATGGTCATTTTTGAGATATCTATATATACACACCTCCATTGCCTCCGAAATCACACCCAAAGTTGCAAAACTTCTTCCTCTTGCTTTCTAAGCCACTTTCTCTCTCAGATCTGCATTTTATACGCGCCTCTCGGCCTCCCACGCAAGTTGTTTTTGCGAAATCTTTTAGATTTAAGCACTTTGAAGCGACTAAATTTCGACTTTGGGGTTTCTCTTCTTATTTTCACCACTTGAGGTAATTTTGTTTCAATATTTGGAAAATTTTCCCGGGGGTTGACTTTTGTTGACTTTTCATTTCCCGAGAGTTGACTTTTGTTGACTTTTTCCAATTTTGGCCCATTTTGCTCATTTTTGCTCCTCTTTGCAGATTTCTCGCAATGGCAGGTCATTTCCCTCACGACGGAGGTTTTGCCGGTGCCGGAGATGACTTTGACTTTATGGTATTCCCCCCGGGGGTTCGCCCTTTCTTTCCCGATCGATATGCTCCGGCGATTCACAGGCTTCCGCGAGCCACTTTCCGTCACTTCACCGATTTTAACGATCGAGCACCCGGGGATCTTCTCTTACGAGAGCCAGAGCAGCACCTCTCTTATGACGCAGAGGTATTTTACTATCCGCATCTTTCGTGCATTCTGTACTTTTGCCATGCTTAGACACGCAGTTTAGCTTACGACGCAGTACTTGTATCTTGAGCATGTGACTTAGACACTTGAATTTCATGAACACTTGGCACATTGAATAATTGTGAACGCACAGTGCACATTAGTTAGAAATTGAACACACAGCTCCAACATTGATTCACTGAAGACACAGCCCGAAGTTGAAAATGAGCACACAGCACATACTGACCGAGAATAGAACACGCAGTCTCCAAAACTCAGATTTTCTGAACACACAGCCCAGCTTGGAAGCGAGCACACAGCCCACTGATTAAAAGTAGAACACACAGCCCTAAACTTGAAGCACCGAACACACTGCAGTTTGAAGCGAACACACGGCCACTTGACGTTGAGTAGAACACAGTCCCAATTTGAAGCGAACACATGCCAATCGATGTCGAGTAGAACGCATACCCCAATTCAAGCGAACACATGACCCATCGATGTTGAGTAGAACACACATTCCCAATTTGAAGCGAACACACCTGACCTCGATGTTGAGTAGAACACACGGTCCCAATTTGAAGCGAACACACGTAATCGATGTTGAGTAGAACACACATCCCAATTTGAAGCGAACACACTTACCCATCGATGTTGAGTAGAACACACAATCCCAATTTGAAGCGAACACACAAATTAATCGATGTTGAGTAGAACACACAATTCCAATTTGAAGCGAACACACACGTTTGAGTAGAACACACAGTCCCAAAACACTTTATTTGCACACAGCTCATTTTCACTTCATTTGCACACAGCTCATTTTCACTTCATTTGCTGATCTACGCATTCATTCTAAATGCAGGTTCATTCTCGCACAGTGCGAGGATATGGCTCCACCGCCGCGAGGGAGTGGTACTCGAGCTCCTAAGTCGTCGGGATTGATTGACCTTGGGATTTGGGCCATTCTCGAGAGGGTTATCTCATTGCGGATCAAGGGACTTTACTTGCTGCCTTAGCAGAGAGATGGTGGGATACCACCAATTCTTTCCATTTCTCTGCGACTGGGGATATGACCATGACCCCGCTGGACTTTGCTATGATCACCGGCCTAGACATAGGCGGTGTATCCATTCCTTATGACGAGGATATGGGCCAGTGGGAGGCTGCCTGGACGCACTTATTGGGGACACACCCGCCTGTAGACAGAGGTTCGGGGAGAGTCCGATACTCTTGGTTTGCTTCCCATTTCCGGCGGCCACAGATGGAGCCTGAGACTCCTGAGGAGGCGGAGCAGTATGCCCGTGGTTTCCTCATGTACCTCCTCGGCACCACTTTGTTCGCTGATAGAGGGAACATGGTAGGATTATATCTACTGAGCGCTCTGGTTGTCCTATCACAGTGAGCCAAGATGATTGAGGCGGCTTTGGCTACCTTCTTGCTACATGGCGCGGTCTCGCACACGAGGGACTTACTCGGCTGACTCTTGGAGAGAGCCGAGGTACATTCCGTCCTCTTGATTTACATTTTGCTCCTCATTACTTGTTCCTGCACACACGGCAAGACTTTGCATTCTCAGATTCGCCTTTAGCACTTTGTACTCATATTCTGCATTGCTTTTCTCAGCTGTGGGTATATGTGTACTTCCCCACATTGGCTCCGGAGATGGAGGTGGTGGGACCTCCTATGACTCCCTTTTCATTAATGTTTGAGGGTGAGCATCTGGCGAGGCCTCGAGAGACTCTCTCCTCTCTGCGACGATACTTTGAAACTGTTCGAGCGACAGAGGTATTACTTGAACTCTCAGTTCCTTTTATTTTTATCTTTGATCCGCTCAGATATCCGATTTCGATCGATTTGTACCTTTGGTTATCCACAGATCACTGGCGGCCTTAAGCGATCTTTCTGACGAGCTCGAGACTCAGACTGGAGCGTCGAGTTGTTGTCGACAGATTCTGCCGAGGACGGCCGGCAGGTTTGGTTCTGGGAACGTTTTGGCGCCGAATATGGGGCGATTCTCGTGACACTCTGCGTGCCTCCAGACACCATGCGGATGGCGATAGATTATCCCCGAGGATGTCGAGCAAGATATGCAGGCGATGATGCTTTGTTGCATCATCTCGATGGGAACTACGCCACCTACCGCGCATATATTTGATGCCCCCAGCGAAGTGCGGGCTCCGACGGAGGTCTCATGGCGCACCATCTTCGAAGTCGCGCCCATACGAGATATCCCTTCTTCTAGCAGGTTGGCACATCGAGGTGGGGCGATTCGATCCCTCCGATCCCTCCGACTCTTGATCATCCAGGTGGCGGACATGCGGCCGAGTTAATGACTGGCGATTTGGGACGCCTTACGATCCGCTAGAGCCTCCTCTGCCGATCATAGATATGTTAGAGACCCGACTTCGCCCCGATATGTTTTTCACTTTGATTTATCGATGATATTTGAACATTGATTCCGTTCGATAGTTTTGCATTTGTATTTGCGGCCTCTGTCGAATATCTTGACGAGCCGGGATGCTAGCCACATTCGAGGGCATGATCCTTCGGAGGAGACGCAGATGAGCATCGTGGGTGTAGAGGTACTCTTCATTTTCCTGTACTAGCATGTTTCCGATGCTACTTTAGCTTTAGACCTTCACGTATTGATAGACCGTAGAGCACATCGACACACACCCTTTTCACATTCGCATTTACACCTTTTTATGCTTGAACTGATGTATTGCACTTTGCATCTTCAGATGCCTCCGTATATGCTTCATCACGGCCAGCACGGGGCCCTCTCAGAGAGGTCGAGGTGCTAGACCTACCCGAGGCTGTGGATCGGAGGAGCCGGGCCATCCAGTCTCATCGAGGAGCCGGGCGAGGGTCGCCTCGCAGACGCAGGCACCCATCGTCGAGGATGACGAGGAGGAGATCGCAGATCATGTGTCGAGGCATCTCTGGAGAGGAGGCCCGGTCTTGGTTCCGAGAGCGAGACGAGCTCGAGGGGATCCGGAGGATGACAGCCCGATCCAGATGGTGATGATGATGTAGAGATTATCCCGCAGAAAAGGATGAGGGGCCTCCTCGCCTCCCGAGGGCACCGATGTTATTTCTCGCTTTATTCTACTTTTTAGCTAGTAGTTTGTAGCACTTTGCACATTGTTAGGCGCTTTTATTTTCAGAAGACTTGTACCCTTATTGTTGTAAGACATGATGAAATGAAACAAATTTTTGAAAAGATGTTGTATTTGAAATTCTCGATCGCATCGCATTATTTTGCACAAAATGGAATTAAATGGAAATGCGCCATGTATTTACCGTTAGGTAGGGAACCGACGCAACAAAGCAAAACAAAACGACTCACTAAGAAATAACAGAATCTTAGCGAAGTTTACAACTCGATAAACAAAGTACAATAATGTTAACGACTCAATAGACAAGACTTAACAAAATTGTGTAATCAAAAGGTAACAACTCAAAACGCAAAACGCATAAAATCGACAAAACTTACAACTCAATAAGCAAAAACAACAACTCGATAAGCAAAAATATAACACGATGTACTTCGGATGGACTATCCGGATAATGGAGTGTATCCAAAATTGATAGGCTCGATGCCTTCTCTTCGCCGGAGACAACCAGATTTGCAGGAGTCCACTCATCGTTATAGGTAATGTTTCCCACCCAAGCTCACTTGTATTTGCTTACATCACTGACCCTGCCTCGACTTTTTCTCGCAAAACCCTTATCTTACTTTTCTTTCGTCGCACATCTCTATTCTTTATTCTCTCATTTTTTCATCCCTCCCCAGATATGGTTGACGGAGGAGTTGCAAGTTGGACTCTTGCCCCGCCTATTCAAATTTCGCTTACTTTTTCGCAACGCTTAGTTAATGCTCCGATGAGAGCCGGTGGTTCAATGGATGCAACTTGTCGCCAGATCGCATTGCATGGCGCCGCCCTCGCTTGATCTTTTCAAATATGAGTTACTGAGATGTTCCAGATACCGATCCGCTCGACGGCTTGACTCATCAGATATTTTATTTCCCATTCCCATCTACCAGCTTCGGTCATACAAGTTGGGCCTAAGTTGGCATCTGAAGCTCTGACTAGCTCTGGGTGGGGGCGCAGGGACGCCTGACTAGACTATGCCCCGGATTTATTGCTTTATTAGTACTTTCAAGTTTTTATGAATGTAATAAAAGCAACTTCAATTGTATGCAAGAGCAAGAACTCGTTTCAAATCAATGAAATTGAAGGTTGTCGTACTGAAAATTCTCCGCTTTTGGTCCAAAAATGGTCTTAGTTGTGAAAAGATTAATTTGAACAAAGTCAACTTTTATGAAAATTTTTCAAAACTATTTTCGATATGGATCAATCGACACGCCAAATCACACCGAGATACACAACCCCGAATCCTAGCAACTGGAAAGTTGCCCCTAGTTTGAAAAGGTGCTTCGGCAAAGTGTGGCAACGGAAAGTTGCCCCTAGTCTGGATGATGCCGCAACACTCCATTGCAACGGAAAGTTGCCCCTAGTTTGAATAGCACTGTACCGGAGATCGTAATGAATGCTGACGAATAAAGATGACTGAGGTGATCAAAATGGACTAAGTCGATCGGGGAAAAGATTGTGACTGAACTTCAAGATGGAGCCGCCACGATCCCAAAGATGGGAATCAAGTCTTACGTAGTTCAGGTCGTTCGCCGAGTGTTTTTGCTCTCCTTTATGCGCTAACTTTTGCCAAGGCCGCTTTATGCGGTTTTCACCTTTTTGAGCTCAGTTTTTATAATTTTCAAAATTTTTATGCTCTGAGTTTTGCCTAGGTCGCCCTTTCGGGTTTTCGGCCTAGCGAGCCTCTCAGGGATAGTATTTCTTCAACTTGTCCATATTGACTGGTTGGGAAAACTCCAAGCCATCTAGATCCATCAGAACCACAGCTCCACCTGACTAGATTGACTTGATGATGTAAGGACCAGTCCAATTGGGTCTGAACTTGCCCCTTGGGTCGTGGATAGGAGCTCGGTTGTCCTTGAGTACTAAATCTCCTTCTTTTAAATTCCTAGACTTAACCTTCTTGTTGAAAGCCCGGGCGATTCTGCGTTGATAACCCTGAACGTGGTACAGTGCTTTCAATCTCCTTTCATCAAAGAGCATGAGTTCTTCAAACCTTTGGTCGCTAATCCGCTTTCTATCCGCACTCGCCAACACTCTCAATGACGGAACCTCAATCTCGATAGGTAGAACGGCCTCCATCCCGTAGACTAATGAGTACGGAGTCGCCCCAGTAGAAGTTCTGATTGAAGTCCTGTAGCCCCACAGAGCAAACGGCAACTTATCCGCCACCCGAGGTTTCACCATCTTCGTAATATGCGCTTGATATTCTTGTTGTCGGCCTCAATCGCCCGCTGGTTTGCGCCGATAAGTAGACGACTTATGAAAAGCCACGTTGTATTTCTCCAACAAGTCAATCACCTCCTTCTTGAAGTGGGAACCATTGTCAGAGACTATTTCATTTGGGACTCCGTAGCGACAGATGATGTTGTTTCTGATGAATTTTGCAACGTGCGAAGCTTTCAACACTGCATAAGATTGGGCCTCAACCCACTTTGTGAAGTAATCTATCGCTACGAGGATGAACTCATGCCCATTTGACCCTTTCGGCGTGACGGCTCCGATCACGTCAATTCCCCAGACTGAAAAAGGCCACGGCGAAGTCATGTTGTACAGCTTTGACGGCGGGATGTTCATGCGATTCGCATGAATCTGACATTTGTGGCATCGCCTGACGAAACCGATACAATCCTCCTCCATGGTGGACCAATAATAACCTTGCCTAAGGATCTTCCTAGCCAACATCACCCCATTCATATGTGCACCGCATTCACCCCCGTGGATGGCTTCCATCAGACGTTTGGACTCTTCAGCATCAACACACAGTTTATGCATTCCCAGATGACCTCTTCTATACAGTTTACCCCCGCAGATGATGAACTGGACTGACATTCTTCTGATTGCCCTCTTGTCTTTGGCATTTACCTCGGCGGTACGCTTATTTCCAAAAGTTCCGATGTCGTAATACCAGGTGTTCGTCCGAACTTCATCTATGGTCGCAATCGACTCATAGGCAAAAGCGACTTCGTCGATAATGACCGACGATTCGGACTTACGGGATGTCTATCATGGATGATAGAGTTGCTAAAGCGCCCGCGAACTTGTTGTTCTCTCTTAGTAGATGAGTAAAACTTAACTTTTCAAACCGAGGAATCAAGAAATCCAAGGTTTGGTGATACATCATCATATTTTCTTCTTTACTTTCCTCCTTTAGCTTGAGACACAACAAGATTCGAATCTCCGATGACGCCCAAATTGCCTTGCCCCTAATTCCGTGGTCGCTCCATACCAAAGAATGCACGCCAGATTCTCTTCGTTATTTGAGACTTTGAAACGGAGTTTGAAGGCTAGAGGGATACGGGAATTGTCGGGTGCTATCAGCAACACTCCTATCCCATACCCATGTTGATTTGACGCTCCGTCAAAGTACATTGTCCAACTTTCTCGCCGATATGCGTAATTGCTTCATCTCGAATAGGTACTCAATCGCTTCATCCTCAACCGGATGGTCGGCAGGAACTCGCCATCGCTTCCGCTTTTACCGACTTGCGGCCACATATGTAAGATCAAATTCGAGAGTAACAAAGAACCAACGAGCTAGCCTACCAGAAGTTACCGGTTTCTCGAAAAGATATTTGATGGGACCAAGTCGTGAAACCAACATTACAGAGTGAGCTAACAAGTAGTGCCGCAACCTCCTGGTAGCCCATACCGTAGCTAGACAAGCCTTTTTCCAATGGCCAGATACCGGTCTCATACTCTAGCATTTTCTTGCTCAAATAATAGATGGCTTTCTCCACCCTATCTTCTCGATTCTTGTGCAAGCATGCACCCATTGTGGTCTCAACATCGACAGTACAAAATCAACTGCTTCGATTCTCGTGGTGATAAAACGGGTGGGTTCTCAGAGATATTCTTTAACTGCTCAAACGCAATTTTGACACCTACCGTCCCATTGAATTTCTTTCCTTTCTTCGAAGACCAAAAGTGGTTCACAAGTCAAGGTTAGTTTTGAAATAAACCGCCTTATGAATTGCACTTTACCCGTAAAGCCTCGCACCTCTTTTTTCACCCTTGGTGGTGGCATTTCTAAGATGGCCTTGATTTTGGAAGGGTCCTCGATGCCCCTTCGTGTAATCAAACCCCAAAGATTTTTCCCCCAGAACACCAAACGTACATTTCGAGGGTTTAACCGAACTCAATTCTCGATCCTTTGAAAACTTGCATAAGGCTGTAGTGGCCCTCTCTTTCTTTGGACTTGACAATCATGTCGCCCACGCACACCTCAACCTCTTTGTGGATCATATCATGTAGTATTGTGGTCGCGTCCGCTGATAAGTAGCCCCAAAGATTCTTCAACCCAAACGGCATGACCCGATAGCAGATGTTCTACGGGTGGTGAATGCAATTTTTCTCGCCCTCTCCGTGCCATCACAATCGTTATAGCCCGAGAAGCCATCCATGAACGAGAGCAAGCATGCCCCGCCAGAAGTCCACTAGCTCATCAATGTGTGGCAGGGAAAGTCGCCCTGACCGCTCGCTTAAATCCTCAAGTCTACGCACACCGGATCTTGCCATCTTTCTTCTAAGACCGCACTATGTTGGCCAACCAAGTGGGATATTCGATACTAGCAGAAGCTGTGTCAATTTGCTTGGTGACCTCTTCTTTGATCTTGAGAGCCCAATCCGCGGATCCTTCCGAAGCTTCGCTGATAGGTCGGGCCTCGGGTCAAGGGGATCCGATGTCAGACAATCTCAGATCGATTCTGCATGTCTTCGTGAGGACCACGCGAAAACATCTTTGAAATCTTTTAATAAAGCGACTAAGCGCCGCGTTCCGAAGACAACGTGGACCCGATCCGACCACCGGGTCCTCCTCAAGCACTAATATTCACGTAAATAATTTCATCCGTTAAAGGCTTAACAAATCTCTCCGCTCTTGCTCAATTAAACGTTGTAAACCGGAGGCACTTCGTCCTCGCTGCTTTTGATCAAAATTTTGAAAGTCCTAATTAATGCAATAAATTAGGGCACGTAAAAGTACTGAAACCACATTCACCTCATTCTCATTAAGTTCATCCAGATCATCCAATTCATCGGTACAACAGACTCAAAAGAAAAGGAAAAGACGACTCGACAAGACTCGCATCCGTTAACATCCTCGAGTACCCAGACTCGGACTACGAAGCTGAACCCGATTCCACTCGAAGATTCGGTGGAATCAGATTCGCTCATTACCCGACTTTAATCGCTGGATAAGAATCCTCCTCGCATCGCCAAATGAGAGAGGGTGCGATCGATGCCCAAGATAGCTGGTTGGCCCAGCACCGTTTATCTCCAATCATGGAAACCGCGACGTTATTCCCCAAGCAATCGGTCGATCGGAGGATCGAGAGGAGACATGCCGCTACCCCATTTCCAATTCAAGGCCCTCAGATCCTCGCCAGATTCGCTCAATCTCGCTTATTGGGTCTGCTCGCTGCAACGCTATCCCCAATGCCAGGTGTCGAAGAAGATTTCGAAACCTGCACGCTTCCTCCGCGCTTAACCATGGTTCGGGAAGCCGCAAACGGAAAATCTTCCTCCGGACGAAGCGTCTGCTCAGGTACCCAGATGGGCCTATGCATTAGATCAAAAGGCTTTCCACTGCTTCGCTCTGCCCCGCCGCCATTTCCTTTCCTTTTTCTTGCCCATCTTCTTTGGTGGGCGATAACCCAATCCAAAGGTATGGATTATGTGGCACTTCGCCAACGCAGAACGCCTTTCCGCCGCTTCTTCCCAATCCCATCCTGATATGCTATAGCTTGTTCATGAGGTAGACGCTTGAGCCGACATACAAACCCTCATTCACGTACCATTATGTTTTGCACCACCCTGCCTCACCCAAAGTAAATCCCGATATAAACATATCCTCCATGCCGTGTTCAATCTCCAGATCGGCGAGACACCTCCGGAGGGGATGGATTGATGAGTTCCCAAAAACAATGGCTACTCCCTTTCCAAAGGGGTATTTCACCATTTGATGTAGAGTAGATGAGACGGCTTTCACCGATGCAAACTGTGGTCGCCTAAGCATGTTAAAGATGCAGGACCTCCAGACATGAAAATCTACTTCGTGTTGCCTGTGCCCAATCTTGGTTTGATTTTATCGCCCCAGACATCCCCGCTTGTATTATCATACGCCTGACATTTGAGTAGTCGGTGTGAAGTCCGCAGTTTTAACCCAATTGCATAGGCCGCTCGCCGACAAACATTGATTGCGGACCCTGTCAACAAGCACCACCGAATCCATTTGTCCTCGCATGCTACAGAGATGTAGAGAGGTCTGTTATGATCCACGCCTCAGCGGCAATTCTTTGTCCAGAAGGTCAATGCCGGGAACCTTCTCCTGAAGACCAAACCAACTAGTTGTTCCGCGTAGTTTCGATGGAAAGTTTAGCTCATTCCATGGCAGATAAGACACCACGGCACCTCGGCCATAAGCTTCCCCAAATGGAGATGTCTTGTATTTTCTTTAGCCGCTTCAAGACCTCTTCTTCCACTTGCTTCTCTTTCTTCGCCTCCTTATCTTTCCCCGATGCCTCGGGTTGATCAAGGTGTGGGGGCTTGAAATACCGCCCACTTCTAGTCATATGGTCTACCTCCTCGAGGTACCGTGTACCGTCTGGACACACCGCCAGCCTTCGCCTCAGTGGGCAAGATACAAGTCGCCATCTTCCCACCACATTCCATTAGCGCCTAGCAGCATCCGTCTGCTCGCTTGTTTGTGCTCTCGCATTCCATTCCTCATGCTCACAAAGATGTTCATTCGTGCCTGCAGACTCTCAACTTCCTCATGGTTCTTTGCTTTTCTGCCTCTCGAGTCCCATCTTTTCTTGTTCCTCCAAAGAACAACCGTGCGGTTCTCAAAATGTTTCGTTCGAAGCGAAATTCTTCAGACCGGCGCCTCCCAAGAATGTATCCGATCCTCGCCCTTCCGTCACAATGGTACAATATCGGGCTGATCATCTAACCACCTGACGACTTTTGCTGTCCCCTCATCTACGAACCAATTAATCGATGCATCCCCTGAGTCCTGCACGTAGGATTGAAGGTTGGCGAAGTCCTTTTCCACCGCAGTCAAATCATCCTCACGATTCTGCTTGTCCCCGGATCATACACAACTCAAACTCTTCCGACAACCCCATACTCAAATTTTAGACTGCTCATTGACAAGATATATCCACTCGGATCATAAGCTCGCCACCGAATTCTCGATAGCTCCACCCCAGATTCAACAGCTTCGCTCTCCTCAAGCCCGCCTGCTCCATTCTCGGTGGTCACCACCTTTGGCTCAGTTGGGTTGGGGAGGTGTCCAACACGCACAAGTCAAGGTTGTCGGAAGGACCACCTCGCTTGGGTAGGTGGGAGGAGAGGTAGATACCGATCGTAAGATACGCCCCAAAGGTGGATAAGGTTGACTCTTTTGGTGGATCTTGGTTGTGTTTGGGGAGTGGGTTGTTTGTGACGTTGGGTCCTTGAGGAGGTAGAATGATGTTCTTGTCAATGAGGTCCTGAATCTCATGACGCACTCAGAACATTGGTCGTGTCATGACCATGCCACTGGTGGTATTGGCAATATTTGGTCAAGTTATGGGAAGGGGAGTGGATTCGGTAGAGGCCTTGCCCAAGGGTTTCAGTGCCCTTTCGACTAGAACCCCGAGGACTTTAGACAAAGACATATAGAGTGGAGAAGGTTCGTTGACCCCGGGTTGGTATCTTGGGCTTGATTATCGCCTCCAGAGGCATCGTAAAAGGTGTGGCCGCCGGACCTTGGTTGGGGAGGGGGATTGGTGACCATTCCGACCTCCAAGTTCTTGTATTGAAGAGCCACTCGCTGCATTGGTATTCCTTAAATGTTCTCCGGGGTTGATCCTGATCATGGTCAAACAGACCCTGTTTCAACGCATCCTCTATTTGCATCCCCATATCATGCAGATCTGCGAAAGTTGGGAAGGGAACTACAATCATCTTCTTCATTAATGCCGGCTGGAGATTGCGCACAATCATCCGTATTTGGTCTCTGTCAGTTGGCCTCAAGGTCATCATCGATGCCTTGGCTCTCCACCGGGTGACGAAATCAGAAAAAGACTCTTTAGGCTCCTGCCTCGTCGTCTCGAGATCACGAGTCGTGACCTCGATTTGCGTGTTGTATGAATATTGTGCAAGGAAGGCCTCAGCCATCTCATCCCAGTTTGTCTTCACATCATCATCGAGTTTTGAGTACCAAGTGGATGCCACACCCGACAGGGTTCGACCGAACAAAGAAAGCTTTTGCGGTCGGGTTAGGCCCATTGGTCTTAAGACGTCCGAGAATAGCCGGAGGTGGACCATAGGATCCTCAGACCCATCAAAGCGATCGATCTGGGGCATTTTAAATCTGTCAGCGAGTCACGGCCACATCAAGATAGCCGCTTCAATATTTGGGATGGCCTTCGCCCTTGAGACTTCTTAAAGAGCTTCTCCAACTTGCTCAATTTCAGAGTCGTTCGTCTACCTCGAACTCAAATGGAGAGTCCGTGCTTAGGGGTAATGTTTTTGGACAAGGGTAGAAGCGGGCGGAGCTACCTGCTGGATGACCTGTGTCCTCTTGAACGTTTGGGGGTTGGCAGAATGTTGCTGATTCGAGGGTATTCTGGCACCGGCATTTTGAGGGTTTGAGGGCATTCGCCGCAGTAGTTGTTCGTAGTGGGGCCCCGTGGAGGAGGAGTCGACGGAAGCAGACGCCGCTGTCATTGCTAGTAATCTGGTGATCAACTCGCATCATGGGCCATGACAAACGTTGTTCGAAAATTCCGCTGGCGGATAGCATCATCTTGCATTTACTTCATGCTTTCACCATCCGCGATCATCACTCTATTGTTGGGTTTTGTTGTTCCATCCAAAAATCGCGTGTGTCTCTATAGCGTAAATGGGAATCTCAACCCGACTATCTGCTTTAAAGTAGACCATTGCACTAATAATCTCGCTCGATGGATCTGCGTTTCTCCTCTTTCTAAAAACCGGGGTAGTGAATGGAACATCGATGTCCGCTAACTAGATCCTCGGATCGGTTTGTCGGCGACCTCGTGTCCGTATTGCTTTGGGGGTATCGACGTTCGAAGCAATTGTGCTACAAACCGCCCTAGCAAAAGGATAAATAAAGCGAAAAAGAAATAAATAACCGTAAATAAACGGCAAGATAACGGCTTAAATTGAATACACCACACACAATGGTATACAAACCGTAAATAAACGGGCAAAGATAACGGCTTAAATTGAATACACCACACACAATCGGGTATACAACAACACACAGCTTGGTAAGTCATATACATCGCCCTCAACATCGTCAATATTCTCAGATCATCGTTTCGATAAATCAATCGATATCCGCGACAACCGATTCCCAACATCGATAATGCCTGCAGCTCGATTCCCAAATTCAAAATCGATGCCCGCAGTTCGATGCCCAAACTTAAACCGATACATGCATTCCTGTAGAGGCACACTCTAACAAGCACATAGCGTATAAGTGAGAGCCAAAACACCCCTATGTTGGGGTAGGGTTTCGCCCTATTTTGTCAAGAGCTAGGGTTTCACTACGCACACAGCTTTCAAACAACCTATAAACGGGTAAGCAACTCGTCCTAGTTTGGAATGGTCACTATGGATCCGAATATGCACTAGGTCGAATGGTCAAAAGGGTGCCCCAGAAACCGGGTTTGTGTTCCTTCTACATCGGCAGAGTTCAGAATCGCAAGCCTTATGGACATGCCTTGACAAGACAAGCCTCCCAAGAAACCGCCAGAATAGCAGATGGCAAACACGGTGTCCTAGGCGCACCGATGCAAATGCAATGCAAAGAAGCACATAAGTGTAGTCAAAAACAGATATCACGAGTTCGAGTTAAGTTCTCTAACTCCCCAGCAGAGTCGCCAGAATCAGAATAACGCTGCGAGGACCTCGCCATGCCGGACTCGATTTTGTTATGCGGTTCTAAATCTCGAACCAAAGAGTCCAAATCGCAAATCGCTTTGAAGAAAACAGATTTTTGAAAGAAGTGCCAAACATGGATCGCTTTGCGGATAACAGAGTCGCCACCTAAATATTTTAAAATGGGAAATTTAGGAAACCCTGACTCGGTGCCGAAGGCCACGTGTCCGTCATCACCAAAGTTGGCTCGGGAACTTGGGTACGATTAGGGAAGGTCACATCGTGAGCATTCTCTCGCCGGCCAAAGACCGCCTCTACTAACCATGATATCTGTTTTGAAAACTTTGTGAGTTCTTATTCCGGTTATTAGCCTAGATTACTATGTGATGCTCGCAAAGAAACAAGTATAGACTGGCCGTCGATTGGAACAAAACATTTCATGTTTGTTTGTTTGAAAATGGTGTGAAGGTGCTACCCGCAGGTAGGCTAAAATGCGGATTTGCCACCCTCGGGTGGGCTTAGAAAACATGATTTTGCCACTATCTAGTGGGCTTAAAACAAACAGTCGATGAATGGTCCCGATTCAGATAACTCAACCTCCACCCACAGGCATTCAAGGCAGTTATATCACATAAGCACATAGCCTCATGGTAAGCATGCTATCATGGCAACACTCACACGCATGCAAGGATGCTAAAGCATAACCACTTACCGAGTACTCCAAGCCAAAACAGAAAGCTTATTAGAAATCATGCATGATCCTAAAATATACAGAATGCCTAATGCAACACATGCAAAAATGCAACTATAGCAGGCTCGGCTATTCTAAAGATGGCATATGAAATGCAACGGCTAACATGTATTCAACTTAGAATTGAAATACAAATGCAGTTTGTATGATGCGCCGAGCCCGATGCATGCAATATAGATGAATGATGCAAACATGCAGTCATACTGTATGCTAATTGAAATATGCCCTATATCTAACCATTCAAAGCGGGTAAATAAAAGGGAGAAAGAAATGGGGGTTGGAAGACATACATCACACTCACACACCCTTATTACATTTAAGCCCTAGCGCTGAGGGTTCGAATGAATAATAAGACATACCCGAATAAAATAATATACAGTCCGTAATAACACAAATTCTAATGAATTAAGAAATAAATTACAAAAGAATTAAAACTGGCGTGCAAGCCAGGGACTGCCTCGCTTCTGATAGATGTTGCATATTGGTGCAGTGCGAAATCCATCGACGCCTGATTAGCCTCGTTTGCAATTTTTCGAAATGCGACCTCAAAAGTTGTTGATTGTTGATTTTGCTGCAACAGAGAGCAGGAAAAGGGCATAGCAGTGTATTTCACAAATATATGCGTGTCTCGATCCTCGCGCCACCAATCACGCATATCGATGCATGATGGCCGAGCCGATTCGCACAACTCAATATTGGGATGAATACATATGAATGCTACAATGAAAACCCAACTCCATCATGGATGATCCGGAGTGTCGGACTCGGGAATTGAGACCCGCTCACATTACTGAGTACTAAACGTGCCTCGCTTCCCATGTAATATGCATGATATGCATGAAATGCAACTTATACAAATCTAGCATGCTCAATGCTATGACAATGAGATGTCTCGAAATGCGTATCCATAGACACGCATAACCGAGAAAAGCGGAATGACATGCGAAATGCAATGATGGGCTTATACCAACATGAGAGCCTCAGCCCACTTACATAGGAAGCCAAAATGATGAAAGGAGGTGCCTCGTAAAGCGTGTCCACTTGACACGCAAACCGAGGCAATGATGTAAAATGCAAAACGAAAGAATGGGAGGTGCTGAAGTGCGTGCGCGGCACGCAAAACCGAGGCGATGATGAGATGAGAATCGGATAAAACCGGCAGTCAAACGCGTGCCCACAAAGCGCGCAAAACCGAGGCGATGATGAAAGATGAAAATCGGATAAACCGGCAGCCAAACGCGTGCCCACAGCGCAAAACCGAGGCGATGATGAAAGATGAAAATCGGATAAACCGAAGTTTCAAACGCGTGCTGACAGCGCAAACCGAGGCGATAACGAAAATGAAAATCGGATAAAACCGGCAGCCAAACGCGTGCCCAGCGCGCGCAAACCGAGGCGATGATGAAATGAAAATCGGATAAAACCGAAGCGCTCAAACGCGTGCCTACGCGCAAACCGGGCGATGATGAAAGATGAAAATCGGATAAACCGGCGTGCCAAACGCGCGTGCCTAGTGCACGCAAACCGAGGCGATGATGAAAGATGAAAATCGAATAAAACCGGCAGTGTCACGCAGCGTGCCTGTGCACGCAAAACCGAGGCGATGATGAAAGATAAAATCGGATAAAACCGGCAGCCAAACGCTGCGTGCCCACAGGCGCGCAAACCGAGGCGATGATGAAATGAAATGAAATGGCATACGGAATGCAACGATGGGCTTACACCGACATGGGAGAGCCTCAGCTCACTCACATAGGAGGCCGTCGGGTAAAAACAAAGCTGCCTCGAAACGCGTGCCCGCGGACACGCAAATCGAGGCAATGATGTAGAAGCATGAAAATGCACATTGGGCTTACGCCGACATGAGAGGGCCTCAACCACACTCACATAGGCTGCCAGAAGTGGTGTTCAGCATCGAAGTGGGTATCTGCGACCCCAGTGTCCCTCGGAATGACAAAACAGAGGTCCCTGCCAAAAATCAGAGAAAACCGATGCAAAATGAATGCTCGGGACCAAAACCGGGCAGTTTGGGGTCCCGAAAACCGGTTACAGGCACCGAAAGTGGCATACGGCCACGAAGTGGGCATCGGGGGCCCCAGGGTTTCTCGAAATGATAAAACAGAGGTTCCTGCCAGAAACCGGAGAAAGCGGATGCGAAATGAATGCTCGGGGCCCAAATCACGCAGTTCGGGGTCCCGAAAATGGGTCGCCGGGCACCGGAAGTGGTGTTCGGCTGCGAAGTGGGCATCAGGGGCCCCAGTGTTCCTCGGAACATTAAAGCAGGTCTCCGCCAAAACCGGAGAAGTCGGAAATGGGCAAAATGGCCTACGGCCACGAAAAGTAGCTCACGGCCACCGGGAGATAATCTACGGGATCACTCCCTTCCCTCAGGAAAGAAAACAGATAAAACCGAACCTGGTTCGCAAACCGAGACAAGGTAGAGAAGATGGTTCGGAAGTCCGGAGGCAGGGCACGCGGCCGTGACTCTGGGACTTCTGAACAAGCACAGTATGCAACATCACCGAGTGCTCAATCGGTGACGTCTGAGCCTTAAGGTCGGTCAAAAATGGGGTGTCTACAAGAACAAGGTACGGTCACTACGAATTTCTTGTTCTACCATTTGGAGTGACTAATACACCTGCAACATTTATGGACCTTATGGACTGGATTTTCAAGACTTATCTTGATGAATTTGTTGTGGTTTTCATCGATGATATTGTTATATATTCAAAGAATAGACTTGAACATGAACAACATTTGAGAACTGTCTTGGAAACACTTAGAGAAAAGAAATTATTTGCTAAACTTACGAAGTGTGAATTTTGGTTAGATGAGGTTGTCTTCTTGGGACATGTCATCAACAAAGATGGGATTTCAGTAGATCCGCAAAAAATAAAAGCAATCATAAATTGGCCTACACCAACAAATGTAACAGAAGTCCATAGTTTCATGGGATTAGCTGGATATTACAGAAGGTTTGTCAAAGATTTCTCAAAAATAGCCGTGCCTCTTACCCAACTACCATGCAAAGGGGAACCATTTGAATGGAATGACGAAAGAGAATCTGTTTTTCATGAACTGAAAACGAAACTAACCACTGCACCAGTGTTGACATTGCCCACAGGTACGGAGAACTTTGTGATTTATAGTGATGCATCTTATAAGGGCCTGGGTTGTGTATTGATGCAGAAAGGACGGGTAATTGCTTATGCCTCCCAGCAATTGAGACCACATGAGAAGAACTACCCAACACATGACCTGGAATTGGCCGCAGTTATGTTTGCTCTAAAAATTTGGCGACATTACTTGTATGAGGCAAGATGCGAAGTCTACATAGATCACAAAAGTCTGAAATACTTCTTTACCTAGAAAGAGTTGAACATGCGGCAAAGAAGATGGCTTGAACTAATAAACGATTACGATCTTCAGATTCAGTATCACCCCGGGAAAGCCAATGCGGTTGTTGATGCCTTGAGCCAAAAAATGATGGGAAGTTTGGCTTGTTTACTTACTAAACAGGAAGAGATCTTGCAAGATTTTGAGAAGTCCAGGATTGAAGTGGTGTTATATGAACATGACAGATTGATAGCCATTATTTCAGCCGAACCAGCAATCAATGGTAAGATTAAACATAAACAGAAGGAGGATGAATTCCTTAAAAAGACAGTTGATGAATTTGAAATTAATCCGAGACCGGGATATAGTATGGTAAATGAAGTGCTGAAATTCCAAGACAGATTGTGTGTTCTGAATATTCCCAAATTAAAGAGGAGAATTCTCGATGAAGCTCATAAATCGATGTTTGCTATGCATCCAGGCAACAACAAGATGTATCAAGACCTAAAGCAGAGTTATTAGTGGCTAAATATGAAACGTGAGATTGCAAAATATATGTATAAATGTCTCCAATGTCAGCAAGTTAAGGCTGAACACTAAAAACCAGCAGGTCTACTTTAACCTCTCCCTATTCCGGAATGGAAGTGGGAGCACGTAACCATGGATTTTGTTGTTGGTCTACCTCGAACTCCTCGAGGTATGGATTCTATTTGGGTTATAGTTGATAGACTAACTAAATTTGCATATTTTCTGCCTGTTAGAACTACATTTGATGCTTACAGACGGGCTACTATGTATGTTGATGAGATTGTTCGCCTACATAGGATTCTAGTGTCCATTGTCTCGGATAGAGATCCGAAATTTGTATCTAGATTGTGGAAAAGTTTGTAAAGGGCTATGGGAACAAAATTGAGGTTTAGTACTGCATTCCACTCACAAACAGATGGGCAATCAAAATGGACAATACAGACCTTGGAAGACATGCTTCGAATGTGTGCTTTAGATTTCCAGGGGAGTTGGGAAGATTATTTGCTGCTAGTAGAGTTTGCATACAATAACAGCTTCCACTCCAGGATTGGTATGGCGCCATACAAAGCCTTGTATGGCAGAAAGTGTAGATCACCAAATTATTGGACAAAATTCAAGGATAGTGCTTTACTTGGGCCTAAAATTGTGCAAGACACTTCTGAGAAGATTAAAATTATTCAACAAAGGCTAAAGACCGCTCAGAGTCGACAAAAGAATTATACAAATGTGCGAAGAAGACCTCTTGAATATGAGGTTGGTGATCATGTATTTATTCGGGTGATTTCGATGAAGGGCCAGGTAAGTTTCGGAAAGAAAGGTAAATTATCACCCCGCTACATCGGGCCATTCCAAATTTTGGAAAGGCTTGGTCTAGTTGCTTACCGAGTTGCTTTACCACCAGGATTCGAGCAAATGCACAATGCATTCCACGTGTCGATGTTGAGAGGTTATCTTTAAGATCCGTTTCATGTGATTGATTATCATCGGATAGCTCTTAATGAAAATATGGAATACACAGAATGACCATAACGAATCATTGACCGGCAAGTGAAACAGTTAAGAAGCAAGTCCATCTCGATGGTGAAAGTAGAATGGAAAGAACACTATGAGACGGACGCTACATGGGAAAAATAAGATGAGATACGACTACGCTATCCACATTTATTTCCGAACAAAGGTAAAATAAGTTTGGAGGACCAAACTTCCTAAAGGAGGGAAGAATGTGACAACCCTACTCTGTGCTATGCTAATTGATCTTAATTGTGACTGTGATTATATGCTTGATGTGGTTTTGAGTGATACTTACATGATTAAATGTGTTCTTGTATTTCTATCTGTTCACCGTAGGAAAATCTGTTTGATTTTCTGTTTTAGAATTTAAATTGAAGGCTGTAGAGGCATCAGAAACTGAAATTGACTACGCCATTGTGATTAGCATAATTTTTAGAGCCTACGATGAAATTTAATTAGAAATTGATTTGGATCAAAATAATTAGATCGAACTGATTAACTAAGCTCAATTAGTTAGCCTAAATCAATTTAATTAAGGCAAGCATATATAAGGGGCCAATACACTTACACTTATTTGGCTTGAGATCAAAAATCTGAAATCACACCCTAGAGAGAGAGAGGTGCCAGTTCTAGAGAGAGAAAAAGCTCAAATTGTGGATTTTGGCTCAAAGTTTGGAATTTTGGAGGCTAAACTCAAGAATTAGCCAATTTTGAAAGGATCGAAGCATCAAGGTGAGTAATTAGACATGAATTGACAGGTTTAAAATTATAATTATGTGAACTCAAGATAAAATGGTAATCAAGGGAATGAATTGAATTGACTATGATGAGATTGAAGTCTATATGCACATGCAAGGATAGAATTGCCATGAATTACCGTGAATTTGCATAATCAAGCATGAGGCATGTTGTATATGATAAATTGAGCACCAAATCATACATACATGCATAATTCTAATAGATTCCATGATTTTGAACATCATTTGTACCATTTAAAGTGGAATTGGAGTCAATAATTAACATGCATGAAAGATTTGTGAAGATATGTAGCTTGTATGAAGTTTGAATACATGAGCTTTGGCCATACCAAGAGAAATGTTGATTGACTTGAGAATTAGATCATGGTTGTGGACAATTGGTCTTAAATAACCTATATTCTCATACTATGTAATGTTTTTCCATGATTTTGTACCAAAAACACAAACTTTGAACCTTTGAACATCAAGTTTGAGCTTCAAGAACAATTATGGAAATTCCAGAATTCATCGAGTCCGCTCGAACGGGGAAAACACCGCTCGAGCGTGAAATGTTAGCTTCCAGAACTTTTGCAAACATTGATGTCCGCTCGAGCGAAAAGAGTTACGCTCGAGCATCCGAACACTTGTTTTGACTCTCAGCTCGAGCATCCGAAGTCGCACTCGAGCGCAAAATCGAGGCAACTAGTACTTTTGCAGACCCAAGGGGTCTGCTCAAGCAGCCAAAGCCACTCTCGAGCGGAGGGCCCTGTTTCAGAAATTTTGAAAGGATGTTTTGTGCTTCGTTTTCCGTCCTCTTTCATTTCAAAGCACTCTTAGGCATACATTAAACATTGTAAATGAATTAAAGGACATGAAAAAAGCCCAAGAATGTTAAGCAAGTTAAAGAACGGAATGAATTGTAATATGACCCAATGTGTTATGAATTATGTAGGGTCAAGCGCAAGGACGAATCAAGCACCAGAGTACTGTGAGTAATATCTTAGTAAAGATATTTTTGTGTATACATTATTTTGTAAATGTTACCCACGTGGTGAATTTCTGAACTTATGAATTTGTGCTATGAATGAGTATTCTATTGTTCGATTCGAAATAGAAATTGTAAAGTGATTAATGTAAAAATGAAAGGTGGGCTTAAGGCCATTTGGTACATTCAACAAGAACGCGGATTGGGCCTCAGGCCGTTTGGAATGTTTAATAAGATAGACTGAAAGTCATCGTATATATGAATTGGACCGAAGGTCATTCTCTGTGAATGTAAAATGGACCAAAGGTCGTTTCGAATAAAGAATTGATTAGACCAAAGGTCATTTTGAATATGAGTAGGGATGTGATCACGATCATATGCGCATAAATATAAATATAAGGATGATGGACCCAAGGTCATTCAATAATACGTTATGGAGAACCGGTGGTCCTTGGTACATGGATTCATTAGACCAAAAGTTGGTCTACGAAAGAGCATTGGACCCAAGGTTGTTTTGTATAGATGGACCCAAGGTCGTTTTGTCTTATATATGTATTAGACCCGAGGTTATTTCGCTCATTATGATTTATAAATTTGATATGGATGAAATAGTAGTTCAAATGTTTAAATTACAAGTATGATCCATTCATGAACGAATCTCATTCATTAACCTCTTTACTCTGGTATTATTTACAGGGCATTAGCTCACTCTGTATTTATATGTATGTGGGTGAGCAATGGATGTCCAACCCCTCAAGTGAGCGTTGAGAAGCCATGTTTTGTAAGGTCAACCAAGGTCGCCTCATGCAGAGGCCTTGCTTTTGCTTTACTACTCTTCTGAACCTTTCGTGGTCATGCAGTACAAACCTTGACCGACCATGTATATAATCTGAATTTTTGTTAAAACTAGTTTTCAATAATCCTGGATATATGTATGACATACTTATTGTGAATATGCACATGGTGTGAGTTATTTTGTGTATGTAAGAATGTTTGGTTAAGCCATGTACGCACAGCTCAATGGACAATCTTTGAAAAAATTTCTTTGCAATTTAGCCCCCTATTATTATTATTAAATACGCTTGATTTTTTATTAAGGCCGCAGGTAATCTTGCAATTATTGGCCGATTATGACTCTAATCGATGGGGCGGATTTGGGCCATGACAAATTAGATAATCAGTCCATACCCAGAACTACATCAAAATGTCTATAGTCCAATGGTAACAAATCTACATACAAGATAGCACTCCCAATTCGTATATCACAAAATCGACATACAAATGTACACAACACAGATTCTCCGGATAAAGTAGATACACATAACAAATATGGCAATGATTTTAGAGATCTACTCAATCTAGATGCAAATGCATAAGTTACAAAGGAGTGTGTTAATCCGAAGTTAATTAATACAAAGGTATCCTGATTACATATAGAGATAGTACTTGAGACGATGGCTTTTGCGTTCCGTGTATCGCTCGGAATGAGCACAAAGATCTTCTCTTGCCTCATGGTGTCTTTGGTAATAGTAGGCCCCGTAGTGTTTCCCGATTTTCGGATCAATGCAGTTGAGCTAGCAGCTAACTTCCCGCTATTTTAATTACAATCCCTAGCCATATGCCCTGTTTTACCACAATTAAAGCAGGCCCCTGAAACACGATAGCAAACCCCGTGATGTCTTTTACCACATTGGTTGCACATTGGAGATGTATCTTTGGAAGAATTTGAAGTGCTTGAGGAGCTCGTATTCTGTTTCTTTGAAAGTCTTTTCTTTGAATAAAAAAAGCCATGCATTTTACTTTTCCAATCAATTAATGATTTACACTGCCTAGCTATGTTGGCTTATGAGATTATGGCTCGATCTAGCACATCAATATAGGTTTCTAGCTTTAGTACATTCACCTTCTCTAAAATACCATCTCGAAGACCACCCTCAAAATTTCTCGCTTTCTTATAGTCAATGTTGACCATGTGCGGTGCAAATCTAGCCAATTTAGTAAACTTGGCCTTGTACTCAACCACTGTCATGTTGTCTTGCTTAAGTTCCATGAACTCTGACACTTTCTTGTTACGAACACATTGTGGAAAGTATTTGTTGTAGAAAATTTCCAAGAACCATGCCCAGCTAATATCTTTGTTGCTTTCATGCATCAACATCCACCATCTTCTCGCTTCATCTTCTAGTGTAAAGGTGGCTAGCAACACCTTTTGTGTTTCTAGACAAGGAAACACTTCAAACAACTTCTCTATGCCAAGGACCCGTGCTTCAGCCTTCACTGGATCCAATCCTCCATGGAACTGTGATGGTTTCATTTTTTTAAACTCTTTGGTGAGAGCTATGATTCGGTCGTCGTTTTGCAAGTCATTTACAGGCTATACTGGAGGTGGAGGCGGAGGGTGTGGCTGTTGCCACTGTTGTTGTTGCCTTAATGTTTCTACCATGTCCTATATTAATCTTTCCATCCTATCCATTCTGGCAGTAGAGGACTCCTCTAATTCATCAGCTCTTGTTCTCACCATTATCTGATTAAGCTTGCATTATTCTTCATACAAAATGTACACAAATAGGCATATACAAGTAGACAACAATTCTCATGTCACATAATCATTCATTTCAAACATTTAAGCATGTTGTTTATGCACTCCATTAAATACTCATCACATGAATGCATCCTAGATCTTTTCTAGACACTCTATTGCTCCTTTGGACAAGTGTGTGAGTTATCAATTTGTGCTCTGATACCACTCTGTCATGACCCAAACTTGCCCCTATGGATTAAGGTCATAACCAGCCAGTAATCATGGGATTACTTACGGCCTCAAACCTGATTAAACATGACTCAATAGAAATAAAGGGGCCAAAACAGAAGGAAACTTAAAAATTTTGTCCAATGAGCTATGCTTATGTGGTGTAGCAAAATTATTTCAAAAGCATTCCGCAATAGCTCACACGTATAGACGAAATTAACATCTTGTACATCCAAGAACTTTCAGACATACAGTCAACCAAACAAAAAGTTTATATACATAGGTGATTCAACGTAATCACCAAAATGGAAAGAAGAGTCAAACTAAAGAACAAAAACAAAGTCTTGTACGTGAAACGTTTGGGCTGACTTCACAAAACTTGGATTTCTTTCACACTCTTCACTGAGGCTGGGTTTGGACGTCTCTTTGCTTACCTACATACATATAAATAAGAGTGAGCGAAAGCCCAATGAAAAATACCAAAGTAAAAGGGTTACATGAATGAAATTCTCTAATAAGTAATGTCCTTGTTAAACACATTGAACGGCCTTAGGCCAATTCATATTCTTATCAAATATGTCAAATGGCCTCAGGCCCAAACATATCAAACGGCCTAAACATATTAAATTGCCTCTGGCCCATCATATCAAACAGCCTTAGGCCCAATTCCTTCATATCAAACGGCCTCAGGCCCAATCCATTCATGTCAAACGGCCTCGAGCCCAATTCATTCATGTCAAATGGCCTCTGGCCCAATCATATCAAACAGCCTTGGGCCCATTAATTTCATATTCATATTATACTTGCAATCGTAATCATATTCATAGTCAAACGGCCTTAGGCCCAATGCATTTGTATTCAAACAGCCTTAGGCCCAATCATATCCTTATCAAATATATCAAATGACCTTAGGCCCAAGTATGACAAATGGCCTCAGGCCCAAGTATGATAAACGACCTCGGGCCTAGTTAAATTATATCAAACGGCCTTGGGCCCAATTTATGTTCTTTATAGACCTTATACAAGAATTTGGCATATAGAATACTCATTCATAATTCAATCCAACAAATCCATAAAGCTTATACGGAAGTAACAATTGGAAAGTAACATACTTGAAAATATTTTTACTAAGATATTACACACAGTGTTCCGTCGATGGATTTGCCCTTGCGCTTGACCTTAGACATTTCATAACACATTGGGTCACAAGCAATTCAATCCATTCTTAACTTGTTTATTTCTCTTAGGCCTCTTTCTTAATCCTTTAATTCATTTACAATGCTCAATGCATGCCTAAGAGTGCTTAGAAATGAAACAGAATGGAAAACGGAACATGAAATAACTTTTCAAAATTTCTAAAATAGGCCCTCCGCTCCAGCATAGCTTTGGTCGCTTGAGCAGTTTGCAAAACTCTGTAAAAGTACTGGTTGCATGAATTTTACGCTCGAGCGAGACTCTTGTTGCTCAAGTGAGTAGTCATGCAAAACAGGGTTCGCTCGAGCGCACACTTTGTCGCTCAAGCTACAGTGCAAGTCTTTGCAAAACTTCTAGGAGCTTGATTTTTATGTTCGAGCGAGGCTTTCTTCGCCCGAGTGAACAGGTCGAATTATAGAATTTCCAGAATTTTGTTTGACACTCAAAACACACTTCCAAAGGTTCAAAGCTTGCGAATTTGGTACAAAATCTTGGAAAAACATAGTATAACATAAAACTTAGGTAATTTGAAGCCAATTGTCCAAAATTATGATCCATTTCACAAATCATCTTAAATTCTTCTTGCCAAATTCAAAACTCATGCAATCAAGCTTCATACCTTCATGAATCATGCATGTATGTAGATTATTTACTCTAATTCCATTTCAAATGGTACAAATGATACTCAAAATCATGAAGCTCAACAAAACTATGCATGCATCTATGATTTGGTACTCAATTCTTCATGATTATGTGTAACGCCCTCAAAAATAAACCCATAATATACACAATATTAACATGTATTGATTATGAAAAATAGAACCTTATTCCATTATCAGAGTAATCTTATTAGAAGACATTACATGTAATAACGAAAGTAAATGCCCTACGGGCTTACATCTTTCCAAGTTAACACTTGGACACAAAAGTTTGCATACTAACTCAATTATACATTAAGCCCTTGGCTTGAGTTTACATGTAATATCAAATAAAACAAAATAACAACTAATCTAAACAGAGTCTTTAACTCCAAATCCTTCCAAGCTAAGTCCTTGGAGGTAGCATATCACCTAGACCTGAAAATGATGTTCCCGTATAGGGTGAGTCACAGCCCAGCAGAAATATACTAAACCAACTATAGGAATTGACTAAAGCAATAGCATCAGATAGATGGTTAACGCTTATGAATCCTTTATATCATTATACAGTTTCATGACAATAAGGCCCATGACATGTTTCACTTTCCATTATTATTCAACTTTCTATTTATACAAACGTGGCTCAGAACCTGGCCAAACAATATAATGAGACTACATCTCATATTAACATTCCTTCCAATAACAACAATTTAAGTGAGACTAAGGCAAAAACCAAAACACTTCCATAAATCGATGAGTACACATATATGCTGTACTACTACACTTCCATACATCAATAAGTACACAGATTTGCTGTACTAATGGAGTCCATCCCCTTTCTCCTCCGAAACAGGTTTGAGAGTCCATTTCCTATCTTCCCTCAAACCATGGAGTACATCCCCTATCTCCTCCCAAACAATATACAATCAATACACGTATTTGCTATATTAATTCAACTGTCATATTCAATTACTCATTCAATGTGATTAGTTTTAGTTTTCCCTAATCAGCATGCAATGTCTACAACAATCACGACTATCCTCTACCGATAGCCTAAAATAGTTATTTCTAAACAGGAAATAAATGTATCAACAAATATAAACTCAACACTTTCATAGGTGAGTGATTAAACTATCCAACTGCACCATTTAATCTCATAATTCTCCAATTTCAAGAATTTAACTTAATTCCACATTTTTCTCTAAATTAATTATGCAAATTAATTTATTACAACAATTAGGGCTTTTCCCCATTTTCTCAAAATTAACCCTATGGTTCAATTTTCTCAATTTAATACTATCAATGCCATTTTTCATAACTTACAAACATATGATGATTAATATATAAAAATCCCATTTATCTCAAATTGCAATTTAAACCCTAGTTTCCTCAAAATTACCAAACAATACCAACATATCAAAACACCAAAACTTAGGACAAAACCTATAATATGGAGTAGGAAATCCCTACCTCGAAGTGAAGAACTCAAATGGAGATGATGGAGATGATGACCCAAAATCCAAAGTGCTCCAAACTGCCAAACTCTCAGATTAAAAGGAAGCCCTTGCGACCCTCTACCTTTTTAATAAATAACCTAGGGTAGAAACACCCTAAAAATAGATGAAACCTAAGAGAGAAGGTGTGTGGAGGGAGAGAGAAGACGGACCTAGGGTTTTTAAAACAAAAGAGGATGAAAAATGCTGTTTAAAACTGCTGCTGCGTATTTAAATAAAACAGGCTCCCTCGAGTGAAGACTTGGTCGCTCGAGCGACCAGACACAGAAAACCCTCGCTCGAGCCAAGAAGGTCTCGCTCGAGCCAACAACCCAGAAGCTCACTCGAGCGACAGACTGCTCGCTCGAGCCAACAACTCAAACCTCAGTTCGAACTAGACGACGCTGAAGCGGCGTAACGCCGCTGAAAGGAGCGAACAAAAAACCTTTCGCTCGAGCTAAGAAACACAGCTCGTGTCTATACCTAGACGCAGCTGCCGCCGAGCAAAAAATCTCGCTCGAGCGACGACCAAAAACAAAGAGCTCGCCGAGTGATGAATCGCCGCTTCGGCGAAGGGTCAAAATTCTAGGCAAAGAACCCTTTGCTCCCAAACACTACCAACTCAGAATAAACCTGCTCAATGCATCCCATAACCCAGAAATAAGAAATTAAAGGACGACAACAACAATTATATAACAACAGGATCTACGGAACCTAAGTCCGGATGCAACAACCAAATGGAAAAAGACCGGGGTCGCTATATTATACATATTCATGGCAATTCTTTACATGCATGGATATATTGACTTCAATTTCATCTTACACCACTCAAATCTTGTTCTTGATCACCAACTCTCTTGGAATTCATGTAATTACAAGCTTCAACTCATGAATTAAGGGTTGGTTACTCACCTAGAGACTCCAATTCTTCCAAATATAGCTAAGTCTTGAGCTAAGCCACCTAGTTCTTGAATTCCTTTGCAAAGTCTTCAAGGATGAGTCCTCCCTCTCTTTAAATTCGGCTCTTTCTCTCTCTCTCTAGAGTGTCTATTTTATATTTTTAAGTTCAAAATATGAGCATAAGTGTGCTTAGCATATATATATATACTTGGTGATTAACATAATTTAATCAATCTCAATTAAAGTTAATGAGCCTCAATTTAATCTAATTATTTCGATGCGAGTCAATTTTTAATCAAATTTCACTATAGGCTCTAAAAATCACGCTAATCACAATGGTACAGACAATTTCAATTTTTGTAGCCTTTACGGTCTTCAATTTTCAAATTATAGTAGTAAGTTGGACAGATTTTCCTACGGTGAACAGATATAGATTCAAATACATAATTAATCACATAATTATTACCCAAAATCACATTAAGCACATAATCACAATCATAAGTAAGGGCAATTAACATAACACAGAACATGGTTATCACACTACGGGTGTAATTTCTCCAAAGAAAATTAAAAAAACAATTAGAAGATACCTTGACTCTGCAAAGATTGAAAATTTCCTTGTACAAACACAAAATTCTTACTTCCAGAACAACAAAGAAAAAAGCTTTACCTGAACAAAAAAAAAAAAGAAATGCTTACTTTCAGAAAAACAAATCAAAAAGAAGATGGACAAACCAAAGCAAGAAGAAAAAAAAGGAAAAAAAGTAAAAGAAAATTTCCCAAGAAAAAAAAAAGAAGAAGAAAAGAGAACCTACTTCAAGCCGTAGTCGAACTGATCGATCTAATTGAACCCATCAGATTTTAGAGATCGTCATCTAGATCGTGAACGTGTCAGTGTCAAGATGGTCAAGCCATTGTGGTCAAGATTTGCAGATCTTCGTTGAACCCATCTTCATCATCTCAGCATCGTTAGGAAAAGCGAAATAAAGACTGAAACAAAAACATAGCTTGAGAGAGCAAGCAGGACATAGATAGAGAGGTCCCTTTATTTGGAGGATTACGTTGGATGTGATTATTAGTGAGAGGATATTTAGTGAAGAGATTATTAATGTGAAGATTGTTAGTGAAAAAATTAAATAAAAGTGTGTTTATTTTAATGATAGTGCGAGAGATGATTAGTGATTGAATTGTTAAATTATTTTTATATAAAATAAAAATAAAATATTTCTATATTAAAAAAAATCTAAAACAAATATAATTTTTTTTTTTTTTTTACAAATAACAGTTTCCATTTGGATTTTAAAAAAAAAACAAAAAAACAAAAAAAAATTTGCATCCTAATCTTCTCATTATTTTTTCAATCCAAACCCATATAAGGGCAATTTAATCCTATTAGGGTGTGAGAGTAAGAGCATCTCCAATAATTGTTGCTATAATACCATTGCTATTACTATAATTTGGCAATTAATAGTAGTAATTTGCCAAATTATAGCAATGGTGCTCCAATGGAACACATGCTATTTTGGAAAATCTCAACTAACTTTCCCTCCAAATTTATAGGTGTTGTTTGGATATAGATTTTTTAGTGAATTTTTTTTTTTTTTGGGTTTATTTTTTCTCTTTTGTAACCTTTTTTTTATTTGTTTGTAAAAAAAAATTATATATTTATATTATACCCGACTAGACAAATATAAAAAATGAAAAAGAAATTGAAAAATTGAAAAAATAAATTTAAATACTCAAAATTACATTGAAACATAAAAATGACATTGCAAATAAAGACTAAAAATTACATTAAAAATAAATGACATTACAAAATTAAAAAATATATTCTCCCGTGATTATTCATTAGGAGGCTGAGGAAAATAGTAATTTGGGTTGCTGACATTTGCGGACCACTTGGCAAAAATCTCAATTTTCGCATGATGTAATACGCTTCTGTCTGAGGGTCCAAATGAGAAATGTCCGTAGTCATTATCAGATGTTCTTCCTTTTTGATCTCATGTTCTTGTCTTTTGATCTCTAGTTCTTTCATCTCTTATAGTACTTGAATCCTTTTTTTTCTTCTCTTTCAGCTTTTTTCATTTCCTTCTCAACAAGGTGTTGGTTCACTATCTCCAACACATTGCTAAATTTGTGGACTTCAACTTTAACGACTTGATTTCTCCAAAATAATTTTTTTGTAGCTTTCTTACCCATAGGCCTTTTACCCCTTGCAGAGACACTACCCTCACCGGTTGGATTATTACCAACAGTTGAATTGTTACCAACACTTGGACTGTTGTAGTCTTCAAGAGAAATGCAATTATCCATTGGGGAATTGGGGGCTGCATTAGGGGAAAATGGTATATGTATCCTTGACTTCACTGTGTTCGTAGGAGCTACATCTTGTCACCTGATATTATTTTGCAAGATTGGTCAACAATGTTCAAAAGCAAAATGTTTCTTTTCATCTTGATGGTATAAAAGTTTTGTTTGAATCATCTGTATCAATAAAATATTAAATTAAGTAATTAGTTAATTTTTATATGAGATGAAATATTTAAATAAAAAAAACTAACGTAATAAATGAAGATGAAATCTTACTATATCAACTTGAGACATCCTACTTGGATATAGATTTTCGACTTGCGCTAAACATTCATGAAATTTGTTGGAACATTTCATAATTATACCCCATCGAGATTGGATAGAAACTTGTGTTCTTGATTGATCATTCTGAAGGGAGCAATAATTTTCATAAATTCTCTCCCAAAAGTGTGCATAAGATTGTGAATTGCCAACAATTGGGTTTTTAGAAATGTGACACCAAGCTTTACAAAGTGACACATTTTCATCAATGGTAAATGATTTTTCTCTCTTTGTTTTTTATGAACCTTCCATAGTGATTGTGTGAAAAATCTATAAATAAAAATGTAATTTGGGAGGTTTGTTGTGAAATGAAATTGAGAAAAAGATAAGAGAACAAAAAAAAAGGCTTACTGGAGATCAATCCTCTAGAATGATCTACTCAATCCTCTAGATCACTGTCTCTCTCAACAAACCCCTCTGCTAACATTTGTTCTCTCTATCTCTCTGTGTCTCTATCTTCTCATCACTCTCTTCATCACTGTTGCCTTTATCTCCCTCACTCTCACCATTTTCATCTCTCTCTCCTTGGTTCTCAGCTTCTTTATCACCGATTCACTACAACCACAAGAACTCCCTGTCTCTCAACTCTCTGTTTCTCCCACTGTTTCTGTTTTTGGTTCTCACGTAACGCCCTCAAAATATAGTATAATAAATATAATCCAAAGCATACACAACAACTACATAAATCAGAGTACAAGCCCTTCCATTTCATAACATTAGTAGTACAGAGTGTTTAACAGAAATAAATGCCCTTAGGGCTTACATTTTTCCAAGTCTTGACTTGGTTACAACAAAAGTGAGCTTCGCTCAATACATATTAAGCCCTTGGCTTTACAAAAAGAAATAATCAAAAAAGGAGAAGCTCTTGATTCTAAAAGTCCCTCCAACTACTACCTTGGTAGAGGCATGCCATCATTACCTGAAAATGTTATCCCCAAATAGGGTGAGCCACAGCCCAGTAGAAATCATCTAACACAGTATATGAAACTTAGCAAAGGTATAAGTACACAATGCCTGTGGTAAAACTTTTCATAACTTTATACTCATAAGATATCAATTTCAAGTTTTAATCCACTTACTTTCAACTCACATTTCGATTACTTATCTTTCTCAATTCATGAGTTAATTTCATTATTTCACAACAACCGAACTGAGACTACAACTCAATTATTTTCAAATTATACAATACATATGCATAAACAATTCAAACTTCCATTTCATGGATATTTTGTCCGCGGGCAACCACCAAACGGGACCCATGTAAACATAGGCTATACAAGCACTACAATTGTCATTTTACGGACATTTCGTCCACGGGCTAGGCACCCATGTATAGTTTCAGGACTTTCACCCAGGATACTTCGGCCAACTTAATTATAATGCAGTCCATCCCCTTTCTCCTCCCAAACAAACATCCATACATATGCAATGTATTTAAACATATAATCAAACATGAAGCACATCCCTTTTCCGCTTCCAAACACACATACATATACAATGTATATAAATACGGTCATATTCAATGACAACCATCAAATGATTGATTTCAATTTACCTAATCCACATGCAATTTCTACAACAGTCAAAGCTATCATTTACTGATAGCCCAATACAGTTATCTATAGACAAATATTCAATCTCAACAGATAGTTTATTCAAAACTTCCAAAAGAATGAGTTAATACATAACCAATTCCACCATTCATATCAATACCCCCTCAATTTCACATTTTCAATGCCAATTTACATTATTTATACAAAATAGTGGTTTGACCCAATTAGGGCAATTTTTCCCTTATTCCCAAATATAAGCCAATTGCCAACATCATCAAATTAGATATAACACAACGTCATTTTCAAGCCCCACAAGTATTTATTTCATCTTCACCCAAAACCTCTCTTTTCATTTTTGTGCCCTAAACCCTAGGTTTGTTTAAAACATCTCCAAATCACACCATTGTTATACAAGAGACAATAATTAAGCTAAATATCATATGAAGGTGTAGAAAGAATCCCTACCTCAAAGGAAAAAGATGGGTCAAACAAGAGAGAAATCCTAAGAACGCCGAAACTCACTTCTATTTGGATCAAAATGTAGAACTTGACAAGCTCTACCTTTTTCTCCAAGGCACTAAGGTGAAAAGATCAATGGATCTAGATGAAATCTAAGAGAGAAGGTGAATTCTAAAGAGAGAGGCTCAAGAACAAGCTTTTTGGGAAGTTTTAGAGAGAGAGAGAGATATGAAAAAGTGATTCAAATATCATCTTCTTGGACTATTATACGTGCAGTCCGCTCGAGCGTGGAAAGCCCTGATCGAGCGTCAAACACAAAGTTCCGCTTGAGCATGAAAGTTGGCGCTCAAGCGTAAAATACACATTTCCAGAAGTTTTGTAGACGAAGGTCTCCACTCGAGCGTGGGACTAGATGCTCAAGCGTCCGATGCACTTTTCCAGTATTTTCAGAACTGCAAAATATACTGAAGGTTGACGAATCCTGCTCGAGCAGAGGAGCAAAATTTGTGAAGCTCGCTCGAGCACAAGAATGCCCGCTCGAGCGGAAGAACCAAAATCTGGGCAATAAAAGGTTGGTAAAACAAGCAACCAACCTATCTCAAATGCACAACTACAACCCAATAACCAAAATAAAGGAAAAGACAAGGGAAAAAGATATGAATAACTATTCAAAACCATACCAACCCGAGTCCGAAATATAATAAGTAATGGGTTAAAATCGGAATCGCTGTATCTCAGCTTCAATCTTGCTTATTTAACATTTGTTTGGTTGCCAAGAAACGAAGCAAAGGGATAGTGATTGCATCTATTAGTGTTTTTATCACAAAAATGGAAAGCTCTCTGCTCTCATCTTCTCTGATCTTGATTTTATGTATTTGTTTATTTTGTTTCAAAATACACTCTCACTAACCAAAAACGAGTTTTTTTTATTTTTATTTATTTATTTTTTCCAAGATTCACAACTACCAAACAAAGAATTACTGTGAAATGAATTGAGTCTTGGGTGAATTTTGTTGTTGTTTCAAATGCTACTAAGAGTATAATGTCATGGTCTAGGGTTTTCAGATTGCCTCAGATATACAAGAATGTACATCACTCCTCTTTTGGATGCAGGTAATTTCGTTCATCTAAACATATTAATATATCTAATTCATATTTATCACACACAAACAAATCTGGGCTTACACACATGACTCCAATTTTTTATTTTATTTTATATTTTATTTTTTTGTTGAAATTAGTGAGTAATTGGTGAATTTGGTGATTTTTTGGTGAAATTTGGTATTGTTGAAATTTGGTGATTTTTGTATTGGTGAAATTTGTTAGGGAAAGGCACAAATTGGTGAATTCGATATTTTTATTTTTTTATTTTTATTTTATTTTTTTTTGTAGACACACCTTGAAGTAATTAGTGAATTCTGTTTTAAACAAAATGGTGAATTTCATTTATTTAAAAATAAAATAAAATAAAATAAAATAAATAAATAAAATTCAAACATTCTGGAAAAGTCCCAACTGAAAAGAAAGGAGAAAAGGAAGAAAGCAGTTGGTTTTTGGATGAGTTGGCAGATTTGGCAGTTGTTATAGCATGCCATTGGAGAAGCCATTTTTGCCCAAGCTGCCATATTATGGCTTTGGCAACTGTTTTAGCAATCCATTGGAGATGCTCTAATGCTCTACTTAAAATAGCAATCCCCCTCACAAGGAAACCACCAAACAAATGTAGTAGGACCCATATCCTCATTACTCCAAACTCACCCCCTAATCTGTAAAACAAACATGACCAAAGTGTAAAATGGTTCTCTCTCGACAAAAAGGATAGGTAGGTAGCCAAGCCATGTGAACAATAATTAGCTTTCCTTCACGTAGCAATATGACAACAAGGCTTACATCAAAATTACAAACTTGGCTTGTAAGAGCATCTTCAATGATTTGTCATTGGAGTTGTCAAAGCTATAATATAGAAATTTTGAGGAAAAGGGGATTCTTCGATGGTGAGATATAGCAGCTATTAAAAATGGCAAATGCCAAAGCTGTTGCCAAGTTTGATAACAACTTTGGCAAATGGAAAATCTGTCAGCTCACCCAAAATTAAATGATTTTCTTGATTCATTCCTTCCCTCCCTCCCTTTCTCATCCTTTCTAGAAAAACTCAAACAAAAACAGATCAATTTTTTCATTTTGTGAAATTCATGATTTTTTTTTTAAAACAAAACTCACCAATTTGTTTAAATAGTGTTGGCAATACATTTGAACAAAAAAATCAAATTTTTTTTTAAAACAAAGTTTCACTAAAACAACAACAATATTTAAGCAATCTCAAACAAATTTCAAGTAATCTCAACAAATCTCAAGCAATCCAAGCAATAATTTGGCAAATCTGAAGTAGATTTTAAACAATAAATACCAAACGACTTTGACCCATATGCAGTGGCTTGTGGAGACTCAGACCCATGTGCAGTGGCTTGTGGAGATGTTCCATATGGACAGAGTTGATTGTGGGTCATCAATGATGGGGGCTTTCAGAGAGAGACGAGCTTTGTATTATGGTATTCATGATGATTGAGCTGTTGTGGAAGGATGAACATACATGTGGAGTAGAAGGAAGATGAGAAGGATGAAACACATTTTTATGGATGTTGGTTCTCTCTCTGCAAACTCTGGTTTGAGAGAGAGAGTGAGAGTGAAAGGGAAAGGGAGGAGAAAAGGTTGGTCTTTAGAGGGAGAGAGAGAGAGAGAGAGAGAGAGAGAGAGAGAGAGAGAGAGTGTGTGTGTGTGTGTGTGTGTGTGTGTGTGAGTAAGAGGGAAAGTGAAGAGAGACTTCACTTTTGGCTTGGAATGGGTTGGATGATTCTAGATCATTCATCTCAACTATTGGAACCCGGGTACATGGATGGTGGTGATCTTGTCTTAGAAATGCAAAAGAGTCGTATTGCTCTTTTGCTTGGCAGGAGGGAAAAAAATGAAGTACAAACAACATCTATAAATTAACTCTCGTTTTCTACAAACGGTCATATTTTGTATATCTATAAATAGAAACCCTCAATCTCAATTTCATTTCACACCAAACATTTCAAATTTCATTTTTCTTTTCTTCTCTCTTTATCTCAATTTCATTTCATAGTGAACCTCACAAATTATTTTCTTTTTAGTTTTTTCACACAATCACTATGGAAGGTTCAGACAAAAAGAATGAAGTAATGAATTGGAGATTTGTATGCATTCTAACAAAATTAATTCTAAAAGAGAAGATAAAGGAAGCCTTATGTAGACATAAGAGGACTTGGGGTAGACTCTAAGTCAATACAAATATGGACATGATTTAGACAACAAAGCTATGTAAGGAAAAGCCTATACATGGAAATAATACAACTCACGCCAACACTCCCCCTCAAGTTGGTGCGTAGATATCTCCTATGCCCAACTTCTCGAGTAAGTCATAAAAAACTTTCCTGGACACTGTCTGTGTCAGTACATCTACTGGCTGCTCCTCTAATTTAACAAATGGTATAGTCACCAAGTTTGCATCTAGCTTCTCTTTGATAAAATATCGATCTACCTCCACGTGTTTCGTTCAGTCATGCTGAACAGGATTGTTTGTTATTTCTCAAGCAGCCTAATTATCACAATAAAGCTGCATAGAACTCTGTGGTTCAAAACCTATATCTGTAAGCAACAACCGCAGTCAGAGAACTTCACAAATTCCCTGAGCTATACCTTTATACTCAGCCTCAGTTGCGGAGCGAGAGACCACATTTTATTTCTTACTATGCCATGTGATTAGATTACCTCCCACAAATGTGAAGTATCCTGATGTGGAACGTCAGTCCGTAATATTGCTTGCCCAATCCGCATTGGTGTATCCCTCAACCTTTAAATGTCTATGCTTTTGGAATAGCAAACCTTTCCCAGGGGCAGACTTTAAATAACTCAGGATACATATTATAGCCTCCATATGATCCTCACTTGGAGAGTGCATGAACTGACTAACAACAGTAACTGTATATGCAATATCAGGTCTAGTGAGCAATAGATAAATTAATTTTTCAACAAGCCTTTGATATCTCTCTCTATTCGTCAGAACTTGATTTAGATATTTTCCCAGATGGTGATTTTGCACAATAGAAGTACTAACGGGTTTACATCCTAACATACCTATTTCAATAAGTAAATCCAACACGTACTTTCATTATGACAGATAAATGCCACTACTAGAGCCGGCCACTTCAATTCCCAAAAAATACTTCAAACCTCCCAAGTCCTTCCTTTCAAACTCAGAAGCCAAATACCCTTGTAGCTTTTGAATTTCATCAATATCATCACCTGTAACCACCATATCGTTAACATAAATAACTAACAAAGTAATCTTACCATCCTTTGTTTTTTTTTTTATAAACATGGTATGATCAAAATTTCCTTGATGATACCCATATTTCTTCATCGCATTTGTAAACCTTCCAAACCATGCTGGAGGAGATTACTTCAAGCCATATAAGGCCTTACGCAACCTGATTCATTAATTACCCCATAACCAGGTGGAAAATCCATGTATTGTAGTGCCCCCAAATTAATAAAATGAATTCAACCCATAAGCCAAAAATAATAGAAATAATATACTTTCATTCATGAGAGTCCGTATACAAAAGATAACACATGTGATATACATTCACAAACTATTCATCCTGAATCTACAACATGTGTTGCAATGATAAAAGAACTAAAAACTAAACAGATAATCATATGCCCTATAGGCTTACATCTTTCCAAGTCATTGTTTGGTTACAACAAAAGTAAGCCTAGCTCAATACAATTAAAGCCCTTGGCTATACAAAAAGAATACAACAAAAGAAAGAAGTTGTTGCTCCCAAAAGTCCCTCCAAGCTATTGTCTTGGCAGAGGCATATCACTAACACCTGAAAAAGGTTCCCAAATAGGGTGAGCCAAAGCCCAATAGAAACAATATAACACAGTATATAAATTTTAACAAAGATATGAGTACAATGTGCATATACAATACCTGTGACAAAACATCCAGACTCTACAAGACCATAAAGTATCAACTTTTATATCTCCATCCATTTTCCTGCAATTCATTTCAGGTTAATTCATTTCATCCCCATTCATGGACCAATTTCAATATCTTCTAAACAACCCAACTGAGATTACAACTCAGTGGTTCTCAAATCAACACAACTACCATACAAACACTTCAAGTTGCCATTTTATGAAAATTTCGTCTGCGGAAATCGGTACCCATGTACAAGTGCGGTTTCAAGACTTTCAGCCTAGACACTCTAGCCAACTTAATTTCAATGGAGTCCATTCCCTATCTCTTCCCAAATATCATACATATACAATGTATTTAAAACATAGTCATATTCAATGACAACCAACAAGAGATTAGTTTCAATTCACCTAATCCTCATACAATTTCTACAACAATCATAGCTATCCTCCACCGATAGCCCAAGGCAGATATTTCTAAATAGATATTCAATCTCAAGACAAATAATTTATTCAAATTTCCATGGGTGTGAAGCGGTATATATATCTCCAACTCCACCATTTATTTCAATATTCATCCAATTTCATCTTTACAACACCAATTTCATTTATCTATACAAAATAAATATTTAAACCATTTTAGGGCAAACTCCTCTTTTTCAAAATATCAACCCAAAGGCCAAAATCAACTATTTTGTAACCATACAACCTTATATTTAACCTCATAATCATTTCCACAACATACACATGAAAACCCCCTTTCTTTTTATTTCACACCCAAACCCTAGGTTTGTCCTTAATACACCCAAAGCCCACCATTGTTACATAATCACCAAATAACTAAGTTAAAAACCATATGAAAGTGTAAAAAATCCTTACCTCAAGCTTAGAAGACTAAAGCAACAATGGAGGAACTTCAAAGATGCTGAAATCAACTTCTACTCGGATCAAAACAGAGCTCTTGAGGCATTCTACCTTTTTCTCAAAGGCACTAGAGTGAAGATCTCTTTGGATCTAGATGAAATAGTAGAGAGAATATGAGTTTTAGAAGAGAAACTCAAGATCTAGGCTTTTGGAGAGTTTTAGAGGGAGAGAGAAATAAAAAAAAAGTGATGTAAAATGAGGTTGTTACGAACTGATATACACACAGTCTGCTCGAGCGCAAGAGTTGACGCTTGAGCGTCAGACATAATAAGTTATTCCGCTCGAGCGCAGAATACACACATTCAATAGTTTTGCAGACAGAAGAACATCGCTCAAACGCAAGAATGGCGGCTCAAGCATACACCCGCTTGAGTGTAAGAAATGCCGCTCGAGCGTAGAATACACTCTCCCAATATTTTTGCAGACCTACAAAAGTACTGAGAGTTTGCAAAGCTTGCTCAAGTGCAAGAAGTGCCACTCGAGCGGAAGAACAAAATTCTAACCAACAAGAGTTGGGAAAAAGAACACCCAACCTGTTCCAAAACACAACCACAACAATCCCAAAGCCAAGTCTAAGGAAAAAGAAGATAAGCAAGATATATTCAACGGTACAAAACCAAGAAACCCGTATCCAGATTACAACAAGGGTCGGGTCAAAATCAAAATCGCCATATGTATACTTCTTCTTCCAAATCTCTGTGTAAAAAGGCATTTTTTTATGTCAAACTGCATCAAAGGCCAATTCAAATTAGCTGCTAAGAATGTAATACTCTAATGGTATTCATTTTCGCTACTAGCGCAAAAGTCTCATGATAATCCACGCCATATGTTTGTGTGTACCCCTTTGCTACTAACCTCGCCTTGTACCTGTCAATCGTTCCATCAGCTTTGTGTTTGATAATAAATACCCTTCTGCACCCCACTGGATTCTTTTCTTTTGGCAGCGAGACTACATTACAAGTCTTATTTCTCTCTAGGGTCGCCATCTCTATATTCATAGCATCTGTCCATTTTGAATCCTTCAAAGCCTCCTTAACACTATTTGGGAACTTAACTGATGTCATTTGATTCACAAAGGCTTGATATTGTGGTGACAATCTGTGAGTGGATACATATTGAGCAATGGAGTACCTTGTTTTTCCTTGTGGTGAGAATCTGTCAGGTGAACGGCCTTGATTTTGTCTTAGAAGCAGCTATTGAGGTCTGTCAACAATGTTAGGATTAGTAAAAATATTAATGTCTAAGTCATTTACCTCAAGGATATCCATAGAAGCATGAGCAGGCACTAGAGAAGGGAAATCAGCAAACTCAGTATTCGGAACAGCCACAATCTCAATATGCTTCGATTTTGGTGTGGGAATATCTTTGTGTAAATTAAGTCAGCTTGTATCGACTGTAACCAAAATAGGGGTAGTGACTGGTATAGGTGAACTTGGCTCTGGTGCAGCTACCATTGGCTTGTTAAACACTACTCCTTTTCCATCTTCCAATGTAACCTCAAACCAATCAGGTTCTTCAAGTGTACTAAGCTCTCCCTGAAGCACTTTGGTTGGACAAGGTAGGGTAAAAAAACATCTCGTGTTCTAGGAATGTCACGTCCATGGTGACATAAAATCACCGGGTAAGAGGATGATAGCATCGGTAGCCTTTCTGATGTGGAGCAAAGCCAAGAAAAACACAACAAATAGTGCAAGGATCTAATTTGCTCCGCTGATTCTTATGAAGGTGAACATATGCCACACACCTGAAAATCCGTGGAGTAAGATTTAATGTAGACGACAAAGGCACGTGATGTGCCAAGGCTTCTAGAGGAGTATGAAAATCAAGAGTCTGAGAATGCATCTGGTTTATCAAATAGACAGCATATGTAATGACATCGGCCATATTTTTAGGGACCAAAGCACTGATAAGCAATGCCCGAGCAACCTCAAGAATATGTCGATTCTTACGCTCTGTAATGCCATTTTGTTCCGGAGTCTGAGAACAGCTAGTTTCATGTATCATGCCAAGTTCTTGAAAAAATTGAGAGAGCTCAGAATTAATATATTTCCCTCCGTTGTCAAAGCGGAAAACCTTGCTCGGTAGAGAAAATTGGGTTTTGAGCATCTAATGAAAAACTCTAAAAATTGGACCAACATCACTTTTATGTTTCATCACATACAACCAAGGCATACGAGTACAATCGTCCACAAAGCTAACAAACCATTGAATACCAACATAAGTAGTAACAGGGAAAAAACCCCAGACATTAGAGTGTATTAAAGCAAATGGAACCATGCTTTTATTCAAACTCAAAGGATAAGGGACATGATGACTCTTAGCTAAAATACAAATATTGCACTTAAACTCAGAGTCCTTGGCATCTTGAAATAACGAAGGTAGTAACTTGCATAAATAACCAAAAGACACATGGCCATGATGACAATGCCAAAACCAAATTATTTTTGTCTTCTCAGTCTCTGTCCTACACACCTGATGAACCCGACTTGCTGCAACATCATCAACATAATATAATCCCCCTCTCTTAGTACCACACCCAATGATCTCCCAAGTCTGGATATCTTGGAGTAAGCAAAGAGGAAACATTAATACTATACAATCCAATTGTTCTATAACTTGATTGACAAAGAGTAAATTATTGGATAATGTAGGAACAAGCAAGGTATGATGTAGGGACAACGAAGGAGTAAGAGCAATAAAACCAGCCCCTGTGAGAAGATTAGCTTCACCATTGGCTATAACTATAGATCTCGGCGATGAGAAGTTTCATATTGAAATAGAGATTTATCATAAGTCGTGTGATCAGTAGCACCCGAGTTGATTATCCAACCTGTGTCACGATCCTCGGATGAGATTAGAGCTTTTCCAGCGGCATCTTTTAGGGAGTTTGAGAGAGAGAGTTCAGAAATAAGGGACAAACCCGATGCTAGATTACCAGAATGTCGCACAGTAGTGGTGGTTGGTCTTCTGGTCGCAACTGCCGTAACCCCGGCCACAGTGTCAGCAACTTTGGCATGGCTTGGACGTCTAGTCGTGCACTCAGCTTTGAGTTGCTTTCGACGCTCCAAATACCAATCAAGAAACCCATGCTTCTTAAAGCAAGTATCAGCAGTATGTCAAGTACCATTGCAAAAAATGCAATGCAAATCATCTTTGTTTTCAACATCAGAAAAATAAGGAGTATGGGGTGTCGAGATACCAGGGGCTTTGGATACCATGGTAACAGACGGAGTACCAATGACACCTCCAGAAGCGAGCATAATAGTCTATCGTTGAGCCTTGCGACAGATATATGCAAAGAATTCCTTTAAGCCAAGAAGCGACTTGATCCGCAAAAAATCACTACGGACTTTATCAAATCCATCATCCAATACTGCAAGAAAATCATAGATACGATCTTTCACAATTTCATCTTGATGAACTTTTATATTCGTAGCACAAGTCATTTTAATAGGGTGGCGCTTATCAAGCTCTTGCCATATGGTCTTGAGCTTGGCAAAATACAAGGGAATCAGATAACCACTCTGTTTTATACGGGTGGCTTTGTAGCGTAGTTCGTAAATCTGTGATTCATCCGATCCATCATAGTACATTTGAGAAACACCTTTCCAAACTTCGGCCGCAGTCGGTAGGCCAAGAAAGGGGCCAAGTAAATCAGGCTCCATAGTTTTCACTAACCATTCTTTGACAATGGCATCCTCCTTACTTCACTTTGCATAACCAGGATCAGATTTGTCCACCCGAGGAGTCTTACCCGTCCAGTAGTTGAACTTGTCATGCCTGAAAGCATGCAATTCCATCATCTGAGACCAAATAGTATAATTGGAACCATTCAATTTGATTCCAAATGGAATGACAGAGGAATCGCTCTGGATAGTCACCATGGGATTGGGGTTTCCACCAGTTGTCACAGTGACTTGCTAAGAACTATCGTCTGTCATGATAATCAGGGTCTGTAGGAGGTAGAGTTTGTTTGGAGATTAGGGTTAGAGCAAGCGAACCAAGACCTAAACTGGGTTAAGAATTGCTCTAATACCAAGACAAAAAGAATAAAGTGATAAATTGGTGATTTGCATGTATTCTAACAAAATTAATTCTATGAGAGAAGATACAAGAAGCCTTATATAGGCATAAGAGGACTTGGGGTAGAATCCGAGTCAATACAAATATGGACATGATTTAGATAATAAAGCTATGTAAGAAAAAGCCTATACATGGAAATAATAAAACTCATGCCAACAGCTTCATAAAAAACAAAGAGAGGAAAATCATTCACCACTCAAGAAGGTATGGCAATTTGTAGAGCTTGGTGTCACATTACTGAAGACCCAATTGTTGGGAATTCGCAATCTCATGCTCATTTTTGGGGAAGAAATTTTGAAAATTATTGCTCGCTGCAGAATGATCACTCAAGAACACAAGTGTCTATCTCATCTCGATGGGGTGTAATCATGAAATGTTGCAACAAATTTCGTGGGTGTCTAGCGCAAGTCGAAAATCTATATCCAAGTGGGATGTCACAAGTTGATATAGTAAGATTTCATCTTCATTTATTATGTTAGTTTTTTTTTTTTTTTGTCTTATGTAAAAATTAACTAATTAATTAATTTAATATTTTATTGATACAGATGCTTCAAGCAAAACGGTCATACCATCAAGATGAAAACAAACATTTTGCTTTTGAACATTGTTGGCCAATCTTGCAAAACAATATCAGGTGGCACGATATAACAACTACGAACATGGTGAAGTCAAGGATACATACACCATTTTTTCCTAATTTAGCCCTCGATTTCCCTATGGATAACTGCATTTCTCTTGAAGAGAACAGCAGTCCAAGTGTTGGTAACAATCTAACTGTTGGTAATAATCCAATCGGTGAGGCTAGTGTCTCTACAAGAGGTAAAAGGCCTATGGGTCGGCTAGCTGCAAAAAAATTATTTCAGAGAAATCAAGTCGTTGAAGCTGAAGTCCAAAAAATGAGCATACAATTGGAGACATTTAACTAACACCTTACTAAGAAAGAAAAGAAAAAAGTTGAAAGAGGAAAAAAAAAAAAAAAAGATTCAAGCATTGCAGGAGATGAAAGAATTTGAGATTAAAAGACAAGACATGAGATCAAAAAGGAAGAACATTTGATAATGACTACGGACATTTCTCATTTGGACCCTTAGACGAAAGCGTATTACATAATGTGGAAAAATGAGATTTTTTGCTAAGTGGTCGGCAAATGTCAGCAACCCAAATCACTATTTTCCCTCGTCTCCTGATGAATAATTATGGGAGAATGCATTTTTTTTTAATTTTGCAATGTCATTTATTTTTTAATGTAATTTTTAGTCTTTATTTGCAATGTCATTTTTATGTTCCAATGTAATTTTGAGTATTTAATTTTTTTCTTTCAAATTTTCAATTTCTTTTTCATTTTTTATATTTGTCTAGTTGGATATAATATAAATATATAATTTTTTTTTTTTTTACAAACAGTTAAAAAAAGGTCACAAAAGACCCAAAAAAAAAAAAAATTAAAAAATCTATATCCAAACAACACCTACAAACTTGGAGGAAAAGTTAGTTGAAATTTGCCAAAATAGCATGTGACCATTGGAGCACCATTGTTATAATTTGGCAAAATAATACTATTCATTGCCAAATTATAACAATGATAATGTTATTTTACCAAACACCATTAGAGATGCTCTAAAGGAAGGCTGTCAATTTACCAAATAATCCAAAAATCTCCAATATTTAAGAAGTAGGTTAAAAATTAATTTTAATTTTTTTTTAAAACGTATAAAAAAGTAAAGAATTAATTTGACTAAAAAGAGACTAAAAATCAAAAAATTACTTTTAATTTCTTTGTCAAAAGAGGCCAAAAGTTGAGTTGAATAAAGTTGAGTTGAATAAAGGTGAGGGACAAAAACGAAAAATAAGAAAAGAGCCCTGGTTACTGTATCTCTCCAAACTCCCACTTAGAGCATTCCAAACAGTTGCCCTAAGAAAAATGGCAAAGACCCCCAATGGGGGTCACTGGGGGCCGTCCCTGATTGGCTCAAAAAATTTTTTTTTATTTTTTTGGACTTCACCATCGACAAGGTGCCATGTGTGGCACTGGGGTGCTGGAATGCCCAACACCGGGGTCTTTAGCATTGTTCGTTGCCCTAAACCCACCTCTTACCTATTTTAAGAGGTTGTAGGCCCTTTATACACACCCATCAGCTTCCCCAAACAATTCCCTAAACTAATTTTTGCTACAGTGGCTCCCTTTGTAGGGAGTCACTGTACCTCCCTCAAAAAATTATTCAGTTTATTTGATTCTGGTTTTCATAAAATTTTACTTTTTTATTTTTCATATTCTAATGTTTTTAATATTTTTTAATATTTTAAGTAATTTTTTTTCATTTTTAGACACACCAAACATAAATACACTTAAAAAGTATAATATTTGTGAAAAAAATCTTTAAAAAACACACTAAATACCAAAAAATACAAAAATTTAAAAGTTTAAAAAAAAACCAGTACATTTTTTAATAGTTTTGTGTATATATTAATTTTTTTAAATATTTTTTCACAAATATTTTATTGTTTAGATACATCTAAGTAAGGTGTATCTAAAAAAAAAAATTGCTTAAAATTTAAAAAATATTCAATAAAAAAAAACACAATCTTCAAAAAATCGAATTCAGAAAGCTAAAACCAAACACACTGATTTTTATTTTTATTTTATTTTTTTAACTGTGTGTTGTGCGCATTTTGGATTTTTTTTTTCAAAATTCATAATTAAAAATAATATTTTAATAGAATAAAAAAAAGAATTAGAAATTTGTTGAAGGAAATAGAAGGAAAAATAACTTTCTAACAATAAAAAATAAATTTTTTACTAATGTTTTAGGATAAAATTTACATAATCTACTAAGAATGCTTCTTATATTATAGTAGTAAGATAAATGCGTTGAGTTGAGTCTTTCCTAATCCCGATTTGACACTGACATCATGTTCGTGAGATGATTTTTTCTTAGTTTTTAGTTTTTGGCAGATTTGATTATTAGTTTTTGCGAGTTTAATTGGGTTTGTCAACTATATATTTTAGTTAAAAAATTAAAAAGTTACTATTAGTTATTATATCACTTTTTTAATTTTTTTTACATATTTTTCGTAAAAAATTAAAAAATTATTAAAATAGTCTATTTCCAAATGAGGCTAATCTGGAGCATGATGTAGGGCCAATTTGGCAAGTTGGTTAAAAGTCAAAAACCAACTTTTAACTTATTTTGAGTCACATTTTCTCTCACATTTTTTTGTATCAAAAAATTAATTTTTAACCATTTTTCTAAAACAATCCGTAGTCAATGAAAGATGTGGTGGTTCATTATTTTTATTTGTTTTTCTTCTGTATTACTTTACTTGGAATTGCTGTTCACCACTTTTTATATTTTTTATTTCAACCTTACCAAAATATTATCTTTCTAGTAAGATTCATAAAACAAATTATATATATATATATATATATTTTTTTTTAAGGACCAAAACCCGCTACTTTTCTATTCAAGACTTTCTAGTAAGATTCATAAAACATTTTTCTTTTTCTTTTTTTTTTTTAAAGGACCAAAAGCCCCCCTTCTTTTCTATTCATGACTTTTTAGTAAGATTCATAAAACAATTTTTTTTTAAAATTTTTTTTTAAGGACCAAAAACCTCCTTCTTTCTATTCATGACTTTCTAGTAAGATTCATAAAACAATTTTTTGTTAAATGTGAGGCGAAGAGCAGATATGGCATTATTCTTTGTAAAAAATAAAAAATGAAAAAAGGAATAATACTACTCACCAAGTAATGAAATATATAGCTCTTCGTAGATTATAAGCTAACAAATAAGCCAAGACTAAAATAAATCATATTATTCGGTACACCATTCACCTTTTTAGTGGTTAATAAATGGCTTTGTTTGGAGTATGTTATATATAAGTATATTTTTTTTATTTTTTTTTAATCTTTTTTAAGTCATATTAATTTTTTATTTTTTTGCACAATTTTTTGTAAAAATTCAAAAAGTGCACTTATTTAGATCATCTCAAACAATCCGATTCACGTGTAAAAATAACAAAATAAAAGAATTTTTGTTTATATTATATTTTATTAATCATAATATTTTATATGGTACTTTAATCATTAAGGTATGATGTTAAAATTCTAAATAAAAATCACTTTCATTAGTTTTATTTTTTAAATTTGTTTTTTAGTTTTTGATTTTTTATATTTTTTCAGTTTTGGTGATTAAAGATACTGAAATTTCTTCATATTTTATATTTAAATTATACTTTTCCATGCAAATCTAATATCTAATAATCTAAATAGAATTAAAAAGTAAAATATTGGTAAAAAATTTATAAATTCAAACATGTACTATTTTTTATTATTATATTTTTTTAATTATTATTATTATTATTGTTATTATTTAATATTAATATATTTTTTTCAAAAAGAATACACAACAAATTATTTTCTAAATGTATTAAGTGAATCTAAATCTAAAAGTAAAATTAAAAAGTATTAAATTAAGTGAATCTAAAAAAATAAAATAAAAGGGTTATTAAAAAAATAGTGTCAAAGACAAAAAAAAAAAATCAAAATCAAAAAAATTCAACACAAAAGTTTTATTGATAAATCTCATTTAGAGGTGTTCTAACCCAATAAATCCACCAAGAAAAATTATAATCTAATTAGTCCCATGTATTTATACTTTTATTTAGAAATTTGGGCATAGGGTTATTCAAATCGCACAACTCACCTAACCCAACCAATCCAAGATACAAATGAGCGGTTTTGCAAACACAATATGGGCGGATGCGGTTTGGAATATAGCATTATTGCCGATTGTGGGCGGGTTATGAGTTTTACCCGCACACGCAATAACCTGCCAGCACTTAAACTCTTTTTTTTTTTTAACCTAGAATATATCCATGTGCTCATTAGTAAATTTTTCATATACTCAACACATTTTCTAACTATATTGAGATGCAATATATACACATTTGTTTATCTTTTCATTACTTTATTCTAATACACTTTTTTTGTCGAAGGAATTATGAAGATCGAAGATTAAATTATATATTTTTCAGTTTGTTTTTGTGCAGAGTTCATCAAACATATGCATGGAATTGAAATTTTTGAAAGGTGGATATGATTCATGATGGAGTTTGCGAGTTTGCAAATGTTTTTATTTTATTTAATGGGTTTGAATTGGATGAAATTTGATAACATTTTATTTTTATTTTATTATTTCATTTTGAATGAATGCAAAAGTTAATGAATAATTATTTTTAGGTAAGTTTAGGATTTTAAATGATTTTACTTTAATTATATTGTTGGGTAGTGAATGATTTTGATGATTTAGTTTACGATTTTAAAAGATGTGCTTGTGTTAGTTTATGATTTTATTTAAAAGTTTCAGATTTTGAATAATTTGCTTATGTTAGGAATTGATTTTGTTTTGTTTTAAATTTTATAAGTTTTAATTCATTAATTATTAATGTTGAGCATTTTTAGAAAATGGGAGAAAATGGCCCAAAATAAATATTTATAAAACGGGGAAAAAAAGGCTCAAAAATAAATTTTTAGAGAAAAAAGTCCAATCCGCAAAACGTTCGCACATCCACAAACCCTATTTGTACAAACCACAACCCGCGCTACAGGTTCAATTTTTCCCAAACTACAGATATACGGGCTGGTCCAAACCGCAAACCGAACCACATGCACCCCTACTTTTATTCCATGAAGTCATTTAATCCTGATTTATATTGTTTGTTGGACTATTATACCCTTATGTCTATTGTTGATATGTATTACATAGAAAAAGGGTATACGCATTTTCTTTTTGTTGCTACCTCTATTTTGGTAGTTACCATTATTCATGTTTTTCTTTGTGATTAGCTTCATTCACATTTGTGGTATTGTTTCGTTGTGCTAGGGTTTCGAAACTCTAGTTTACATATGGTGGTGAAATAATATTGTAACGCTCTCAAAATAATACATAGAAACCCACACTATTGACATGCATAGACATAAGAGAAATAAATATCTTTCCATTCATCAGAGTATTCATTACCAAAGTATTACATGTTGACAACAAAAGTAAATACCCTACTGGCTTACAACTTTCCAAGCCAACACTTGGTTACAAAAAGAGAGTACTAACTCATACACATTAAGCCATCAGCTTGAATTTACATGTAATACAACAAAAGATAACAAAATAACCAAAAGGAGTCTTCAACCCCCGGAACCTCCCAAGCTATGATCTTGGAGGTGGCATATCTCCTGGACCTGAAAATGATGTCCCATATAGGGTGAGCCACAGCCCAGTAGAAATATACTAAACCAACTATAAGCAATGACTAAAATTATAGCATTTGATAGATGATCAACACTAATAACCCAATCTATATCACATTACAGTTCCATGACAATCATGTCCATGTTACATTTCACTTTACTTTACTTATCAACTCATTTCATAAACGTGGCTCAGAACCTGGCCAGATAATTTAAATGAGATTTACATCTCATATTAATAGTACATCCATTTCAATTGGGATAACAACTCATATTAAACACTTCTTACTTCACAATAGATACATATAATTGTTGTATCAATTTCAAACAAAACACTTCTATACTTCATATATGATATACAGATTTGCTATATCAATACTTCAATAGATACACATAATTGCTGTATCAATGGAGTACATCCCCTATCTCCTCCCAAACAATGTCCGGTTTAGGGGTCCATCCCCTATCTTCCCCTAAACCGTGGAGTACATCCCCTATCTCCTCCCACACGAAACAATGCATATAAACACATATCATATACAAGGTCAATCAATACATAAATTTGATGTATTATTCCAACCGCCATAGTCGATGACATATTCAATTGATTAGTTTTAGTTTACCTCATCATCATGCATTGTCTACAACATTCAAGATTATCCTCCATCGATAGCCCAAAGTAGTTATTTTTAAACAGAAAATAAATGCATCAAATGGATATAATATCAACATTTTCATAGGTGAGTGATAAATTAATCCAACTACACCATTTAATCCCATAATTTTCCAATTTCAATATTCTCAACCCAATTTCTCATTTCCCAAAATTAATTATACAAATTAATTTATCATAATAATTAGGGCATTTTCCCATATTTCACATATCAACCCTATGGTTTGATTTCACCAATACAACAACATTAATTCCATTTTTGTTGGTCTCATACACCCATAGGAGTTAATACTTTGAAAACCCCCTTTTTATAATTTACAAATCAATCCCTAACTTTTCCAAAATTACTCAACAACCCCAACATATCAAAATGCCAAAAATTAAAGACAAAGCTCATAAGATGAAATAGGGGATCCCTACCTCGAAATAAAGAGACCAAAGGGGAAGATGGTGAAAAACCAAAGTGCTCCAAACCCAAGATTCTTCAGATTAAAAGAAAGCCCTCAACACCCTCAATCTTTCTTAAAAAGAACTTAGGGTAGAAACACACTAAAAGGAGATGAAACCCTAGAGAGAAGGTGTGTAGAGAGAGAGAGAGAGAGAGAGAGCTCAAATCTAGGGTTTTGAAATCAAAAGAGATGAAAAAGTGAAGTGTTTACCCGCTGCTGTCTACTGATATAACACAGGCTCGCTCGAGCGAAGGATTGGTTGCTCGAGCGACCAGACACAAAGAACCCTCGCTCGAACGAATAAAGTCTCGCTCGAGCCAACAATTCGAAGCTTCAGGTCTGCAACCTAGAAGCATGCTCGAGTGACAAAATGCTCGCTGGAGCGAAGAAACTCAAAACATACACCTCGCTCGCTCGAGCCAAGGAAAGCTCGATCGAGCCAAGAATTGCAACTCTCAGGTCAACCCTAAGGTTTGATTTCACCAATACAACAGCATTAATTCCATTTTGGTTGGTCTCGTGCACCCATAGGAGTTAATACTTTGAAAACCCCCTTTTTATAATTTGCAAATCAATCCCTAACTTTTCCAAAATTACTCAACAACCCCAACATATCAAAATGCCAAAAATTAAAGACAAAGCTCATAGGATGGAGTAGGGGATCCCTACCTCGAAATGAAGAGACCAAAGGGGAAGATGGTGAAAAACCAAAGTGCTCCAAACCCAAGATTCTTCAGATTAAAAGGAAGCCCTCAACACCCTCTATCTTTCTTACAAAGAACTTAGGGTAGAAACACACTAAAAGGAGATGAAACCCTAGAGAGAAGGTGTGTAGAGAGAGACTGAGAGAGCTTGGATCTAGGGTTTTGAAATCAAAAGAGATGAAAAAGTGAAGTGTTTACCCACTGCTGTCTACTGATATAACACAGGCTCGCTTGAGCGAAGGATTGGTCGCTTGAGCGGCCAGACACAAAAAACCCTCGCTCAAGCGAATAAAGTGTCACTCGAGCCAACAATTCGAAGCTTCAGTTCTGCAACCCATAAGCATGCTCGAGCGACAAAATGCTCGCTAGAGAGAAGAAACTCAAAACATACACCTCGCTCACTCGAGCGAAGGAAAGCTCGATTGAGCCAAGAATTGCAACTCTCAGGTCCAGAACCAGACACAGACGTAAGCTCGAGCGAAGGACTTCTCACTCGAGCCACCCGATACAAAACTCAACTCTCGCTCGAGCGAACAAACCCTGGCTCGAGTGAAGGATCTAAAACAAAGAGCTCGCTCGAGTGACAAAGTTCTCGCTTGAGCGAAGACACCAAAAACTGGGTAGCAACCATTTGCTCCCAATCACACCCAACCTGTAACAAACCTGCCCAACACATCCTATAACTCATAAATAAGGAATTAAAGGATGACAACAAGATATATACAACAACAAGCTCCATGGAACCTAAGTTCGGATACAACAACCAAATGGGGAAATACCGGGATCGCTATAAATATTATATTCCTCCATTGTTGCGGTAAAGTTTTGTGCTCCTCCATTGTCACTTTGTGTTTGAAATTTTATGTTCGTCCATTGTTGCTCTGTGTTCGAAACTCTATGTTTCTCTATTATTGTAAGTCGAAACTCTATTTATGTTCGATCAATTTTGTTACATACATATTTTTCAAAGGTGTGTTTGGTTTGATTTAGATTGGTTGGATGGTGAAATTGCATAGATTGTTAATGATAGTAATAATGATAAAGATGATGATGAAGAGGAGGATGTGGGTGATATTTTTTTGTTTTTAGAGTGATTGAGGTTTTTTTTTAGATTTCTAATTCTATTATTGCTATTGTTTCTATTTTTTTTTGTCAATCAGTGTGAATATACACATTTCACATTGTTTGAAAGTCTAAGAAATAAGTGTTGGAATATAGATATAGACATAATTATATATTTTGCAAGATGTGAATGTTCTCATATCATTAGTTATTTGTTACTATATTTGTTGTTTGAACAATCATTTTTTGTTACCAGTAAACAATTGAAATAATCAATTTTTTCTTTCAATTTTGTTTCATGTTGCAATGTGAATGTTCACATTGGTATGAATTTAGTTTTTCTAATGTTAGTTGTATGTTAATTATAAATTGTGAACATTCACATTGTATTTTGGTATAATTTTTTTTTTTTTTTTTTTACTTTGCTTATTGGTTGAACAATCATTTTTGTTACCATTGAACAATCGAAATAGTCGATTTTTACTTTTTTCAATTTTAATTTATGTTTTTATGTTGCAGTGCGAATGTTTACATTGGTATGAGTTTTTTTTTTTTAAAACTATTTGTATATTAATTGTAAATTGTGAACATTCACATTATATTTTGAGATAAGTTTTATTATTTCAAAAGTTGATTATATATTTGTTGTTTTTGTTACTATGCTTATTAGTTGAACAATCATTTTTGTTACCAATAAACAATTGAAATAGTCGATTTTTACTTTTTTTGTAACGCCCCGAAATAATTCAATATAAACCAATCACATCAACTAGCATTCACCAAATAATGACAATAATCCTTCCATCTTTACATGATTAATGATCAAGCTCATACAAAAGTTTCACATGCGGTTACACATTCATTAGTGTGAAAAACACATGAATCTATAGCATGTGAAGCATCTAGTCTTAAGTAATTAAAGTGCCCTTAAGGGCTTACATCTTCCAAGGCATAAGTCCGGTTACACAAAATGGTCTCTCGGACCCATACATGTTTAGCCCTTGGCTTACAAAGATTTACAACAAAATAAAAGAGCAATCTACTCTTCTCAAAACATGTCCACGCCCTCAACTCGGCGAGACTACCACATCTTTACCTGCACCAAATCCCATAGGGGTGAGCATAAAGCCCAATAGAGAAATCCTTAACAAAGTATATACATTTATGTAAGATATCCAAGATTAAATGCAAATGCAAGTGCTATGCAATGCCATTTCACAAAAAGTAATCACATGTCATGCTTATCTTGAAAATCACCATGTTTTCAATAACATCTTGCAATCTCATCAATTTCCAAACTTCCAATTTTATTCATAAGGGGCGGTAAATACGACTCAGGTAATCCCTAGGTTGGTGTCTGCAAGTAGGCTCTACGAGCACTACCAATACCCCACTTTACCAGTTACTAACCGGAAAGGAAGTGGTACCTCCTCCGTGTGTGTTTTTGGTCTTTCACCCCAGACACTCAGGCCAACTTATCAATTTCATCCACACCTCCTAACCGGACTTACCAACGTATTGACCCCAAATAAATTTCCATATTTCTCATTGTCAAAATATTTCTTTCTCAATGTAGTCATTTATCCAAAACCTCAATGCAGAAAAACATTATAATCGATTGTATGAAAGTGTAATGCAATAATGATTAGCATTTCATAGCCTCCATCCATTTTTAAGTATCCCAACAATAATGCAATGGTAACTACATACTGCATTTTCCTTCGTTTAACATAAACCAACACATACCACAAGTTCAACAAAATGTAATAACTATCAATGAAATCCGCATTTTACCAATTGTCACATCTATCCCAAATGTAAGATTCACAAGATCACTATGTGTCCATTTAGACTCATCAAGAATAACCACATTTTAACATTTATAAGCAACAATAACTAATCCACAAATTCCTTACCATTTCTCCCTCATCAACATTGTTAAGAAGCCCCCCTTTCTTCATTACATTTAACACACAAGGAATACATTACTAACTTTGGAAATAATAAACATTAATTTATAAAATCCCCAACATGTTCTCTAACCCCACATTTCTAGGGTTTTTCTCCAAAACCAACATTCCCCCATCTTTTGAAAAGGTTTTTCCTCAAAACACCACCTCTCCTATCATGTGAGTTAAAACCCTAAAAGAACAGTAATTTAGGAAGAGAGAGATCAAACCCACTTTTAAAACCCTTAACATTTATGAGACAAAACCAAACTTTCAATAGCATTAATAAAACTTTTAAATCAACAAAAATCTAGTATAAATATATATATAACTCAAATAAATTTCCCTACCTTAAGCTTTTTGATGAGTGGAGAAGATGAAACCCTAGAATCAAAATGCCCCAAACTCGATCTCCACTGTATAAAGCGAGGTTCTTGAGTTACTTTCCAAGATTTGTGAAAGGGAATAGATCAAAGCTTCATGAATTGTAAGAAATCAAAGTTTTTTTGAGTGTTTGATGAAGGTTTTTAAAGAGAAGGAGGAGAAGAATGAATTTTAGAGTGAGAGGGAAATGTCAAAATGTGATATACATTCAACCCAAAAGAGGAAAAAAAAAAAGGGTTTTCGGACTGACCGCGCCCCGCACATGTGGCATGTGCCCCCGCACGTACGGAGTCTCCTTCCCACACGTGCGGCCTTCATCGCCGCACATGCGGCCACTCCCTCATGCACCTAGCTCTGCACCTACATCTATTACAGTGTGCTGGCCCAAACCTCCCCTGAATTCCGTATGACGGCCACACTCTCTGCACGTGCGGCCCAAGGCCCCGCACGTGCTACCCCTGGTTTCCAACCCAGAATTTTTCCTGCTCAAACCTAGGCACCTTGGATTGGAGCTCGCGTCCTCCGGGACATGTGAAATTTAACACCAAACAGAAACAAGAAAAAAAACTTTATTTTGAGAACAAATTCCGAACGTTTCAAACCCAACGAGAGCAAAAAGAGAACAGAGTGAAAAAGAAAGAAAAAGAAAGAAAACAAGGACCTGGTCGTCACATTTTTCAATTTTTTTTATATTTTTACATTGCAGTGTAAATGTTTACGTATGAGTTATTTTTTTTAAAGCTAGTTGTATGTTAATTATAAATTGTGAACATTCACATTGTATTTTAGTATATTTTATTTTTTCGAAGGTTAGTTGTATGTTTGTTGTTTGTTGTGAACATTCACATTTTACTTTAGTATGTGTTTTATTTTTTCAAAAGTTAGTTGTATGTTTGTTGTTTACTGAAAATATTCACATTGTATTTTGATTTTCATTCAGATTTTTATTGCATTATTTTAAAATTTTCAAATTATAAAAAGGTTCAAAATTCTTAATTTGAGATTTTTTCTATAGAATGTGAGAGAGATTTTCTCCTTAGAATAAGAGAGATTTTCTCCATAGAATGCGGGAGAGATTTTCTCTTTAGAATAAGGGAGAGATTTTTTCCATAGAATAAGTGAAAAAATTTCTCTTTAGAATGAAGGCGAGATTTTCTCCATAAAATGATGGACTATTGTTATGTATTAGTTTTAAAATAGAAATATGTGCAAAAATTAAAAAAGATGATTTGGTCATATTACATTAAACAAGACTTAATGGAACACTAAAAAAGAATACGGGTTAGATGGAATAAAACACTTAGAAAAGAAGATTTATCAAAAAATAATCCAATGAAAAAACAAACCAAACACTATAATTAACAGAAATTTTATAGGTGTGTTTGGTAAGAATATGTATTTACCCCAAGTTATGATCAGCTAGTGAGTTGAATTCATTTTTATCTTTGCATGATTTCATGATGATGGATCCCTCGTCATTGTATTCCAGTTCCAGGAATTTTTATGATCAATATGGAATTTTTTTGGTGGTTGATTGATGTTTTGTGATGCTTGTTTGTAATAGTTGTTAGATTGTACAAAATTGGTCAAATAGAACCTGTTGAATTTAAAAAAAAAAAAAAAAAAAAAAAAACTTCATATTCTATGGCAGGCACAATAAGTCGTTGTATTACATATTTTACAGTGCGCAATCAGCATCGTTATTTGTTTCACCAATTAATGGCATGCAACAGCAGTTGTAGAAAAAGTAACAACGACGTACAAAACCTACTGTTAAATAGTTTTTAACGGCATATTCTAACATGTAGAAAAAGTAATTACAACGCACAAAATCTGCCGTTAAATAGTTTTTAACGATGTACGAAACATGTCGTTGAAAATGAATGACTTTCCATAACTAATCATAATATGAAGTGCACTGCACGTCGTAGAAGGGTTTTTACGGCATGTATTATGCGCCGTAAAAACCTTTTTTTGTTGTTGTAGTGACTGGATTTCCAAAAAGGTTTAAAATATATGTATTGTTTTATTCAAAAGTTTCGGATTGTAACAAATAAAACCCTGGTGACACCACTGTTCTAGTAGCCTTTCGTATTAAATTTATATCGTCTCATGTAGACTTTAATGTTAGGTGTACATGATAGCTCGTATAAAATTAAAAAATTGAGATGACATTAATAATGACATATCAAATGACCCCACTCATTAAAAGTCCTAGCTATGCCATTGCATTTGTTGTTAGTTATGTTCATATATATATATATATATATCAACTTGGTTGTTTTTTAGGTTTGTATATTCTAACTTGTCAAAGCAATTGACAATGAGACTTGTATATTCCCAGTTTGTTTGATTATACACTGAAGGTGTTTGTTGTTATGCTTGTGAGAAGCGATCAATAAAAATTTTATGATCATATTTACAAAAAAATTTTATAAACACAAAGAAAATTGGTCATAACACAACACACACACACACACACAAACAAATGTGAGCAAGTCAACTATTTGTGAGCAAGCCAAAAAATTTTCAAATTAGATAAATTTGTTTATATTTTAAATTTTCTCTAAACTAAAATTTCTTTAAAAAAATATTGAAGGACCCCAACCACTATAAAAATATTACATATCTTTTATCTTAAAAAATTTTAATACCAAAGATCTTAAAAAAAAATTGTCTTTTTCTAAAATCCGCTTAGTTGTAATTCTCCCTATTTTTTATTAAGAAAATGAAGTTTAAATCTCAAGAGAGACAAGATAACATTAATAAATCTCCAAACAAACATAGCTTACACTCAACTTGCTTCATCATTAGACCAATAAATAAAGAAAAGAGAAACCCAACTGAAAATATTTTATATGTCCTTTAAGTTATAAAATTTTGATATGAGAGAATTTAAAAAATATTCCCCTAAAGAAAAATGATTCACAAACCGGGAAAAAAAATAAAATAAAATAAAAAAATAACAATAAGATTTTAAAAAACTGTACCTTTTTGGCCACATAATTAAAGAAGAATATTTTACAACCAAAAAAAGTTATACAAAAATGAAAATGACATTTTAAAATTTTCGGTTTAAATGAATAGACTTACATACCACCTCATTCTTTATGAATTATTGGTATAAGTTTTTTTATATCTATTTTATCATTACTCAAATAAATTATTCGTAAAAAATCACCATCCAAACTTACTAATTTGTCTGACAACTACCCTGAGTTGGGAGAATTACTTAACAGTTGCCTAAAGAAAAAAATATATACAAACATGGAAGGATGCAATTTTCATAATTTTTCACTTGCACCCTACATTTCACCACAGATTCATTGCATTTCTCTCTCATATTTTTGTAATTTTTTTTCTCTATCTCAGATTCACTTTTATTTCTCATATTTTTATAATTTTTTTTTCTCTGCGTTACTGTGATTTACTAATTTTATAATTTTATGCTCATAAAATTTAATAAACAAATAAATTAAAAAAATAAAAATAAAAAATAAATAAAATCAGCAAACATTGTGGTGAAAAATGGGAACCAATTTTTCCATTATGGGGCAACAGGCTTTAAACTTTACAATATATACAGTCACCTTCTTCTTCTTCCGATCTAACGTCGGAATATCAAATTTCTCAAACTACTACATCTAATAGGTAGAGAGAGAAAAGAGAGATCAATTCATTTTTGATTTGGGTAGGGGGGTTCAATTGGGACCCCAACAGCTCAGGTACATAACTTTCCTGAGAGACTCCTCTGCCTGCTTTGCCTTGTCTTCTCTTATTTTACTCGAAACCACGGCGGAAGACGAGGGAGACAGTTTCTTGGCCTGAGAGTAAGCCCTCACGTTGTTCTTGACGTGGTGGTGTATGGATCTCATGGCATAGTTCCATCTACAGAACCCTTGATCTTTGAGTGCCTCCACAGCCCCAACGCTTGCTGCCACAATCCAAGCTCTGCTTGCCGAACTCATCTTTTTACTTCTTTCTTTAAATTGCTAATGATTTGAGTGACTGATATGAGAGGTTTTTGAGGAATTTCGGATTTGTTGATGGAATTTGCAATCTGGGTGGGTCTATATATATAAAGAGGTGAACACTGAATGGGAAATGAAACAAGAGGCGGTAGGTACTAGTAGCTGTTTTATTGGTGGTTTGGCGACTGGTAAGCAAATGGGTTTGAGTGAGACTGTGGGTGAGAGATTTTTTGGAACCTTTTGGATTAGAATGACTGTTTTACGCATTCTACTTTTCCTAGTGGTATTGGACTTGGGAGTGAAAAGATAGGTTGGATATCTTACGTTAGACAATCTCTAACGGTATATCAGAATTGATATTAAATTTAAATTTTGATAAAAAAGACATTATTTATTACTCCAACGGTTTATCAGAACTGATATCAAATCGATAATTCATCAAACAATTCATCAAATCGACGACAGAATACTGAATTCACCAAAATACTGTTACGGACCGTTGGAGGGAGTATCCGGTCGACCAACCGGTTGCCCGGCCGGTCGACCAACCGGTTGTCCTTAAAAGGTTCGATTCAAAAAGGTTCAAACAATTTGAAAAAAAAAAATTCCTCCTAACCGGCCGACCACCCGGTTGTCCTTAAAAGGTTCAGACAGTTCAACAAAAGGTACAAACAATTTGAAAAAAAAAAAAAAAAATTCTCATAACGATTAAACCGCCTATTCCGAAGCACATTTCATGAATTTGGTACACGGTTGGAGTGAGTAGTATCAAATTTGGTGAAATGGATCTTTTTTGACTCAAATTTGGTGAAAAATCTGAGTCACCGTTGGAGATGCTCTTACTTCGTATCTCAATTTTATAGGGTGGTTCTATTTGGACCCGAAAAGATTGGGTGGATATCTTAATTTAGTGAATTTTTTTCTACTATTATTATGTTCTTATTTAGTATAATTAAAAAATACTTGAAATTGAAAAAAATATAAATCATAGTGTTTTGGCCATCCTATATTATAATCAATCTCAATCTTCTCTTTTATGTTTTCACTTTCTTCATTTTGTATTTTCTTACTCAACATATTTTTCTTGAATCCAGCATTCTTTACATTTTGTTTCATATTAAAGTCAACAATAGACAATAAAAAAAACGTTTTCAAACTTGTTTTTTTTTTTTTTTTATTATTTTATAGATGAGGTACATTTTCTCTTCATCTTCTACTTTTTCGATAGTGGGATTTACAAAATTTTTGACATTGAATAATCACACATTTCATTTTTGAAAAATTTAGTCAAAATTTCTCTATTTGATCATTTTGGTGAAAATGACAGTCCAATTTATTTTACTTCATAAACCCTCTAAAGAAAAGACGCATAATTAAGTTAGGACAAAATAAATATTATTTTATTTTTTTAAATAATATTATCAGAGTAACATGTAACTCTGAGACAGAGTAACATCTTACTGGCAAATAAAAAAACATGTTACTATTACATCAATTTCAACGGTAATATTTCTTTTAAAAAAAAAATCCATAGTCAATATGAATCTTATTTGATATATCTTGATGAAATGATTCTAAAAATATTGATTTTATTAAAAATTAACATCAAGATCAAAAGTTATATTATTTTAAAATTTAATATTTTGATAATAGTGATATGTGTTAGACTTTTCAAAAATAAAAATTTGTGTGCTTGTCTTTAATGCATTAAAGTTTTATTATGAGAAAATTTTGGTCAAATCCCTTTCATTTTTCGACACTGAGTATCCGGATGGACGTTCAAAACTAAGTATCCGAATATATTTTATTTATTTAGAACTAAGTATCCGAAACTATTTACTCCCTCCGTCCCAAAATATTAGTCTCTTATTCTATTTTTCATTGTCCCAAAATATTAGTCCCTCTTCAAAAATCAAGTACAAAAATAATAAAAATTTCCTATTTTGCCATTCTTTTAAATTAATAAACAATATAAAAAGTACAATTATGACATTGATATTCCCCAAAAATGTACTATTAAAAGGATAATTTTGAAAAATTAACTTTTTTTAAATGCAATAATTGTACTAACAAAAAATGTTAGATTCTCCAAAAAAGACCATTATTTTGGGACGGAGGGGGTATTATTTTCGGCATTGATTATCTTGATGGACGTTCAACACTGTATCCATATATATTTTATTTATTTAGAAATGAATATCCAACACTATTTATTATTTTCGGAACTGAATATCTGCATATATTTCATGTGTTCGGCATTGAGTATCTAGATGAAGATGTTAAGACCAATTTATGATCTTCGGAACTGAGTAAAAGTAAAAAGAAAGAAGGATCTATGTGATACCATAGAATATCAACGAGCTCCGACGAAGGTGGGTTTCGACAGGTAGGCTTTGACGAGTGGGCTTCAACAAGGTGGCTCTGATGATGGCTGAAAGGTTGCTCTGTTTTGGGATATATTGAAGTATCCCTCTAGGGTTCTTAAGAATATAATAGGTATTATTTGGTGTGTTCAAAATAATACAATAAAGTTTAAATTTTATAATAGGGTGTGTGAAGTGTTAGGTTATCCAACCAATTTTTTAGGGTGCAAAAATATAGCCATTTAATTTTATGTCAATTTAGTTTAAAAGAGAATTAATCATTTTAAATTTTAAAGTAGACGTGAATTTTCAATTATTTTGAAAAAAAAGTGAATGCACTATTTTTCTTATTAATTTAAATTTAATATCTATTCGAGAGTTTATCAATTTAACTAGATTAACATAACGCGAAAATTTTGAAGATAAATTGATACAATTAGAAGTATAAAATATAAAGGGTAAATTATAAATACACTCTTTAAGCTTTACTTAAAATACATATTGCTCCTTATGGTTTAGAAAATTACAAATCTCCCTGGTCATAATTTTTATTTAATATAATTAATTGAAAAAATGAATTCTTAAGTGTTTTGTTATACAATGATAAAATTACCTGAATTATTAATTAAAATAAATTTTTAATATTATTAAAATTTGTTAATTGACTTGATGGTTTATTAATAGAGTCATTTATTATGAAATTAGAAACTTCAAAGGATGATACATAATTTTTTGAATCATAGGGAGCAAATCATATCTTAAGCAAATCTTAAGGACTATATTTGTAATTTATCTAAAACTAAATTAATACGAGAAAAATTATAGGAACATAACTATAATTTATTTATTTTTGATAAATTACATTTTTCCCTCTCAAGTTTTTACTCATATATTTCACTTAAATTTTACTATGATTTATTATATATCAATTTTTACTTAAATTTCAAGTTATTAGCTAATGGGAGGATGACATTAAATATGATTTAAAGTCTAGAGCTTTAATTGTTAAAATTAAAAAATGAATGATCAAAATAAAATTTGGATAAGTTCAACAAAAAAAAAAAGTAAAATTTGAATGAAAGTTGAATTGTAAAATGTGCAATTTATTTATTTAGTTTATCAGAAATGATTTAGAGTTCTAAATAATAAGCTCTAAATCCACCACTAGTGAGGGGAAAATGAAGAAAAAAAAAAGGAAAAAAAAAAGGCATATCACACATTGTGACAGTGGATGGGACCCACTGTCATATTATTAGTGGTAACTCTAATTAGCACTCTGAAGCATTATTATTAGTTTATTTTAGAGAGTAAGGTGATGAAGTGAAAAGTGGGTAGAGTTTTAGGCAACAATTGTAACGGTGATGCTCGTGCACCCACAGTCTTCTTGTGTGGTGTAATTGTGTCAACTCAAGAAATTATTTCAAGGAAAATGCCTCGTAACTCGATTTTTAAGGCTCGAGTGTGGCTCGATAGCCCAAAACAACGTCGTTTTGGGCTGTCTTTTTTATTTATTTATTTATTTTTTTCCCCTCCATTCGAACACAGAGACGGAAATGGAAGAGAAGAAGGTCGCCGATCGCCGATCGCCCATCCGTCGCCCAGCCCGTCGCCGCCGATCTCCCATCCCGTCGCCCAGCTCCGATCGTCGCAGCAGCCTCCTCCTCCTCCTTCCTCCTTCCGCCTCCTCTTCCTCCTCCTTCCTCCTCCGCCCCGCCTCCTCCTCCTCCCCTGTGAATATGCCCCCTCCAGTTCCTCCTCCTCCTTCCCCTGCTTCTGGTTCTGCTTCCTGAGCTTTCTCCTTTTCGAGCCCTGTAGCTTTTGAGCTACGTATCAGCTCCGTTATTTCAATTTTACCTCGTTGTGGAATAACATCAGTGTTGAAAAAATAGTTTTATGTTAATTTTAATGTGAAATTAAAGTAGGTTTTAATTATCGGTTGAGGCGGAATCAAATGGGTTTAGATTCTTTATAATAAGATATTTACACTACAAAAAGAATGACAAAAAATCATTAAGATTGAAATGAGAAATTGTCTCATAGAGTTGGCCAGGTATTATGAATTGTGTATAACTACCAATTTCACATTGATTGTACAGAAAAGCATTACTGAGTATTTAAACTGTTGGAAAATTGGTTTATATAAAGTTTATTTTGGGCCAACTTTGAGCCCAAAATTGAGTGGGCCCCGAACGTCTTTTGGGGTGGGTCCGAAGAGGTGAAGTGTTCCGTGTCGCATGGCAAGTCACAAGGTGAAGACGGTACATTAAAACAATTTATGAGTGAATGGAAAGTTGACATCGTTTTCGGGTTCGTGGAATTGAACATTTAAGTTTTAAATGTAGCTTTCTTTATGAGGCTTGTCCCACACTGAAACTCTAAGAGAGTTTTGTTGAGTATACAAGCTCTAGCCTACAACACTTGAGTTGGGCCCCAAGGGGCACCCCAAGTTTATAGAAGGGAGGAGTTATGGACAAAGTGAACCTTAGCCCAAACCACTACACACGTGGGCCGAGTCGAGTCGGGTCTAACATTAATTTTTTAGACAAAATTTATTTGAATTTTTTTAATAAATTCTTGCAGGACAAAATTTTTCAATAAATTCTTGCAGGAAAAATTAATTTAATTTTTCCTTTTTATAACTTGAATTCAAATTTCAATCCAAAATTTGTGCCGCCTACAGTTCAAATTCCATACAAAATTTCAGACATATTCATTTCAAAACTGCTCAGCGATTCTGAGTTCAAATCTGGGCGGTTTTCAAAGCATCGGCGTAATTTGTCACAATCTAAACCGCCCTATGGGTTTAATCAGAATCGCCAAGATGTCGAGATTACCAAGGCCCGCTAATAAAGATGAGAATACAGAGTACAGGGGCATGGCGGAAGCCAATACAGTAATTAAACAATGTCCAATGAGCTGTGACAGTCGGTATGCAAAAGACTTTCCATATATATACATGAATACATGAACAGTACAGAACAGTATGCACAACATTTACTGATCGTCGAGCGAGGACCTAATCACGATAAACAAGATCTGACAAGATACTGATTGCTCTCGATCTATGCAGTATCACAAGACAGATACAGAGACAGACGGGGAAAGTAAAACACCCCTAAGCCATAGCTTGGCAGACTCGGAATCTCGCGGTGAGGCACGGTGGTTGGCTTGACAAAAAGGGGAGTCTAACCCACGCTCCTAGCTCCGGTCTAGTGCCTGAACACCTACATATATATATAAACAACGAGCTAAAACCCAGTGAATAACATAATGCGTAAAGAGGTTAAGAATGGATGTCCTTACAGTAATGAAAACACTTCATTGATTCAGTATAACAGTCATTCAGTCATAACAGTCATATGTGATACATCCATTAGCATAGCGACAAGAAATGTGAGGTCCTAAAAGACCTAACAAGAAATCGATGGCCATCAATCAAGAAATGATAGTGGTTCCAACAAGGAACCGGCAGAGATCTCTATAATAGAATAATAAACATGAGTTGCTAACGATGCCACATGTCTGATTCGAATATAGGACATACATTCATTCGATTAACGATCGTCGTACGATTCGGTTAAACAATGAGATATTCACAGTTGAACATGTCTTTACACAATTGTTACTCACAGAGTTCTGGGCTATAAGCAGTTAGAGCGCGTCTCCGGAAGCCAACCCTAAACAGTGACAGAATGAACACACACTAAGTTACACAGTCGGAAATCAAGGACTTAGTCCCTACTTAGACTCGGTGTGGTTCTATATCTATATCCTCATTAAGATGACTTAAACTAGGCCTAAAAATGCCTAGGATGGAATGAAGATACAAAGATGCACTTTAAAAGCATTTTCAGAATTTTCAGAAAAAGAGGGTCTCACTTGAGCGTGGAGTTCCCCACTCGAGCGTATATGCAGGTAAAGGTTCCCGCTCGAGCGTCACTTCCCACGCTCGAGTGGACTGCAAAACATGGCAAAAGTACTGGATGGATGAAAATCACGCTCGATTGGGCGCTTGACACCCACTCGAGCGTAAGACACAAGTTCCCGCTCGAGCGTCAACTCTTCCGCTCGAGCGGACTTCAAAACAATGCAAAGTACTGGGAGCACGAATTTCCCGCTCGAGCGGGAGTCCAAAATCTGGAATTTCCAGATTTGAACTTCTAAGCTCAAATCAAGTTCCAATGTATCAAAATCAATTCCTTTGGGCCCATTTCTTGGAAAACACTTGTAAATACATAGAATAACATAATTCAAAGCTCAATTTGTAAAATCAAGGCCCAAAGGTAGTTTAATTAAATCCAAATTCAAACCAATTTTCATGAACATGCTACAAACATGACATGCATGAGTTTAACTCCATTCAAAGCTTCAATTTCCTGCTCTATTGAGCTCAATAGCCCCAAAACAAGATCAAATCATGGTCCAATGTAAAATTATGAACATGCATGTAAGGAATTATGAACTACGACCTCAAAACTTCAATATATATACATGCATGCGACAATCAAGCTACAATTCAACATTATTAGACTAAATCTTGATTTAGATCACTAGAAGCTCATGAACCATGCAAGAACAAGCTTAAACACAACAATAAGAGGTTGAATCTCCTTACCTAAGTCTTGAGTCTGAGGTGTAGAAGCTCAATTTACAATTATCCTCCAATTTCTTTAATTCACCAAGCAAGACACAAGAAGGAATTCAATTTCTCTCACTCTCTCACTCTCTCCTCTCTTGGTCAGCTAAGGGTCTCAAATGAGATGAACAAAATGTTGCCAAGATGAAATAAACCAAGCCTCAAAATGTTTAGTTAGTGGTCCACTAATAGGGCAAGGTTGTAAATAATGCAACTTGTGGAATTAAGCTTATTTTAATCTATTTTAATCATACCAAATCACATCTTTATTAAATACACCATAAAATCACATAAACTCCAATAATCCCAAATCGCCAGCCAATTTCAGGCTCGGCCGCCGATAAGGCCTTTAATTAGCAGTTTAAACACAAAGACATGAACAGATAATTTGGCAATCAAACAGATAGAATGCAACTCAAACAGATATACTCAATCAATCAGCTTCAGATTTTAGTCAGTCAGTTCAGTATTTCAATCAGTTCAATTACCTGTCATAATCAATCTTAGTTTAACAGTAATCAGTAATTAATCAGTAAACAGTGGTGAGGGTTGTTACAAGATTGTAGACAGATTCAGTTATCTATTACATCTGTTCTTTTGAAATCCATATCTGTTCATTTCAAATGAAGCACCTGTTGAAGTCTATATATACTGATCTGTTCCAGCAATCTCCAGATCCATCCCATCTTTGCTGTCCAGATTTATTTTGTGCATTATTCTTCATTTTAGTTTTCGAATAAATATTCAGAGAGTTATAACACAGGTTTGGTTCGCCGAACAATTTTTTTTTAGAGTGCTACTACAAATTGGTTAAGATCATTGTATCCTAGAAGATAGACGCCACTCAACCATAAGCAACGTAGAGGGGCAAATCTATCTTAATGATAGAGTGTCACACACTCGACTTGGTCTTTGAATTATTTATTCGGTTCTGCAAAATAAATACTGTAAGTTTTATTTTATTTTGTTTAAATTGTTTCAAATTATTTTATTTACACAGAAAATTGTTCCAACATAAACTTCAAGATTTTGATAAGTGTATGAGTTTTTTGGGACATCCAAATTTTTCGAAAGAAGAGAGTTATGGATGTTTTAAGTATGGGCTTGGCCCAAAACTATGTTCTTAGTTGGTTATGCAAAAATTATCACATGCAAGTGCCGCCCACTCGGACTGGACCAGACCGGGTCGGGTCCGAGATCCTTGGATCTTGGGTCTGGGCTTGAGGCTTGCTTTTTAGGCCAGGTTTTCTTGGTCACTGCAGATATACACACATGTGTATATAGAGTATGTAACTCACGCATTTATTCCCTATCAATTTTTCTACATTACTTCTTCAGTTTTGCAGAAATTGAATTATGTATTTGTTGTAGAAAAGCTCCTTCTCTCTCCCCCATTGTGTATAAAAGGAGACCTCCTTTTTGCTCTTAGACACATAAATTTTTTCTCTCATATTATAGTTAGTCTGCTCTTACAATACATTCTTCTTGTTTGAGAGAGTGCTGTCGTTGTCAGTTCATCGGAGCTAACAGAAGGTGCTTTTGGGGTAGCATATTCTAGATCGTCATATCTTTGGAGACAAATGTCGATATACTTACAGCACCCACGGTGAGGTGGAGAATCTATTTTAAGAAAACTGTGATATCACATAGCCTTCAATTTGTTTCCTTTACTATTTTATTTCAATGTTTGATTTTGTTAAATATTTCTATTCATCAAAATGTAATCTCTAGCATGAGTTAGATTTATGATTTCTTGTTCTATAATATAAATTTAATTAATTATGAATCTATTTATTTTATTCAATTTATACAATTTGTACAACAATCTTAAAACAGATTATATGTGTTAATGTATATATGGTATATATTCCTAGATATATTAGGTATTAATTTCCTAGATATATTTAGGAATAGTCGTAGTTAGGTTTCTTGTAGGATACTCTTTCTCATGGTTAGGTTTCTACTAGAATACGCTTTCTCGGCCTATATATACAGGCCTTCAATTATATAAAATAATTCATTGAATACAATACATATTGTTTCCTCTCTCTCTCTCTCTCTCTCTCTCTCTCTCTCTCTCTACTACTAACACTTTATATTTACGAAATTTGTAAGCAGCCTTTACTTTTCACTTCACTTCACACCCGACCCCATTCTTTGGCATTTTTTTTTTTTTTTTTTTTTCTTCTCATATCTTTTTTTTTTTTTATCATCCTTTATATCATCTATATATCATCTTATATATATATATATATATATATTTATCTATATCATATATTTTATTATATTTTTTTTTTGTCTTTCTTATTTTTCAATCTTTTTCTATTTTTATCTTTCAACAAATTTGAGGTTTTGAGTATATTTATATTATATAATTGAGTATGATGAGATGATAATTATAATGATGATGTGACATATGACGACATACAATGCATTGCCCCTTGGCCCACCTCAGCGCCTCACCTCACCTTTGCTCTTAAACCTTTCAGCCCCTACACCCCCTTGGACATGCTTCTTCATGTCATCACGTCACCGTCGTCATACATGCTATGCATCCATCGTCTTTCGTTTTTTGTTATATGTGTGTGTCACTGTTTGTTAAATCTTAAGTCTCCCATGGACAATGTTATTGTCAGCTTAACGTCATATATGACCTCCAATTTGATTATTCCTCATTGTCCAAGTTGATTTTATATTCCAATAATATGACTCGGTTTCCAATTAGTATTTAGAAATTAGTCGTCATGACGTCACCCGACTTTCTTCTAGTTTCACGTCGACTCATTAAATTTGACTTCCAACATCTTCATGACCATTTCATAAACATCATGACATTGGTTCCTCATGACCGCATAAGCGTCTCCTCCAATTTTGCTCTCGCCTATCATATATTTGCCTTTTTTCTTGTTTTTTTTTTTTTTTTTTTTTTTTTTTTTTTTTGTTTTTATTTTTTTTATATTTTTTTTGTTATTTTTCTTATAGATATATATATTATATATATATATATATATATATTAATATATATATATTTATATATATATATATATATATATGTTATATTATAGTATATTGTTCTAGATTTATGTAGGATATATTTGATAGGAAAGGTCTGTTTTAGGTTTGGTGTAGTTTCAAAGTAAAAGGGGGCTTAAAAAATTAGGGAATTGGCAAAGTAGGAAAAATTCATTGTAATTTAAAAAAAAGATTTCGAAAAAATTTTTTTAAAAAAAATGGAAAATTACAATTTTTAACAACCTTAAAAAAAAACCCTTAACAAAATAAATTTAACCCTAATGAACAATGAAGAAAAACTTTCCGAGGAAGGCAACATCCTAAATCAATCATCTTGTTGGAAATCCAAGAGCCAATCCAAACAATCACGAATCAAAGGACCACACACGAACTTCGCCTTCAGCATGAATGCTTTATGATTATCGATTCTTCTTTTTCTTCTCATGCTGCGTACTTACTGCAGTTCCTGTTTTTTCTTTTTTTTTTATTCTTCTTTTGTTCTTTCTTCTTCTGTATAATTATTCATTTGGGGCATTACATACTTTTATTTTAGAAAATCTGTTACTTTCTTTGAGGTTTTGGATTGTTTTGTATAACAAATTTGTTATTTATTATATGTATGTCTTAAATATATATAATATATAAATATATATATATATATAAATATATTATATCTTTGTTAAATTAATTATATATATATATATATATATATATATATATATATATCATAAATTTAAATTTATAAAAATATTAATGAAAATTTTATTAAAATATTAATTATGATAAAATTGATTGGAAAGCAGAATTTATAAATCTTTTTTATATTTCTTATATATCTTATATATTATTTGTTATTTTTTTTTGTTTTACTTTTTTTTTTCTTTTTTAGAAATTATTTTATCACAAATTATTTTTTTTAAATAATATTTATTTATTTTTAAAAATAAATATAAAATATATTATCTATATATATATTAACAAAAATATATATTAATTACAAAAAAAATATAATTCCAACTCAATTTGGGAAGGAAGGTAGATATATTATCTATATATATTAACAACAAATTACAAAATATATAAAACTTATAGTACAAATATATTACAAAAATTGGGTTTATTAAGTATATCTAAAATATATATTACAAATTTAGATTTAAAAAGTAAAGAGTGTAAAAATTTTATTAGACATATATGACAAAATTTAATTATGAAAAACTATATTAAAAATATATTGAAAAATATTTTCAAAATATCATAAAAAATATATTCAAAATATATTACAAAATAGATGTATTAATTTGAGTATATTTTTTACTCAATACGAAATGCTCAATTCTCATTTCTAAAAAATGTATTAATTAGATAAAAAATAAATTTCGAACTAAATTTGGGAAGGAAGGTAGATATATTATCTACATATATTAACAACAAATTACAAAATATATAAAATTTATATTACAAATATATTAGAAAATTGGGTTTATTAACAAATATAATAAAAATATATTAGAAAGATATTAATAATATATTAAAATATATATTACAAATTTAGATTTAAAAAGTAAAGAGTGTAAAAATTTTATTAAACATATATGACAAAATTTAATTATTAAAAAATATAGTACAAATATATTCAAAAATATTTTCAAAATATCACAAAAAATATATTCAAAATATATTACAAAATAGATTTATTAATTTGAGTATATTTTTTACTCAATACGAAATGCTCAATTCTCATTTCTAAAAAATATATTAATTAGATAAAAAAATATATTTCGAATTAAATTTGGGAAGGAAGGTAGATATATTATCTACATATATTAATAACAAATTACAAAATATATAAAAATTATATTACAAATATATTACAAACTTGGGGTTATTAACAAATATATTAGAAAGATATTAATAATATATTAAAATATATATTACAAATTTTGATTTAAATAGTAAAGAGTGTAAAAATTTTATTAAACATATATAACAAAATTTAATTATTAAAAAATATAGTACAAATATATTCAAAAATATTTTCAAAATATCATATAAAATATATTCAAAATATATTACAAAATAGATTTATTAATTTCAATATATTTTTTACTCAATACGAATTGCTCAATTCTCATTTGTGAACAATATATTAATTAGATAAAAAAATATATTTCAAACTAAATTTGGGAAGGAAGGTAGATATATTATCTATATATATTAACAACAAATTTTATCCAAAATATATAAAAATTATATTACAAATATATTAGAAAATATGGTTTATTAACAAATATATTACAAAGATATTAAAAATATATTAAAATATATATTACAATTTTTGATTTAAAAAGTAAAGAGTGTAAAAATTTTATTAAACATATATGACAAAATTTGATTATTAAAAAAGATATTCAAAATATATTCAAAAATATTTTAAAATTATCTTAAACAAAATTTCGTAAAAAATATTTTCAACAGCATAACAAAAATTTAGTTTTCAAACACTTATTTGAGTAAAAAATATATTCAAAATATATTACAAAATAGATTTATTAATTTTAATATATTTTGTGCTCAATACTCAATGCTCAATTCTCATTTGTGAATAACATATTTAACTAAAAAATATATTACAAATTAAATTTGGGAAGGAAGGTAAATATATTAAAAAGTTATTAGAAATATATTAAATGTATTCGATTACAACTATATTAAAAATTTGGGTTTATTAAAAAATATATTAAAAAGATGTTAAAAATATATTAAAATGTATATTAAAAATTTAGATTTAACAAATTATATGTCAGTAAAATTTTTAGTAAACATATATTAAAAAAATAAATTATTACAAAATATATTAACAATATATTCACAAATCTAATAAAAAATATATTTCAAAATATATTACCAATATACCTAAATTCAAGATGCACAATATTTTTACAAACAATCTAGTTCGTTCATGGAATAAAATATAAAATTGCGTTAGTCTTTGTATGTGTTCATGTTGATTCATGTAAATTTAATTGCAATTTAAAGCATAGCATGGCGTCGTTCACCTCTACTGCAACTTCCAGTACATGGCCACGACGAATGTGTGCCTGTGGACATAGCCCCTATATTGTTAAGATTTCCAGGTCCACCAAAAATCCAAGGCGTCCCTACTTTGTCTGTCCCCGCCCTGTGGTGAGTGACCCAATCTTTACTGGTCATAACTGCATGAACATTAACAACCCATGAAACTAATAGTTCCATAATTTCCACTCGTCTGACCTGTGTCAGTTGGATTGGTTGGTGTGAAGAACGAAGGCGAGAGAACCAAGACTATGCGTCACCCGGAGATGAAATTGCCATGCAACTGTGGGCTGATGTCATAGACATTCAACAATCCTTGCGTGTCCTTAAGACCATTGTGTATGTGCTCTGCATTTTCGTTGTCATTTTGTTGTGCCATATGTAAGCACCGTTACCATGTTGTCAGTATGTACAAACACGTTAGTATGTTGCCAGTATGTTGTTAGTATATAGTTAGTATGTTCGTAGTATGTTGGTAGTATGTTATCGCATATGGGAGCCGTATTACTAACTATCATATTTTTGTCCACTACTAACTTCCATGGAACCTGTGTACGTACATTATTAATGTGCAATGGTTATATGCAAATTTAACTTTAGCATCCTATATCTCTGTTTGTTGTTATTAATGTGTCATGGCTTATGTGTGTGTATATAACAACCAAATTTGTGATGGTAATCTTTTGTAACCGTACATTAGTAATGGCTTCCACACGTACTTCACCGCGTAACCAATCGAAAAGCAAAGGCATTGTCACTGACAAGTCAAGCAGTCTTGAAGAAACACAAAATTAGTTCAGCCACAGGGCCTTATGGGATAGTAACTCAATCCAAGTTTTCCTGCAGTTGATTGCAAATGAGATTAGTAAAGGAAATCGCCCATTCCTAGTCCTCAGCCAAGCAGGGTACAAGTCGTTGGCAAGGAAATTTGAGAAAAAAACAGGAAGAAAACATGGACTGAAACAGTTGAAGAATAAGTACATGAGCTTGAAAAAAGAGTGGCAAGCGTGGACAAAGTTGATGGATCCAAGCAAAGGAGTGTCCGGGATAGGCTTTGACTGTGACACCGGTTTGTTTCAGGCACCTGAGAAGTGGTGGGACAATATGGAATCAGTAAGTACATGTACAAACAAGTTTTATACTTGTCATTTACCAGTACATTTTTGACATGTTCAATTAACTTTTAATTAATTATATGAAATATAACGTCTGCCTCTTTCATATATCTCTATTTTTGCAGATCAACAAGGCGTGTGTGAAGTTTAGGAAAAAAACCTTGGAACACCGTGACTTGATGGAGACGGTTTTCATGGGGGCATCAGCTACTGGGAACCACCATTGGACCCCGGGAGAGAAACTTCCTGAAGCTGCTAATGACTAGTTTGGGAGCCCAGCCATTTGCTGATCCGATGCCCGCAGGAGTACAGGACGTGGATTCAAATTCTTCACTGGAGCATGTTCCGATTGAAAAGGCAAAAAGGAGAAAGACGCCATCAACAAGTGTTTCAAAGTCAAAGAAGGCAACAAGTGTGCGTCAGTTATTGCGGAAAGCATGAACAATCTGACAGATGTGGTGCATTCGAAGAATCAGTAGGTCACGGTGAGGCACCTCATAGGCAACGAATCGCTGTACACTATTTCGGAGTGCATGCATAAACTGAGCAGTATTCCATCCCTGATTGGTACGCCGTTATTCCATTTCACCTCCACACTTATGGATAACTCCGATTACCGGGAGGTGATGATGTGCCAGCCTGATGACGACCACATCATTGGATGGCTTACACAGAAGCAGCTCCAGTGTACTGCGTCAACGCCTTTTGCAAACTTGTTTGGGGGTCGCCGGATGTGATGTAGCGGTGTTACGAGTGTTGAAAATGCATGTCCTTGTCTTCCTTTTTAAAACTTTGACTTATGGTATTGTTGGCACTGTACTAAAACAGGATGGTGGTGTGTGGATGTTTTTATTCTGTCGTTTTTGTTTTTTTCTTGCTAGCTATGGTGACCAAAAGTTTTAGTTAACTGCATGGGTTGACGAAATGGAAGCATGGTTGTGCTTCGTTTTTGGGAAATGAATGGGATGCTTATGCTTTAATATTTTGTGTGGCTATTTTTAAGACAGGGAATTACGTGTTCTTTCCATGCTTTTGAATGCCTATATGTCGCAAGTTCAATTGTTAGTTTAGTTTGCTGGTTAGTTTTGTGGTTGTTACCACCATGGCCCCCTTGTAAAGCAGAAGTTGAACAGCTTCTTTTTTTGTGCAATTTATATGATTATGCGTTCCAAATGACATTGGTGACGACATTTCTTACATTAAAAACAATGTCCGCATTTTTTAATTGCAAACTTCAATATAATTTGAGTCAATGAATCACATGCCAACTAATTGAAAGACTGCCACTCTTGTAGGTTTCGTATCAACGAAGACGCGATGAATCCCTGGGATGGAAGCAACAATGATGAAATAACAGAAATGCTTAATCAAATGGCGGTCCAGGTGCAACAAGAACAGAACTGCACATTTCTACAAGCATGCCAGTATGCGAAAAAATGGTACGAAAAACACATGGATAAAATGCCATGTCGCACTTCTATACCAACCGGGAATACATAGATATGCGAACTATATGCGGGCCATATGGATCGGTTTGAGGAAAATGTTTGCATGCCGAATGAAGTTTTTGCCGCATTGTGTGAGACATTAGTAAATGATTTTGGGTTACAAGTCCCGCAACGTCCACATAGCTTAACTGTTGAAGAAAGCGTTGTAATGTTTATCCATGTGCTGAAAGGGAAGCAAAATCGGGAAATCCAAGAACGGTTCCAACATTCCGGGGAGACTGTGTCGAGGCACGTGCATAACGTATTAACTTCCATGAAAGAGTTCACTATTGTTCATTGCCGCCCCACATACAGTCAGCATCTTATACATCCATACGTGCGGTCTAGACAAAAATACCTACCGTTCAAGGTACTTCTGAAAAACATTATTGACATATAAATCAAGACAATTAATTATACTTTGTTTTTATTATTAATTGCACGTGACGTCCGGAAAAAACCAAACACTTGTTACCCATTTACGCAACAAAACAATTGGGTTATTTGCAGAACTGCATTGGCGCAATAGACGGAACACATGTCAGTGCATGGGTTACGGGGCCAGATGCGGCAACATATTTCGATAGGAAATACTGTCACACGCAAAATATCATGGCCGCTGTCGATTTTGACATGCGTTTCATATTCATTTCCTGCAGATAGGAAGGAACTATGCATGATAGTCGCATATTCAACGAGATACTAACAAATGACAATGTCCCCTTCCTACATCCTGACGAAGGTAACACATCGTCTTGTTATTAGATGTAGGGGGCTATAAATTTTTCCTGAAACAGTGTTACTTGAAAATGACGCACAATGTTCGGTTTTGGTGTCATACATTGTTGTCATGTCTGCAAGCAAATATTATCTTGTCGATTTTGGCTATTCAAACCGAATTGGTTACTTAGCACCATTCAAAGGCCACCGTTACTACCAACAAGAATTCCGACGTATTGCACGAAACACAACGGCAAACACGCCAAGGGAATTATTTAACAAAGTGCACTCGTCCTTACGCAGTGTGGTGGAACGCACTTTCAGTGCTTGGAAAAATCAATGGGGTTTTATTCGAGACATGCCTCGGTATGACTTTGCAAATATGCAAGTTCAGTTAGTAGGTGCGTCAATGGCATTACATAATTATATACGGCAAAACACAGGTAACCCAACAACTGTTCAGCCAATCTGTGATGAGGAAGAGACTATGACAATAGTAAATGCCATACCAGAAGTTGAACATGACGAGGATGGTTTAATGGTTGGGGATGAGGACCCCCATATGGCATTGGTGCACCTTCACATACGCGACAAATTATGTTACATGCGTAATAACAAAATGTTAGGAAATATATAATAGTCGAAATAATTTTCGTATGGTTGTCACATAATGACACACGTGGAACAGACTGTATTCAAATATATTATCATGTACAATATGTATGAGTTTCCACGGGAATGTAACCCCTTCCAATTGGTGACGTGCCTAACTTTGAAAAACTACAATTCATACGAATTTAGCTTTTTGAAAAACAAAAAAAGGTGAAACAAATAAAAAAAAATGAAAAAGAAAACTAATACAGAAATTGTCATGTGCGACGTCAATTAAAAACATAAAAACAGAAGTTGAAAACAACAAGAAAACCAAAACAGACTGTAGATTTTTTGACATGTGCCACGGCAATATATGATTTTCCACTGTATTTTGAATAAATGACATAAAAAAACGTTTTTCCAAACAAAAAAACAAACCGAAATTAGCATTTGCCACGTAATTTATAGATAAAATAAGCATGACGAAAACTGATTTGTCAAATATAATAACAAAGTATTGTATACAAATTAAAAAAAATTACGAAAACATAAATTAAAAAAAGAACGATAAACATAGGCCTCATCCAAAAAAAAAAAAAAGAAAAAAAACAGAAATTACCATTTGCCACGTCATTTACAAATAAATAAAACAAGAGGAAATCCATTTTCTAAATATAAAAATAAATTAATGTGAGTGAATAAGACAATGACAAAATCGTAAATTTTGAAAAAATAACGACAAAATTACGCCACATTCAATAAATATTTTAGAACAAAAACATGAAAACATAAATTACCATTCGCGACGTAATTTACAAATAAATGAAACACATAAATATATTTAAAAAAAAAGAAGTTATTGTATACCAATAAAAATGAAGAATAAGAACTAATTAATGTAAAAATAAAAAACAAAAAAAAAAGACAAAAACATAAATTCCTAAAAAAAAATCAAAAAAATTAAGCACAATACGCCGAATCCAAACCCCAAAAAAAAAAAAAAAGTAACAGAAAAAAAATTAAGCAAAATACGAAAAATCCAAACGCAAAATAAAAAAAAAATTAAAGCAAAAGCCGCCAAATCCAAACTCAAAAAAAGAAATAAAAAATTGAATTTGCAAAATTCGGCAGATCGAAACCCAACATACAAAAATTGTCAAAAAAAAAATTAAGCAAAAAATGCCAAATCCAAACCCCAAAAAAATAAAAATAAAAAATAAATAAATAAATAGCAAAAAAGGCCAAATCGAAACCCAACATAAAAAAATTAAAATAAAAAAATAACCAAAATATGGCAAATCCAAACCCAAAATAAAAAATAAATAAAAAATAAAAATTTTAAGCAAAATTCGACAGATCGAAACCCATCATACAAAAAAAATAATAAAAAAAATTTAGCAAAATACGTCAAATCGAAACCCAACATAAAAAAATTAAAATAAAAAAAATAACCAAAATATGCCAAATCTTAAAAAAAAAAATTAAAAATTAAGCAAAAAGCCAAAATTGTAAAAAAAAAAAAAAAAAAAAAAAAAAAAAAAAAAAAAAAAAAACGGAAAATATGCCAAATCCAAACCCAAAATAAAAAATTTTTAAAAAAAAGGCAAAAAGGGCAATTCGGTAATTTAACAGGATGAAACCTCACCAAAAAGCTAAAAAGTCCTTCTCAAACCAGACTTTTTAGCCCCAGACTAAAATAGCCAAAAAAGCCAAAAAGCCTACCCACTTCCCAAACGGAGGCTAAGATACTTTTTCTCAGCCTATATATATATATATATATATATAGGCCTTCTATTGTATAGAATAATTCATTAAATATAATACATATTATTTCATCTCTCTTTACTATTGTAACAATATATTTCCCATGAAATTAAATAAATAGTGTGAGGGTGATTTATACAGGTAAATTGGGCCGAACTAGGTATATGGGCTGTTGTGGGCCGCAGTAGGAGAGGTTGAGTTAATGAGCCTTGAAACCAGTCCGGTCCACGAGGTCGAGGTAATTAGTTCGGTCACGAAAGTTTGTTATCTCGGTCAGAAGTGTGCTTCGACTAGCCCAGTTGGGTCTGGCAGTCAAGTAAGAAGCTATCTTCTTGGTATCTGAGTTAGTTAAACAAGTATCTTCTATGGATAGCTCGGTCGTAGTATGGGGAGCCGAGGTAGGAGACAGTAAGGCAGAGCCGAACTGGCGTATAGGGTGGTCACTCCGGTCAGTCTAACATGGCAAATGTTACTTCGGTCGTAAGGTAGTTCGGCTGAGGAAAAACCATCTCACTTGGTTTAAGCAGTGAGGGGGGTGTTGAGAGAAGCGTTATCTCTCAGGAGTATGAATCCTAGGAGGACTCTACATGGAGGAGTAAGAGTCCTACCAGGATTATGCCACGCGAAACCTATAAAAGCTCACCCATATCACCTTTGGAGATGTAGCACAACTTTGTTTTCTAAACACGCAGAGCTTTTGTCTACTTGTCAAGCTTACTGACTTAGGCATCGGAGAGGTTTCCGGTGCCCACCCGCTAGCTAGCTCACGTTTGTGTTTTCAGGTAATAAAGCGATGTCATACGGAGAAGCATAGACTTGATTAACAGGATTATACGAGAAGCGTATTTCTTTCCCGTACAATTGGCGCCGTCTGTGGGAACTCAGACAAGAACAACCTCTTGATCAAGCTTTTTCTCTCAAACATCAATGGCGAACAACGAAGAGTTACCTCAGTCCGCCATCGACGGACAAACTCCAGATGGGGGTACAAGGCACGAAGGCCTACCCTTGGTCACTCCCATGGCGGACCTGGAGCCACAGAGACAGAATTCCAGGAGGGATGCGAGGGGACGAAGGCGGAATAACAGCCCTCATCCCTCTCGTTCGCAAAGCCCAGAAAAACAAAGGCGCAGGATTGACCCTCAAATCCTGGAGGACCGCGTCAGACAACAAGACGAATTAATTCGTAAGATGGCGGCGGACATGGAGTCTCTAAAACGCCATGTGAAAGGAAAAGAAGTGGCGACAGGAGAGGGGCGCAATAATAAGACGCCCCCTCGCCACTCAGAGGGTCGTAGTAAGAATTCGACACCCTCTCAAGCAGAAGACAGAAGCCTCAGGACAGGCGACACGTAATCCAGATCTTCCAGGACTCGTCACTCCAGGTCTGAGAGGACGAGGTCTGAGAGGTCATACACTGAGGGAAGCACATATTGACCCTCACATACGCACCAGACAAGGTCTAGACAGATGGAATTACCCAGATCGTCCGACCTACTATCCGTGCTAGAAGAGAAGGCACGATGGAAGGAGGACGCTGGGGCGCGCGATCCACACAGGGTTCCTGCCTTACAGCGGTTGGCTCCTCGGACGCATGGAAGCGTCGAGGTTGGAATGCCAATACCGCGCCCAGCATATGAACCAACGGACAAGGCATTGTCGAGGCTGCAGACCTCACCATTCGTCCCAGCGATAGAAAACGCGCCCCTTCCGTCAGGTTTCCTACAGCCCAAATTCACAACGTATGAGGGGAAGACGGACCCCTACTCGCACTTAAGCCACTTTCGCCAGGTCATGGCTGTATACCGGCGGAACGAGGCCTTGAAGTGCATCCTATTCCCTTTAAGCCTTGGCGACCTTGGCTTGACTTGGTTTAAAAAGCTTCCAGAGGGCAGCATAGCCTCCTGGGCGCAACTGGCGGAGGCGTTTGTAACACGATTCAGAACGAACACGAAAACCCCGGTGGAGATTGACCAGTTACTCTCCATCGACATGGGCGATAAGGAGACCCTGAGGTCATACAACAGTCGCTACTGGGAGACATTCAACCAAATTGGGGACTGCCCAACCAATCTCGCCATTGCGCAATATAAAAGAGGCCTTCCAGTTGGGAACAGACTAGGGACTCTATCACCATGACACCGCCCCTCACCATGGAGGCCCTGATGGAGAGAGTGCATCAGCACATCAGGGTGGAAGAGGATGGTGCTCGTGCCAAAGCAAAATCTGGCACGACCACAGCACCAGAGAAGAAGACCTCAGTAAAGGTCAATACAGTAGATCGCCAAAACCGAAACGGACGAGGCAGGCGAGACAACGACGAGGATCAGGACAAGAGATGGTTGAGAGTTCGCACTGCCATAACCACAGTATTCAAGAAACCGATCTATCGTATACTTAGTGAGATTCGAGACGAGCCTTTTGTCAAGTGGCCAGCCAAGCTAGGCGAGGTCCAGAAGGACTATGATGACAGATCCAGGTGCACCTTCCACAAAGAAAAGGGGCACCGCACTGAGAATTGCACGCCATTGAGGCAGCATCTGGAAGAGTTGGTGGCGGCAGGCCACCTGGACAAATACATTGAAGGAGGGGCACAGCCAACCCCCCAGGACCATAATAAACCCAACAGAATGCCGATTGACGACCCGCCCCAAGGCGTCATCAACATAATACATGGAGTCTTTGAACCTGAGCGTGTATGCGAGCTCAGAGGTTCAATCAAAAAGGCTGAGCACTTAAGAGATGTGCTAAGTGCCCAACCAGTTGTCAAAAAGGGGAAGACAGAGGCCACAAATATCATGTCTTTTTCGGATAAAGACTTGGCAAGGATTTATTGCCCTCACAACGATGCCTTGGTCGTTACTCTCCGAGTCAAGGATTTTGACGTCAAGTGGATTCTGATTGACCAAGGTAGTTCATGTGAAATCATGTACTATGAAACCTTCAAACAACTAAAGTTGCAAGATAAAAACTTGGCACCGGCCGTATCTCCCCTTATTGGATTCAACTCCATGCCAAAATGGCCTGTCGGCAAAATTATCCTCCCAGTCAAAGCAGGGAGTGTGACAAAACAAGTGGAGTTCTGGGTGTTAAAGGTCCCCTCCACTTACAACATTATCTTAGGCAGAACATGGCTGCATGCCATGCGCTCGGTGGCGTCCTCCTACCACCAAGTGATGCGGTTTCTAAACGACACCGGAGTAATAGAAGAAGTTTATGGAGATCAGATCATGTCAAAACAGTGCTTTGTCACAGTGAACGGCAGCCACACTGCCAAAGGATACGTTCATTCGGTTGAAGAACCTAAGAGTAATGAACTATTCGCGGATGTCGGCAAAGCGACTAGTAAAGCGGTAGAGGACTTGGTGGAGGTCAGAATAGATGAAAAGAACCCAGATAGGTTCTTTCTGCTTGGTTCGTCGTTGTCCAGCACTGAGAGATTGGAGGTCTTGGAATTTCTGACCTCCAACATCGAAGTGTTCGCCTGGACCCCATACGACATGCCAGGCATTGATCCCAACTTCATCTGTCACCAACTCAACGTCCACCCTTCTGCCAGACCGATCATTCAACGCACCCGCAGATCGGCACTCCACCACGCCGAAATAGTGGCGGAAGAAGTAGGGAACCTGCTAGAAACAGGGGCAATCAGAGAGGTGCACTACCCAAGATGGATCTCCAACACTGTTGTAGTGCCAAAGAAGAATGGCAAGTGTCGTGTCTGCGTCGACTACAAAATGGTCAATAAGGCGTGCCCAAAAGATAGCTTTCCTCTACTAAGGATAGATCAACTGGTAGACTTAATGATAGGGCACAACCGACTTAGCTTTCTGGATGCATACAGAGGCTACCACCAAATCGCCATGCATGAACCAGACCAGGAGGTCACATCTTTCACAACTCCAAGAGGATTGTACTGCTACAAGGTCATGCCCTTCGGCCTGAAGAACGCAGGGGCGACATTTCAAAAAATGATCACTAAGATGTTTGAGCCATTGTTAGGCAGAACAATGGAGGCTTACATCGACGATATGGTGGTCAAGAGTAGAGATGAGAATGACCATCTCAAGGACCTAGGTGAGATGTTCGAGATCCTGAAAAAGCATAAGTTACGCCTCAACGCGTCGAAGTGTGCGTTCGGAGTAGGATCTGGCAAATTCCTAGGCTTCTTGGTAACCAACCGAGGTATAGAAGCGGACCCTTCTCAGATCAAAGCAATACAGGATCTGGAGAGGCCCAACTCAGTGAAGGAAGTGCAGCATCTCATTGGCATAGCGGCTGCGCTCAACCGGTTCATAAGCCAGTCATCAGACAGGCTACGACCATTCTTCCATGCACTGAAGGCTAAGTTTGAGTGGGACGAAGAATGCGACCACGCCCTGAAAAGCCTAAAAGAATACATGTCTTCTCCACCACTACTTGTAACCCCAATCCCTGGAGAAGAACTCTTCTTATACCCGGCGGTCTCACAGCATGCAATTAAGCGCGATTGGTCCGCGAAAGGAATCCAACATCTTCCTATCTACTATGTCAGCAAGACATTACTGGGCGCCGAAACAAGGTACTTGCCACTGGAGAAACTGGCATTGGCCTTGATGACGGCCTCAAGGAAGTTATCGCATTACTTTCACGTCCACACCATAATTGTTCTCACAGCCTTCCCATTAAAGGCTCTATTTGAAAGAGCAAACTTTTCTGGGCGAATTCTGAAGTGGGCAATGGAATTGGGACAATACGACATCAAGTTCCAACCTAGGACCGCAATAAAAGCACAAGCATTGGCAAATTTTGTCGCAGAATTCACACCAGGAAGTCATCACATCTGCCCAGTCGACCTAACTGAGACAACCGAACTAGGGATGGAAGTTGACGTCGGAATAACGCAACCCCTAGTACTGGTTACTCAGTCAGGCCCCAAGGCAGACCAGAGTAAAGAAAGAAAAGAAAAAACAAACCATGCTACAACAAGTCAGGACTCACCGACAAATAAAGACTTGGTGCAAACAGAAAGCAAGGGGCAGACAGCGAGCACGGACTCTGAAGAAGCCACCAGCAACATGGGAGATCCCAAGGCATCATCTGATCCCTCCACCTGCTGGAAGTTGTTCGTTGGAGAGATGTGGAAGCTCTTCGTGGATGGAGCATCCAATCGACATGGAGCAGGACTTGGCATAGTTTTCATCTCTCCAGACGGCCTAGTAGTGGAGCAGGCAATTAACCTTGGCTTCCCAACATCAAACAACGAAGCAGAGTATGAAACGCTTCTAGCAGGTCTTAAGTCAGCACTCTACATGAAGGCCACCGAGCTAATGGTCTATAGCGACTCGCAGCTGGTGGTAAACCAAATATCTGGCAACTACGAGGCAAGGGATGATAGAATGGCCAAGTACCAAGAACTGGTCAGAACGGAGATAAAGAAGTTTGAAGTAGTGAGAATAGAACAGATCGGCAGGGAGGAAAACAGCAGAGCAAATGAACTCGCAGGCTTCGCCTCAATGGCAGATACTTCCATACCTCACCCACTACTAATCGACTACCTGCCTAGACCAAGCATTGAAGACCCAGAAGCAGAAGAGGTATGCTGTGCAGAGTTAGGCCCTTCTTGGATGGATCCCATCATACTATTCCTGAAAGACGGCACCTTACCAGAAGAGAAGAAAGAAGCCAACAGAATAAGAGCAAAGTCACAGCGATTTTGGCTCTCCCCATCCTTGGCATTGTACAAGAAGTCGTTCTCAGGACCTTACTTGAAGTGTGTTCACCCCAGCAAAGTGGAAGCATTCCTATTCGAAATACATGAGGGTGTTTGTGGCAGCCATCAAGGAGGAAGATCATTGGCATACAGAGCGATCTCGCAAGGATATTGGTGGCCATACATGCAAGTGGATTCGGAGAAGTATGTTAAAAAGTGCGAAAAATGTCAAAAATTCGCACACCAAATACACCAACCTGCCAGAGAACTTTTATCTCTAACTAGCCCATGGCCCTTCGCAATGTGGGGATTAGACATAGCAGGTCCACTTCCAACAGCACCAGGCAACATGACGTTCTTTCTTGCCGCAACCGACTACTTCACAAAGTGGGTGGAAGCAGAAGCCTTGGCGTCAATCAAGGAGAAAGATGTAAAGAAATTCGTCTGGCAGAATATCATCACTCGGTTTGGCATACCAAAGGCACTGATCTCAGACAACGGCACTCAGTTTGACGGCAGAATTTTCAGAAGCTTTTGTGAAGAGTACAAGATAGAGTTCTACAATTCCACACCGGTATATCCCCAAGCAAATGGACAGGCAGAGGCGTCAAATAAGGTAGTCTTGGATGGATTGAAGAAAAGGTTAGAGAGAGCCAAAGGCAAGTGGGTAGAAGAGCTCCTCCATGTTTTATGGACTTACCGCACCACGCCTCGACGATCAACAGGAGAAACACCATTCTCCTTAGCTTATGGCATGGAAGCAGTTATCCCATTAGAAGTGGGCCTCCCCACAATCCGAAGCGAAAACTTTGATCCAGACTTAAATGGCGAAGCCATAGCATTGGAGCTTGACCTTGCGGAAGAAAGAAGAGACAGAGCATTGGTTCACATCGCCTCCTACCAACAAGAGTTGTCCAGAAAGTATAACAAAACAGTGCATCCAAGGCAATTCAAGATCGGGAATTGGGTGCTGCGCAAAGTAATGGGAAACACCTTAGTTCCAGGGGATGGCAAGTTGGGACCTAATTGGGAAAGACCTTACAAAGTGGTCGGATTAGCAGGCAAAGGGGCATACCACTTGGAAGATAAGGACGGCAAAGCAATTCCCAGGCCATGGAACACTGCAAATCTCAAGTTGTTTTATTTCTAGCTTTTTCTTTTTAAGTATGTGTAATTTCTTACTTTCTCAATAAAACAAATCGATTCTTTTTAGCATAATTGTTTTCAGTAGAAAGTAGCTTAGTAAGTTAGTAGCATTGTAAACATAGTTGGCCGGAATAACCAACTATGGCCTTTCCTAAGCCCAAGATCAGGATCCAGGCTGCAGGACGTTTGGTCGGAATAACCAAAACACTTTATTCTAAGCTAGCTGGATTAAACCAACTCTTTGTACTCTTCAGCCGAAATAGGTGTATGGCTGAAGAGTGGTTGGCTGGATTAAACCAACTCTTTGTACTCTTCAGCCGAAGTAAGTCTTTGGCTAAAGTGTAGTTGGCTGGATTAAACCAACTCTTTGTACTCTTCAGCCGAAGTAAGTGTATGGCTGAAGAGTGGTTGGCTGGATTAAACCAACTCTTTGTACTCTTCAGCCGAAGTAAGTGTATGGCTGAAGAGTGGTTGGCTGGATTAAACCAACTCTTTGTACTCTTCAGCCGAAGTAAGTGTATGGCTAAAAAGTGGTTGGCTGGATTAAACTAACTCTTTGTACTCTTCAGCCGAAGTAAGTGTATGGCTGAAGAGTAGGTGGCTGGATTAAACCAACTCTTTGTACTCTTCAGCCGAAGTAAGTGTATGGCTGAAGAGTGGTTGGCTGGATTAAACCAACTCTTTGTACTCTTCAGCTGAAGTAAGTGTATGGCTGAAGACTGGTTGGCTGGATTAAACCAACTCTTTGTACTCTTCAGCCGAAGTAAGTGTGTGGCTGAAGAGTGATTGGCTGGATTAAACCAACTCTTTATACTCTTCAGCCGAAGTAAGTTATATCGGCTGAAGAGTGGTTGGCTGGATTAAACCAACACTGGATACTCTTCAGCCGAAGTAACTATATCGGCCGAAGAGTGGTTGGCTAGTAAGTTAGCTAAAAACCGAGATCACAGTTGTGCAAATGAATTCTTGGAAAAATTCATTACAAATGCAAGCATACACAAAACCAGAATAAGAGTTGAAGAAGATTTTTTCATTAAAGTGCAAAGCATGTACAATTGAGGGGCCATAGCCCGGTTACAAAGTTTCAAACAACAGAGAAAAAAAAAAAGAAAGTCAGCGGAGGAGTTCATCAAGCTCGGCGTCAAATTCATCATCAGCATCTGTCCGTACTCCGGCGTCGGTTGGGAGCACGGTTTGAACTGGGAGCTCGGTCTCAGCCTGAACCTCGGTCTCAACTTGAACCTCGGTCTCAGTTGGTGGCAGCTCGTCCGTTAGATCTTCAATGACTGGCTCCAACCGAGCTGTTTGATTATTTTGCTGTTGTTCATTGACGACCGGGGTGAGAGTTGGCTTCTCATCCTCTTCATCATCATCATCATCATCATCATCATCATCATCATCATCATCTTCGTCATCACCGGACCCCTCAAGAAAACTGCCTTTGGAGATCGGCAGCATATTGCGAAAGCGAGGCCGGAATAGAATACGGTGGAGCATTGTAGACATCGGTGTCAGGCGTACAACCGAGCCGCTCCACCGCACTCCTCCAGCCACATTTGAAGAATAAATCCTTTGCTACGTCGCACTGGAGGGTGTAGGCGTCTTCAGCCTTCTTAAAGCCTCTTTTTTCGGCTTTCTTCATTCCGGCCTTCAGTTCATTTATTTCAGTGTCCTTTTTCTTCTCAATTTTTGCCAAGTGACGCAGGAACTTGTCCTTTGTCTCAATGGCGATATTTTGCTTCTCAGCCTCGGTAGGAGTTAACTTCACTTGATCGATCGCCCGTTCTCATGGCTTTTGCCTCCTCTAGTTCGGCTGTTTTTGCCTCGGCCTCAGCCATGGCCTCCCTTGTATTCCTCCTAAGCTCCATGACCCTCCTGTGTGTGACTTGGTTTTTCTGGATGGCCTGCAAAGGAGAAGTAACTTTAGCCGGACTGAAAGTTAGAAAAAATTACATAGAAAGTAGAGAGTTATTTACCAGGATCATGGACTTAGTAGAAGACCGGATTGACTTCAGCTCGGTATTGAGTTGTTTATAGTGGTGCTCCATGTCTTTTGGAAGGCACACACTCTTGGCCAGATTAAAAGCCATTGAGTGGTCCTTCTCAGTGACAACCGAATCCGAGGCCAGAATGTCACGGTTGTTGAAGGAGAGACTGGGAACCCACTTTGAAGTGCCAGCTCGGTCAGAATCCTCCCTTTGAGGGCTTCGTTGGGGGCTTGGAGGAGGGCTTGGTGGCAAAATGTTCTCATCCACAAGTCGTTGCTCGGTTTGGGTAGTCCGGGCACGTTTACTTGGGCGAGATGACAACGGCTGTTGGGATGGAAGGGCCACCACGGTCTCTGTGGTCTGGCCGGTTGGTAGTGCATCGGTTGGGTTGGTTGCGGTCAACAGCGCCTTCAATCTGCTCCTTTTGGCCATCTCTTGTTCGGCAGTGAGAGGCACTAGGTTGATTTGGGGCAAGGTAGGGTCCGGCTCTGGGGCGTCTTCTAGAAGAAAGTCAGTAACTCTCGCTTTTCTGCGACCGGTGTATCTATACGTCGGCTCAAAGCTGAGAAGTTTAGCCCAACTTCTTTCTTGAACACGTAGTGCGGCACGGAGGATACCAAGGTTGGGGTGGCTGTACAATGAGTGTAGATGGGCTGAGTCTGCATGGAGAAAACAACTGTTAGTCCGGTTGAAAATTGGAAACCGAAGTAAAAAAGAAGAATGCATGGAAAACCGAAGTAAGTTTACCAGGGATTCCTTTGTTCCAGTTTATACTTCGGCCTGGGATTTGGGCTTGGTGGTCCTCAAAATTCCCAGATACCCAAAAGAAGTCGTCGTCATTCAAGTCTCTATCCGGCGTATATTTTATTATTTTTTCTCTACGTCGGCGTATCCTAAGGTAGTATACCCACCCATCTTCTTTGGATCCTAAAGAATATTGATGGAATATTTCGGCTAGACCGAGGTTCAGGCCGGTTTAGCGGTTTAGTTCGGCGATGCCCATTATTATACGGTAAGAGTTGGTGGAGAGTTGGGTGGGGCAAAGCTTGGTCTACCTAAGGAACTCGCAAATTAATGGTTGGACCGAGAATCTTAGTCCGGTCTTAATTATTGAAAGAAGGGTAAAAGGCACAGAACCCTCATTCCCCCAAGGAATGGTGTTTTTCTTGGCTAGGGTAAGGTGGACATCGGCAGGAATGTTGTAATCCTTGCGGAATTCGACAAGGCCTCCTAGGGTTTCTACTAAAAATCTATACTTCCCCATTTATTGTATAAATTAAGAATAAGTTACTTCGGTGGAAAAGATTGTGCTCAGAAGCTCGGTCGAGCACTCAAGAGGATGGCTTGGGCGGCCTAAAGTCTGCAAAGTGGAAGAACAAAGGGGTTAAGCACAGATCATTGACCGTGCTACAAAATCAAAGCAAGAAAAGGAAGTCTTACTTCGGCTACGCAGTGTACTACAGGATCTACCTCGGTTGTAACCAAGGTGCTTGTTATCTCGGCTCGGTAGGATGTTTGGTTATTTCGGTTTTACCTATTGGATTTGTTACTCCGGTTGGGCATAAAGGGGCAGCTTTCTGAGTTTGGTTTAGAAACTGAGAAAGCTGGCTTAGCCCCTAGGCTTAGCACAGTCGAGGGCCAAAATTTTCTAGTTTGGTGCGTTTTTATTTCGGCTAATGTGAATCAGTTGGTGGCCTATTGAAATTACTGTGATGTGCACAAGTGCTAGTTCGGTTCCAGTTTTCCTATATCTTTATATAGCAAAAACAAATTCCTAGTTCGATTGGACGGGTTTTTTGGATCAAATAAAGTGTTCCACTAGCTATTACTTGAAGATTCATGAAGTTCTAGCGTTCTACAGGCAAGTTCTTTCCAGAAAAAGTACAAAAATAATAGCAAGAAGTGTTTTTCAAAAACACACTACAAACGGATTAAACAAAAACAAGAGAAGAGAAAACAGATTTCTAATGCTTACCTGGTAGAGAGGAAGAGGAACGAAGTGGAAGCAAACGGCAGCAAGACACGAGCTTCAGAGATGCAAGGTTGAAGAACAATGGGACTTTCAGAGATTTGCAAGAAAGAGAGAAGGAAAAGCGTAATAGGTCCAAAAATGAAAGGGTTTTTGTTTTGTGAAGAAGGAAAGGCGGGAACTGTTCAAAAAATGTGGAATACGAAGAAAGGCGTGACAGTTGTGCATAGCCAATAAGAGTGTGACACGTGTCATTGGAATACTGAACGATTCAGTTTCTGCAAATTGAAGAGACGTCTTTGACCGGACGTGCACAGCTTGGCTTGGGTTTAGCTCGGCTGGATAAACTAAATAGTTTTTAGCTCGGCTGGTGAAGCTAAAAGGTTTACGGCTCGGCCGGAATAGCTAAAGGATTGTAGCTCGGCTGGATAAGCTATCACTTTAGCTCGGTTTATAGACAGGTAATCCCTATCATGCTGCACAGATGGAATTAAGGGGCAATTGTGAGGGTGATTTATACAGGTAAATTGGGCCGAACTAGGTATATGGGCCGTTGTGGGCCGTAGTAGGAGAGGTTGAGTTAATGGGCCTTGAAACCAGTCCGGTCCACGAGGCCGAGGTAATTAGTTCGGTCACGGAAGTTTGTTATCTCGGTCAGAAGTGTGCTTCGACTAGCCCAGTTGGGTCTTCTAGCCGAAGTAAGAGAAGCTATCTTCTTGACTGTCCTGAGTTAGTTCGGCAAGTATTTTCTATAGATAGCTCGGTCATAGTATGGGGAGCCGAGGTAGGAGACAGTAAGGCAGAGCCGAACTGGCGTATAGGGTGGTCACTCTGGTCAGTCTAACATGGCAAATGTTACTTCGGTCGTAAGGTAGTTCGGCTGAGGAAAAACCATCTCACTTGGTTTAAGCAGTGAGGGGGGTGTTGAAAGAAGTATTATCTCTCAGGAGTATGAATCCTAGGAGGACTCTACATGCAGGAGTAAGAGTCCTACCAGGATTATGCCACGCGAAACCTATATAAGCTCACCCATATCACCTTTGGAGAGGTAACACAACTTTGTTTTCTGAATACGCAGAGCTTTTGTCTACTTGTCAAGCTTACTGACTTAGGCATCGGAGAGGTTTCCGGCACCCACCCGCCGACTAGCTCACGTTTGTGTTTTCAGGTAATAAAGCGACGTTGTACGAAGAAGCGCAGACTTGATCAATAAGATTATACGAGAAGACGTATTTCTTTCCCGTATAAATAGATTCATTTTTAATTTCAATAGATTACACTGCTTTGTATCTGTTACTCGGAGAAAAAAAAAATTACATGCTACTGTTTTCCGAAAGACTGCACTGTTTTGGTTTATGCTAGTAAATAAAAAGTAAAATAGTTTCATGCAAGATTTTTCTAGGTGATTTATACAGTGTTCCAGTCCTGTATTTCGATATGAATTCATTTAGGGTTTGGTTATGGTGTGCAACTTACACCTTACACCTTATTCTTTACACTTACACCTTATACTTACACCTTTTATACCTTATACCTTACACCTTTTGTGTAAGTGGCACATAGTGTGCAACTCACTTATACCTTACACCTTACATTTACACCTTACACTTACACCTTACACTTACACTTACACCTTACACTTACACCTTTTGTGTAAGTGGCACATGGTGTGCAACCCACTTACACCTTTTGTGGGTTGCACACCTAAGAAAACTCCATTCATTTAAATTAATTTGCATGCTGCTATTTTGTTTTCTGCGAGTCATAGATGTATAGCCATGATTAGACTAATAAAATATTATACCAAACCCACACTGTTCCAATTCATTTAAATGAATATAGTTTCATGATATATGATTTTAGTATGGATGTATAATTTTGTGTTCAATTTCTAATTTCTTACCATGATTTGCATGTTTTTATATTTTATAATTTTATAATATAATTTGCATTCTCACGAGTCTCTAGTGTTCAAATTAAAATTGACATACTAATTCTTTTTATTTTTCTAGTGTAATATTTATGTTCATTATATTCTAGATTCTAATTTAATTTACATATTTATTATTTTCTAGATTTTTAAGATAATTTGCATGTTCTTTATTTTCTAGAGTTCTAGAATTATGTACATGTTTTATTTCTAAATTTTAGTTTAATTTGCATGTTAATTGCTTCTAGTTTTCTAAAGTTATTTACACGTCAATTGCTTCTTAGAATGGCTTGCTAGTAGTTGATTCTCCTAGAATAATTATGCATAATTTTGCATTCTAGAATTATTTACCTGTTTATTGTGTAATAATTCTTGCCAATTAATTTTAATTTAATTTTTAGAGTTATAAGTTTAATTGTGTAACTTGTCTACCATTTTAATTTTTACTTAATTTTGCTATTAAATTAATTTATTGCTTTTACAGTTTCTTTCAACTATTTGTTTTATATTTCGTTGTGTTTTTCTGTTAACTCTCGTTATAGGAATACTTATGCGAAAAGGAATGGAAAAAAAAAATCCAAATGAATAAAATTTGGGATCGCAATAATAAATAAATAAATAAAAATTGGACTACTAACCTTTTTGTTGAATAGAAATACCTAAGAGGGGAAATGAATTTTTTCGACCATAAGAATCTTAAGTTGGATTGGTTTTTATTCTTTATGTTTGAAACAATTTTTTGCTTGAGTTCGAGTGGTAGTTATTTATCAATTTGTTGAAGCAAGTTTGTTTGATTGTAATTTCTTGAAAGCATTTTATTTGCTTGTAATTATTGTAGCAATTTTTGAATTGCTTGTAATTTGGTTAGCAACTTTTTAATTACTTGTAAGTTTTGAAACTTGATTTGTTTTAACCTAATTTATCCCCCAGAAAACTTAATTCTAAATTTTTTTCCCATGAACTAGGAGTCAACATATTCTTAAAAGTTTTGTCTAAGGTTAACTGGGTTTTAAGTGAGACTGGTGCCCCATCTAGTCTTCCTGAAAATTTTCCTAACCATGTTCAATTATAGAGTAAGTGGTGAGACTAGTTTGAATTAAATTTCTAACTTTGGGATTTCTAGTGTTAAGTTTAATTTCTGGAAACACAGAATAATGAAATTCTGTTGTATTTTTCAGAAATGGCAATCATCATGATCTTCATTGTTGCTTGCTGCTACTAATGCTAGTGGGGATCAGAACCCCGATACAACTGGCTTGGCAACCCTTACTGTGACCTCTATGGTCAACCCTGTTACTACCTCTGCTATTCCGAGAGGACCACTCAACCATCATGAGCGCTTGGAGAAGTTCACTGGAGTGAATTTCAAGAGGTGTGGTAGCAAAAGATGCTATTCTACTTGACTACTCTTAGCCTTGCAAGGTTTTTGAGTGAGGATTCACCAGCCGTAAAGGAGAATAAGCAAGACAAGAAGAAGCTCATGACTCTAGATTCTTGGAAGCAGTCAGACTTCCTTTGCTAGAACTATGTTCTGAAAGACCACGCCTATATTTGGTGATTGCAAGGTTGGCTGGGCAATCAAGGATCTCGTTGAAAGTCTCTCAATACTTAGCGTTATATGCCTTCAAAGAGTCGCCTGATTCCATCTTGATTCCCAAGAGATGGTCAACTTCCTTGGATGTTTTGGTGTTCATTTTGAATCTAGTGACAAACGCCTCCACCAATTACTGTCATCTCTTGATAGTTCCCTCCGATAGCCTCTCGAACCATTTCAAGACCAATTCTTCTGTACTTGCTGGGAAAATTAGGCACATAAGTGCACTATTCTGCCTGTGTCCAGCCATAACTTGCTGGAAGTGACTTAGATGCATGTACGGAGCGGTTTTTCGTCATATAACATGAATTTTGGCTAGTGAAAACTAGCGAAGAGCAAAGTTTTTTCTATCTCGAGGGAAAAAGGGGTGGCACTTAGCCTCACCAAATCCCTATCTAGCGATAAGTGTGTCACCAAATGCGGTGACAGCATTATGACCTTCTCACTGGCACGACCTTTGGTGGCCAACCGCTGCAGTGCCGACATTTTCTAAGCCTCCCGCCGGTGCGCTTGCTCCTACAATACATCCATCAAATCTCTCGATTGATCAGAATACGAGTATCTTGACATCATCGATGGACTGAGAGACGATAGTTGTTGCCTCGAGTGCAAGATACATCTGCCAATGCAACAAAGTCGTCGACTCTGAAACTCCTCGAGATGGAAAATGAAGGAGTTGGTCGTCTACTCCAAATGCCAAAATGGCAGAACTAGGCGCACTCGCTGTGGTTTCCCACTCCAGCAACGCTATTTCCCCGATCAGTTGGCGCTTCATGGCCTCCATCTCCATCCCCATCTTTTTGATGACGACATCTTGGTCCCTCAGCTTGCTCTCCAGATGTTGAGTGTGTAACTCTTGTTGTCGGCGGCACCCTTTTGGCTCAATAAGCACCCATAACTCCTTGCGCATTTGTCTCTCATATCTCTCAGGGGGCCCTCATGTGAAGGTCTCCAAACCAGCTATTGTCAGAACAGCGAGCAAGTCATCGTGCCATCGAACAGACTTTGGCGTAATTTCATCGATAGCAAACATCGGAACGTTATCGTTGTTCACCATTGAGGTTGATCAGAAAAGCTTGGAGGATAAGGTTTTGTATGTCAAAATTTTCATAGAAAGTGCCAATTGTATAGGAAGTAAATATTCTTATGTACTCCTTGCGTCCAAGCTCCGTGTCACTCTGAACAGTGTCATACAACCTGAGAGCAGAATGACTGTGAGCTACTCGTTGCATGTGTTGCCGGAAAACCCCTCTGACAATCAAGTTAGCACCCTTAGAGAAGAAAGACAAAAACAAAGATAGCTCTGAGTAAGGAAAGTTGCATACCTTTTGCATGGAGACGCCGCAAGGCTTATATAGTTTATGCTCGCACTGCCTTGCTCATCCTTTCTTGGACGCATGGATGTTCTATCTTCTATTTGCCTTACACGTGCATGCGTCAATGCTGCCAAACAACATTAAATGTACCTCTAAACGGTATTGACGAGTACGAACGACAGGTTCTCTTCTTCACACTCCAATTGGGCCACTCGGCAATTCCCACTGAGTTATCCACAGCACGATGCGATGTCGTCCGCCCTTTGAAACCACACTATTTCCAACCGGTCTAGATCTGAGGTGCTTAGCTAGTTACTTCTAGCCCGGTTAGACTATGTGAACCCATCCAAGCCAACCTCGCTCCACTTCAAAGCGTGGCCAACCCACTTAGTCAGATTGCGGGCAGAGTTGCCGACGTCAACCACTCTTCAGCTCGGTCGAATATTGTTCACCTTCCAAGGTAAATTTTGCTTAGCTCCAAAGCTCGACCAAAGTCATTGGCCACCAACCCTTAGCCCGGTTGAAAGCTTGGTTGCTATTTGACCGAGCTTGACCCTTGGTCCATACCGACTAGACATTTCGGACCTGGGCATCCTTCCAACTCGATTGAGAGATCCAGGACAACAGCCCAAAATCTAAATTTTGCTCGACCCATATGTTCGGCGCAAATTCCCTTCTCAATAACTATTGCTTTATAGGGAATTAATGATTTTTTTTTTTTTTCCAATTGATAAGAGATTGCTTATAAATAAAAGAAGAATTAATAACCTATGTTAGAGGGACTGCACCACTGGTGACAGGAGAGATAATGGTTGCAGCGACATGGTGATTAGAGACAAGTGACAAATCGACAGAGAGAAAGATAAAAAAAAATGACACACTAAGTGAGTGACAGAGATGGCACAACAAGAGAAATTTTAAACAAAGTTTAGAATTTTAAATGGGGTATTTAATCTAACATCCTTCGTCCACGTTTAGTAATGTGAGAGGTCCATAATTTTATTTTATTTTATTTTATTTTTTGTAGTTTAAGGTCCCTCACTCGTTCAAGAACTACACATCATGTGAAATGATCCTTTGTGGAGTCAAAGTGGCCATTCGCAGCTTCTGGAATCGAGTTCAAATCTTGATCTATTTGACTCTCCATCGGAACAGATGAGCCTTCGTGAAGTTGAAGTGGCCATTTGCAGCTTCTAGAATCAATATGATTGTAACCTAGACTCGAGTTCTTGAGTCAAATTCATAGGTACTCTGGATTTTGAATCTGATTTATGCATCTAATTGTATGCCCTTTCCTTTGTCGTATGTTACTCTCTATTTTTTCTTTTCACACATTTCTCTACAATTAAATGGATTTCTTTCATCCCTCTATTTTTTCTACATCCAAACTATAATCCTGATTTTTCTTATTCTTGGCCTTTTAGGATTAGCTTTCTTTAAATTCTATTGTTGATTATGTTCCTTCCAATTGGGTTCTTTGATTTTAATATGGGTATTAAGTTTCTTTACTAGTTTAGTTCTTTGATTTTTGCATCTGATTCTTGATTTCGTTCATTGAAACTGCTATGGATTGTTCATCTATTTCAAACAAATTGATCTATAGTTTATGAACTCTATAGATTTCTAGTTAATTAAACAAGTTAATTTGAAGGCATGTTTAGTAGAAAAACAAACTAGATAATGGAGAGGACAATCATGGTTGTAGAGCGAAATGAAAGGAAGTGAGAGAGAAAGGTTGAGTTGGTGTCTAACTTCTATACCTTTTTAAAAATATATATATATGTTCAATTTTCTCTAGTTTGGTTACAATATAGAGAAAATAAACTAGAGAAAATTGTGAGTAAACCAGATAAATTTCAAATCAAAGAAAATTGGTTAAAGCATAGAGAAATTTGTGAGCAAAATTTTTACCAAGAGAAAATTAGTTAAAACACAAAGAAATTTGTGAACAAACCAGAGAAATTTCAACCGAAATAAATTTCAAAACACAGAAAAAATCAAAGAAATAGAGCAAATTAGAGAAATTTCAAAACACAGAGAAAACTATGTTTTGAAATTTTTCTAAATCAATTTTTTTTTGAAAAAATGTTGAAAGATCCCAACCACTATAAAAAATATTGCATGTCATTTATCCTATAAAATTTTAATATCAGGAACCTTTAAAAAATTCCTTTATAAAGTTATAAAAATATTTTTGAGCATATATATTAAATTTTTTCTTTATCCTTCTATAGTTAACAAGTAAATATTCAATGTCTTAAAATTTTAACATGTAAATAGATGTATTTTTAATTTCTCTTAATTATAAATATTAAAAGTACTATATCAAATTGACTATTTAATCTGAAATAAACAACTAAATACAACTTCTATAATAAATAAATAAATAAATAACAAACTCTTATGCACAAAATTTGAAAGAATATTGCTATTTAGATTCAAAAGTTAGGTTCACTTTTAGACTTTAGTGATGTGTCTAGAAGATGATTGATTGATAAATAAATATTCTCTAATTATCAATCAATTATCTTCTTGACACATCATTAAATCTAGCTAAAAAATAAGCTTAAAAAATAAATTTATATATCATTTTTCAATTTGAAAACCCTTATTAAATGGTTTACTTTCCTTATGATAAAAACAAAGAAATATATGAAAAAATTATTTTTTAAGTTGAGTTGATCCAATTCCAAATCTTCATTCAGCAAATATCTCCAACTTCACTTCTCAGCTGAAATTGGTATTATAATTTGACATAGGTGGGCCCATAGAGACTTTTGGCCTACCACTTAGAGCTCAATTCACAGTTCAAACACTAAAGCCCAACATTACTGGAACCCAACGTTGCACCAAGAACTAATGACATCTAAACACTTGTCAAGGGGAGAACCAGCCACGTAAGCAAACAAAGATCCTGCAGAGTTATTGCACCACAAATCAATCATTAATGAGGTCCCTTGCAGCATTTAATGCGATAACCCCTTCATGTCGAAATAGAACAGCCTCACCATGAACAAGGCAAGCTAGAGCATAAACTTTCAGCCAACATGACAGCTCGAAATGGACAAGGAAATGATGAACAAAGGATATAAGAAGGTTTCTAAAACAAAAAGAAGGTTAAGTTCCCTATCATTACTCTATTTTCTACACACCATTCATCTTTCTCTTCTAACTTGCTCGTCGGAGGGTTCGCAAGGGGACTCCCATTCCCCATTGGACTTTTGTGCAGGTATCTCAGTGAGCCCAGGGACCGGACAACGGTGTTGGGGGCATGGATCAGCCCAACCCGTTCATCAGGGACAAGTAGTATCATCAATTGGCACCATCTATGGAAAACCTTTCACTTTGCGTGACAATTGTGCTCATTGTTGCCAAAGACCCGTTCTCGATAATTCCTGATCGCCACCCACCAAGGTGAATGGTTACAACGAGATCCATGGATTCTCAACACAATGTTGCCGATCCCCAAGCCGACCCTCCTAACCCAAACAACCCACCTCAGTATTTCACAGAACTCACTAATAGCATCAACCGCTTAGCCAAACAAAACCAAGCCTTGATCAGTGCTTTGCTTCAGCGAGACCTCCCTATGCCTCCTCTACCACCACAAGATATCCCACCTAACCGAGAACGAATCCCGAGCCATCCCTTCCAACAAGCCTACCTCTCCAACCTGGAAGGTTTGTGAACCCCACCCTAAGACATGAACCCGCTACCTCGGGGTCTACATCTATCAGTCCCAGTACCTGTACCCGAAGGTGAGACCAGTAGTATCCAGCCTCCATTGCATTCTGGCGATGACAATGTTCCTATCTGGGATACGGAACTCCGAGCCATGAAACTCCAGCTTCAAGGAGTCATACAGAATAAACCCTCCACAACAACCAATTCACCGTTTGTTGCCTCTATCAGGGACAAACCCCTACCTCCCAAGTTCAAAATGCCCTCGATCGACTCTTTTGACGGCACAACAGACCCAGTTGACCACTTGGAGACTTACAGGACCCTAATGATCCTTCATGCTTTTCTTGATGAGATCATGTGTCGGGCTTTCCCCATAACGCTTAAGCCGTCGTCTCAACTGTGGTTTAGTCGGCTGCCGATGGACTCCGTCTCTACTTTTCAACACCTAAGCGATTCCTTTCTTAGCCATTTCATTGGTGCTCAGCGCCAGCGGCGCCTGGCGACTCAGCTCCTGAACATCCGTCAGACGAAGAGGGAGTCACTACGTAGCTTTGTCACCCGTTTTAACACCAAAGCCTTACAGGTGGCGGAAACAACGACAAGGTCATTCTCACGGCTTTCATGGCTGGTTTACAATCAGTCGACTTCCTTTTTTCCCTCTCCAAAAACCCTCCAACCTCTATGGCCACCCTCATTTCCAAAGCCCAATAATATATGAACGCCGAAGATTCTCTAGCAACCCGCCAAGATACTACTACTAAAAACCCAACCCCCAGAGAGAAGAGAAAGGATTCTGAAACCAGAACCACCCAATATACACAGCAAACACCTCAGTATACCGACCGAACTGCTCGAACCAACCAATCAGCACCTACCTGACTGCCCGAACGGTTTGAGCAGTACACTCCTCTCAATTCCCCCATGGAATAAGTCTTGAACTAGATCCAACGAGATTACAACTTGAAATGGCCACAACCCTCATGGTCTCCTTCCAACAGGCGAGATCAATCCAAATATTGTCGTTTCCATCAAGACCACGGCCACAACACTGAGGAATGTGTTAACCTTAACGACCAGGTAGAGAGTTTGATACGCCAGGGGCACCTCAGTCAGTTCACGGCAGCTCGTCCCCAGCAACGGCCAAGGACCGAACCTACCGAGGGCAACCGCGGACACACCCCTCCCCGACAACCCGCACAACCTAACCGAAGCAATGATCGGCCCCCACCACAACCCTAAACACAAGGCAACCCTGCTCTCCCGGTTGGAGAGATCAGAGTCATCGCTGACGGGCTTGCATGCGGAGGACCATCTTGCTTGGCCCAGCGAGCCGAACTCAAAAAAATCAAACAGGGCTTCGACAAGGAAGTCGCGACATTGGATCGCCTCTTCAAACACCCCAAACAGTAGATTGAACCTATTGCCTTTACGGAGGCCGACTGTACAGGCGTCTGTTACCCCCACGATGACCCCTTCGTCATCTCTGCTCTCCTGTCCAATTACAAAGTCAGACGGGTGCTTGTTGACAACGGCAGCTCTTCAGACATCATCTTCCTAAATACCTATCGCCAGCTCAAGGTCGGAGAAGAAAAATTTTACCCTCTCCAGACCCTGTTGGTCGGCTTCATGGGGGATCGGGTGACCTCCATAGGTTCCATCAATCTTTCCATTACCATTGGAGAGTATCCACGGCAGACCACCAAGTTACTTACTTTTCTTGTCGTCGATTCTCCTTCTGCTTATAACATAATCCTCGGCCGCACAGCCCTTAACGCCTTTCAAGCTGTCACATGCACATACCATCTGGCCATGAAATTTCCCACCGACCTTAGGGTCGGTACCGTGAGGGGAGAGCAGACGGTGGCTAGAGAATACTACGTCGCTTCACTCAAAGAGGTCAAGCTGAAGAAGGCTATGATCATCGAAGGACTCAACGTCAGAGATGAAGATGAGTTAGTCAGAAGGGAACCAGTGGAAGAACTTGTCAAAGTCCTCGTCGATCCTACCAACTCAACAAAAACAACCAGGATCGGCAGCTGACTATTCCCTCAAGCCAAGGCCGACCTCACAGCCTTTCTAACCGAGCACAATGATGTCTTTGCCTGGACCCATTCTAACATGCCAGGCATCAATCCTTCTTTTATCACTCATCATCTCAATATCGAGCCCCACTTCTGACCTTTCCACCAGAAACAACGTATCTTCCACTCGGAATGCAATGCCCTTAGTTCATTGCCTCTAAGGTGGACAAACTACTGAAGGCACAGTTCATCAAGAATGTAAACTATCCTAGATAGCTATAAAATATAGTCCTAGTCCATAAAAATAACGGTAAATGGCGACTCTGCGTCGACTACTCCGACCTTAATCGAGCTTACCCCAAAGATAGTTATCCCCTCCTCTAGATAGACCTACTTGTCGATGCCATTGTCGGACATCAGATGCTTAGTTTCATGGACGCCTTTTCCGGCTACAATCAAATTCTAATGCACTCGGCTGACCAGGAACACACCTCCTTCATCACAGACAGAGGAACTTACCAATATCATGTTATGCCGTTCAGAATGAAAAATGTCGGAGCAACTGACCAACGTTTGGTCAATGCCGTCTTTCACCACTAGATAGGCCGGAACATAGAAGTCTATGTCGATGACATGTTTATTAAGAGCAGACTCTGCTCTGATCATTTGGTAGACCCGCGAGAAACCTTCAAAATCCTACGCAAGTATCAAATGAAGCTGAATCCGGAGAAGTGTGCCTTCGGCGTAGAATTTGGAAAGTTCTTGGGCTTCATGGTCAGTCAACGGGGCATCGAGGCCAACCCTGAAAAGATTAAGGCCCTAATAGAAATGCGGTCTCCTAGAACAGTCAAAGAGGTTCAACGGCTTACCGGCAGAGTCGCCACCCTCAACTGTTTTATTTCCCGTGCAACAGACAAGTGTCTTCCCTTTTTTAAAGTCCTCCGACAGGCTTTTGAGTGGACCACCAAATACGAGGAGGCCTTTCAACAACTAAAGCAGTGCATGGCCAACCCCCTCTACTCTCTCAGGTGAAACCCTCTTCCTCTACTTAGCTGCATCAAACACCGCAGTTAGTGCAGCCCTCATCAGGAAAGACAGCTAAGTACAGTGTTCGGTTTATTAGATTAGCCGCGCTCTTAAGGAGGCAGAACAAAACTATCCTCTGCTGGAAAAAAATGGCCCTTGCCTTGGTCATAGCCTCAAGACGACTCTGACCTTATTTCCAAGCTCACTCCATAATGGTTCTCACTGATCAGCCTTTGAAGAAGGTCATGCAACAGCCAGAGTTGTCCGACAGACTCATGCAATGGTCCATCGAGCTCAGCCAATTTGAAATCTCTTACCGACCTCGAATAGCGATCAAAGGACAGGCCGTCGTCGATTTTATCTTGGAATTCACCAATCCCACTCCAACTGCACCCCCTCCGCCAACGCAATTCAACAGTGAGACAGAAGACCCCTATTCCTGGACCCTCAATGTCGATGGATCATCCAGCAAAGAAGGCAGTGGGGCTGGTCTCATCCTCACCGCTCCCGAGGACGGTTATTTCAAGTGTGCCCTCCGTTTCCTGTTCGACACGAGCAATAATGAAGCCGAATATGAGGCCTTGATAGCAGGTCTTCGCCTAGCCAGAGACATTGGTGTAAGCCATATCCAAGTGTTCAGTGATTCCCAATTGATCGTCGGGCAAATTACGAGGGAATTTGATGCGAAGGAAGACACGATGTGAGCCTACAGGGACATTGTACTCCCTCTTGTTCGCCTTTTCAATATTTTCCATATCAAACACATCCCTCGGTCAGAAAACTCCAAGGCAGACGAAATAGCCCAATTAGCCTCGGCTGACCAGTTAGACCTCAGCCATGGCGTCCGCCTTGAATACCTGGCCCATTCAGCTACTTCGCCAAACCAGCAGGAGATTCACTTTCTCCAAAACGAACCCATCCCATGGGCTGCAGACATCCTTCTATTTTTGACAAGTAGGGAGTTGCCAAACAATAAACAACAAGTCGCCAAGGTTAGATCCCGGTCGTCCAATTACATCTTTATCAGCAGCTTACTGTACAAACGCAAATTCTCACGCTCATACCTCAGGTGTCTCAGTCCTGCTCAAGCGACCTATGTGATAAGGGAAGTCCATGAGGGCATATGTGGTAATCATTCAAGTGCCAGGTCACTGGCTCATAAAATCCTTCGCACTGGCTACTTCTGGCCTATTCTCAATCAAGATGCCACCAAATTTGTGCTTAAGTGTGATAAATGCCAGCACTTTGCCAACATCTCTCATGCTTCACCGACAGAACTGATTACACTCTGCAGTCCCTACCCTTTCGCCAAGTGAGGCATCGACTTAGTCAGTCCATTGCCCATCGGTAGGGGCCAAACCAAGTTCGCTGTAGTTGCCATTGACTACTTCACTAAATAGGTGGAAACGGAACCCCTCGCTACAATCACTGAGCGGAACACAACCAGATTCATCTGGCAGTCGATTGTATGCTGATTTGGAATCCCCTAAGCCATCGTCTCAGACAATGGCAAACAATTCGATAATGCGAAGTTCAGGAAATTCTGTGCGGAGCTCCACATTAAATCATGTTTATATTTCTCAAGTCATCCCTAAGCCAATGGGCAAGTCGAAGTCACCAATCGCCCCCTCCTCCCTGAAGATCATCAAAACTAAGTTGGAAGCCGCTAAAGGACTCTGGGCTGAGGAGCTACCAAACATACTCTGGGCTTATTGAACTACCGCCCGAACCCCTACTAGGGAGACCCTTTTCTGCCTAACATACGGCGCTGAGGCGGTTATCTCAGTGGAAATCGACCTGCTGGCCCCGAGGCTTTTGCACCCGAATCCAAAACTAACCGAAGAATTGCATCGGGCTGACTTGGACCTGATTAAAGAGCTCCGAGAGACAACTGCTGTCAGACGGGCGTCATATCAGCAGAAAATGAGAACGCAATATAACCGTAAACTCCGACCAAAAGAGTTCGCAGTTGGGGACCTAGTCTTGTGCGAAACAACCCTTGCCACGAAAAATCCCACTGAGGGCAAGCTAGCAGCCAAATGGAAAGGACCTTATGTTGTCAAGGCCAAACCTCGCCCGGGCACTTACTGACTCCAAGATATGGAAGGTAGAGACCTCCCCCATCCATGGAACGTCGAGTACTTGAAGCATTATTCCTAGTAAAATGGCGTCTTCTATTTTTGTATTGTTCGATTGTTGTATATTCTTTTCGATGATCTGCACACTTGTTCATTTTTGCCCTTTCCATACATGGTGTAAACTTGTGATCAACAGGCTGTGCTTTAAATGACAACAATTTGACATCTCCATTATTTGTGTTACATTTCAATAACAACTCTTTACCTAAAGCCTCAGCCAGACTGAGTACGAAGAGCTCAGCCAGACTGAGCCCTCCAAATCTCGTCCTGACTTCGTTAAAATCCCAGAGCATAATCATCCATTTTTTTCTATTTATACAAGTTAGCCTGTTTGCCCATTTTTCACATTTTTGCATCACAGTTTACTTACCGAATTTCAAATTCCCAAATTTGAACATATAAGTTAGCCTGATTGCCCATTTTTACCATTTTTACATCATAGTTTACTTACAAGTTTCATATTCCCAAATTTTTCTCACCCATTTTTTATCCAATTCTACTCAGCCATTTTCACCATTCAAAATTTACAAATCAAAGAAATAACAACAACAATAAATAAAAGAACTCATCGTTTTATTAACCAACTTACACTTTCATACACTTCGTTGCAGAAATTACATGCATAAAAAACAAAACAAACAAAAACAAAATTTTTACATTTAGTTACAAAGATCAATCCCCCTCCCTAGAGGCGAGATCTTCCTACTCAATCCCCTCGTCCAAGGAGGTCTGGGCAACGTCGTCTTCCCCTACCTTCACGAGACTGAAGTCCACGCCTGGGAATAGCTATTGTGCCTTATACTTGAAGCTCATCCAGCCACTGTCCCAGTATTGGTTCATCTCGTGCTTGTAGAAGTCTGACTGCTGGAAGCTTTTAATCACTTCTTCTTCGCTCCTACCTCCAACGGCCGCTCCCAACGGCCCAGCCCCCACCTCCCCCTTCTTTGCCAAGCTCTTGGCGACAGCGATATCAATGGCCATCTGGAATTCGGTGGACCCCTTGAATTGCTCTACGGCCGCCACGCATAAGTTGGGGTACACCGCCCTCTTAGATGCCAATTTGGCCCTCCCTTCCACCAAGGCCTTCTCCAAGTCTGCAATTCGCCCATCTACCTCTTCTTTCTCTTTAATCGCCTGGTCCCGCAACTCTTCGTTGTTAACCAGGGCTTCCTCCAACATTTCCTTAGCAGTGGTGCAGGCCTCCTGGATTTTTCCTACCCTCTTCTGCTCGCCCGCCAACTCAAACTCCAACGATACCGCCTTGTGGCGCACCACTTCCAGCTCTGATCTGGTCTAGGTGAGCTCGGCGGCAGCACGATCTGTTAAGTAGTTCTACACCACCGCCAGTACCTCCATCTTTCTTGCCCTCTGAGCATACTCCAGCCCCTTGGTACACGCACTCCACGCGTCTTTCCTCCAGCCTGCTGTCTCCGCCCTTAAATTTTACAGTTGCGCCTTCACTTCTTCCAGCTGTGCCTTTAGCGGCTCTCCCTCCATCCTCGCACGCGTTGTCTTATTCATCAGGGCAGCCGCTAGGGTCGTCGCCTCCATCTGCGCTGAGCAAAACCCTCTCAAGAGGTCAACCTCTGTCAGTTGTGCCATCAATCGCACGACCGCATCCTCCACTACTCCAACGAGATAGTCGGCAGCAACCCTGGCTTCCCCCATCTTCTTCTACCAAGCAACCTGCCAGCGTGCGCGCGTGCTACATGGCGGTCTTCAACGCGGCACTCGTCTCTGGTTTGCTAAGCCCAGTCTTTCCTTCACTAGGACTGGGAGATACTTCTACCACAGGCCCCACCGCCGCCATCGTTTGGGCACTTGAGCCCATGTCTTCCTTCAGCACTTGGGCACTTGGGCCCATGTCTTCTTTCGCCACTAGGGCAGTCTCCCTTTCTGGAGCGTCCTCCGTCCTCCCCTCCTTCATCTTCTTCAAAATAGGAATGTCCTTACTCCCCTCTGTCGTCGCCCTCTTTTTCTTCATTTTCTTTAACACTGCCTCCACCTCCTGTTTGCCCATCTCTTTCAGTAGGTCTACTGGGGGCGACAGTGGGGCAAAGTCAGTTAGGTCTTTGTCTCCTAACGGTTTGGAATGCGGTCAGACCCACTCCTTTATCACCAGTTTAGGCGCAGGTCCAAACTTTGTCTCTTTATACCTGTCCGCTTTGGCAAACGCTCTCCGCTTTTTCGCCTCCTCCGCCTTCCTCCTTGCCTCTAACTTCTCCTGTGTTGAATCCTCCCCCGTCAGCTACGGCCCCAGGCTCAAGGTAAATAGGGTTGAAGGTTGGATCAAGTCATCCCACTTCGCCCCCTCTTTTTCCCTCCACTCTTTCATCCTCTTCACCTTGTTCTCAGCCTCTGCATCTAGCCTTGGCTTTACTGACTTTGTGGGGACTTTTTACATTGTGCGAACCCCTCTCCCACCGTTCGCCGATACATAGAACCATCTCGGCCTCCACCCCTTCACTGAAGATGGCAAGCCTGCCACTAGACCACGGCTTGCCACCTCCTGCAAGGTCACCCACGTTTCCTGTTGACCAGAGGCCTTATAACAGGAGAAGAATTCCTCCACGGTCATAGTCGCCCCCCCGGTCACCTGTGGCCATACAACCGCGCAGGCCATTAGTATCTTCCATGCGTTAGGCATCAACTGCCCTGGCGCCACCTCCAGTCGATTCAATACGTCCACCACTACTTGGGGGAGCGGCAGCCTCAGCCCCCCCGCAATGCCTCTTCGTAAGGCGTGAATTCCATCGGTCGTGCATCCGACGCCCTCTCCTTAGACGTAGACAACCTCAGCTCTATCTCTGCCGAAATTTGGTACTTCCTTCGTACCTCCTCCAACTCTTCCGCCATGAACGTAGACTTGTCGGCCTTGGTGTGCCAGTGGTCTGGTTCCACTTGACTAATCGGCCTAGCAGTTACGATCATCATCGCTGGGCGAGCCCGCACCGCTTGTCCAACCCCCATTTCCTCCCTCTTCTCTACTCTGTATTGTTTAGCCAACCCTATTGCGTCGTCCTCTCCCAATGCACTTCATCTTGAGTCATCTCTTCTACGTGTCTGTGTATCGCTTTGAATGCTAGCACGAGGAAGTTCGCAAAGTGTCGTAGCGGCGTGTCACACGAAACAAACGAGTGCAGCTCTAGGATGTGTTGGTTTTTCGTGACAAGGTAAGTAAAACGAATAACTCCAAATGTCCACGGTCTGCCTATATTCCAAGGATCGACAGTTTGAAAATTTTTGAAAACTTCCGCCCCCGCCTTTTCGACACCCTATATTAGCCTACCCCTTCGCTTCCTGCTAACACATCCTCTCCCTCATTACAGGATTATGCCACGTGTACGACCACGATCCACTACTCTTTTCCCCTTCCCTGTCTATTCCACTTCACACCACCACGTGCCCCGCCGCTCCTCGAGCCCCGCGCACCCCCATTTTCTCCGTCGGTCACCCTTTGCAGTCGGCCCTCTTCTCAGACAATCTTCTTGCTCGACCACCCTTTGCGGTTGGCCCTCCTTTCAGTCGGTCTTCTCGCTCGGTCACGCTTTGCGGTCGGCCCTCCTCCCAGTTAGTTTTCTCGCTCGGCCACCCGTTGCGGTCAGCCCTCCTCCTAGTCGATCTTCTCGTTTGGTCACCCTTTGCGGTCGACCCTCTATCTAGTTGGTCTTCTTGCTCGGCCACCCTTTGCGGTCAGCCCTTCTCCCAGTCGGTCTTCTCACTCGGCCACTCTTTGTAGTCGGCCCTCCTTTCAGTCGGTCTTCTCGCTCGGTCACCCTTTGCGGTCGGCCCTTCTCCCAGTCGGTCTTCTTGCTCGGTCACCCTTTACGGTCGGCCCTCCTTTCAATCAGTCTTCTTGCTCGGTCACGTTTTGCAGTCGACCCTCCTCCCAGTTGGTCTTCTCGCTCGGTCACCCTCCTAGTCAGCCTTCTCTCACTCGGCCACCCACAATCCCTGTCTTCTTCCTTATTTCCTTCGTTGAACTGAAGCTGCACTTGGGAATGGGGGACTATTGACATAGGTGGGCCCATAGAGGTTTTTGGCCCACCACTTAGAGCCCAATACACGGTTCAAATACTAAAGCCCAACGTTGCACCAAGAACCAATGGCATCTAAACACTTGTCAAGGGGAGAACCAGCCACATAAGCAGACAAAGGTCTTGCAGAGTTATTGCACCACACATCAGCCATTAATGAGGTCTCCTGCAGCATTTAATGCGATAATCCCTTTACGTCGGAATAGAACAGCCTCACCATGAACAAGGCAAGTTAGAGCATAAACTTTCGGCCAACATGACAGGCCTGAGTAAACAAGAAAATAATGAACAAATGATATAAGAAGGTGTCTAAGACAAAAAGAAAGCTAAGTTCCCTATCATTACTCTATTTTCTACACACCATTAATCTTTTTCTTCTAACTAGCTCGTCTGAGGGTTCACAGGGATACTCCCGCTCCCCGTTGAACTTTTGTGCAGGTATCTCACTGAACCCAGTGACCAGACAACGGTGTTAGGGGGTGTGGATCAGTTGACTCGTCCATCAGGGACAAGTAGTATCATCATAATTCAACAAATCAAAATTTACATTGTTTATAGATTTTTATTTTTATAATTTGATAACATTAAAATTAGTGCAAACAAAAAGTGTCATTTGATTTCTAAATTTTCAGTCATCTAATGTCGGATTAAAATTTGATTTTTTCCATTATAATGCAGCAGCCTTTAGACTATACAATATGCAGTCATCTTGTTCTTCTTCCGATAACACACTCACGTGATAAGATCAATTATCCACATTAGAATTATATCAACTTGTGAGTGTGTTAATAAAATTGGTAATAAATAAATTAATATCCGTAACATTTTTCAGAACAAATTTCTCAAACTAGTACATCTAATAAGCACACGAATTTTCTCGTAGACTCCTCCGATTGATTTTCCTGCTCTTCCCTCACTTTACTCAAAAGAACGGCGGAGGACGAGGGAGAGAGTTTCTTGGCCTGAGAGTATGATCTGAGATTGTTCTTGGCGTGCTGGTGTATCGATCTCATGGTGTAGTTCCATGTACAGGACCCCTGATCTTTGAGTGCCTTCACAGCTCCAACACTCACTGCTACAATCCAAGCTCTGCTTGCCGAACTCATCTTTTTCTTCTTCTTCTTTCTTTAAATTTACTAATCTTTCAGTGGCAGATATGAGAGGTTTATGAATAATTTTGGGTTTGATGATGGACTTGCAATCTGGGTTGGTGTATATATAAAGACGCAAACATAATTGTAAATCTCTAGATGTGAAATGAAAGGATAGGCGGTGGTAGCTGTTTTACAGGAGGTTTGGTGGCTGGTTAAGCAAATGGTTTTGAATAAGTGGGAAAGACTGATTTTGGGACCCTTGGATTAAAATGACTGTTTTACCTCTTCTACTTTTACAAGTGGAATTGGAATTTTTTTTTTTTTTTTTTAAATTTTTTTTTGAGTACTTCCATAAATATTTTGTAAGGGGTGGTTTCAATTGGGAGAGTATTAATCATTTAAAATTAGAGGTCATTCTCCAATCATTTGAAAAAAAAATGAATGTATTAATTTGCCTATTAATTTTTAGAGATGGAGTTTTCTCCCGTTAATAATTGGATTGAAAATGTGTTATTTAGTCCAATGAGCCTAATTTTAAATCTCGTTTCAATGATTCGAACCGTTCATATTTTTTATAGAAAATTGATTCGAACACCTAGTTGTCGTTATCCAATCAACTTAATTTTTTTGTAAGAATGATGTATTCGACAACTCTTAAAATATGAACTATTCAAATTATCGAAACATGATTTAAAATTAGGCCCATTGGACCGAACACCACATTTCCAATCCGATTATGAACTGGTGAGAAGCCTAGCGCTAATTTGTATTTAATATCTATAGGGGTGTTGTCAATTTATCTGATTAACACAATGTGAAAATTTTAAAGATATTTTGATGCAATTGGAAATATAAAAACTAAATTAACATGAGAAAATTAATAGGAATTATGACTGTAATTTGTATTTTTTTGAATAAATTACATTTTTTTGGTGTTAAATTTTTACTAAAATTTTATTTTGATTCTTAAATTTTTAATTGTAACAATTAGATTTTAGTTTGTCAATGTAGGCATCTTGTCACTGTCATAAAAAATTTGATGGAAAATGATCATGTGCGGGTTATGTGTGCACAATTAAGGAGTGTTGAAATGAAAAAAAAAATAATAATAAATAAATTATCCCTTTTACCATTCAGATCCTATTTAAATTTTATTTCACATCTCTTATATTTGAAGTTTTAAATCGCAAAGTGATGAGAAGATCACAATAAAATATTAGTTGAAGTCTAAAAATTTAAATTAAAAGATAAATGATAAAAGTGAAATTTAAATAAAAATTCTAGTAGTGTGTTTGGTTTGAATTTTTTGAATTAAGTTTTTTGAAAACTTAATTTTTTGATTTTCGTGTTTTTTTTTTTAGTGAATATTTTTAAAATTTTAAATATATTTTTTTTTTTACTTTTTTAGATGTACCTTACTTAGATGTATCTAAAAAATAAAAAATTTGTGAAAAAATATTTTAAAAATTTAACAAATACATAAAAATACAAAAAATGTACTGAATTCTCGTATTTTTTTATATTTTTGATATTTAGTGAATTTTTAAAAGGTTTTTTCACAATTTTTTACTTTTTAGATATATTTATATTAGGTATGTCTAAAAAATAAAAAAATTACTTAAAATATTAAAAAAAATTTAATAAAAATAAAAAAATAAAATATTTTTAAAAAAATACAACCAAGCAAGCTGTTTTTTTCCCCCTCAATTGGATAAAGATGATGAGGCAACAAGTGTAAAGGTGATGCTGACGCGTCCACAGTCTTCTTATCATGTGATGTTGTGATGCACACGAAAGTATTCCATTTCAGCCCAGAGTTTGGGAGGAAAACCAGTTGTTTATTATTGATGGGGTGGTCCATTTGTTTTCTCTTCTACTTGTTTTTCATGACAGATCCAATGTATTGCAGTTGCATATCTGGATTCAGGACAATGAGGGATAAACACAAATGACTATTAGAATAATATATATATATATATATCAACATAACCATGGACATATAAATTATAATTAATCATATAACTAATTATATAAAACAATCATGATTATACATATAAAATTAGTTTTAAAATTCGTACAATGTACAACTCTATTTAAAAATTTATAATTTATAATTTATAATTAATAATTAAATATAATATATTTATATTTATAAATATAAATATTATTAAATAATAAATTTGAATGTGTATGCCAAATAATTATGCAGTCAAAGTATAGAAGTACTTTCAATATTTAAAAAAATATATATATACTTGTCAAAAAAGAAAACTTATCAACTCCCTTTGCCTCTGTTTGACAAGGGTTTTTTTGACTATTTTAACCACAAAAGATAAAATAGATTATTTTAACTACAATAAACAAAATACAACATCCAACCTATAATCATTACACTCTTCTCTCACAAAAAAAAAAAACTAAAAAAACCAAAAAGCCCTTCACAAACCAAGCTTTTTAGCCTAAAATAGCCAAAAAAGTTAAAAAGCCAACCCAGTTCCCAAACGGAGGCTTTGAATTGTCTCAAATGAAAATTAATAAAATAAAGGGACATTTATACACAAATCTTATTTTATTAACTTATACTCTATTAAATCCTAACTAAATTTTTTTGAACCTTTAAGTCCCATTAAATTTTTAATGAGCAAAAAAATTACTCCATTAAATGGAGTATAATGGAGTAAATTTTATGAACTTATACTCCATTAATTATTCATTATTTATGATTATTTATAAAGGAACATGATAATTTGACATTTATTTTGATTTTTAAAACTTTAAAACATCAATTTTCATATTGAAAAAAAAATTATGTACAAAAAAAAAAAATTAATAATGTTTTTTTTTTTGAAAAAAATAAATTATTTTTTTGTACAAAACTAAAAATTTGTGTCTATAAAGGAGTATGATGATGGAACATTGATGTGCAAAATTGAAAAAAAAATGAAAAAACTGATAATGTTCTCAATTTTAAAACTGGAAAAAACTAATCATATTCTCGATTTTATTGGATCGTTAAATCAAATCAATAAGTAGAAGGATAAAAACGTTTAATTCCATACTCTATTTTTTTCATCAATTAGTGAAATAATTATCTGAAACATTACTATGCAAAATTGATAATGTTCTTAGTTTTAAAAATTAGGAAAAACTGATAATATTCTCAGTGTTATTAAATAAGACTTATTGGTTCAAAATTTTTTAGATAAGATCTGAACTAACATAACATTTGTAAATAGGACATTTAGGTAATTAACTCTAAAATAAATCATAGTGGTTTTAAGATAGATTTTATAAATTAAATTTATTTTAATGTAGATATATTTAATTTGTTTGATTGCAATCATTGTATTCTTTTTTTTTAGAATAAAGATTTGGACCTCGAAAAACTACTCTCCGAATCCCCCGAATCACTGAAACGACGTCGTTTCAGTGATTTTGAATTTTTTTTTTTTTCTTTCTTCTTCTTCCTCCATTTTCGGACTGAACCAGAGGGGAGAGGGAGAGAAAGAGAGAGAGAGAAGAGAGGTCGCCAGCCGAGGTCGTCGGCCCAGTCGAGGTCGTCGGCCCAGCCGAGGTCGTCGCAGCCTCCGACCGCCGCCTCCGAGCTCGTTGCCTCCGAGCTTCTGACCCGTAGCCGAGCTCGATCGCCGCCGCCTCCGCCTCCTCCCCTCGTGAGTAGGCCCCTCCATCCTCCCCCTTCCCCTCCGCCTCCTCCTCCTTCCTCCCTCTTATTCTTTCTTCTGCTCTGAAAAAAAAAATAAATAAAAAATAAAAAAAAATAAAAATTGAATTCGGGGAATTCGGGGGACCCATTTTCGAGGTCCAAATCGGAACTGTTTTTTTTAATTCAGAACATTTTAAATGTCATAGAAAAGTTTAACCATGACAAAAACATTATGAGACGAGAATATTTGTTAGAAATTATTTTCAAATAAATCAAAACATAAGGTAGTAAATGACTTACTAAATATAATTTAATAAATGATTTTACATCATCCAATATAAAATAATTTGTTAAAAATTATTTTATTAACATATTATGTGGTCAGATATCACAAAATGCAAAACATATTTTAATAAAAATAATTTACAACAAATAAAATGAGTCTAAATGTTTTTATGTCTACAATATCAATTTAGTATTTTTTTTTAATCTGATGTTGTAATTAGAGTTACAAATGAACCGAGCCAAACCGAATTTTAGTATGTTTGAACTTGTTTATTAAGATTTTAATAAATTCGAACTCGAATTTGAACTCAATAAAAATTTAATAAATCGAACTCAAGTCGAGCTGGCTTATACTTGACTCAAACTCGAGCCTATTCACGAGTTTTAACAAGACAAAAAAAAAAAAATTATAAATTCATACTTGCGTATGAGACTTGACAATTGAAATTTTGATTGTAAAATTATATATACAATATATATATATATATATTACTTTAAAAAAAAGTTAATATTTTACCAAAATAATAATATCTACCACCACTATTATATAAATATATTATCTATAGTTAGCTATTATTTATGTTTACATTTTTTAAATATATAAATAACATATTTATCTTATTTTTTATACATATTTTTATATTATTTAATATATAAATAATAAATATTAAACAAGCCAGCTAGCGAGCCGAGTTTTAGTATATTTGGCTTGTTTATTAAAATTTTAACAAGCTCGAGCTTGAACTCGAACGTAAAAAAAATTTAACGAATCGAATTCAAATGAGCTCTTACTAAGCCAAGTTCAAGCCTATTTCATAAATGATTCTGTTCATTTGCAATCCTAATTGTAAAGCTAATAAAACTAACAAAATTTATGATGAAAGTCATTGAGCACTTTTTTTTTCCTTTTTTTTTTTTTTTTTTTACTGAAATGCATTTGAAAAAAATAGACTTTTTTTTTTTTTATAAATTATATATACATCATTCAGTAAGCTTATTCATGTACTCCTATAAGTAGACTGTCAAATTTCCCCTCCTCCCTCTCTGTTTCTGTTTTTTTTTTTTTTCCTATTTTTTTTATAACAACCGTTTACATTTGCTTTATCATATTTTTGTAAAACTATTTAAAATTGTAATTTTCTTTTACATATTAAAATTAATAAACATATAGAATAATTCAAAACATATATAAAAAATAATGCATTTATAGATGAAATAAGAAAAATCATTAAAGAGAAAAAAAAAAAAGGGAGATCATAAAAAAATGCCAAAGGAAGAGGAAAAATTTTTAAAATAGAAAGCCATCTCTTTAAGCAAAATTCTAAGAGACTAAAAGTGACATGGAACCTTTCTAAATTTTTTAAGAAAAGTCTCTATTTTACTTGTAACACCCGCCTTCGTAATTGATTATTATTTACTTGGAGTATGTGCTTATATGTGACTTTCTATCTTAAATCTTTATATGTGTAGATTAATTGTGACTTATGTGCTATTTGAACTATGTTTTATTTGACAGATAGGAGAAAATAAGATCTAGACCCATCTGATTCGTAAAATTTTAAGGTCACAAATTAAATGTTGGATTAGGTGGTTGGAGCTTAATAAATTAGGCTAAGTTAAATAGATTACCCTTAATTTAACTTTAAACTAAATTAAGCTTAAAATTGAGTTAGGAAAAGTAAAGTTAGATATTTTGTATATTAGAACTTCAAAAATAAGAGAGAGAGAGAGAGAAAAGAGAGACACCTTGTAGTGAGAGAATTCTAGAGACTCATAAGAAAAAGAGAAGGAGAAGAGAGGGATTAGGCCAACTCTTCACCACATTAACCCTTGAGGGTAAGAATTCCTTTCAATTTGTTGAATCTAAGTTGTTCTATTCTTTAACTCATATGTAATGAGAGTTAAGGTTGAAAATCCTAGAGAGGAGAAATGTAAGAAATAGCTCAAGATGACATTTTCCATGTTTCACACTTATTTCTTGCATGAATTTTGCCTCATGGATGTGGGGACTTGAAATCATATAGATGCATATGTAAAGATTGTACACTTTTATTTAAAACTTGATCTTGAATGTTTTGTGTAAAACCTTGATTTTGGGTTGATATTAGCATTTACTCATTCAACATGCTTTAATCAATTTTGGGCCTTGCTTTGTACAAAATCAGAGTTGGTTTTAGAAAGGGTGAAGCTCCAAAAACAGAGCAGATTTTCAGTGCTGGAACACCCCAAAACCGCACGTGCGGGAAGCCAAGCCACACGTACGGTGGGGAGGCTCGCACGTAGGGAAAATAGGGGAGAGGAGCTATGCATTCTACATTAATTACACGTTACGGCGCACGTGCGGTAGGGAGTGTCGCACGTGTGGCCAAGGCACTTTGCACATGCGGCTATTTAGCAGGTCCAATCTCATTTTTTTGCTTCATTTTTCCTTCTTTTGGGCCTCCGTTAGCATTGTTTCTACCCGTATTTGACATTTATATGCATTGTACGAGTATCACGGGCATTAAAAGAGAATGAGGAACAGTTAGACCAACTGATCAATAAGTAATGGTGACAATTAGTTGGTTGCATGGGGAATTAAACATGTTGTACTTGTATATGCCTGTGTAGGTCAAGCATTACGTCCCGGCCACGTGTTTTGCAGAGCCAACTGTGAGTAACACTATTGTAAAGATATGTTTAACTCAAAGTATTTCTTTCCTGCTTTATACTATCCTCTGTTCTGACATGTTTCTTCTGCTTAATGAATGATGATCCTATTTTCTTACACTATATTTCGTGGCATCCTTAGCATCTGTTTACATTGTTACAGAGATCTTTGTCAGTTGCAATTCTTGGAACTCATGTTTACTGTATTTATGGCCATCATATTTGATTGTCGGTCTTCCTGACCGTCCGTTCGGTCTTCAAGACTGTCTGTACTAGTTTGCTATTGGATTTACCACGTATAACATTTATGCTTCCTGTATGAGATAAAAATCTGTTAAGTATATGATTTGCTTTACAGTAAGGACATCATTCATAACCTCTTTACGTTGTTGTTATTTACTGAGCTCTAGCTCATGAGTTTATATTTATATGTATATGTAGGTGATCTAGTGCGAGAGGGGACTTAGTGGTATCGACCTTGCCACAATTTTATCAAGCTACCTTTTGTGCCTCACTACGACGTTCCTATCTGTTGAAGCTTAGGATGGCCAGTGATCACCCTTTTGTCAGTCACTCACATGTTATGAATAGTTTCAATATGTTTACACATATGGTGCTGATGGGAATGTACTCCCTCTCTCGGTTGTATTTTGGTAAACTTGTTGTATCTTGATGTATAGATATGTATATATATATATCTATAGCAATGCATTTTGTCTCATATACGTTGCCACAGCTCGTTGGACATTTTATTTTCCGATATATTAGCTTTGGCTAGCCCCAATCATTTGATTGGTACAAGAAGGCCTTTGGTAATCACGGATTACTGGCCGGTTAAGACGCTAAACCTATAGGGGCGGGTTTGAGTCTTGATAGAGTGGTATCAGAGTACGAGTTACACTGCACACACACGTCCAAATGAGCTATAGGGTGTCCTAAAGAAGAAATTATGGGCATTTATTTGCAAGTGTGAGTGTGTGTGGGTTTCTTATATGCCTATGTGATGACAATGTAAATGTGAAATCTATTTGTCCTATGTTTATTATAAACCTGTTTACATATAAACCAATGGAGGAGACAAGACCTACATATACATCTGATTCTTCTGATGCATGAATGGAATGGTTAGAGCGAATGGTGGAGTTATTGACAGAATCTTTAAGACGACAACCAAGACAACCATTTCGACCTCCTTTTCCGCTCTCAATCTTGGTTGAGCCATCTAACAACGGTGACATTATTACTTTGACGCAGAAGTTTAACAAAATGAAACCACCTACCTTTCCGGGGAGCCTTGAACCGTTGAAGGTTGAAGCATGGGTCTTAGAGATTGAGAAGTTGTTAAAGTATTTCCCTGTTCTAAAGAGCAAAAGGTTTTGCTTGCAACTTTCACATTGCAAGAAAAAACAAGAAGGTGGTAGATGCTTATCCGTGATCAGCAGACTACTATGGCTTGGGCACAGTTTAAAGAGGCATTTTATGAAAAATATTTTCCACAGTGTGTAAAAGACCGCAAAGTAGCAGAGTTTGAGCAACTAAAGCAAGGTACTATGTCAGTAGCAAAGTACAAAGCTAAATTCACCGAGCTTGCACGGTATGCGTCACATATGGTAGACACCGATTATAAGAACGCTAAAAAATTTGAAGGTGGCCTGGATGTTGAGGTCTTTGACCAGATTAATGTACTCAAGTTGGTAAAATATGTTGGTGTCTTGGATAGAGCCATTATGGCTCAGGCGAACATTGTTGCACTAAAACAAGCAAAGACACCGGTGAATGAATGGAATGGTAAGAGACAGGGATTCGATTTTAAGAAGGGTCAGAATAACTCCAATAATTCACAGAATAAAAGGCAGAATACGGGATCATCAAATAGCTCTAGCCAAGGGAACGATACACTTATCTGCCCGGAATGTGGAAAACGACATAGGGGAGTTTGCTGCAGAATTTCTAGTGCATGTTTCCGGTGTGGGAACTAAGGCCACATGATCAAAGATTTTCCACTGGGGTCCCAAAACATGAGTCGGCCTATGGCAAGTTCTGCCGCTTCAGCTTCAACACCAAGGGTTAATCCGAAAGCAACTGTAGGGAAGGAAATGTTGAAAAAAGAACGGGTTTTTGCATTAGTATCGGGTGATGTGCAGCATATGGAGACAGTTGTGTCAGGTATTCTTCCTATCTATTCCCACAATGCATATGTGTTGATTGACTCAGGGTCTACACACTCCTTTGTGTCCTATGCTTTCGCTCCAAAAGTAACTAGATCATTGGAACCAATGCCTTATTTGTTAACTGTATCTTCTCTAACTGGAAGGTCTATGACTTGTGCGTATGTGTATCCTGTATGTGATATTACTATTGGGGACATGACTTTATATGCTGATTTGTTGCCTTTAAATATCACTCATTTTGATGTAATCTTGAAAATGGACTGGTTATTGAAGTATTGTGCTACTATTGATTGTTTGACTAAACAAGTTGTGTTCCGATTACCTGAATTACCTGAATTTACATTTCATGGAGTTGATGTGGTATCTCTCCCATATTTAATTTCTCCCATGAAAGCGAATAAGTTGATTAATAAAGGCTGTAGAGGATTTTTATGCTCTGTGCTAACTGTGCCAATGGTTACTAAACCTAATGTGGATAGCATTCCCATAGTTAAAGATTTTTCAAATGTTTTTCCAGATGATTTTTCCAGGAATTTAGTTGACAGAGAAATTGAGTAACTATTGAGATAGTACCAGGTACTCGGCCAATTTCCAAGACCCCATACCGAATGTCGACTACCGAATTGAAAGAGTTGAAAATTCAATTACAAGACTTGTTAGACAAGAAGTTCATCAGGCCTTGTAAGTCACCGTGGGGCGCTCCAGTATTATTCGTGAAAAAGAAAGATGGATCCTTAAGGCTGTGTGTGGATTACCGGGAGTTAAACATGGTGATTGTGAAGAATAAGTACCCGTTGCCATGTATTGATGACTTGTTTGACCAATTGCAAGGGACGCAAGTGTTTTCCAAAATTGATCTGCGATCCGGATATCATCAGTTAAAAGTTAAAGCTGAAGATGTGGAAAAGACTACCTTTCAAACAAGATACGACCACTATGAGTTCCTTATTATGCCATTCGAGGTTACTAATGCACCGGTTACTTTTATGGATTTAATGAACAGAGTTTTCAAGCCGTTCCTTGATAAGTTCATTGTTGTGTTTATTGACGACATTTTAATTTATTCCAAAGGTAAGGAGGAACCTGAACAACACTTGAGACTAGCGTTGCAAACGCTGAGGGAGAAGAAATTGTATGCTAAATTGTCTAAGTGTGAGTTCTGACTAGATAGTGTCATGTTTTTGTGTCATGTGATAATGAATTATGGCATTTTTGTTGATCCGCAAAAGATAAAAGCAGTTGTAAATTGGCCTAGATCGATGAATGTTACAGAAGTCTGCAGTTTCTTGGGCCTGGCTAGATACTATCGTCGGTTTGCAAAAGGCTTTTCTAAAATTGCCTTGCCACTCACTCAGTTAACACAAAAAAGGGTCTCCTCTGAATGGACGGAATAGAGAGAGTCAGCTTTTCAAGAATTGAAAACGTGACTTGTGACCGCATCGATTCTCACTCTACCATTAGGTACAGAGGGTTTTACTATTTTCAGTGATGCATCTTATAAAGGTTTGGGGTGTGTGTTGATGCAGAATGGAAAGGTAATTGCATATGCTTCCCGTCAATTGAGACCGCATGAAAAGAGTTACCTAACTCATGATTTAGAACTTGATACAGTAGTTTTTTCCTTAAAGATTTAGTGCCACTACCTGTACGGGGCAACATGTGAGGTGTATACGGACTATAAGAGTCTCAAGCACTTCTTCACCCAAAAAGAGCTAAATATGAGACAGTGCGATAGTTAGAATTGATCAAGGACTATGATTTGCAAATCCTGTACCATCCGGGAAAGGCTAATACCATTGCTGATGCTCTTAGTCAGAAATCAAGTGGAAGCTTGGCTTGTGTACTTATTAGACAAAAAGCATTACTACATGAACTGGAAAGATTTGAACTTAATATTGTCCTGCGGGGTCAAGGTAGGATTTTAGCTGCTATCTCTGTTCAACCGGCAATCTTTGAAGAAGTCAAAGAAAAACAATTGCAAGATGAATTCCTGAAAAACATTATAGATGAACGGGATTCCAAACCAAGACAAAGTTTTATTTTTGAAAATGATATGCTCAAATTTCAGGAAAGGTTGTGTGTACTGAATGATGGTGACTTGAAAAAGCGAATTTTGCAAGAGGCGCACAACTCAAAATTCTCCACCCATCCAGGAAATACAAAGATGTACCAAGACTTAAAGAAGAATTTTTGATGGCCGGGAATGGAAAGAGAAATTGCTGAGTTCGTGTCCACCTGTTTTCACTGCCAACAAGTTAAAGCAGAACATTAACGACCCGTGGGATTACTTCAACCATTACCGATACCGGAGTAGAAATGGGAACATATCACAATAGATTTCGTTGTTGGATTGCCTTGCTCCAGTAGAGATATGGATTCAATTTGGGTAATTGTGGACCGTTTGGCAAAATCTGCTCATTTCTTACAGGTGAAAACAACTTATAATGTGGATAAGTTGGCTACATTGTATATCAACGAAATTGTGAAATTGCATGGAGTGCTTATATCAATTGTATCTGATAGGGATCTAAAATTCACTTCGCGATTTTGGCAAAGTCTACAAAAAGTGTTGGGGACCGAATTAAGACTGAGCAGTGCATACCATCTGCAGACAGATGGCCAATCAGAAAGGACAATACAGACACTTGAAGATATGTTACGTATGTGTGCGCTAGACTTCCATAGAAATTGGGAGACACATTTGCCTTTAGTTGAATTTGCGTACAATAATAGCTTTCATTCAAGCATTAGCATGGCACTATACGAGGCTCTATATGACAAGAAATGTCGGTCACCGATTTGTTGGGCTAAGGTTAGAGATAGCCCGTTTTTGGGACCTGAAATTGTATAAGAAACCACTGAGAAAGTAAAGTTGATCCAATAACGATTGAAAATAGCTCAAAGTCGACAGAAAAGCTATGCAGATATGGGTAGACGGGAGAGAGAATATGAAGTGGGCAACCATGTTTTTATCAAAGTCACTCCGATGAAAGGACAGACCCGTTTTCGAACCAAGGAAAAGTTAGCACCTTGGTACATCGGACCCTATGAGATCATTGAGAAACTTAATCCAGTAGTGTACCTGGTAGCCCTACCTCCAAATATGGACTACATGCATAATGTTTTTCATGTTTCCATGTTGAGAGAATATCTTCAAGACCCTCTACATGTCATTAAGCTTATTTAGGTGCTTGTGAGTGATGACTATACATACGAAGAATGGCTCATTCGGATTTTTAACCGTCGTATCAAGAAGTTGAGAAATAAATAAATTCCTTTGGTCAAAGTGGATTGGCAAAACCATAGTGGGAGCTATGCAACTTGGGAAAGAGAAGACGATATGCAAGAGAAGTACCCCGAGATTTTTCCATTAGACCCTACACTCTTCATGGAATAAGGTAATTGAGTTTGGAGGACCAAACTTCCTAAGGAAGAGAGATTGTAACACCCGCCTTCGTAATTAATTGTTATTTACTTGGAGCATGTGCTTATATGTGACTTTCTATCTTAAATGTTTATATGTGTAGATTAATTGTAACTTATGTGCTATTTGAACTATGTTTTGTTTGACAGATAAGAGAAAATAGGAACTAGACCTGTCTGATTCATAAAATTTTAAGGTCACAAATTAAATGTTAGATTAGGTGGTTGGAGCTTAATAAATTAGGCTAAGTTAAATAGAAATAGATTACCCTTAATTTAACTTTAAACTAAATTAAGCTTTAAATTGAGTTAGGAAAAGTAAAGTTATATATTTTGTATATTAGAACTTCAACAATAAGAGAGAGAGAGAGAAAATAGAGACACATTGTAGTGAAAGAATTCTAGAGACTCATAAGAGAAAGAGAAGAAGAAGAGGAGAAGAGAGGGATTAAGTTAACTCTTCACCAAATTAACCCTTGAGGGTAAGAATTCTTTTCAATTTCTTGAATCTAAGTTATTCTATTCTTGAACTCATGTAATGAGAGTTAAGGTTGAAAATCCTAGAGAGAAGAAATGTAAGAAATAGCTCAAGATGAGATTTTCCATGTTTCACGCTTATTTCTTGCATGAATTTTGCCTCATGGATGTGGACTTGAAATCATATAGATGCATATGTGAAGATTGTACACTTTTATTTAAAACTTGATCTTGAATGTTTTGTGTAAAACCTTGATTTTGGGTTGATATTAGCATTTACTCATTCAACATGCTTGAATCAATTTTGGGCCTTGCTTTGTACAAAATTAGAGTTGGTTTTAGAAATGGTAAAGCTAAAAAAATAAAGCAGATTTTCGGTGCTGTAACACCCCAGAACCGCACGTGCGGCAAGGAGGACCGCACGTGCGGGAAACCAAGCTGCATGTGCGGCAAGGAGGCCCGCACGTGCGGAAAATAGGGGAGAGAAGCTGTGCATTTTGTATTAATTGCACGTTTTGGCGTACGTGCGGTAGGGAGTGCCACACATGCGGCCAAGGCACTCTGCATGTGCGGCTGTTTAGCAGGCCCAATCTCATTTTTCTGCTTCATTTTTCCTTCTTCCAGGCCTCTGTTAGCATGGTTTCTACACGTATTTGACGTTTATATGCATTGTACGGTATCATGGGCATTAAAAGAGAATGAAGAACAGTTAGGCCAACCAATCAATAAGTAATGGTTACAATTAGATGGTAGCACGGCGAATTAAACATGTTGTACCTGTATATGTCTGTGTAGGTCAAGCGCCACCTCCCAACCACATGTTTCGCGGAGCCAACTGTGAGTAATACTGTTGCAAAGATATGTTTAACTCAAAGTATTTTTTTCTGCTTTATACTATCCTCTATTTTGACATGTTTCTTTTGCTTAATGAATGATGATCCTGTTTTCTTACACTATATTTCGTGGCATCCTTAGCACCTATTTACATTGTTACAGAGATTTCTGTCAGTTCTAATTCTTGGAACTCCTGTTTACTGTATTGATGGCCATTATATCTGATTGCCGGTCTTCATGATCATCTGCTCGGTCTTCATGACCGTTTGTACTAGTTTACTATTGGATGTACCACGTATAACATTTGTGCTTCCTATATGAGATAAGAATCTATTAAGTATATGATTTGCTTTACAGTAAGGACATCATGCATAACCTCATTACACTATTGTTATTCACTGGGCTCTAGCTCATGAGTTTATATTTATATGTATATGTAGGTGATCTAGTGCGAGAGGGGACTTAGTGGTATCGACCTTGCCACAGTTTTGTCAAGCTACATTTTGTGTCTCACTACGAGTTTTCCATCTGTCAAGGCTTAGGATGGCCGGTGATCACCCTTTTGTCAGTCACTCACATTTTATGAGCAGTTTCATTTTGCTTACAAATATGGTGCTGATGGGAATGTACTCTCTTTTTCTCTCTCGGTTGTATTTTGGTAAACTTGTTGTATCTTGATGTACAAATATGTATATATATCTATAGCAATGCATTTTGTCTCATATACGTTGTCATAGCTCGTTGGACATTTTATTTTCCAATATATTAGCTTTCGCTAGCCTCAATCATTTGATTGGTATAGGAAAACTTTTGGTAATCACAGATTACTGGCCGGTTACGATGCTAAACCTATAGGGGCAGGTTTGGGTCGTGACATTACTTATATAAATAAAAGGGAAAAAAAAATAAAAGAAACAGAGACAGAGATAGAGAGATGATAAAAAAAAAAAAAAAATTTGCCAAGGATGAGGAAAAGCTTAATAAATAGAAAGCCATCTCTTTAACTATAGGAAGGACACTTGACAAAATTCTAAATGGCTAAAAGTGACACATGACGCATTTCTAGAGTTTCGTAAGAAAAGTCTCTACTTTATATGATATGATGGTGGAATTTATTATAAAAAAAATACAATATCACTACGACAATTTTATATATCTAAACTCATTGTATATATATATGGATTGGGCTTTCCTCAGTCACATCGGAAGGTGATGTTCAGATCTGTGGAGTCCATCATGAATTTTATTTTGATGATTCAAACCGTTTATTTTGTAAGGTCATTTGTGCATAACCTCAAGCGATTGGCTTGGTAGTCAAGACTTAAGACTTGGGATTATACTCTTTTCAAGGTCTCAGGCTCAAAACCTCATAAGTGTAAACAATTTTTTAGGGTCAGCCCATATGGGACTTTTGGCCCTAACTTTAATTGGAACCTCCGAAGTGGATGTTAGAATTGGCCTCTCAAATTAGTTAGTCCAATAGGCTGGATACCGAATTATCAAAAAAAAATAATAATTCTTCGTATATATCATCTAAAAAAAAAAAGTAAATATGATAATTATTATTTATTTAATTTAGGGAGACTTATTTATAAGTCATTTTTCAGACACTTATAGTGGGCTAAGTTCTGTGTAATTTCTTATAGAGTCTCAAGTCCTATTTAGATAGGAATGTATTCTACAAGATCCTACATAAACGTAACGTGACACCTACATAAACGTAACGTAACGTGATACCTACATAAACGTAACGTAACGTGTCACGTTACGTTTCGCAAACTTAATGAGCTTTTATTTTTTTAAATTGAATGTGAAAATGCTGCTGGCTTATGTTGGTGTCACGTTACGTTTCATATAAATATGATTTATGGTAAGAAATTGAATGTTGCCATAAATCATAGGTGTCACGTTCCGTTTATGTAGGTGTCACATTACATTACGTTTATGTAAATATGATCTATGGTAACATTCAATTTCCTATATAGGAAATTGAATGTTGTCATAGATCATAGGTGTCACGTTACGTTTATGTAGGTGTCACGTTACATTACGTTACGTTTATATAGATATGATCTATGGTAACATTCAATTTCCTATATATGGTTTATTATTTATGATATTAACAACTAATATTAAGGGTAAATGTGTCAACAAACTTCCCACAGGACTTATGGGAACATAAGTTTTTTAGTAGGACTATATGTAGCATAAGTCTCTCTAATAAGACTTATAAATAATTTTCCCTTTAATTTATCCTGTTTCTTGCCAAAAAAATAAATAGTCTATTTTTAAAAACACATTTATCATTAATTTTTTTAGATACAAATGTGATAAATTGAATTGGCTACATTATCTAATTAACCTACTCCCCTGATATACATGAATAACCTTAAAAAATAAACGATTTAGATTATCAAAACTGAATTTATAGTGGGCTTCAAAGGTCTGAATAGCTTCCTCCAATCCAAATTATAGACTATAAGAAATCCAACTCCTATATGCATATATGATTCCTTTATTACTAATTATTTTTTATTTTAATTTTCTTCATATTATTATTAATAGAAAAATTATCAATACTTTTTGATAACTTGCTTACTAGGGAATATTTTTTTAATTTTTATAGTTCAATTGATAGGAGATTGCTTATAATTATAAGGAGAATTAATCAAACTGGACAATTATAAGCAATAACGCATATTTAGAAACTCAATAAACAACACAATAAATAATCAACACAAGAAAAAATTCGTAACAAGAAAACATAAAGAACTCTCATAATGAAATAAATAATTATTCGTTATTTTTGGTCAAGATTAGTACAAAAGTAATTAAGTAATTTAAGGAATATTTTTTTATTGAAAATGATAATTTTTTTAATTTCAAAATCTTTGAGGGCAATAGTTCCGGAAAATTTTATTTCCACATATTTATTACCTCAGTGCACATCATTTCTCAGTGCACACATTTATGAATTTGATTAAATACTATTTGTCTCATTCCACACACCACATATTTTAATTATAACCCTTAACTCAAATATTATACACACACTTTCCACCCAAACACACACCTACCAGAAACTGGTAGTTCCTTCACTGCTCTTCTAGAGATTCCGGTGAACCAAACTGTGTGTGTCAATTTCCGACCACACTGCCAATCAAGTACTCAGCTGGAGAACACCAATATAATAAATTACGCCCGAACGACCTGTCACAATAAGAAGAGATTCCGGCGGTGATTCGTCTACCCGGGGGCACTCTGATGATCAAGTCAGTTATCTCTTAAAGATAGCAAAAGTGCTTAACTCATTATTCAAAGCATAAAAAGCATACCTTAAACCCATGGGGGTGCCTCTCTTTTATAGCCAACACTTACCTAATCCCATAATTCCAATAGAAGCCTAGGTTCAATGGACTTAAAATTACTGCTAATCTTAGACTCCCAGTAGGATTAGGATGAACTCTCTAAGAGTCTTACCTTTACCCAAACTGAAGTCCTCTCCCATTCTATGACTCTTGTCTCTTATTCGCTTATCCCGGATTCTGATATTCTCGCAGATAACCTCGGCCTAGCCGAGATCATCTCGGCATTATGACTAAGACATGTGGCACCCCAGCCGGCATTTCGGTGACACCTCGGCCACGTGTCGTCATTCAAAAATTATGTCCACAAAACAGCCCCCTAGGTTCTATTACCTCGGCATCCTAAGGTGATGAAACCTATATCATTCCTTCCTTTAATCATGATCCCGGTTTAACTTCAGCTTATAAATTTAAATTTCAACAAGGGTTAAACATGACCTCAATTTAACTTTAACTTGTAAATTTTTCTTAAATTTCATCAAGTGTTAAACATGACCTCAGTTTAACTTCAACTTGTAAATTTTTCTTAAATTTCAACAAGTGTTAAACATGACCTTGGTTTAACTTCAACTTGTAAATTTTTCTTAAAAATTCCAACAAGTGTTAAACATGACCTCGGTTTAACTTCAACTTGTAAATTTTTCTTAAAATTTCAACAAGTGTTAAACATGACCATGGTCTCTTGTTTGTTGGATCCATTGTTACCTCGGCCTCACTTCGGCGAGCTGTTTCCTTTCTCTTGTTTTGTCGCCTTCGTCCCCGGCGTGTCTTCCTCGACTCTAGCATATTTCTCAATTCTGGCCATGAGTTCCTCCATACTTTTTGGCAATGTTTTTGCCAATGACTTTTGAAGCGGACAATCATCTTTCAGGCCATTCTTGAAAGACACGACCGCCACCTCTTGGTTGCATTCTAGTATTCGGTTGAACACCTCATAATACCTCTTAGCATAGGCCCTAAAGCTTTCATCCTCACTGATTCTTAGAGTCATTAGGGAATCCACCCTCAATGGTTGTAGTTTGTTCGTCACAAACCTGGCCACAAACATCTCGGCCAGGCCCTCCCAGGTTTTCACAGTTCCTTTCGGCAACTTGTGAAACCAGTCCGATGCAATTTCCTCGAAGGACGAAGGGAACACCTTGTAGAGCAACGGCTCATTCCTGGTGTATAATGCCATCGAGTTCAGGTACAATCCGACGTGAAAATTAGGGTCCGACTTACCGTCATATATTTGGAACCTCGGCATGTGAAACCTCTTCGGGGCTTCAAATTTGTCCAATTCTACCAAAAATGGCGTTTTCAGCTTGACCGGAGAGGTCACCTCGACATCTTGTCGCTTTCTCTGGAGGTAATCCCTCAGATCCTCCTTGGTTCGTCCAGGAGTTCGGCTATCTCTGGATTTTAGCCTCTTTGGTGCACTACTTCTAGTGTCATTGTAAGTCCTTTTGGACCTCCCTCCATTAATCGTGTTGAAACAGAGTTCCTTCCCTTAAACATCCCGATGTTCTTTGGTGCAGTCTTCTTCGGTTCAACGTGTCTTCTGGGATTCTCCTTTCCTTGATTCTCCATGCCCGACCTCCCGCGAAGGCTGGTGAGAATGTCCCTTGGTCCCATTATGCTGAGGGACTGTAAGAACCATTTTCTGTCCCCCTTTCTAGGCACCTTTCTTGGCTGCTGAAATCGGCGTATCTTGTAGCATGAACGGTGGTTGCATGACGTTGTTCTACATCAGGAAATTGACGACCGTTTCCAGGTTCGCCAATTTGTCCGCCATTCCCTTCATCTCATCTTCCCTCCGCAGGCATCTATCTTTCCATACCTGGAGGTTGTCCTCGTTATAATACCCGCTCCGGTTCGATTTCTTCGGTACGCCGCCCTCCTGGCTAACGTTCTTTCCTCCGTGATTCTTATCACGAGTCTCTTCGTTGCAATTGTCTTCTTCGACGTTAAGGTCAATATGTTTCCCACTCTCAATAGGGGTGTCGTCCACAACCTTCTCTTTCTGTCCGTCATTGGCCATCTATTCTCCTTTCGTTCTCACAGACGGCGCCAAATTGTGTGTGTCAATTTCCTACCACACTACCAATCAAGTACTCAGCTGGAGAACACTGGCAGAATAGATTAAGCCCGAATGACCTGTCATAAAAAGAAGAGATTTCGGCGGTGGTTCGTCCACCCGGGGCACTCCGACGATTAAGTCAGTTATCTCTCAAAGATAGCAAAAGTGCTTAACTCACTATTCAGAGCATAAAAAGCATACCTTAGACCCATGGGGATGCCTCTCTTTTATAGCCAACACTTACCTAATCCCATAATCTCAATAGAAGACTAGTTTCAATGGACTTAAGGTTACTGCTAATCTTAGACTCCCAGTAGGATTAGGATGAACTCTCTAAGAGTCTTATCTTTACCCAAACTGAAGTCCTCTCCCATTCTAGGACTCTTGTCCCTTATCCACTTATCCCGGATTCTGGTATTCTCGCAGATAACCTCGGCCTAGCCGAGATCATCTCAACATCATGACCAGGACACGTGGCAACCCGGCCGGCACTTCGGTAACACCTTGGCCATGTCTCGTAATTCAAAAATTATGTCCCCACACAAACCATAGATCTTACACTCGTCGGAAACCAACAAAACTCCGACAACACTTCCTAACGATGTTTGCAGTAATCTCAATGTCTCAATTGCACTCTCAAATTCCCCTCCAACAACGCCCTACTGGACCTAGCTTCCAGGTTCTCAATCTTTGCCTCCGCCACTGATAAATCACTAGAGACGAGCTCAATTCCATTCAATTCAAGTCCCAACTCGCACAAAGTCAAACAAGAGCTAGACACGGACTCAAACACCAATTCCTCTAATCCAATTGTTCCCAACCACAATTAAAAAAAAAAAAAAGCTAAGTGAAAAGAACCGGAGAATTAAGTTTTGATCATTCGGCATTGATTTTCCAAATAGAATTAGTTTTTTTGGTTGTTAACTTCTGAAAATTTTCTAAAATTTCAAAACTTGATTTTTGAATGTAATAATTTTTTTCGATTTGGAAATTTTTTTTTTCAAACAAAAATAATAATTTCAACAATTGATTTCCAACAAAAATAAAAAGTTCAGAACTGGTTGGCCAAATGAAAATTGTGAAGAAAAGAAAAATTGCACAAAAAAACAACTTTTGAAATCTCCAGAAAAGCTCCATAACCGTAGTCCAGAGAATGAGGAAAGGAGTGAGCATCCATAGTTAAATACAAGGAGTTCATGGAAGAATTGTCAGTGATGAAGGCCAGAGTCAAATTTTTTATTTATAAAAATATGTACTCATTCATCAAGATGTGCATTGAAATTTTTTATTTTTAAAAGATATGCATAGAGAAAATTTGAATATAATATTAAAGGTGTGTTTTAATGTCCATTATAATCATTTTATTTTAGGATATAATTGTTATTAAAATAAATTTCATTAAATGTGTGCATTGAGGTAAATAGTTGTATGAAAATAAAATTTCCTAATAATTCCCTAGTCTATTCTCTTGGGACTAAATGAACAAAGACCATATTATCCCTACATATCTATTTATCTATCCACTGTTCACCTATATATCTATCAATGTCACATATCTGCCCACCTATCTATCCACATATTATTCTTCTATTTGTCTACATATCACATATCTCTCTACCCCTACATATCCGTTTATCTGTCCACTGTTTACCTATCTATCCATATCACCTATTTGCCCACTTATTTCTCCACATATTATTCTTCTATTTGTCCACATATCACATATCGATCTACCTAATTTACCACACCACCGATTGTAACTGACAATTTTTTTTAACTTTTTCAACACCGGTGATGGTTCCTCAATTCCTCAAAAACAATAATTTATTCATCTTGCTAAATAATTTTATTAATTATGTCTTTATTCCCATAAAAGCCAAAGATCAATCATTGAATCAAAAGTGATATCCTGCATAAAAATGAACTTATCACAATTATCCCTAATTTTTAACCAATTGAATTTTGTGAGAAAATACTAATAAGATGATTTGTGAACCCACGAAATTGCAGACTCAATTTGATCTTGATCATTATCATGAATTTTGTTTTGAACGGATCATTATTATGATGTATTTGGAACTTCAATAGTCAAGTCCAAAAAATATCTCTCTCATCCGTCTAAGAATGGAGGGCTTAGATGAAAAAATGGTCTACTTTCTCACTAGAAAAAAAACCAAGAAATAGATGGAGAAATCATTTTTTAAGTCGATCGACGCGAGGATCAACCTTCTACAAAAAAGAGTTTTTCTCCACCCAAAAAAAAAAAAAAAAATGGTGCAAACCAAAAGAAGAAACTTTCATTTGGTTTGCAAATTTAGAACATTAAAATTGGTGCAAACAAAAAGTTTCATTTGGCTTCTAAATTTTCAGTCCTCAAATGTCTTGGTATTAGTAGTGTAATTGAAGAACGAACTTTCAAATAACATTATCGTGGTGAGAACCATTTATCAAAGTATGATTTTTTTCCATTATAAAGCAACAGCCTTGGGACAATCTATATAACAATGAAAGGCAGATTTTGAATTCAAAATTGAAAATGTATATGTGTCAAAATATGGATCATTAGATTACTTCAATTCAAGGGCTAAAAATATCTCATTCTCATTTGTCCTACAAAGACATTTCAATGGTTGAGATCAATGTTGTTATTTACTCTGGATGGTCCAGATTTGGCCTTTGCTTCTGCTCTCTCCTCTTTCATCTCTGCCAAAATCCTCCCTCTCTCATTTCAGAGATATCCCTTCTCTTTTATACGCTCTTCTCTCTCTCCCTCTCCTCTAGTGACGACACAGCCACTCACCAACTACCGACCACCTCTCATCGCCTCTTGCTCTCCTCTCTTCTTTCGACCACCGACCACGGACTCTCTTCTCTCGCCCTCCTGATTTGGCTCTCTCCTCTTGCGACGACATTGCAACCATTCAGAGGTAAACTGGGTTTGGTATCCTTCGCTAGAAAAAATAAAAAAAAAATTAAACAGAAACAGATTTGGCCAGACCAAGAGATTGGAAAAAAAAATTAAACAGAAACAAATTAAACTGGGTTTGAATTGGATCTTTTTTTCTTAGTTGGAAATCAAATATGAAATATGTATTTCCCTCTGTTTATTTAAGGGAGCAAGAGATCTGGCGAGACCACCCACCCACAATTACTGGAAAAGGCCAAAAACAGAGAAGAAGCTGAAGAGGCCAAAGAAGAAGAAGAAGAAGAGAGTGAAGAAGGCAAGAGAGTATTGAACAGAAAGTTTGATGCTCAACAAGGAGATGATTTAAAAAAGAGTGAGAAAAGCCCAAAGGAAGAGGGGAAGTTCAAGAAGGCCAAAAATGGGCGTCTGATCTCTCTGTTATGGCATAAAGTATGAGAATTGTGATACTTGTTTAGTTGTGTTAATTGGGTTTTGATTTGTTTATCTTTTGCAGCTTGTGATTTCGATGGCTACAAAAGCAACCTCGCTTGCAAGAGAACTTAAGTCGATCAAATCGGACTTTTGTTTTATGCAAGAACGATGTGCTCTTCTTGGGTCATTTTGGTTAGCTTTTGATAATCCATGTCTTAATGTTGCACAGCTCAAGTAGGTAAAGTTTTGTGTTCTCTCTCTCTCTCTCTCTCTCTCTCTCTCTCTCAATATGGGAAATCTCTTTCTGATAGTTTAGGTCAGTCACCTTTTGAAGCATTTGGGCACATCTTTTAACACTTCCATATTCACATATTCTATTATTTTCTCTCTTTTTTTTAGGTACAAAAAATAAGCAAAGAGCAAATTCCTGGTTTCAGAGTTTGTGACTTCTAACATGTAGAAGCAATACTCATCAAAAATAAATAAATAATCAACTCAGTTTAACAAAGCCTCGATGGCTCTCAGCTTTTTCCATGATATAGACAATATTTATTGGTTTTCTTACAATCGTGACCACAACCATGATGTTTGGGTGAAACATGAGTGTTATGTTCCCAAATTTAGACACCTATGCATGGCTAAGAACCATAGAGAGCCAGCAAAGATGAAACTACTAATTGCATAATAAGTTCCTCAACATAAAGATGCACTCCTTTGTAAGTGTTCATATAACACTGTTGCTATGTTGACAGGTATCTGATGCACATACTTTTAATAAGGAGATATAATCTACGTATAACCTCAATAAATATTTGCAGGATCATAATTTTTTTCCCTTCAAAAATCAAGGAATTTATTATAGGAAAAGACACATGTACTCTGGATTTTGAAATGCATATTTTACTAACTATTAAATTTTCATGCACTATAAGATTTTTGTCAAGAGAATTCCTAAAGCATAAAATTTGTTAAATTATTGTCTACTTATGGATAACAGTAAGAGTAGCCTGCTTCAAATCTTGAGGAGGAGAATCGGAGGCTTCGCGATGGATTTGCCAAAGGGATTAGATCCGAGGAAGATGATTTGGTAATCACTTGACTCTATTTATCCAGAGTTTTTTATGTCTTAAAAAGTATTACAATTTTTTGGGTCAAATTCATGTCTATTCAAAACAAAATTTTCTTTGTATTTTAAACACGACTTCAAAACTTGAAATTTTGTTTCAAAACATGACTTCATGAATCGACCTGTGTTTGGAAAATAACTTAGATTACCTGTTGTAGAAAAGGGTTTTCTATTTTTTCCTTTATGATCGGTAATTTTTTATTGGATTTATTGGATTTTTTTATTAGATTACCTGAAATTTTTTATTGGATTTTTTATTGAAATCAAAATTAGAGAGAGGGAGAGAGAGAAGATGTCTGTGTGAATTGATTCAATCCTGAAGGTAAGAATCAAAAAGCTAAATGTAAAACTGATCTGAAGCATTGGTATTCACCCAAAAAATCTGAACCATTGAAATGTCCAAGTAGGACAAATGAGAGTAAGACATTTTCAACCATTGGATTGAATCAATCTGATGGTGCATATTTTGACAGATATACAAAAGTCCCATCAGGATTCAAAAATGTATGCCCGTGCCTAAAGGCACATAGGAAATAATATTGGGATTAATCTTCTCCTGTCCAATCTTTTATGTAGTACATGGAAAATTTATTCACAAAATAATTTCGGACAAAATTGTTCCTTTCTTATAGCATCACTATTATTCTTACCCAAGTTATCAATCTTTCTTGTTCTAATTGAAGAGGTTGGTCTCATTTGAACTTCTGCTCAAATTAGAAAGGAATATAATCTCAGTGATTGGTAACCAAGTTGACAATGTCCAACATTACAAAAAACAAAGTTGCACTTCAAATAATGTTATGTGCTCTCTAAGAAATATATAGTGCAATTTTGGCTTGTTCAAATTCAACTAAACAAAGTTCTGATCAAAAAGAAAAAATAAATTCAACTAAACAAAGTTGACAAAAAAGAAAAAATGGTCCAATAATGGTTATGAAGGCCTTTCTTAGGCAGTGTGTAGTGTGTATTGTGGGAAATCAAAATCAACTTTGTGTGCCACTTCTATGCACTCATATAAAACATCTTAATTCATAAACAAAAATAAAAGAAAATATAAATAAAAACAAATGGAAGACAAACAAACAAATTTAAACAGTAAAGTGGCAAATTCATTGCCCTCAAAGAATTATAGATTCTTTAAGTCTTTCTATAACAAATGTAGATAACTGGAGCGCATTTTGGGCGGAAATGAAAAGCATCTCAACCATTGAATTTTGGATCGAACAATCCACATCATTGAAACAAAATATATCTCTGATAAAAAATCCCATGCTTAAGTGAATAAAAAGAAGAAAAAAAAATTTAAAAGAGAAGGAAAATGTAAAATATAAAATATAAAAAAATAACAATAAAAATGATAGAATTTGAAAATTTGAATTTAATTAGACACCAAGAAACAAAAAATTAGCAATGCTAATCAACAACCATAAAAAAATCTTTTTAATGTTTTTTTTAATAACCTTAAACAAAATTAACCATATATGACAGTCAAATATTTTTTCCAAATCACTTGGTAGCAAATCTATGTAATCACAAAAGATTAGACAAAAGAACATAGGTTTAAAAACTAATTCCATTTAATCCAATAACAATAAAAAATGATAAAATTCTATTTTGAACTAACCCAAAATTACAGAAAGAGGATACCATAAACTAATAATTAGCCAAAGGAAACTCAAAATTACACAGTCTATGATTAGCCAAAGGAAACTCAACAAAAATAAAATAAAATAAAATAAAAATTTGAGGCTGAAAAATATCAATGAACTATTTCCTCCACTTACTCACCAACCAAACATAACAGAATTTTTTTGGTAAAAGCTACTGATTTATGAACTAATAAATATTTACACTGATTCAAAAAAGTCTTCAAAATTGAAACAAACAAAAAATAAATATTACACTCACTATGTAATTCCATTCCATGTGAAACAGGTCCATACTCTCACACTATTTAATTTCATTTTTAGAATTTATTTATTTTTAAATTTGACAAAAATAAAACTCAAACAAATATTTTCAAAATTTTAAAAAAATATTAATGATCCAAAAATAGAAAATCTTAGAAAGTTTTTTGTAAAAAAAATCTTAGAAAGTTTTTAGAAAATCTTAAAGCTCAAACTCAATGATTTAACACAAATCAAACTCTAGCATAGAAACAAAACAAATCTGAAATCTATATAAACAAATCCAACACTCTGTTTTTCTTTTTGTGAGTGAAGCAAAAAGAAAACAGAAAAGAAAAAAAAAAAAGAATCACAAATGAAAACTTCTTATCTCATATGACCAAACAAATACATATTTCATCTGGTTCAACTTTAATTTCCATGTTTGAGTGAAACAAAAAGAAGAAGAAAAAATGTTCTGAAACTTTCATTTGGTTCAGTTTATGTTCTCAGAGAAGATAAAAATGTTCTCAGTTTATGTTCCCAAATTCAGCCTAAAGACCCCTATAAATCCAATAAAAAATTACCGATCATAAAGGAAAAAATAGAAAACCCTTTTCTACAACAGGTAATCTAAGTTATTTTCCAAACACAGGTCGATTCATGAAGTCATGTTTTGAAACAAAATTTCAGGTTTTGAAGTCGTGTTTAAAATACAAAGAAAATTTTGTTTTGAATAGACATGAATTTGACCCAAAAAAATTGCAATACTTTTTAAAACATAAAAAACTCTGGATAAATAGAGTCAAGTGATTACCAAATCATCTTCCTCAGATCTAATCCCTTTGGCAAATCCATCGCGAAGCCTCTGATTCTCCTCCTCAAGATTTGAAGCAGACTACTCTTACTGTTATCCATAAGTAGACAATAATTTAACAAATTTTATGCTTTAGGAATTCTCTTGACAAAAATCTTATAGTGCATGAAAATTTAATAGTTAGTAAAATATGCATTTCAAAATCCAGAGTACATGTGTCTTTTCCTATAATAAATTCCTTGATTTTTGAAGGGAAAAAAATTATGATCCTGCAAATATTTATTGAGGTTATACGTAGATTATATCTCCTTATTAAAAGTATGTGCATCAGATACCTGTCAACACAGCAACAGTGTTATATGAACACTTACAAAGGAGTGCATCTTTATGTTGAGGAACTTATTATGCAATTAGTAGTTTCATCTTTGCTGGCTCTCTATGGTTCTTAGCCATGCACAGGTGTCTAAATTTGGGAACATAACACTCATGTTTCACCCAAACATCATGGTTGTGGTCACGATTGTAAGAAAACCAATAAATATTGTCTATATCATGGAAAAAGCTGAGAGCCATCGAGGCTTTGTTAAACTGAGTTGATTATTTATTTATTTTTGATGAGTGCTGCTTCTACATATTAGAAGTCACAAACTCTGAAACCAGGAATTTGCTATTTGCTTATTTTTTGTACCTAAAAAAAAGAGAGAAAAGAATAGAATATGTGAATATGGAAGTGTTAAAAGATGTGCCCAAATGCTTCAAAAGGTGACTAACCTAAACTATCAGAAAGAGATTTCCCATATTGAGAGAGAGAGAGAGAGAGAGAGAGAACACAAAACTTTACCTACTTGAGCTGTGCAACATTAAGACATGGATTATCAAAAGCTAACCAAAATGACCTAAGAAGAGCACATCATTCTTGCATAAAACAAAAGTCCGATTTGATCGACTTAAGTTCTCTTGCAAGCGAGGTTGCTTTTGTAGCCATCGAAATCACAAGCTGCAAAAGATAAACAAATCAAAACCCAATTAACACAACTAAACAAGTATCACAATTCTCATAATTTATGCCATAACAGAGAGATCAGACGCACATTTTTGGCCTTCTTGAACTTCCCCTCTTCCTTTGGGCTTTTCTCACTCTTTTTTAAATCATCTCCTTGTTGAGCATCAAACTTTCTGTTCAATACTCTCTTGCCTTCTTCACTCTCTTCTTCTTCTTCTTTGGCCTCTTCAGCTTCTTCTCTGTTTTTGGCCTTTTCCAGTAATTGTGGGTGGGTGGTCTGGCCAGATCTCTTGCTCCCTTAAATAAACAGAGGGGAATACATATTTCATATTTGATTTCCAACTAAGAAAAAAAGATCCAATTCAAACCCAGTTTAATTTGTTTCTGTTTAATTTTTTTTTTCCAATCTCTTGGTTTGGCCAAATCTGTTTCTGTTTAATTTTTTTTTTCTTTTTTCTAGCAAAGGATACCAAACCCAGTTTACCTCTGAATGGTTGCAATGTTGTCGCAAGAGGAGAGAGCCAAATCAGGACGGTGAGAGAAGAGAGTCCGTGGTCGGTGGTCGAAAGAAGAGAGGAGAGCAAGAGGCGAGGAGAGGTGGTCGGTAGTTGGTGAGTGGCTGTGTCGTCGCTAGAGGAGAGGGAGAGAGAGAAGAGCGTATGAAAGAGAAGGGATATCTCTGAAATGAGAGAGAGAGGATTTTGGCAGAGATGAAAGAGGAGAGAGCAGAAGAAAAGGCCAAATCTGGACCATCCAGAGTAAATAACAACATTGATCTCAACCATTGAAATGTCTTTGTAGGACAAATGAGAATGAGACATTTTTAGCCCTTGAATTGAAGTAATCTAAAGATTCATATTTTGACACATACATTTTCAATTTTGAATTCAAAATCTGCCTTTCATTGTTATATAGATGTCAATATTTACTTCAGACTACTATATATTGGTAATGACTTGTTTGTCTTAAATTGTCATGTGTAATACACTCTTTTGTAATACACTCCCTATCTCCTCCCTTTTGTCAATGTCAGATTTGTTAATGTTGTTGGTTGTTGATGATGATGAAATAATTACATTCTGAACATAATGTCAATATTCACATTCTAGCATCAATGTCAATATTCACCTCTTGTTATCAATGGAATATGATATAGATATTAACAAAGTTGTTAGTATTGTTGCTTGTTGATGTAGAGCCCCTAATCTTGGATGGTTGTCAACCCTTTTTTGGTTCAATCTGAATTTTTTTGTACATAATGTCAATATTTACATCAAATTGTTAAATATCGATAATGACTACAAACCAATGGTAAGCCTTACATCAATTTGTACACATCTTTCACAACCATTATACACACCTAAATTTCAAATTCTAACAATAACAACTTTGCATTTTCAGTGTGGATTGCAAGCCCGCTGTCACGACCCAAATCCGGTACCCAAAGGCTCGGTGTCGTAACAAGATAAAAAAATAAAATAATTCAAATAATTTTGTAGTCGCAGCGCAAGCGGATAAATTAAATAAAATAATTGGGTACCAACTGCTTATTTAAAAGGAAACAAAACATAGTCATTTGAACTTTATTGTATTACAAGTGTTCAAAACAAAACAGATAGAAATAAAAAAGATTTTAAAAAAAACAACACAGCGATTCAATTTCATTCTTGATCCCGCTAAACCTCGTCACCTAAAAGGGTAACAGCTATAAGCACATAGCTAAGTGAGAAATATTATACTGTGAGTATAGAGGCACAAAATAGCCATTGATAGTTATTTAAGCTAAAACATTTACATAATTTGAGTTGAATACACAAATAAATTAAGTGGTAGAAATGGAAATAAATCACTATAACCACGGTACAGAACAGGGGTCACAAAAGTGACAATCACTACAGGGGTCAATAGATCCATGACAAACAGGGGACCACAAGGTGGTCAAACGGGAGCCAATGATTATTTAAGTCCCCCAAGGCATGGGACTCCCGCGGTGGTATTTATAGAAAATAATTTTTTACAAGATCATGGTCAAATATTCTTTAAAATTTAAACAAACATATCCATGGATTTCATTTTAAACAAATAAAGTTCAGAAAATAATCCACGTAATTAAAATATTAACCTAACCATAAAACATACTTTATATCAAATAAATTGTGGTAACTTAAAATATTCGTAAAATATGTGGTAACTTAAGACATATAAAAAATATATTATAGTAACTCAAGGTATAATAAAATTCACATTTGCTATAAAAATTCTCTTATTTTTTGCGTATTCCCGAACTTCTCTAAGTTTTGTTTTGTTGCTTACTCTATCCCAATTCCCTCTATTTATACTTGAACAAGAGTGAGGCCCAAGCTATACACACACACGTGGACAATTCCACCCGTTGCCACCTGTTGCCATACTTTTCAAATTTTGTTGACACCTGTTTTACCTTTTAGGTGTTTCCTCTCCAATTCACCAAGGGCTAAGGACTTGGCAGCCATGTTGCTTCTACTTGCCACGTTATTGGTTTGTTGGTAATTGAGGGGTGAAGCCACGTGTCCTATATCATGAGTTACCTAAATTAATTTCGCTTTATAAAATTCTTAAGGGTTATCACTCCTTTGGTGATTCACAATGATTCCTAAAATTACGTATAATTATAAGTTAGATTCACGTCTAAAAACCTCACTACTAAACTATAAAACATCACTTACCACTTATTAAAATATTTAACGTGCGGTGTCTCACAATTTGTTTACTTAACAATTTAATCGATTAATTTCCAATTTCCTAACTTATGCATTTATTTATTTATTTATTTATTTATTTATTTTTATTTATTTTTGAGTCTTATTTATTGCAAATAAATAAAAAAATTCGGGTGTCACATTTCTCCTCTCCTTAAAAGAAGTTTATCCCCAAACTTGACGTACCTTGGTTTTCGAATAGGTGTGGATATTTGGCCCGCATTTGGCTTTCAGTTTCCCACGTTGCTTCTTCAACACGATGGTTTCTCCATAAGACTTTTACGAGAGGTATAGTCTTATTTCGGAGGACCTGGTCACGGGGATCGGGAATTTGTACAGGTTGCTCTTCGTAGGAGAGGTCTTCTTGAATTTCCAGGTTCTCATGATCAACAACATGCTCTGGATCTCAAAGATATCGACGAAGCATCGAAACGTAAAACACATTATGCACATTGGATAGTTCAAGGCGGTGTGCCACATAACTAATTCTTTCGAGTATCTCGAATGGGCCGATGTAACGTGGGTTTAACTTTCCTCGCTTCCCAAATCGGATAACCCTTCTCGTTGGTGAGATCTTTAGGAACACATGATCGCCCACTTGAAATTCTAAGTCTCGTCTTCGTGTATCTGTATAGCTTTTCTGGCGACTCTGAGCAATGCGAATTCGTTGCTGGATAAGTTGGATTTTATCGCTTGTTATTTGCACGATCTCGGGGCCTAATAATTTTTTGTCTCTGACTTCTGTCCAACACAAAGGTGATCGACATCTCCTTCCATATAATGCCTCGTACGGTGCCATTCCAATACTTGTATGGTAGCTATTATTATACGCGAACTTCACCGGTAGACGATCATCCCAGTTACCTTTGAGGTCTAACACACACAAACGTAACATATCTTCCAAAGTCTGGATCGTCCTTTCAGATTGCCCATCAGTTTGAGAGTAATAAGCTGTGCTAAACTTTAGAGTGGTTCCCAAACTTCTTGCAATTTGTTCCAGAAATGAGACACGAAGCGGGGGTCTCTATCGGATACGATTGAAACTGGGGTGCCGTGTAAGCAAATGATTTCCTTAATGTATAGAGTGGCGAACTTAGAAAGAGAGTACATGATTTTGATTGGTAGAAAATGCGCTGACTTCGTCAATCGATCCACGATAACCCATATTGCATCATTCTTCGAGACTGATTGCGGTAGTCCGACCACGAAGTCCATAGTAATGTGTTCCCACTTCCATTCAGGAATAGGGAGTGGTTGCAATATTCCTGCAGGTCTCTAATGTTCTTCTTTAACTTGTTGACAACGCAGGCATTTGGAGACATGGCTTGCTATGTCTTTCTTCATTCATGTCCACCAGAAGTGTTCTTTCAAATCGTGATACATCTTCGTATTGCCAGGATGGATCGCAAACCTCGAGCTATGAGCTTCTACCAAGATCCTTTTCTTGAGTTCTGGAAGGTCGGGTACGCAAATTTGATTTCAAAATTTTAGTAGTCCATTGCTTATCGTGAAATCAGGATCGGGCTTGCTTCCTTGTTCCTCATACTTTTTCTTCAAAAGTTTATCTTCACATTGGCGGGTTCTAATTTCTTCAATCAACTCAGGTTCCACGATTATGTTGGCGAGCAGTCCATGGATCTTGCAGAGAATAAGGGTACATGCCAAACTTTTGGTCGTTTTTCGACTTAATGCGTCTGCTACTACGTTAGCTTTGCCGGGATGGTGATGGATCTCTATATCATAGTCCTTCATAAACTCTAGCCATCGTCGTTGCCTCATATTCAATTCCTTCTGTGTAAACAGATATTTGAGACTCTTGTGATCAGTGTAAATTTCATAGGTGACGCCAGATCTTGAGAGTGAAGATCACCGCAGCCAACTCTAGATAATGAGTTGGGTAGTTTCTTTCGCGAGTCTTTAGTTGGCAGGAGGCATAAGCAATGACCTTCCCATTTTGCATAAGAACGCAACCCAAACCATTGTATGAGGCATCGCTATAAATTACAAACCCTTCTGCTTTCGCGGGGAGTGCTAGTATAGGAGCCGTCACGAGTCTGTTCTTCAATTCTTGGAAGCAATGTTCTTGCTTGTCTGTCCATTCAAAGGGTCTGTTCTTCTGAGTTAGCTGGGTCAAGGGTGAAGCTATTTTCGAGAAATCTTGCACAAAGCGTCGGTAATAGCCGGCTAGGCCCAAAAAGCTTCGAATCTCAGACACGTTAGTAGGTCGTGGCCAATCCACAATTACTGCAACCTTTTGGGGATCAACTGAGATGCCATCTTTGTTAATGACGTAACCGAGAAAGCGTACACTAGTGATCCAGAATCCGCATTTCTTCAATTTGGCATAAAGCTTGTGATCACGTAGTGTTTGTAGAACTCTTCGTAGGTGGTCCTCGTGATCTTCTGGAGATTTGGAGTATATAAGAATGTCGTCAATAAAGACAATGACGAACTCGTCAAGATAGGGTTTGAACACTTGATTCATGAGGTCCATGAAGGCCGCTGGAGCATTTGTGACGCCAAATGGCATGACAAGAAACTCGTAGTGCCCGTAACGAGTTCTGAAGGTAGTCTTTTCAATACTTTCTGTTTTGACTTTTAGTTGATGGTAACCAGAACGCAAATCAATTTTTGAGAATACTTGGGCGCCTTGCAGTTGATCAAACCAGTCATCAATTCGTGGTAGAGGGTACCGGTTATTGATGGTGACTTTGTTCAGCTCCCAGTAATCGATGCATAGCCTCATTGTACTATCCTTTTGTTTTACGAACAGTACCGGAGCTCCCCATGGTGAGGTACTTGGTCGGATGAAGCCTTTGTCTAGTAGTTCTTGGAGTTGGGTTTTTAATTCTTTCAATTCTGTCATGGACATGCAGTAAGGGGTCTTCGAGATTGGTTGTGCACCAGGTTGGGTTTCAATGGTGAATTCAATTTCTCGGTCAACTAGGGTACCAGGCAGGTCTTCAGGAAATACATCCGGGAATTCTCGAACCACAGGGATTGCATCAAGTGTGGGGGGCTCTTGTTAAGTATCGATCACATAACAGATACAACTACAACAACCCTTTCTTAGCAGTTGTTGGGCTGCCATAAAGGATATAATACATGGAGAGGGAGAGGCTCCAGTTCCTTCGAAGATAAGCTCGAGTTGGTTTGGTGATCGGAGGAAGACCTTTTTGGCTTCACAATCGATGGAGGCACAGTTGGCAGCTAACCAATCCATTCCTAAGATCACATCAAAGGTACTAATGCAGAGGGGAATCAAATCTACATGTAAGGTTTCACCTTTTAAGGATATAGTACAAGATTTGTACACATTAGTACTAAGGGCAGAATTACCAGAAGGAAAAGACACAGATAATACATATCCTAACGGTTCGGGTGTTGATGCCAACTTGGTAGCAAAGTGTGGTGTAACAAAAGAATGAGTTGAGCCAGAGTCAAAGAGAACATGGGCTAAGTGACCACAAACAGAAAGTGTACTTGACACGACATTCTCTATAACTTCTGGGTTTCCAGGTACTAAGGCAAAGGCTCTTCCTTAGCGTTTTTGGTCCTTTCTCACTCCTCCAGGTACCGCGGGTTTTCAGACTGGTTCAGAGGGGCTGACGAGCTTTGGACAATTTCTCAACAAATGGCCAACTTGGCCACATTTAAAGCATGCTCCCGTATCTCGACGGCACTGTCCCCAATGAGTCCTTCCACAGGTAGTGCAAGCTGGAATGGTGTCACCTCTGGGATTTGTAGGACCTTGATTGCTTGAACCGGTTGAATTGGTTGTGCCTGTATTTATTTTCTTGGGAGGCGCGGCACCGAGCCTTCTGTTATCTCTTTCCCACAATCGCTTCTTCTGGCTTGGTTCCCTGGAACGCAAGGTTTTAATCCCTTTTTCCGCAATGTATGCTCGATCTACCACCTCCGCATAGGTTGGTAGTTTCAAAACCTCCAACCTATCTTTAATTTCAAGATCCAATCCCACTTCAAATTTTCTGGCTTTTCGAACTTCGGTGAGGATGACGTATGTCACGAATCGGGCCAATTGCGTGAACTTGCTTTCATATTCGGCCACTGTCATGGTTTCTTGCCTTAGATGTATGAATTCTAACGCCTTTTGTTCCTACAGCGAATTTGGAAAGTATTTTTCATAGAATACCTCCAAGAATCTAGCCCAAGTCACAATATCTTCTTTCGCCAAGGTAAGTAGCCACCATTCTTGTGCATCGTCTTTGAAGGTGAATGTGGCGAAAGTCACCTTCTGTCTTTCTGAGCAAGGCAGGGCGCGGAAAATTTTCTCCATATCTCTGACCCAAGCTTCTACCACCAGTGGGTTTGTGCTGCTGGTAAATATGGTAGGTTTCAAGTCCTGGAACTGTTTTATAGTAGTTGGCTCTTCTCGTCGTTCAGGCAATCCGTTGTTAACGTTGGTTTGTAGGGCTCGCAAAAAACTAGTAACTGCTCTTTCCATGATTTGCTCCATTTGGTCAGCACCATTGACCGATGATTCGATTCCATTTCCATCATTAGCCATCACTACAAGATGAAAATGGTTAGTGGACTTCTTCTTCTTCTTTTTTTTCTCTTTTTTTTTTCCGAATCAATTATTATTGCAATATTATATCTATGATTCATAACGATATATACATACATTACTTACATAACACCGGTTTTACTTATATAAGGAAAAGATACAAGTACAACACACTTAGATAACGGTCAGGTGTTAGTGTCTAATCCTATTGATACAAAACTGGATTAGGCTAATCACTGTCAGGTTATAAAAGGATCATCTAGAAGGGGCTGTTAGGCCACCACCATGAGAACTGACTCCGGAAAACTGGCCCATGGAATAACTCTACAAACTCACTCTGCATGAGGGATTCGAACTCCCACCCACTGTGCTCTATCCCAAAACAACTCCATACCACCTGAACTATGTAGACAGGAGCACCGTGATCATAACCCCAAAATTCTCGTCCTGTAATTCGTACCGGTACCTCCAAGTATGATCCACTATTAGTGAAGTCCAGAGCTGAGGTATAGACAATATGCTGTGGAGGGGGTGTCGTGGTGAGAATATGGCTGCTAGGATATGCGTGTCCCCTCCGTTCTGCAAAGCCTAGGGGTAGAGGTGCGGCCAAAAAATGCAGCTGCTCTAAGTCCGGAGCAAGGCCAATGACGCGGGTCGGCCCTATATATCTCTCACGAGTGCTACCTCGGCTAAGTCTCCAAAATAAAAAATCCTCATCGGGGTCGGCCTGCAAATACACGGGTCGTCCCATGAGTCGGTCTAGCACGGGGTGGGCTTGCCTAACAAGACTCTCCGAATCACCCTAGCCCTCTAATAAGTTTGGGACGGGATGAACTCCTGGGGGCTAGAACAAAAACAACTCCATGAGATTGGCTATTTCCTACAACACAGGAAAACTTAGCCTAGACATTATAACATGGTTTACTTGTGTTAGACATATCACCTAATATCAAATAACACAAATTTTTTTTTTGAATATTATATATATATAATTTTTTTTTTTCACAATTCAAATAATGTAAATTTCAATTAATGTAAATAAAATTAATGTGAATAATCGTACAGGAAATTTCAAAAAAAAAAAAAAAACACATGCAATTTCATTTTATACACAATTTTTTTTTTTTTGTTAAAATTTTCAATTCAAATAATGTGAAAATTATACAGAAAAATTCAAAAAACTAACATTTAAAAAAAAAAAAAAACCATTGCTTTGATACCACTTTTTGTCACGACCCAAACCCGGTACCCAAAGGCTCGGCATCGTAACAAGATAAAAAAATAAAATAATTCAAATAATTTTGTAGTCGCAGCGCAAGCGAATAAATTAAATAAAATAATTGGGTACCAACTGCTTATTTAAAAGGAAACAAAACATAGTCATTTGAACTTTATTGTATTACAAGAGTTCAAAACAAAACAGACAGAAAATAAAAAAGATTTAAAAAAAAACAACACAGCGATTCAATTTCCATCTTGATCCCGCTAAATCTCGTCACCTGAAAGGGTAATAGCTATAAGCACATGGCAGAGTGAGAAATATTATACTATGAGTATAGAGGCACAAAATAGCCATGGATAGTTATTTAAGCTAAAACATTTACATAATTTGAGTTGAATACACAAATAAATTAAGTGGTAGAAACGGAAATAAATCACTATAACCACGGTACAAAATAGGGGTCACAAAAGTGACAATCACTACAGGGGTCAATGGATTCATGACAAACAGGGGACCATAAGGTGGTTAAACGGGGGCCAATGGTTATTTAAGTCCCCCAAGGCATGGGACTCCTGCGGTGGTATTTACAGAAAATAATTTTTTACAAGATCATGGTCAAATATTCTTTAAAATTTAAACAAACATATCCATGGGTTTCATTTTAAACAAATAAAGTTCAGAAAATAATCCACGTAATTGAAATATTAATCTAACCATAAAACATACTTTATATCAAATAAATTGTGGTAACTTAAAACATTCGTAAAATATATGGTAACTTAAGACATATAAAAAATATATTATAGTAACTCAAGGTATAATAAAATTCACATTTGCTATAAAAATTCTCTTATTTTTCGCGTACTCCCGAACTTCTCTAAGTTTTGTTTTGTTGCTCACTCTACCCCAATTCCCTCTATTTATACTTGAACAAGAGTGAGGCCCAAGCTATACACACACGTGGACAATTCCACCCATTGCCACCTGTTGCCATACTTTTCAAATTTTGTTGACACCTGTTTTACCTCTTAGGTGTTTCCTCTCCAATTCACCAAGGGCCAAGGACTTGGCAGCCATGTTGCTTCTACTTGCCACGTTATTGGTTTGTTGGTAATTGAGGGGTGAAGCCACGTGTCCTATATCATGAGTTACCTAAATTATTTTAGCTTTATAAAATTCTTAAGGGTTATCACTCTTTTGGTGATTCACAATGATTCTTAAAATTACGTATAATTATAAGTTAAGTTCATGTTTAAAAACCTCACTACCAAACTATAAAACATCACTTACCACTTATTAAAATATTTAACGTGCGGTGTCTCACAATTTGTTTACTTAACAATTTAATCGATTAATTTCCAATTTCCTAACTTATGCATTTATTTATTTATTTATTTTTATTTTTGAGTCTTATTTATTGCAAATAAAAAAAAAATTCGGGTGTCACACCCGCAGTGTGTTACATCATCAGGGCGCATGTATACCGTGAGGAAATTGTTGACAGCCTTAATCGCTTTGAATGGTGTCAAATAAGAGACTCATTATACACATTTTTTTTTGAATCACACAAAGACAGTACAATATGAAAACCTATAGGTGGGGGGTGTCCACCTGTAATTGTTATCCATAACTGTTAACCACATTTAAGACAATTTAGTATCAATAGTTTTGACATATTAGAGCAGACTAGCTTAAGTGTAAATCAATTCTGTATCAATGCTTGAACTCCAATTTTTCATTCAATAAATGTATATGCATTTTGAGGCCTATTTTGTGTTGATCATTCACATGGATGTGAATATTATTTAAAATATTATTGTAATACAATGTGACTAGTGTAAGTATCATATTTCTTAACACATAAGTGAATATTCGCAGCAAATAATTTGATGATGTTAATAGTTACAGATGATGTAAATATTCACATCATATGTTTTTATGTTGTAAATGATAACAAGCATGTCAACATTCACACCGCGCCCATGCATACATCATAATATACACAACAACATCCCGTTTTGCTATCAAAAAACGCTCACAATAACAATTTGTAATACAAATCTGAATATTCATATCAAATGATTTGGTAATGTGAATCGTTACAATGATATAAATATTTATGTTAACTACTTTGATGCTGTCAGTGGTAACAAGAATGCGAATATTTACATCAAATAGCATATTACAGATGATGTGAATATTCACATCATATGTTTTCATGTTGTAAATAGTAACAGACATGTCAATATTCACATCGCGCCCATACATGCATCATAATATACACAACAACATCTAGTTTTGCTAGCAAAAAACATTCACAATGACAATTCGTAATACAAATCTGAATATTCACATAAATGATTTGGTAATGTGAATGGTTACAGTGATATAAATATTCATGTTAACTAATTTGATACTGTCAATTGTAACAAGAATGTGAATATTCACATCACACACATGCATGCCTCACAATATACATGACCAGGAAAAACCCATATCCCCATATAACCAACTCATTATACACATTTTTTTTTGAATCACACAAAGACAATACAATATGAAAACCTATAGGTAGGGGGTGTCCACCTGTAATTGTTATCCATAACTGCTATCCACATTTAAGACAATTTAGTATCAATAGTTTTGACATATTAGAGCAGACTAACTTAAGTGTAAATCAATTCTGTATCAATGCTTGTACTCCAATTTTTCATTCAATAAATGTATATGCATTTTGAGGCCTATTTCGTGTTGATCATTCACATGGATGTGAATATTATTTAAAATATTATTGTAATACAATGTGACTGGTGTGAATATCATATTTCTTAACACATAAGTAAATATTCGCAACAAATAATTTGATGATGTTAATAGTTACAGATGATGTGAATATTCACATCATATGTTTTTATGTTGTAAATGATAACAGACATGTCAACATTCACACCGCGCCCATGCATACATCATAATATACACAACAACATCCCGTTTTGCTGTCAGAAAACGCTCACAATAACAATTCGTAATACAAATCTGAATATTCATATCAACTGATTTGGTAATGTGAATCGTTACAATGATATAAATATTTATGTTAACTACTTTGATGCTGTCAGTGGTAACAAGAATGTGAATATCACATCAAATAGCATATTGCAGATGATGTAAATATTCACATCATATGTTTTCATGTTGTAAATGGTAACAGACATGTCAATATTCACATCGCGCCCATGCATGCATCATAATATACACAACATCTGGTTTTGCTAGCAAAAAACATTCACAATGACAATTTGTAATACAAATCTGAATATTCACATAAATGATTTAGTAATGTGAATGGTTACAGTGATATAAATATTTATGTTAACTACTTTGATACTGTCACTGGTAACAAGAATGTGAATATTCACATCACACACATGCATGCCTCACAATATACATGACTAGGAAAAACCCATATCCCCATATAACCAACCAAAATTTAATTTAGATAAAGATGTTGAAAGCAAGAAACAGATCATACAATCATTCATATACATTCACATTCTTAATGCGATGTGAATATTCACCACATTCAAAAAAACAGAGTCATAACTCAACCACATAACCAACCAAAATCCATAATCCTATACAACCAAAAAAAACTTGCATGTCCATCAATTCTAGAAAATGAAATTAAAAGCAAAAAACAAAGCATATAACCCTTCATATAAATTCAATCACAAATGACATGCATCAATTACATACTAATCTTAAGACAATATAATCAAACAGAGCACAATATTCATCTTCTTTAAACAGAGCACTACTCGTTCTCTTCTCTGATCAATGTTTAACTTCACAACAATGTAAACAAACAGAGCACACTATTTGTCTTCTTCAAACATAAGAGAAACCCTAACACAATCAAGAATCACACAGCACATCAATTCACAACAACATTGAAACTACATGACAACCAACGTGGGAACTACCAAAACATAATTATAGTGTTTATTTTTTCTTGTGTAATATATAACAATATTAAATATAAGGGTATAATAGTCTAAAAAAATAGTGTAAAATAAGAAAAATGACTTTATGAAATAAAATTATAAATGCATAGGACTAAGTGGAATATAAATTTCCTTCATAAATTTTTTAAATTAAAACACTCCTAAATGAGATTTATTAATAAAAATATAATATTTTACTTTATTAATTATTTTAATTTATTTTACTTTTTAATAAACTATTTTAACCCATCCTCGCCTCATCTTCTCGCCCAAAGCTCTTCTCAAACACCCCCGTTGAAAGCACGTGGGTTTGAGGGTAGGACTGTGGGAGCGTTTTGGTACCGCCGGAATGACTGTCTTACCCTTCTATTGAGTTATGCAACACGAGGACAGAATGGTAGTTTCACGATTGAGATCATGAACTTGGTATAATGCTATCATTGCGTAATGTATACCACTCGGCAGTCCGCAGTAATGCGCACACGGTTTGACTTTAATATCAATAAACTAATAATATGACCCATGTATTGTATATCACGTTTTTTTAAACTCAATTTGTATATCACGTTGAAAAAAAAATCAGCAGTGATGGGTATCACTAAACTACCACTAATAAGGTGAAAAATTAAAAATAAAAATAAAAATAAGAGCAAAACATCCTATCATATGAGACTCATACCAATATTAGAGCTATTAATGCTCCTCTTTTAGGGATCTCACTCATTTTTTTAAAAAAAATTTACTCCGTGTCAAAATATTAGTCCTTTTAAAGAATTTAATTTTTTATAGTACAATTATTACATTTTAAAAAAGATTTAGATTGTCTCTAGCTGGCTAGTCTTACTGAACGATCTTGTCCAGCCTATTTTGGGTATGTCTTGATAATTTAAATTATTCAATGTGTAAAACTCGTTGAATATTTTATTCTTAAAAAAAATCATATTGACCGGATACTAATAGCCATTTGATCATATTATATTTGTGTGAACAATTTATTTTTATAATTATAATTATCGTCGATACAAATTTGATCTGATCAAGTGACTATCAATATCTGATTAACGTAATTTTTTATAAGGATAAAATACTCGACGAGCTCTACACATTAATGATTTAGATTATCGATATGAGCTTCGTTATGAGCCTACAAAAGCATAACAAAAAGCTCTAGTCCGATTTCAGACTAGAGACAAGACACTGCCTTTTAAAAATATTAAATTTTCAAAACCATTAAAATTAAAATAATACAAATTGTTGTAGGAATATCAATTGTTACAATTATTTATACTTTTTGTGTATAATAAAGCTAATGAATTTAAAAGAATGACAAATAAGAAATTCATACTATTTTAATACTTGATTTTTAAAAATTAACTAATATTTGGGAATAATAATAAAAAAAGAATAAAGAACTAATATTTGGAAACGAAAAAAGTAAAAAAATTATATACTATAAGATAATGAAGACAAAATGTAAATGATACGCACCACAAACATTCATAATTTTCACAATAAAAAATATATTTTTTTATTGGATATAGAGTCTACCATTCAATTCCTCCAAACAAACACTCTTTAAGGTTGGTTTTTTTCATATTCACATTCAACATTAGAGAACTTAAGAGTTACAAGTACTCTTTCAATGATTTAATGATTTAAACCGTTTCATTTTATAGGGCTCTCAATATATCAATCATAAAAAATTTATGTCAATCCGTTAATCGTAACATTTTTATTTTATCATATTTATCTCTAATAAAATAAATGGTCTATGTTTAAAATGTTTTTGCCTTCCATATTTTAGAAATAAATATAATAAAATAAAAAATATTATGATTATTGGATTGAACTAATTTTTTTTATGAATGATATACATTGAGAGTTATGACACCCCCAAAAATATATGATTTGACACCCCAAAAAAAAAAAAAAAAAACTCAACTAGTGATAGATAATAAGGCAATAATAAACATAATAAAATGGAGTTTGTCTCAAATAAGTAATACATATGATGACCATTTGATACATGAGAGAGTCATTAATATAATAAAACTTAGGTCTCGTTTGTTAATTATATATTTTAACCAAAAAGTTATTATAAGTTGTCACATCACTTTCTCTATTTTTTTATACATATTTTTGTAAAAAGTCAAAATATTATTAAAAAAATAGTCTGTTCTCAAACGAGATCTTAATGTGACTTCAAGCTTTCATCAACAAAAGAAAAAGGTGTAATCCTTTATACACATATGGCATTCTGCCTACAATTAAAGACCCTTTAGCTACAATAAAAAGACTCATCTAGCTCATACTCATTCTCCACACCAACTCATGGTTGTGGTTCATTATCGATACTTGAAAAAACTTCAACAACGTGAGATGAACATATAATCCATTAGGCAATTTCTGTACTTCCAATTAATATACTTCATACATGTATATGATCATGATGCTCCACATTATACTTATATAATATGTCAATTTCCCATTTATATTTCAAATACACAATTTCCTCAAAAGTATCTTTATTTCACCTCAACATTTATGTACATATACATATACTCAATTTACAACAGATCACAACACACATAACCATAACTAGTTTTGATACAATACAAGATCTTAAATAATTCTCAATACATACAGTTATCAATAAGGATCTCTACGCATATGCATACACCAATGATGAATCTCAATTATATATACATATCCATAGTCTCGCCAAGCCGACATACACCCCACTTTATCGGTTGCAAGTCAAAATCAATGCGATACCTCTGTATATCGAGAGTATCTTAAATTACTTTCATTCATTCTCGCTCAATTCACTTCATTGCACAATTCATAAAAATCTATGTCATTAGTCAATTACAAATGAGGTTTCAATTCACTCTAGGTTGATTATTTCTACAACAATATAATCCTCCACCAATTGCTAATAACAATTATCTCTATCAAAATATTCTAATGTAGCAATATCAGAACATAACTAACAATAATATAAATAATCACTCTCAATGAATTCAATAATGTATATAGTGAAACATTTTTTATATTATCATCAATCTCAATCAATTGTCCAAAATGTATGCAATATTCTCATCATTTTTTCAATTAATAATATTGTCATGGCCCAAACCCGCTCCTATGGGTTAAGGACATAACTGGCCAGTAATCCTGAGATTACCTACGACCTCAAATCCAAACAGACGTAACTCAACAGAGTAAAGGGGCCAAACGGAAGCAATAATTAAAAACTTTGTCCATAGAGCCATGCTTATATGCACTTTAAAACAAACCATACGCATATACGTCAATAACCCACAACAAAATACAGTACCATAAAATCCTTTACAGACAGGATCATCCAAACTGAGTCAACCCATATCAAAACTATATAGAGATATACACAAAGACCTTGCCAACAAGACAAAGTATAAATACATAACAAAATGGCAAGGATGGGTCTCGTGCGTGAGACACAAGGCTGACTCTCCAAACTCTTGTTGTTCCTAGAAGACTTCACTGGGGCTGAGTTTGGACTTCTCTTGGCTCACCTACAAACACATGAATGAGCGTGAGCGATAGCCCAGTGAATAATATCCAATATAGAAATTACATAACAATGTAGAACAACATGTTCCAAATGGTCTTGGGCCCAATCCATATTTCTATTTAACAGATATATATAACTATACGAAATTCAAATCAAGTGACTGTAGTTTCAAACATTCTGGCCCTTGGCCCCTTCAGATTTCCATTCATGTCAAAACGGCCTTCGGCCCATCCATTTATGTCAAAACGGCCTTCGGCCCGTTCATTTCTGTCAAAATGGCCTTCGGCCCATTCGTTTACGTCAAAACAGCATTCGGCCCATATATTCGTGTCAAAATGGCCTTCGGTCCATACATTCGTGTCAAAACGGCCTTCGGCCCACTCATTTATATTAAAACGACCTTAGGTCCATTCATATATGTCAAAACGACCTTCGGTCCACTCATTTCTATCAAAACGACCTTCGGTCCATTCATTTTTGTCAAAACGACCTTCGGTCCATTCATTTCTATCAAAACGACCTTCGGTCCATTCATTTCTATCAAAACGACCTTAGGTCCATTTATTTCTATCAAAACGACCTTAGGTCCATTTATTTATACTAGAACGACCTTTGGTCCATTCATCCGTTCATGTCAGACTTTTGTCCACAATCCTAATTTGCAACTCATAAAGCTTATAAGGGAATAAACAATTGGACATTGACAAGCTTTCAAATATTGATATTACTCACAGTGATCGACTTGTGGATTCGCCCTAAAGCTTGACCCTACACATTCCATGACCACAAAAGGGTCATTAACAATTCAATCAGTTCCTTAATTCACGTATTCCTCTTTAGGCTTTATTCTTATCTCATTAACTCATTTACAATGCTTAACATATGCCTAAGAGTGCTTACAAGTGAAAGAGAACGAAAAACAAAACACAGAACGCATGAACAAAATTTGAAAAGCAGGGTCCCCCGGCGTGAATTTCGCTCGAAACAGACTCCAAGAGGCACAAAAATCTTGGTTACCTCAAAATTACGCTCGAGCGTGAATTAGGGAGCTCGAGCGGAAGGCCTGTCTACAACAGCTCCCCGCTCGAGCATGAAGCATCCCGCTCGAGCGAACATCCAACTCTGCAAAAAGTACTGGGAGCATGATTTTCCCACTCGAGCGGCACTTCACCCGCTCGAGCGGACATAAAAAATCTGGGTTTTTCGGATTGAGTTCTTGAGCTCCAATTCGATTTTTAATCAACAAATCATGCATGTTATGGCTCAATTCTCAAATATAAGTATACTAATATAATATAAAACCAAAATCTCAACCCAAGGGAGCTCAATTCACAATTAATTCACATGCATGCCCCAATCTCCCATCAAACTCATTCTAACATAACAAATTCATACATTCAAACCCATATCTTCATAAATTGTACATGCATGTGACAAATTAGCCACATTCTCAACTTAGACAACACAAATGGTGATCAAAACATGAGTTTCAACCAAAACTCTACTTGAATCATGTATTTCAAGCTTATAGATGCTATTTCAACACAATTTCTTACGTGCATGCCTATGTCAAGCTTTAATTCAACAAGATCAACCCAATTTCATTTCAATCTTACTCATGATCACCCAATTAGCTTGAACACACAAAATTACAAACTATAATCCAAGAATTACTCACCTAGAAGCTTTGGTTCTCATAATCAATATGTAACAACCCTCGCCACTGTTTACTGATAACCCGACTGATTACTGCTAAACTGAGACTGGACATGATTAGTAATCGAATTGGTTGAAACACTGAACTGACTGATTGAATATACTAGTTTAAATGCATATCTATCTGTTTGACTGTTAAATTATCTGTTCATGTTTTATGCTTTAAACTGCAAATTAAAGGCCTTATCGGTGGCCGAATTTGAAATTGATTGATAATTTATGATCATTAGAATTTATGTGAATTTATGGTCTATTTATCTGAGATGTGATCTGGTATGATTTAATTGGGGGCTGGTTTGGGATGTTCTAAATAAGTGTACTTTTTGACTTTTTATAAAAAGATGTGTAGAAAAGTAAAGAGGAGATGTTGATTGATATGACCCAAAAAAGATAAAAAGATAAAAAGATAGACTAAAATAGTATATGCCAAACAATCCCCATAAGTTGCATTATCTACAACTTTGCCATTGTGAGTGGGCTACTACCTTAGACCATATTGAGCCTTATTGCACTCATTCATACACATTTCATCAGCTTACTTCTTAGCACAACCGACCGAGAGAGAGAGAGAGTGAGAGAATTGAATTCAAATTGGTGGCTTGCTTGAAATTAAAAAAATTGAAGAGAGGATTGCAAACTTGAGCTTGTATTCTTATAATTGAAGACTTAAGGTAGAGTAATTACTTTCTTGACTGTGTAATTGAAGTACTTCTTGCATGTTTTAGAGGATTGTTGAAGATTAGAGCCAAGATATGGCTTATAATGTTGAATTGAAGCTCATATCATGCATGCATGTTTATATCCTTGCATTTGGAAGTTGTTGTTCATGGAATTACTCATGCATGTTCATATTTTTACAATGGACCATGAATTCATCATGTTTTTGGAGCAATTGGCTTATTAGAGCAATTCTTTGAAGCTTGAAAGTTGTTTAAAGTCTTGCATGTCCAATTGAAGTCATGTTCTTAAGTTTTGGGTTTGAAATTGAGTTGAATTAATTTTCCTTTGGGGCTTTGGTTTTACAATTGAGCTTTGAATCATGTAATATTATGGGTTTTGAAGTGTTTTCCAGAAAGTTAGCCCAAAGGGATCAAATTTGACACATTTGGATTTGATTTTGAGCCTGAGGTTCACATCTGGGAATTCCAGATTTTGAACTCATGCTCGAGCGGGGTGACTGGCGCTCGAGCGTGGAATTCGTGCTCCCAGCACTTTGCACTGTTTTGAAGTCCGCTCGAGCGGGGTATTGGACGCTCGAGCGGGACCTTGTTTCTCACGATCGAGCGGCTATCGAGCGCCCATCGAGCGTGATTTTCACACATCCAGTACTTTTGGCATATTTTACAGTCCGCTCGAGCGGAGTAATTCGCGCTCGAACATAGTATTTTGTTTGCCTTTACGCTCGAGCGGGGTAACCTACGCTCGAGCGGATCCCCTGTTTTCTAAAAATTATGAAAAATGTTTTAAAGTGTATCTTTGCATCCTCATCCCAACCTAGGCATTCTTAGGCCTAGTTTAAGACATCTTAATGAGGATATAGAAGTTATTATTTTTCCCAACTGTGTAGCTTAGTGTGTGTTCGTTCTGTCACTGTACATGGTTGGCTTTCGGAAACGCGCTCTAGCTGCTTATAGTCCAGAGCTCTGTGAGTAACGATGTCGTAAAGATATGTTCAAAGATGAATATTTTCTGACTGTTAACTGAACTGCTTTCTGAATTGTTACTGTTAACTGAATGAATGTATGTCCTCTATTCTGAATTGTATTGTGGCATCCTTAACAACTACTGTTACTGTTACTGCTACTGTTACAGAGATCTCTGTCAGTTCCTATCTTGGAACTTCTGTTTACTGTTATGATGGCCATCATTGACTGTTCGGTCTTTTAAGACCTACTGTTTACTGTACTGCTATGCTAATGGATGTACCACATATGACTGTTATGACTGAATGACTGAAATACTGATTTAATGAACTGTTTTCATTACTGTAAGGACATTCATTCTCAACCTCTTTACGCATTATGTTATTCACTGGGCTTTAGCTCACTGTTTATATATATATGTAGGTGTTCAGGCACCAGACCGGAGTTAGGAGCGTGGGTTAGACTCCCCTTTTTGTCAAGCTAACCACTGTGCCTCACTACGAAGTTCCGAGCCTGCCAAGCTATGGCTTAGGAGTGTTTTATTTCCCCGGTCTGTCTCTGCATCTATTTTGTAATAACTGTTTAGACTGTTTACTGTACTTCTTAATAGGGATTAAGTCCCTATCCTGAATGATTGTAAATGTCGTACATATTATTTTGTACTGATTGTATATATGTATGAAAAGTCTTTTTGCATCTGATTTATCCTGACTCATTGGACATTGTTTATTTACTGTTTTGGCTTCCGCCATGCCCCTGTACTCTGTAATACTGTCTTACTGTTAAGCAGGCCTTCGGTAATCTGGGATTTTTTGCTGGTTACGGTGTTAAACCCATAGGAGCGGGTTTGGGTCGTGACAGAGTGGTATCAGAGCGATACTTAACCACGAGTTATACCGCACACACGTGTCCAAATGAGCTATAGAGTGTCCTAGAAAAGCAATTAGGGCATCACAAGAGCATGAAAAGTGTGTGTGGACATGACATAAATATATGTTAATGTGTTTAAACATTGTTTATGTTTAAATGTTTAGAGTATGCAACTCCCTGTGTTTATTATTACCATGTTGCATGTAGTGAAATGGCTAATGCAAGCACTGCTAATGAAACTGAATCATCCGAGGCCAGAATGGCAAAACTTGAAAGAACTGTTGAACTATTAACTGAAGCCTTAAGGCAACAGTAACAACAGAACCAATAGCTCCCACCTCCTCCAGTACAGCCGGAGCAGAATGTGAATGATGACATCATTGCTCTCACCCAGAAGTTCAGCAAAATGAAACTGCCATCCTTTCAGGGAGGCCTTGAACCACTAAAAGCTGAAGCCTGGGTTCTTGAAACAGAAAAGTTATTTGAAGTGTTCCCGTGCTCTGAAGCACATAAAGTGTTGTTGGCCACCTTTACGTTACAAGAAGAGGCCAGGAGGTGGTGGATGCTAGTCCGTGACACCGACACCGTTATGACTTGGGCTCAATTCAAAGGAGCCTTCTTCGAAAAGTATTTCCCACAGTGTGTCAGAGACAGAAAAGTGACTGAGTTTGAACAGCTGAGACAGGGTACTATGTCCGTTGCTGAATATGAAGCAAAGTTCACCGAACTTGCTAGATATGCACCACATATGGTGGACACTGACTACAAGAAGGCCAGGAAGTTTGAAGGCGGCCTTAATGTTGCAATACTGGACAGAATAAATGTTTTAAAGCTACCGAACTATGTAAATGTTCTTGACCGAGCATTAATGGCTGAGTCAAACATTGAGGCACTAAAACAAACTGAAACACCAGCATCTGAATGGCGTGGTAAAAGGCAGGGTTTTAAATTCAAGAAAGGCAAAAATAACCCGTTGAACAAAAAGCAAAATACAGGGTCAACGACTACTTCTAGTCAAGGGAACCGTTCTATACCGCCCTGTTTTGAACGTGGTAAGAATCATAAGGGAGTTTGTCACAAAATATCTGGAGCTTGTTACAGGTGTGGCAAGGTGGGCCACATGGTTAAAGACTGCCCCTCTGCTCCGCAGGCCAATAGTAAAGCTACACTTAGCGTAGCAGCATCAACTGCCACACCAAAGCCTAACCCCAAAGCTACCGGGAAAGACCCTATGAGGCAAGGCCGAGTGTTCGTACTAGTACCGGGAGATGTACAAAATACCGAGACCGTTGTGTCAGGTATACTCTCAATTTGTACCCAAAATGCATATGTTTTGATTGATTCGGGGTCTACACATTCATATGTATCGCATGTTTTTTTGCGAAAATTAAATAGACCATTGGAACCCATGAATTACTTGTTAGCTGTATTTTCACCTGTTGGGGGATCTGTAACTTGTGCTTATATGTACCCTGCATGTGAAATTATTGTTGGGGATATGCATCTGTATACTGACTTACTGCCTCTGAACATAGATCATTTTGATGTTATATTAGGGATGGACTGGTTACAAAATATCATGCTACTATTGACTGTGTGACAAAACAAGTTGTTTTCCGTCCACCTGGTTTACCCGAATTTGTGTTTAATAGAAATGGAGTGGTACCTCTCTCGTATTTGATTTCATCTATGAAAGCTGTTAAATTGATTAGAAAAGGGTGTGGGGGATATCTATGGTCTGTATTGACTGTATCTACTGATGTTAAAACTGATGTGAATAGTGTTCCTATAGTCAGAGAATTCCCAGATGTATTTCCAGGTGATCTGCTAGGGGATTTGATTGATAGAGAGATTGAGTTCACCGTTGACGTGATTCCGGGTACACAGCCAGTATCTAAAGCTCCATATAGAATGGCACCTACCGAATTGAAAGAGCTAAAAGTTCAGTTGCAAGAATTGTTAGACAAAAAGTTCATCAGGCCTAGTACTTCACCGTAGGGCGCACCTATCTTGTTTGTGAAGAAGAAGGACGGCTCACTGAGACTTTGTATTGACTACCATAAACTGAACAAGGTAACTGTGAAAAATAAATATCCATTGTCACGTATTGATGACTTATTTGATCAGTTACAGGGTGCTCAAGTGTTCTCTAAGATTGATCTCAGATCCGGATATCATCAGCTGAAAGTTAAACCAGAGGACATTGACAAAACTGCTTTTCGAACGAGTTATGGACATTACGAATTTTTAGTTATCCCTTTCAGAGTTACCAATGCACCTGCTACATTTATGGACCTCATGAACAGAATCTTTAAACCATTCCTCGATGACTTTATTGTTGTATTCATAGATGACATTCTGATTTATTCCAAGGGTAGAGAAGAACATGAACATCATCTGAGACTTGCCCTACAGACCCTAAGAGAACAGAAACTTTATGCCAAACTGTCTAAATGTGAATTTTGGCTCGATCATGTTATGTTTTTGGGACATGTTACTAACAATGATGGAATTTCAGTTGATCCACAGAAAACTGAAGCAGTAGTGAACTGGCCTAGACCAACAAATGTTATGAAAGTCCGAAGCTTTTGGGGATTAGCTGGATATTACAAAAGATTTGTCAAAGATTTCTCCAAAATTGTCTTACCGTTGACTCAATTGACTCAAAAGGGGATATCATTTGACCGGACTGACCAAAGGGAATCAGCATTCCAAGAGTTGAAAACTCGACTAGTGACTGCACCTGTTCTTACCCTACCTTCAGGTACGGATGGTTTTACCATTTTTAGTGATGCTTCTCATAAGGGTTTGGGGTGTATTTTAATACAGAATGAGAGAGTTATTGCCTATGCTTCCTGACAACTGAGACCGCATGAAAAAAACTACCCGACCCATGACTTGGAACTTGCTGCAGTAGTATTTGCATTGAAAATCTGGCGTCACTACCTCTATGGGGTGACATGTGATGTATATACAGACCACAAGAGTTTGAAATACTTCTTCACGCAGAAATAACTGAACATGAGGCAGCGGAGATGGCTAGAATTGATTAAAGACTATGACCTACAGATTTTGTACCATCCGGGAAAAGCCAACACCGTTGCCGATGCATTGAGTCGGAAATCGATTGGAAACTTTGCCTGTTTACTCACCGGGCAGAAAGAATTGCTTTGTGACCTTGAGAAATCTGAAATTGAGATTGTTTTGCGAGAACAAGGTGGAACAATAGCTGCTATTTCTGCTCAACCGGCACTGATTGAAGAAGTTAAAGAGAAACAGCAACATGATAACTTCTTGAAAAAGATCATCGAAGAAAGGGAATCTAAACCGAGACCAGGTTTCAAATTTGAAAACAATATATTGAAATTTCAAGGAAGATTGTGTGTACCAAATGACTTTGAACTGAAAAGAAGAGTTCTGCAAGAGGGCCACAATTCAAAATTTTCTATCCATCCGGAGAATACAAAAATGTATCAAGATTTGAAACTGAATTTCTGGTAGTTGGGAATGAAGAAAGAAATTGCTGATTTTGTATCCAAATGTCTTCATTGCCAACAAGTTAAAGCCGAACATCAACGACCCGCAGGCTTACTGCAACCCTTACCCATACCAGAGTGGAAATGGGAACATATCACTATGGATTTTATCGTTGGGTTGCCTCGCTCCAGTAAAGGTATGGATTCAATTTGGGTTATTGTTGATAAATTGACTAAATCTGCTCACTTCTTACCTGTCAAAACAATTTATAATGCGGACAAATTGGCTGTGATTTATATTGATGAGATTGTTAGATTGCATGGAGTGCCTGTGTCCATTGTTTCTGACAGAGATTCGAAGTTTACATCGAGATTCCGGCAAAGCTTACAGACTGCATTGGGTACTGAACTGAGACTGAGTAGTGCCTATCATCCTCAGACAGATGGCCTGTCAGAAAGGACCATCCAGACTCTGGAGGATTTACTGAGAATGTGCGTCCTTGATTTTCAGGGAAACTGGGAAAGCCATTTGCCTTTAGCTGAATTCACCTACAACAACAATTATCACTCAAGTATTGGTATGGCGCCTTTCGACGCATTGTATGGTAGAAAATGCAGATCTCTGATTTGCTAGGCAGAAGTTGGAGATGGGCCTTTGCTCGGGCCCGAGATTGTATATGAAACGACTGAGGAAGTAAAACTGATACAACAGAGACTGAAAACCGCACAGAGCCGATAGAAAAGTTATGCGGATGTCAGAAGACAAGACAGAGAGTATAAAGTGGGTGATCACATTTTTGTGAAAGTGACACCGATGAAAGGCCAGACTCGTTTTGGAGTCAAGGGCAAGCTAACGCCGAGATATGTCGGACCGTATGAGATTATCAAGAAAATCAATCCGGTGGTGTATCAAGTAGCGCTTCCTCCTAAAATGGAGCATATGCATAACGTCTTCCACATTTCTATATTGAGGGATTACCTCCGGGATCCTTTCTATGTGATTGAGCCTACTCGTGTAGTGTTGAGTGATGACTACACTTATGAAGAACGACCTATTCAGATTGTGAACAGACGAATCAAGAAGTTGAGAAATAAAGAGATTCCATTAGTGAAAGTTGACTGGCAAAACCATGGTAGCGTGTATGCCACTTGGGAAAGGAAAGACAACATGACTAAAAGATATCCTGAACTGTTTCCACTTAATCCTGTTTTCTTCCAAAATGAAGGTAACCCGAGTTTAGAGGACTAAACTCTTTATAAGGAGGATCAGTAACAACTCTCGCCATCAAGCATCTTGATAACCCGACATCGCTAAACTGGACATGATTAGTAATCGAATTGGTTGAAACACTAAACTGACTGATTGAATATACTAGTTTAAATGCATATCTATCTGTTTGACTGTTAAATTATTTGTTTATGTTTTATGCTTTAAACTGCAAATTGAAGGCCTTATCGGCGGTCGAATCTAAAATTGATTGGTAATTTATTATCATTAGAATTTATGTGAATTTATGGTGTATTTATCTGAGATGTGATTTGGTTTGATTTAATTAGATTAAAATGAGCTTAATTCGATAAGTTGCATTATCTACAACTTTGCCATTGTGAGTGGGCCACTACCTTAGACCATATTGAGCCTTATTGCACTCATTCATACACATTTCATCAGCTTACTTCTTAGCATAACCGACCAAGAGAGAGAGAGAGAGTAAGAGAATTGAATTCAAATTGGTGGGTTGCTTGAAATTGAAAGAATTGAAGAGAGGATTGCAAACTTGAGCTTGTATTTTTATAATTGAGGACTTAAGGTAGAGTAATTACCTTCTTGACTGTGTAATTGAAGTACTTCTTGCATGTTTTAGAGGATTGTTGAAGATTAGAGTCAAGATATGGCTTATAATGTTGAATTGAAGCTCATATCATGCATGCATGTTTATATCCTTGCATTTGGAAGTTGTTGTTCATTGAATTACTCATGCGTGTTCATATTTTTACAATAGACCATGAATTCATCATGTTTTTGGAACAATTGGCTCATTAGAGCAATTCTTTGAAGCTTGAAAGTTGTTTAAAGTCTTGCATGTCCAATCGAAGTCATGTTCTTGAGTTTTGGGTTTGAAATTGATTTGAATTGATCTTCCTTTGGGGCTTCGGTTTTACAATTGAGCTTTAATCATGTAATATTATGGGTTTTGATGTGTTTTCCAGAAAGTTAGCCCAAAGGGATTGAATTTGACACATTTGGATTTGATTTTGAGCCTGAGGTTCACATCTGGGAATTCCAGATTTTGAACTCACGCTCGAGCGGGGTGACTGGCACTCGAGCGTGGAATTCGTGCTCCCTGCACTTTGCACTGTTTTGAAGTCCGCTTGAGCGGGGTATTGGATGCTCGAGCGGGACCTTGTTTCTCATGATCGAGCGCCCATCGAGCGTGATTTTCACACATCCAGTACTTTTGGCATATTTTACAGTCCGCTCGAGCGGAGTAATTCGCGCTCGAATGGAGTATTTTGTTTGCCTTTACGCTCGAGCGGGGTAACCTGCGCTCGAGCGGATCCCTTGTTTTTTGAAAATTCTGAAAAATGTTTTAAAGTGCATCTTTGCATCCTCATCCCAACCTAGGCATTCTTAGGCCTAGTTTAAGACATCTTAATGAGGATATAGAAGTTATTATTTTCCCAACTGTGTAGCTTAGTGTGTGTTCGTTCTGTCACTGTACAGGGTTGGCTTTCGGAGACGCACTCTAGCTGCTTATAGCCCAGAGCTCTGTGAGTAACGATGTCGTAAGGATATGTTCAAAGATGAATATTTTCTGACTGTTAACTGAACTGCTTTCTGAATTGTTATTGTTAACTGAATAAATGTATGTCCTCTATTCTGAATTGTATTGTGGCATCCTTAACAACCACTGTTACTATTACTGCTACTATTACAGAGGTCTCTGTCAGTTCCTATCTTGGAACTTCTGTTTACTATTATGATGGCCATCATTGACTGTTCGGTCTCTTAAGACCTACTGTTTCCTGTACTGCCATGCTAATGGATGTACCACATATGACTGTTATGACTGAATGACTGAAATACCGATTTAATGAACTGTTTTCATTACTGTAAGGACATTCATTCTCAATCTCTTTACGCATTATGTTATTCACTGGGGTTTAGTTCACTGTTTATATATATATATATATATATATGTAGGTGTTCAGGCATCAGACCTGAGCTAGGAGCGTGGGTTAGACTCTCCTTTTTGTCAAGCCAACCACTGTGCCTCACTGCGAGGTTCCGAGCCTGCCAAGCTATGGCTTAGGGGTGTTTTATTTCCCCCGTCTGTCTCTGCATCTGTTTTGTAATAACTGTTTAGACTATTTACTGTACTTCTTAATAGGGATTAAGTCCCTGTCCTGAATGATTGTAAATGTCGTACATATTGTTTTGTACTGATTGTATATATGTATGAAAAGTCTTTTTGCATACAGACTGTCACAGCTCATTGGACATTGTTTATTTACTGTTTTGGCTTCCGCCATGCCCCATGTCATAATCTTGTCTTCTTTATTAGCGTGCCTTGATAATCTCAGATTCTTGGCGATTCTGATGCTAAACCCATAGGGGCGGGTTTGGGTCGTGACACTATAACAATTCTTGGATTATCTTCAAGGTTCCCAAGCTTTAAGCTACAATTTGCACAATTCTTTCCTCTCTCTCTCTCTATAGCCGACTCTTCTCATTTTCTCAAGGTTTGATCAGCCAAAATGAATACATAGGAGAGAATGGGAAGTGTAGTGCCCTTATCCAACAATTCCCACTAACTCATAATAATAATAATAAATATTTGGACACCAAATTACCAATTAAATCAACTTAATCTGGTCCGAATCAATTTTTCAATTAAATTTCACTGCAGGCTCTAAAAATTATGCCAATCACAATGGCGTAACCAATTTCGAGTTCTGTGGCCGATAAGGCCCTCAATTTAATTTCCAAAGCAAATTATTCAAACAAATATTCTTACGGTGAACAGATAGAACTTCAAAATCATATATATTCATAAAATGGCACATAAAATCATGCTAAACACATAATCATACGCAAATTAAGGACCAATTAGCATACTACAGAACAGGGGTATTACAAATATTCAACTCCAATTTTTCAAAATGATCAATAAACTTTTCAATTTCTCCAAATCATATAATATCAAGAAAATTAGGGTTTTTCTTTGAATATTTAGGGCTTTCTCATTTTAAAGTTTCCATATGCTCCAAGACCTTTCAAACTCACATTAAATTGAAAATATTTCAAGAAATACACAACCACAAAATCTAATTTCTCATAGAACATGCTTTCAAATCTCTACAAATTTTCTAAAATTTATGTAATGAAAATACCAAATATTCATATATAAAATCATATTAAGAGAAATTCCTACCTCTAGGAAAGAAGAGGAGGAAAGAAAGAAAACCTCCCAAAATTTGGACTCGTCGGAATTTTGATCGTTCTGGTAAAAAATGATGCTCTTAATGCGCTCGTCACTTTGGTCCAAAAAACTAGTGTCAAATTCTTTTTTGATTTGCTTGGACTGAAAGATTTGTAAGGGTTGGTGGTTATTTTAAAGAGAACGAAGAGAAAGAGATGTGGAGAGAAAGAGAGAGATGGGCAGTTTTTTAGCAAAAAATGATGAAATTTGAGAGTCTGGATCCTCTCCTTGAGGCCCTCTCCTTCATTTCCTACTGGCAACGGCTGAGATCAGCTGTTGCAGATCCAACGGCCATTAAAAAAAAAAATTAAAATTTTATTTTCATTTTCCCGCCCAAAGACAGAACAGAGCCTATACAGGTTTTGGTTTCGAATCACACTCACAAAAACACACTCATTCCTTCTTCTCCGTCGAACACACCCTCACCGACGACCCAATACCGGCGGCGACCCAATCTCAACGCCGTTGCAGATCTGACGATGGGGAAACACTCTCGACGCCGTTACAGATTCTGTGTACTTGGAAAAAAACAGGGGTCTTTTATTCTGTAGTTGAAGTTGATTTGTGAATTTCTCTTTTTCTAGTTCGTTTTCTTCCTTTCAAAATTTAGAGTTATTAAACAATCTTGGAATTTGAATTCTAATTATTCAGACGAAAACTTGGCCTCTTAATTTACAGAATAGAATGTTTTTTTAGTCTAAAGTTCAAATCTTTTTTGTCCAAAGAAATTATTTCTCTGGAAACAAACGAAGGTTTTTTATTCTTAGCTGAGGTTGATTTGTGAATTTTTCTTTTCTAGTCCATTTTTTTTTCCTTTCAAAAATTTATGAAAATTTGGTCCACTGGACTTGCTGTGGTTGTGACACTTGCAATTTTATTGTCAAACCTGCAATTGGTCTTTGGGATTAGATTTGTGATTGATAGGGAGGAATGCTTCTCACATAAGGTTGAATACGATGGCTGTTTTTGGAATGAAGGAATAACTTGCTCAAAATGCAATGGTTTTGGATCTTTGTGATCAATTTTTGGTTTATAGAACAAGGCGTTGAAATTAGTTGTTTGTCGCAACTGATGCATGTGATTGTTCATTGTGATCAATTTTTGGTTTATAGATCCGTCAAGAACAAGGTGATCAGGTATATCAGGAGTTGATATTAGTTGCCCGATGTTGGCAGTTTTCCTGCCAACAAACATGGATATGACTTTTGTAATTTTGTTTTCAGAATATTTTTTCTAAAAATAATAAAAGCTAATTTGGTGAAAATAAACACTTAAAAATACATTTTTAAAAATATTATTGCACCCAAATAAAATGTAGTACAAAATTTTTTAATTTTTTTTATTACCAAATTAGTTTCAATGTTTTTTAGAAACAGATTTTGAAAACAAAATCAAATAACTGAATAGGATTTGTTTAAAAAAAAAAAAAAAGGTCCAAGAGAACGCATGAACCAAAAACCACTCCACTAATCAAATAAGTAAGACATGAGATGAGAAAGAAAAAGAAAATCATAGAATGGACAAGCTCTACAGCCCCTAATATAAGGCAGAGACAACAAACCAATAGCTAAAGCTTCACATGATAATCCACCAAATCAGTACATATACATACAATAAAGTTCTTTTCTCTTCTTTTTTTTTCCCCTTTTTTTCTTTTCATATTTTACTCTTTCCCTACACAAAATGCAGTTTTACGACACATAAAATGGATTCAAGCAGCACCCATCATTGATCTACAGCTCCTAAAATGTGGTGGGACCAACTATGAACATGTTCTTTTACTGAAGCTCTTGCTCAGGGAAATAGCCTCAAGATTCAGCATCCGGGGCTTGCATGCAGCAAAACTATTTTTTCTGCAAATCAGTACGTCTTCCATATTAGCAAATAATAAGAAAACAAATAGCCCAACAATAACGTTCAGATGCTTCTTTTGTGTGCTTCAGAAGAGCGTGACGGCTCTAGTTTGCCAAGTACACAGAATCTGTAACGGCGTCGAGAGTGTTTCTCTATCGTCGGATCTGCAACGGCGTCGAGATTGGGTTGCCACCGGTACTGGGTCGCCGGTAAGAGTGGGTTTGACGGAGAAGAAGGAATAAGTGTGTTTTTGTGAGTGTGATTTGAAACCAAAATCTGCATAAACTCTGTTCTGTCTTTGGGCGGGAAAATGAAAATGAAAATTTAATTTTTTATTTTTTAATGGACGTTGGATCTGCAACGGCTGATCTCAGATGTTGCCAGTAGGAAATGAAGGAGAGAGCCTCAAGGAGAGAATCCGGACAATTTGAGGCCAGAAACGAGCTAGGCCGGACATGTGGAGCCCCTGGTTGCACGTACGGCGACCCTTTCTGCACGTGCGGACCTAGCCCACCGCACTTGTAGAGCCTCCAGCCCAGAAACACCAAGTTGCATGCACCAATCTGCACATGTAGCAATACCTATTCAAGCCCAATTCCTTTCCAAGGTGATTCCAGATTTTCATTTTTTGTCCTCACGTCCAAAACTCAAAAATTTCTAACTCATAAAACAATAGGAAAAACTAGACAAGTTCAGTGCACAAACATTAACACACCACACAACACTCAAGGTTTCAAAGGTAAGTCAGTAAAAATTTGAAAAGGCACACTTAAGTCGAGCTGAAAACTCGAGACATTATAAGAACTCTACGAAATGAACGGTTTGTATTATTAAAACGTGATCTGTGATAAATTCTATAAGCCTTTCAAATTCTCTTATATTGAGATGTCAACATATTATACGTATAATGACAATGACCTTATTTGGTAGAATTGTGGGAAAGTACTTATAACTTATGCCTAAATAACTTATAGCTTATAACTATAAACATAAGTTGATTTTTGACTTATAAATTAAGCATCTTCTGTTCCACTCAAAGAATAAGGTAATTTCTGACTTCCAAAAAATTAAAAGTTATAAGCTATAAGCTAAACCAAACGCATCAAAATAACTTAAATTAAGCTAAAAACTGAAATAAACAGATTTTAAACTGCGCCAAATAGGACTAATATGATTTATGGTTAGAGTCATCTACGATCACTTGTGGACTGGACCAGGATCAAAACTAAAATGTTAAAAAAATATGTAAAAAGTAAAAAATAATATGACAATTTATTATAACTTTTTAACATTTTAATTAAAATAAAAAATTGTCAAACACAAGTCAATGTTCTATCAAAATATTTAACAACCACTGCCATGATTGTAGGACTCACCTACCCATAAAAAAATTTTTTATATCCCTACTCAATTTATTTATTTTTTTTTTTTCACACGAAATTGATAAAATGATTGTCCTATATCCTTCACTTTCTTCTTTTTCTTTTTCTTTTCCTTTTCATTATTTTATTTTTTATGATGAAAGAATTGAAGGGTTGGACATGCTCTGGGTAGTGCAATTAAACAACAAAATTTGAGGGTTTTTTTTTTTCATTATAAAGCAACTGGCTTTGGACTATACAATTTCCGATCGAACCTCGGAATGACAAACTTCTCAAACTATCAATAATTTGGGGGTTTCAATTGGGACCCCAACAACTCAAGTACATGACTTTTCTGAGAGACTCCTCTGACTGCTTTGCCTTCTCTTCTCTTATTTTACTCGAAACCACGGCGGATGACGAGGGAGACAGTTTCTTGGCCTGAGAATAAGATCTCATGTTGTTCTTGGCGTGGTGGTGTATGGATCTCATGGCATAGTTCCATCTACAGAACCCTTGATCTTTGAGTGCCTCCACAGCTCCAACACTCGCTGCCACAATCCAAGCTCTGCTTGCCGAACTCATCCTTTTCTTCTTCTTTCAGCTTCTGCTTTCTTTAAATTAGTAAATATTTCAAGTGAACAATATTGAGAGGTTTACGATGAATTTTGGATTTGATGAAGGACTTGTGATCTTGGTTGGTCTATTTATATAAAGATGCAAACACTGTTATGTAGATAAGAAATAAAACAGGAGGCGGGTGTAGCTGTTTTACCTGTGGTTTTTCCCTTTCCTGTGGTTTTGGGGGCTTGTAAGCAAGTGGGTTTGAGTGGGAAGACGGTTTTGGGACCATTTGGATTAAATTGACTGTTTTACCCTTACTATTGAGTTCAGCAACTTTAAAATATATGAGGACAGAATTGTAGTTTACTTAGCATGATTACATAATTGCATACCACTGGCCTAGGCAGTGATGCGCACTCCGTTTTACTTGAAATATTCTCCTTCAGTCACTTGTAGAGTAGAGTGACACTTATGCGTCTGTGGTGGTGCTGTTATCTTTAGATGATTTCACTCGTTAAAAATCTGTTAGGGTGTAAATGGTTTAGTAAATAAGTTAAATTTGATTATATTTTTTTAATTTATTAAAATTTTTAAATTAAATTTAAATAATTAATTACTTACTTGGTTTAGTTCGATAATCTTAAAACTATATAAAAATATCACACTACTTTAATTTGGTTCAACCAAATACTACAACAAAATTAGATTTTTACGGTTTCACATCAACGACATACAGTAAATGTAAGTCGTAGTTTCTCACTTTTACGACTTGTTTTTTTTAGATGTCGTAAATAATTCCTCAACCATGACGTGTCTATTGCGTAGGTCGTGAATACTAATAACGATGATTTTTTTACAACTAGCAATGTTAGCCGTAAATAATAAAACTTTCTATAACGTGCATATGACATGCCATTAATATATCAACTATACACGAAACGGGTACACCAACTATTAAAAATATTAAACATTTCACGGCGCACAAAAAGCCAACCGTTAAAAATTTTACTTTTCATGACACACAAAAAGTCAGTCGTTTAAAATATTACACTTTTCACGACACATAATTGATATCGTGAAAGGTGCGACTGAAAAAAAAAAAAAAAAAAAAAAAAAAAAAAAAAAAAAAAAAGCCCCAACTCTTCAGCTCCACATCAATCTAAAAAAAACTCTTCCCTTTCTCTGGGTTTTATCACCCAATTGGGGTTAATCACCAAAAATATATTTTAAAAAAAATATATCAAAATACAAACTCTTTGGCTTTAGGGTTCAAAGAAAGAAGAAAAAAAAAACCTCTTTGGCTTCTAATTGGTTATAAAAGTCGCAAAGCCTAGAAGAGAGGGAGAAGAGAGAGGATTTGAAGCACTGGTTCAGCGGCAAATAAACTCTTCTTACCCTATTTCTTTCTAGAGATAACCCAACGCATTGAAGAAGATCGATTTCGAGAGCTCCTCTTTAAACCCCCTTAATCTATCTATCAATAATCATTTCTAACTCTGCCCATCTATTTCATCTTTGAAGTCTGTTTTTCTCTGAAATGGTTCCAAGAAAAGCTACTAAACCCTTTCAATGGATAAAGAAGACCCAGAAATTATCGAAAATAGAGATACAGTAGTTGCTCCTCTGAGAAAGAGCGTTGTTAAACCAGTCGATCACTGCGCTTTTTTGGTAACTTCTGATTCTTCATTTTCTTCGTGGTTTACTTGTTGATTCATTACCCACATTGATTATTGGTTGGTTTGAATCTTGGAAATGATTGAAGTCATTAGTGTTTCTTATGATTTTGAAGAAAAAAAATTATGGGTTTTATTCGTTACAGTTGATTGGTTGATTTTTTATCTGGGAATGGTATATTCACTTCAATATGTTATGGATTCTTGATCTTGGCCTGTTTTCATGTGTAAAGCTGGGTTTTGATCTCCTTGGGATTAATTATTGCTTTGAATATGTTGTTTTTATTTTTTATTATTTTTTTATTTTTTTTTAAAAATCTCATACTATTGACCCCCCTTTTTCCCCTTTTTTTCCAACCTTTAATATTTTTTTTTTCTTTCCCTGTTCCTTTTTGCTTTAATATTCATCATGTCTACTTTTCATTTTATCTTGTTTTGAATCCAATAATTGTGAGAATCTAAAATGTGTCTTTTGTGTTTGTATTAATTTTTTATCATGCCCCCAAAATAATACAATAAAGATAACTCATATGCAGAATAAATATAAGAAACAATATACTTTTATATATCAGAGTTTATTATTTAACAACCAGTTAAATGCCATGTAGGCTTACATGTTTCCAAGTCACTGCTTGGTTATACAAATTGAGTCTCGCTCATTACATCTTAAGCCTTTGGCTTTACAAATAACAAACATACACACATAAGGTATAATTAAGAAGCTCTTGTTTCCCCAAACTCCATCCACGCTATTGCCTTAGAGGAAGCATCTCACCTATACCTGAAAATGATATTCCCATATAGGGTGAGCCAACAACCCAGTACAAATAATCTAACACAATTTATGAGGTTTAGCAAAGGTATAAATACTACGTACATAAACAATACCGATCCTGAAACATCTACAAGACCTACATATCTATATGCCACTAAGACCAACCTTATTCCATTTTCCTTTAATTTCATTTCCAGTTCATATATGCTACTCAATTCATGAGTTAAATTCGTTATCTTTCAACAATCAAAATGAGACTACAACTCAATGATTTTCCAATTATGCAAAACTCACATAAACACTTCAAACCTGCCATTTTACGGATATTTCGTCCGAAAGAATCGGCACCCATTCATATATAAAATTTCGGGTCTTTCACCCAAGACACTCCGGCCAACTTGCTTTAAATGGAGTCTATCCCCTTTCTCCTCCTAAACAAATATACATATGCAATGTATTTATAAACACAATCACATATAGAGTACATCCCCTTTCTCCTCCCAATAAACATACATATACAATGTATCTATAACATGGTCATATTCAATGACACCAACAATGGATTAGCATTAAATCGCCTAATCCTCATGTAATTTCTACAACAATCATAGCTATCCTCCACCGATAGCCCAATGTAATTATTTCTAAAGAAATGTTCAATATCAAAATAAATAATTTATTCAAAACTTCTATAGGTGAGATAATACATATCCAATATCACCATTTATAATCACAACCTTTCAATTTCATGTTTTCAATGTTAATTCCAATTATTTATGCAAAATAATAATTTAATCAAAATTAGGGCAAAATTCATCTTTCACCAAATATCAACCCAAACACCAAAATCAACTATTTTGGCACAACATGATCTTATATTCAAGCCTCGTACTCGTTTACCTCATATTCATCAAAACTCCTCTTTTTATTTCACATTCAAATCCTAGATTTGTCCAAACCACAACCTAATCTCATCATCTATACACAATAGCAAATAACTAAGCTAAAAACTATATTAGAGTGTAGAAAATCCCTACCTCAAGTTTGAAGAAGAAATGAGCTGAAACCCCAAAATCAACGATGCTTAAACTCGATCTCCACCACACACAATGTAGCCTTCGCCTAGATAACCAACTTTGATAAAGGACTTGGATCTAAATCCCAATGGATTTAGAGAAATCAAAGATCTTGTGAGGTTTTTGGTAGGAAATGTAGAGAGAATGGAGAGAAAATGTTTTTAGAGAGAGATAGATATACAAAAAGTAACATTCAATCAGCCCAAAGAGAGAAGAAAAGGAAAAATTTCGGATCTACCTAACGTCTTGCACTTCCAGCCATACCTACCTTTTTAGCAGTGTGCTTCAACCCTCTACCTTGTTTTCCGCATGTGTGGCCTCATTCCCCGCACGTGTGGCCCTCTCTCGCACTCCAAACTGACCAAGCGGACAAGCAACTTCGAATGCATTTTGCATTTTTGTTTTGAGGGGCGCTGCTCCTTAACCCCGCCAAGGGACTGTCACGACCCAAACCCGCCCTTATGGGTTTAGTATCATAACCGGCCAGTAATTCGATATTACCGAAGGCCTGCTTAATAGTGAAATAGTAATACAGAGTACAGGGGCTGGCGGAAGCCAATACAGTAATTAAAAGATGTCCAATGAGCTGTGACAGTCTGTATACAAAAAGACTTTTCATACATATATACAGTCAGTACTAAAATAGTATGCACAGTATTTACAATTATCTAGATCAGGGACTTGATCCCTATTAAGACAGTACAGTACAAAAACATTCAGTCTATACATTATTACAAATGGAGGCAAAAAGGGGAAAAATCTAGAACACCCCTAGACAGCCTTGACTTGAACAGTTTTGGAACCTCAAAGTGAGGCACAAAGGTTGGCTTGACAAACCTGGAGTTTACCCCGACGCTCCTAGCAACGATCCGGTGCCTGTACACCTACATATATATATGAGCAGTGAGCTAAAACCCAGTGAATAACATAATGCGTAAAGAGGTTAAGAATGAATGTCCTTTCAGTATTGAAAACAGACAATTATAACAGTATATCAGTTATTCGATAATAATATTCATAAGTGGTACATCCAATAGCAAAACAGTACAGTAGGTCTAGACAGACCGAACAGTCAGTCGATGGCCATCATATCAGTGAACAGTAGTGGTTCCAACATGGGAACCGACAGAGATCTCTGTGACAGTAGCAGTATAGTACAGTAACAGTAGGTTGCTATAGATGCCACGAATATAGTTCACAAATAGGACATCATTCATTCAGTAACAGTATCATTTCTGAAAATAGTACAGTTCAATTGTTCAGAAGATAGTCATTTTTGAACATATCTTTACAACATTGTTACTCACAGAGTTCTGGGCTACAGATAAGCTAGTGCGCGTCCTCGGATGCCAACCCTACACAGTTACAGGATGAACACACACTAAGCTACACAGTTGGGAAAATAATAACTTAATCCCTAATTTGCCTCGGTGTGGTTCTATATCAATATCCTCCTTAAGATGTCTTAAACATGCCCTAGGAATGCCTAAGATGGAAAGAGAATGCAAAGATGCACTTTTAAATACTTTACAAAATTTTCAGAAAACAGGGGTCTCTTTCAAGCGTGGCTTCTACGCTCGAGTGAACATGTAGACAAAAAACCTCCGCCGAAGTGACTTCCGCCGCCGAAAGGCAGACTTCTGCTACAGAAAAATCAATGCTCAAAATTCACGCCGACGGGCGCCGACTTCGCCGATCGATCGTGTCCCCGCCGAAGGCATTCCCCCGAAGCGATCGATCAACAATGCAAAGTGCTAAGAGCACGCATTTCACGCTCGAGAGCCACTTTCCCCGCTCGAGCGTGAGTCCAAATTCTGGAAATTCCATATTTGAACCTCAAGCTCAAAACCAAGTTTCAATGCATCAAATTCGATCCTTTTGGGCTAATTTTCTGAAAAACACTTCAAAACTCATAATATAACATGTTTCAAGGCTCAATTTGTAAAATCAAAGCCCAAAGGTAGTTCAATTAAACACAATTTCAAACCAATCTCATGAACATGATGTAAAACATAACATGCATGGATTTTAAAAAACTCAAACTTCAAATACATGCTCAAATGAGCCAATTTCTCCATAAACAAGATGAATTCATGGTCCAATGCAAAAATATGAACATACATGTGGAATTTCATGAATAATACTCTTCAAAACTCAAGGATGGCAACATGCATACATGATTTATGCTACAATTCAACATTTTAAGCAAATTCTTGACTTAGACCACTAATTAGCCATAGACTATGCAAGATACAACTCAAATACACAAATGAGAGGATGAAACACCAACCTTAAGTCTAGAATGCAAGATATACAAGCTCAAGTGGCACAATTATCCTTCAATTCTTCTAGTTCCAAGCCAAACCTCAAATGGAGCTAAGGTTTCTCCTCTTTCACTCCTTCCTACGGTTTGCTCTCAAGAAATGGCTGAAGAAATTATGTCTAAGTGTGATAAGTGTGTTAACATAGTGGCCCACTAGCATGGCAAGATGGTAAATAAGGCTAACTCTTATAATTTAGCTTTATTTAATCTAATTTAATCATACCAAATCACATTTCAAATAAATATACTATAAAATCACATTAATTCTCATTAACACAAAGCACTAATCAATTTCAGATTCGGCCGTCGATAAGGCCTTTAATTTGCAGTTTAAAGCATGAAACATGAACAGATGCATTTAACAGTCAACAGATATAAATGCAATTAACACAATATATTCATGCAACTAATCTAATTTCAACTAACTCAACCTATCCAGCTTCACAGTTAGCAAAGAAATGAGTGTTATCAAGAACAAAGAGGAGGGTTGGTATAGGGGCCTCGCCTCTGGACCGCGAAATGACTTCTAATGACTTGCCAGGCGGCGCTTGATTCCGCCTCGACCCCGAAGCGCCGAACCGTAATCGACTTCCCAGCTGACCGGGTAGTTCGGCCCCGACCGCCCAAATAAAAACATGAAAGAATGATCGAAACCGGGATCGTTACATTTTTCAAGAGAGTCTTGTGTTCAGCTTGCTACTAATTTTCACATATACAAGATGAAATCGAAGCTCCTATGTGGGTAGATCTCGATTAAACAAGAAGCTGGTTACAAAGACAAGTGAGTTTCTTTGCAACTAGTTCTAAAAATGGCTCCTTCATGTGTTCTTGTAAAGTTGTTGTAGCTTGTATGTCAATTGTAAGAATCCACATCTTGAATCCAAGTTTAATCTTCTTTATTAATTAATATGTCTATCTTAATCTCATCAAAAATTTAGCCTATTTTTTTTTTTTTTTTAATTTAATATCTTTTCCTATATTCCTCATCTTAATAACAAAATATTTTGCAAGCCCAAAGTAGTACTAGACGTGTGGTTTAGAAATCTACATCTCACAAGAAATAAATTTATAAAAAAATGAAGCTTAGCTGAAACTAAAGATAGGTAACTAAATTTATAATAATAATTTTTATTGTGTTGTTAAGTGTTGTTAACTTGCATTAAGCTTGTTATCCTTGTTGTATCCAATAATAATTATGAAATGACTATTTCTATATGATTAGTTCATTTTCCTTTATGGTTTTAATCATCTTATGATGATTAGTTCGTTTGTGGATTGAGTATCTTAACTTGGATGCTCTCTCTTTTCTTAATCTATTTGAGTATTCTTAACTCTGTTTTTTTGGAGAGTGGTATTCAATTTCATGGCTAGGTCTTTTGGAGGGTGGTATTCTTAACTTTGTTTTTTTGGAGGGTGATTGTGGGAGCTTTGAAGGTGGATAGTTTGCAAAGACTTTGCTCATCTTTGGAGCCACTTTTCCTCATAATTGTAAGTTATGTTAGTTTATTTACGATGAAGTAATTGTCACATTGTTCACATGTTTATCATTTTATTCTTTTATTTGGTTTCTTGCAAGATTAAAAAATGAAGTTAAAACTTATGACACTACTGCCCTTCTGTTAGTGTTAAGTTAAATTTGTGTCTTCATTGTCAGTGAAGTCACCTATAAGATATTTTTTAATGGAAAACTGAAGTGGAGTTGCAAATCTTGGGGGTTGGTTCCTTTATTGTTTTACTGTGTGGCTGCTGTTGTTAGTTGGGAGTGGCTTGTTGCTATTGTGTGTGCTATTGTGAATTTTGGGGCACTAAAAACAACAGCAAAAACAGCACCAAAATTAGCATGAAAAAACATTGCAAAGACCCAAAAATAGCACCAAAATCACCAGAATAAAGAATAATCAAGAAGAATAGAACAATCAAGAAAACATAAAGAAAGAACACTCAACTCTTCAAAGAATCTCATACACACAAGAATAACTAACGAATAAAGAACTCCATTCTCCAGCAGCATCAAGGTTAACTCCCTACTACATACAGAACACACACTATGTTGGCATTAGGATTCAACTCTCTTATCCTAAGCAAAAAAAAAAACACTTAAAAAACAGCCCTAAACATCCTTCAATACAAAACCCCTGTATACAATGAGTAGAGTGTAGTCATAGCAGGAAGTGAGTGGGAATCATAAAACAATGTGGAAAATTTGATCCTGGGATCTATCACACACTCTATGTTATGAGTGTACTATAAGAAGAAATAGATCATAAAAAGTTCAAGTACAAGTTGGTTCCAGAATTTAGCTGAAGAAATGTTGTAGAAGCCAATCAGCGTGTTTTGAGCTTCAAACAAAAATCAAGATGAAAAGTAAAGATAATTAGTTTAATTCCAAGGAAATATGATATTTTGTTAAAGATAAATTTTCATTTTTTCCCCCTGGGCCACTTTTATTGGTGAATCAATCTTTGATTGCATCATACTAGTGCCAAAGACAAGTACTAGCATTTGATAGTTGGTATTTGGAATGGCCTATCATTTTGAAAATGAGTGGTTTTTTTAATTTTATTTTTATGTTTTGGAATGGCCTGTCATCTTACACCAAACACACAGACTGATAACCTTTATGCTATTTAGTTTGGTAAGCATATGCTTAATCAACAATGCTAAAAACACATAGAAGTGGGAAGATGAAAAATTATTTTGAAGTTGTGAAATCTCACTTTTTCTTGTGTGGGTTCACATAGCCTGATTGGGTTGGAAGTAACTAGCTAAGGACCTCGGATCTAGACCCTCTAAAAATAGCGTCGTTTCAAAGGGCGGACGACATCACATGTGGTGTGGATAGCTTAGTAGGAATTGCCACATGGGCCAATCGGAGTGTGAAGAAAAGAACCGAAGTCATTGGCCACCAACCTTTAGCCCAGTTTAAAGCTAGGCTGCCATTTGACCAAGCTTGACCTTCAGCCCAAGCTGACTAGATATCTCGATCCAACACTTGGGCATCTTTCTAGCTCAATTGAGAGATCCAAGATAACAGCCCAAAATCTAAATTTTGCTTGGTCCATTTGGTCGACACAAATTCCTCACTTAATTGCTCCTTAATCTAGTCTGCTTCAGCATGTCTTGGATTATTACAATTGGCCGAGCTAAATTTCTCACACCTAGTAAATGGAATTGCCTGGCACAAAACCTATGCCTTAAATGACACATCTCCCAATCATGCTGACATAACGTCCATTCACAGATATGTGTCACCTCCTTAGCAATCCCGTGCATTTTTTCATGGTGATGGATGCGATTCTCCAAAAATTTCAAATCTTGGCACCCCTTCATATACAATATATATAACTATTATATACCTCTCTATCTACTGTCCGCCTTTTCACCTTTGACTGTTCATCTCCAAAAACCAGAGGCCCCGTTTGTTTTCAGAGGTAGAATGGAGGGGATTCATAGTGAGGGGATTAATAGTGAGGGGATTGTTAGTGAGGGGATTAAGTAAAATTGTGTTTGTTTTGATGATAGTTGTTAGTGTAGGAATTGTTAAATTGTTTTTATATAAAATAATAAAACAAATAAAAAAAATAAAAAATTAAGCATTAATATTTTTAAAAAAATTCCCAATATATAAAAAATAAAAAAAATAAAAAAATTTCTAATCCCCTCACTATTTTTCTAATACCATCTCTACCTCATCCTTCCCAATCTCCCTTCCAAGGCCTTTACTAATACAAAGGGATTAGGAATCCCCTCCCATCTCTCAAAACAAATACCCCATATAGTAGTCCCATCTCACTATCAAACCCAATTCCCTCCCTATAACCCCAAACAAACGGGTCAGAGTGCCAAACTCTTTCCCCTCTATATATTGTGTCTAGATTAGAGCGTTTTCCCCATGGCAAACGGAGGGTATCCTCATCAATTAGAGAACAGATTCCAGCCTCAAATGGTAAGTTTCAATCTTTTTCTTGTTTTCTCCCATTTTTGTTCACATCATTCTCATGGTTCTTGAGCCTTGATTGTGATATACATAGCAAAAATGAAACCATAGCCCCCGAAATCATTAAAAACTTGATTAATAAATGGTGTTAAACCATTTTGAGTGTTAAATGGCTTCTGGTTCTCCAATCTTAAGTGTACCGTTCATCCCTTGAGATGAACATGTAAAGATCTGGGCCAAATTGAAAAAAAAATTCACTTTTTGATCCAAAATCATAACTTAACCAAGCAAACTCCATGTTTAGCGTTTGAGAGGAGGACTGAGCTATTGCGTAGCCAAGTTGATTAGGCACTCGACCTAACTAAAATGCTTATCCGCGTGACCGAGCTAAAATCTAGCTCATTCACACAACTGAGCTAAAAACCAGCTCACTTGTGCGACCGAGCTATAATCCAACGTGCAACCTATCTAAACCTTGCACAACAGAGCTAAAATCCCGTTACTTGCACTTAACTTTGGTTTTTCACCGTGTAGAATCTTGACAGACCAAGCACACTAATACAAGCACTCTTCAAGGCCGAGTAGTCACTGTTCATAACTTAATCAACAAATTCTAGATCCGTTTGGGAAAAGCTTTTTCAGGCTTTTTTTGGCTATTTTAGTCACATAAGACAAAATAAGCTATTTTAATCACAAAAAACAAAACATCACATTCAACCCATAATTATTACACTCTTATCTTACAAAAAAAGTCAAAAAAATCAAAAAGTCAAAAAGACCTTCCCAAATCAAACTTTTTAACCTAGACTAAGGCCAAGTTTGGGAAGTTTAGAATAAGTGCACTTTTTGACTTTTCTTGTATTATGTGTAGAAAAAGTAGAGAGAAAATGTTGATTGATGTGACCCAAAAAAGATAAAAAGATGAAATAAGTGCACTTATATTGGGATGCCAAACTTGACCTAAAATAGCCAAAAAAATTAAAAAACCAAAAAAGCAACCCGCTTTCCAAACCAAGTAACTTCTAATAATTTTTTAATTAAAATTAAAAATTACCAAACAAAGCCTAATGTTCTATTAAAATATTTACCACTCTTAAGATTGTAGGACTCACCTACTCATATATAAGTGTTTGATAAAAAAATTTATATTCCTAACATTGCTCAATTTTTTTTTTATTTTTCATAATTTCATACAAGATTGATAAAATGATTGGAATTTTTAGAGCATGTCCTATATCCTTCACTGATTTCTTCTTTTTCTGTTCCTTTTCATTATTCTATTTTTTATGATGAAAGAATTGAAGGGTTGGACATGCTCTGCGCAGTGGAATTAAACAACAAAATTTGAGTTTTTTCCCATTATAAAACAACAGGCTTTGGACTATACAATATACAGTTACCATTTTCCGATCGAACCTCGGAATAACAAACTTCTCAAACTATCAATAATTTGGGGGGTTCAATTGGGACCCCAACAACTCAAGTACATGACTTTTCTGAGAGACTCCTCCGACTGCTTTGCCTTCTCTTCTCTTATTTTACTCGAAACCACGGCGGACGACGAGGGAGACAGTTTCTTGGCCTGAGAGTAAGCCCTCACGTTGTTCTTGGCGTGGTGGTGTATGGATCTCATGGCATAGTTCCATCTACAGAACCCTTGATCTTTGAGTGCCTCCACAGCCCCAACGCTTGCTGCCACAATCCAAGCTCTGCTTGCCGAACTCATCTTTTTTCAAGTGAACAATATTAGAGGATTACGATGAATTTTGGATTTGATGAAGGACTTGTGATCTTGGTTGGTCTATATATCTAAAGATGCAAACAGTGTTCTGTAGATGAGAAACAAAACAGGAGGCGGGTGTAGCTGTTTTACCTGTGGTTTTTCCCGTGTTTTGCAGGCTGGTGAGCAAGTGGGTTTGAGTGGGACAAGAGTGTGGGATGGTCTTGGGATCATTTGGATTAAATTGACTGTTTTACCCTTTCTATTGAGTTCAACAACTTTAAAATATATGAGGACAGAATTGTAATTTACTTTAGCATGATTTCATAATTTCATACCACTCGCCTAGGTAGTGATGCGCACTCCGTTTTACTTGAAATGGTCTCTTTCAGTCACTTGTAGACTAGAGTGACACTCCAGTTTGCGTGTTTGGTGGTGCTGCTATTTAACATGGGGTATTGTTATAGTATGTAACTTATGTTTTATATTTATGTTTTTTTTGTTTGTAGTTTTATTTTTATTTTTACCTTTTATTTATAATTTTTGTGTAAGTGGTACATGGTGTGTAACTTTTAAGAAAAGTCCTTTAAGATGATTTCACTGTTAAAAAATTCGTTTGAGTTAAATTTGAAAATATTTTTTAAATTTGTTAAATTTTTTAAATTAAGCCAAGTTTGACATATAGTTAAAAAGTTAAAAAGTTACTCAAAAATTTAAAAAGTTAATACTATTTATCAAAAGTCAACAATTACGGATGCACAATTCCCAAGTCGAATTTTTTCCTACAAATCAATTTTTACAATTTTTTATTACACATTTTTCATAAAAATTCAAAAAGTTAATCCAAATATTCATATGTTCAATCTCTATTTTTTAGTCCAAAAAGATAAAAAAATACACTTATTTAGGACACCCCAAACAACCCCTAATCTCGAATGGTTTGATAAATTTAAAACTATATAAAAATATCACATTACTTTAACTTGGCTCAGTAAAAAGTCATTTCAAATCGATTTAAAAGTTTAATTAATCAAATTTAAACAAATTTTAAAACTTGTTAAAATTTTCAAATTAAACTTGAATAGTTAACTGTTCAGTTTGTTTGGCTCATTTATCACTCCTATTGTTATCAATTTAAATATTAGGATAAATTATAAATATAATTATTGAAATTTACTTAAAATAAGAATTGTATTATGTAGTTTTGAAAATTATAAATATTTCATTATCAAAATTTTTAATTTAATAAAATTAATAGAAAAATAAAATTTCTAACTACTCTCTTATATAATTATAAAATTACCTAAATTATTAATTAAAATACATTTATGACATCATTAAAAATAATTAACTGAATTGATAATTTTTTAATAAAAATGATCATTTGTTATACAGTTATAAACTTGAAGGAGCAGAATATAAATTTCAAAATTATATGAGATAATTTATATTTTAAACAAATATAAAAGAATGTATTTGAAATTTAACGGTAATACAATTTGATTCGTTCACCATTTCGGCATTTATGTGTATACAAAAATATGATAAATTATAAATACAGCCTAAGATTTGTTAAAAGTGTAGATTTCTTTTTCACGTTCAAAAAATTACAAATAACTCATTAGAATTTTGCTGCAATTAACCTAATAAAAAAATTAAAATTAGTCCAATATCCTCTAATATCAAAATAAAAATACAACAATGATTCATCCCCCTTTTTAGGACCCCCTTTGGACCCTCTCTCTCTCTCATTGGTCACCTTTTTTTTTTTTTTTTCCTGCTCCTCCAATCACCTCTTACCACGTGACAAAAGGAGGTAAAGGGAGTGACCCCTAAAGGGGGTCCCAACCTTTACTCATAAAAATATTATATTAGCATTTTTATGCGCCCACCACCAAATCCTTCTATCTATACTACAACAATATTCTTCAAACCTCCTTAGTGACGCATCAAATTTGTAGACAAAGTGGTTTTACTAATTAAGAAAAAATGATAAATAAAGAAGGTAATATAAGAAAAAAAAAATTAAAAATAAAAATGTTTAACTTCATAAAAGTTAAGTATGTAGTATTTTTGGAGAAAAAATTGTTTCTTGTGTCGTACACTTGGTTTGACATAACAGTCGATTAACAGAGAGGGCCATTAGTTATCTAATTGGAAACCTCAAATAGTGAGATGTAATTTCTCAAACGTGAGAAAATAACTTGTATTTTTAATAAATTTTAAGGGATATATTTGTAATTTTGCTAGAAAATATTAAATTGATTTAATAATATTATTGCAAGATTTTGTTATATTTATGTTTAAAAAATTAATGATATATTTTTAAAATCATATCATCTATTTATTATAGGGGAATTTATTAGAAAATTCTTTTTCAAGTATTTGTATCTCAATTAGTTTGTAACATATTTGTATATTTCAATAAGTCCTATTATTTGGATATTTAATCCACCAAATCCTAATTCTCATATTTGAGATATTTTATGGACAATTTTACTTTTACAAATAGTTTTTAAACCCTTAGCAGCCTGTTGTACACTATTTTGGACTATTTTGTATTTTTTTATAAGGTCTTATTTGATTAACAAGATTAATAGTGAAAAGATTAATAATCTCATGAATTAGTGTAGGATTAGTTATCCAACTAAATTAGTGAGATAACTACTTATTGTGTATTCATTTTATTTATTTTCTTTCATACTTGAAATTATGATCTGTAACTCCTCTCAATATTAAAAATTCGTCAATTTTGTCGAATTAAATATTTGTCATTCATATAATCCTCGTTAATAAAATTTGCAATCAAATATGGGATTGTAAGTTCACGAATTAACAATCCCAATCCTATGATATAATCTTACTAATCAAGCATACCCTAAAAATTCATAATTTTTGTTGTACATTTTTATTTATTTATTTATTTATATTTTTAAAACATAATTAACAAGATCTATCATAATAGATCTCACTTGAATATGTAATTTTATAAAAATAAATAAATAAATAAATATGTGTAAATGTTTCATGATGTGAATATTCATATTAAATAAACTTGACAGTGTGAATGTTCTTATTATGGAATATTCAAACGGTCAATGTGAATATTAATAATATGCGTTTTACCCTATTATTAGTAAGAGTATTTTGGTAATTTTGTCATCTATAAGACTTATTGTAACATAGGATAATAATTTAGATAAGTGGACCATAAGTAGATGAATAGAAATTTATGAATAAATGTCTTATTAATATCTATTTTTAACATAAATAAAATAAAAGCAGGTACATAAAATTATCAAATAAATTTCCTTTTCTTTGAAGGCTTAAAAAATAGCAAACCGAACCACCACAATGAAACGTACAATGAGCCCATGAACATAAAATACATGGTCCAATGTAAATTAATAAACTGCAAACAATTCATTCTAATCAATTTATCCCAAAGTATAGGATGAAATCCGGGGGTTTCATTTTGTAAAATTAAATTATAGGGAGTAATTGATAATTTATTGAGAAAATTGTCAAAAAATTTGAAGAAACAAAGACTTAAGTGGAATGTTTCTCATAACTGCAATAGAAATGGAATGGTCAAAACTAATTGTAACAACATGAAATTTGGGTATAAAAAAAAAAAGAAAAAAAGAGTTAGGCTCCGTTTAGTAAGACTTTGTAACTATGATTTGAAAAGATGAGTTGTATTTTGAATTTGTGTGTTTTGAAATTATGATTTGATTATAGAAAATTTGTTTGGTTATGATTTTTTAATAGAGTGTAGAATTGAGTTTTGAATTGAATGTAGAATTGAGTTTTGAAAGTTTGATTTGACATATGAAGTAAGAAAATTTGTTTAGTTATGAATTTTGGAAAGAATTTTCAAAACATAATTCAAATTGTTATAACTCATAACAAAACACACTACTTTCACACTATTGAAAATTCTAATTAACACTCATAACTAAACTCTTTTTAAAATTCAATTAAAATTTTTTATTATTAACAGAAAATAACATTAATCAATTTTTTAATTGAAAACACTACAAAGGAAATAATTTTTTTTCAAATAAATATTCAAAAAATTTAAATCTTAAATATTTAAATAATCTAAAAAATATAATAAGTAAAAAATTAAAATAAATATTCAAAAAATTTAAATCGTAAAAATTTAAATAATTTAAATATTCAAAAATTTTAAATAATTTAAAATTTAAAAATTTTAAATTTAAAAACAACTCCATACTCAAATCATAACTAAACACATAAAATAAAACTCAATTAAGAAATTATTTTTAAAACTCATAACTAAACATATAACTCAAAATTCCATACTACTTGCACAACTCTACACTCAAATCGTAATCAAATATATGACAAAAAAATTAAAATATTTAAAGATATTTTTATAAAATAGAGTTTGAATTTATTTTTATAAAATATTTTAAAATTTAAAAAATTAAAATCGTAATATTTAAAAATGAAAATATTTAAAAATATTCAACAAATTAAAAAAATCATAACATATTTAAATATTAAAATATTTAAAATCTTAACAAAATTAAAATATTTAAAAAATTAAAACATTGATTTGAATTGAGTTTTGAAAAGAGTTTTGAATTATATGTTTGGTTATGAGTTTTGAAAAGTAATGATTATGTTTTGAATTGAGTTTTGAGAAAGAAAAATACTTGGGAGCACTAATTAGTGCTCCCACTAATTAGGTGGCAGTGGGTCCCGTCAATAATGATATGATGTTTTGGTCTTGGAGTTGTATTTTTTTTTTTTTAATGCATTAGTGCTATTAGTGGTGGTGTTTTTAGTAGGATGAATCATTGTTGTTTGAAAAAGAGAAAAGGTAGGGATCATGAAAATGGTCATGAAAGAATTATGACCCTTGGATTACCTTGATTAGTGTGTGATGTTTTGTTTTAAGTGTAATCCAAGAGTCATAAATTTTTCATAATCATTTTCATGAAAATTTTTTCATGATACCTAGTATTGCTCTTTGAGAAATGAGTATAGAATTATGATTTAGAAACTCAAAACAAACAATACATTCAAATCAATGGGTGAAATTATGATTCGAATTTCTTATCAAACGAAGCCTTAGTTTTTAACTTTTTACTCATTTTAAGTTACACCATTTTTCACATTTTTTATTTACAAAAAAATAAAATAAATCAAAAAAATCAAAAATTTATTAATTTCTCAAAACACCTGTGTTTGGTTTGAGTTTTCTGGATTAAGTTTTTTGAAAACTGAGTTTTTTGGTTTTCGTATTCTTTTGTTTTTAGTGAATATTTTTTAAATTTTAAACATTTTTTTTACTTTTTTAGATGCACCTTAGTTAGAGGTATCTAAAAAGTAAAAAATTTGTGAAAAAATATTTTAAAAAATTAATAAATACATAGAAATACAAAAATATACTGAATTCTTGTATTTTTTTTGTATTTTTGGTATTTAGTGAATTTTTAAAAGATTTTTTTTACAATTTTTTTTACTTTTTAGGTGTATTTATGTTAGGTGTGTTTAAAAAGTTAAAAAATTACTTAAAATATTAAAAAAATTCAGTAAAAACAAAAAAACACGGAAAATAAGAAAGTAGAATTTTCTGAAAAGTGTTTTGGAAAACTGGTAACCAAGCACTCTTCTATTTGTCATTCATTATCTTTGCAATTTTGGTGGCTGACACTTACCGCCAACCACCACGTCAAATCGTCCCTCGCCATCTCCTTGTCCCTACCGCCATTGCCACCATTATTGATAGTCGAATAAAACCTCCATACCTTCTCAGAACCACCATCACTAATTACCCCTTAATAGAACTACCATCACCCACTACCACACCATCATTGACTAGTACCAAAACTCTCAATGATTATTCTTTTCCCAATTCCAACCCCTTCTTTGCTCCCATTTGTCTACAACCAAAACCCATATTCAAAATCCAAATGAACTCTTTAACTACCATTACCACGAAACTTCACAAACCCACCACTATCTTAGAAATCCCAAATCAGCACTAGCCACTACAGGCTCAAACAAAACCTTTAGACAATGAGGAAAAGGAAGAGAAAAAATTGAACCCCTCAAACAAAATCCTAAGATTGAACCAAAGTGGGGTGAACCATTTTTTTTCAATGGTAAGGAAGGTTGTCGGCAATGATAGTGGCTTTTTTTTTTCCCTTTATCAATAGAGAAGGTAGTCGATGATGGTCAGCAATGACAGTGGTTGGCGATGACGAAAGGGACAAGAATAGCAAAGGCGGTGGTGAGAAGGAAAACAAAAAAAAGAGAGAAGACGAAAGAAAAAACGAAAAAAAAAATACTAAAAATAGATGGTTTCTAAGAGCATCTCCAAAGGTAGTAGGTATTTTACCTATCTAAATATTACTATAAAGTATATATTTTATTTTGCCTATCAACTATTTTATGTTTTTACTCCAACTATGCTCTTTATTTTAGCTATTTATCCAAATATTATTAATTTTATAGAATGTCACGTCAACAACAAAGATGGAGGGAAATGATCCTAATGATTAAATACATTTTGCCTAGCGTTGAAGGCTAGCTACATGTAGTTAGTGAATATGAGTTGAGCTAAAATGCCTAATCATATGCCTAGTGCATTGGAATTGAAAAAAGTGAATCACACTAGGCATTTTAACTAACAAGTATTATATGCCTAGTGCATTGGAGATTCTCTAAGGCATTACAATTACTTTTGTATTTTTCATATTACAAATTGTTTTAGATCTTTTTATGGCTATTGCAATTTGGGAATTGGTTTTGTTGCTGTTGGCCTATCCTAATAACACCGTCCTATTGGATTTAGGGCGTACACAGATTGGATTGGTCTGATTTTAAAATAAATCATAAATTAAACCATTTTTTTACAGTTTTAGAAAAATTGAAGTTATAATTGAATTGTCAACCTATGAAACTGGACCAAAACTGAACCATAAAAATCGTGTTGGTTTAGTTCAGCTTACAATTTTAGGAATTTTGTATAGTAGTAAATATGATATGTATTTTATGATAGTAAACAAATTAATAATAATTAGTTTGGTTAAGTTGGTTAGAGTGTATCAATTTTATAATGATGGCTAGTGTTCAAATGTTCAAATCATATAAGAAACATTGTATATTTTATTTTATTTTTTATGTAAAAAAGTAAAAAATTAATAAACAAATATGTCATAGTCCAGCTCAGTTTGGAACTGTAACCAAAACTTTAGAATCGGGAACTAGACCGATTTGAATGGTTCCACCATTTTTAGAACCAAGTGTATATCCATTATTAAAAAAACTAGACCAAACTAGCGATTTGGACTGAATTGATTTATCGATTTTTTTAAACACCTCAATTTGGGTTTGTAGACCCCACCTCAAGGTACACATCTATGTTCTTAACCATTGAATTTGTAGGATTTGTTGAATAGATCATTCTTACAAAACCTAGTATAGTACAAAAAGCCAAAAAGTAACTAAAAAAAATCAAAAAGTAATACTTTTGTTGGATAGTGTACGGAAGAAGCTCTAGATGGCGAAATGGCACAATTATCCTTGTTTTGGCCCGTTTTGGACAGAGGCTCCATGAATATGTATATACATTTGTTTTCCCAACTTGCAAAAAACCTGGTTTGAACAACATTTTCCTAAAATGGTGAGCTTACAAAAAAGTAGATATGATGCACCCTTACACCGGCGAGAGGACGACGATAGCTAATCTTACACAACGCACTTCACATCCAACCATAACTCCTTCTATAACGCCCCACTTTTTTATTACATGGTTAATATTACCAAATCCATTATTATAGTCCATTTTCTTTGATACAATATGGAGACAAGTCCACAAATATCCATAAATACATAAAAGTCTTCTCAATCGTATATACATATTGAAATGCAACATGGATCATAACTAAATAAATTGCATGTAGGCTAACACTATTTACATAAAAGAGAAAATGTTTAACCCTTTTATAACAATGACGTTCTGCCAACAAATAAAGGCCTCGTGGTCAACAGCTAAATAAGATCCTTGATCATGAGCCACTTCTCAACATACACCTAAAAAAGGATTAGTAACGTGGGATGAACATAAAGTCAAATAAGAACTCCAATATGATTCTAAACAATAACAATATATAGATAGCTATGATCATGAATGCTTCATATTATACCATATAAATAATGTAACGGTTTATAACCAAAGCATACTTATGTAAGTACTTTTTTCCAAAATCATTCAGTTTATTCAACACATAAAAGCTTCACTTTTCTTTCTCATTTCTCATTTCATAAATATCACATAACAACTAGTTTGTTTAAAACATGTTCACAAAAACCTGATTACTTCTCATTATTTACGCCCCAATACATGACCTCCGTTTATTTCTAATATGTTCATATCATTCCCCGGCCTTAAGCCTATGGTAAAGAAACAATCTCAACAACTCGCCCAATACGCCTATGTACATATATATACATCTTAAAACGAATACAAAAACAATACATGTGCAATAACCACTACACTATCACATACATAAGACAACCCGACCTCATCTAACCATAACCATTACCATGCATGATATACACAGATACACCGAGACAAAATGAGAAATGAAATAATGCTCTATCTGCCTCAAGCATGGTAAGTCAAGGATACAACTTTCCATAACGAACTGTCAATTTACTAGACAAAAGATGGAAGGTAATGGTTCTTCTGTCAATTTACCAAACATTGGTTGGAAGATAATAGTACCTCTGCCAAGTTCTCCAGGTGCTGGCTGGAAGGTACTAGTACCTCTCATTCTAAACACAACCAATTCTCTAGATGCTAGATAGAAGGTAATGGTACCTCTCATTCTTGGCACATGTACATTACTAATCATCACAACATACTAAAAACATAAATAACACAAGTGTTATATATGCACATAATCTATTCAACACATCAATGTCATTCTCTACCGATGACCAAGGACAAAACCTTTAAGCATATACATTTAATACGCGTAACAATAATCCAATTCTCATGAGACATTGAATACAACAACAACAATAATAAATAAAGTGTTCAAAATCCAACATCCTGCTCATTCTCAATCTTCAAAGTTTTATGATTTCATTTTTCTTTCCAAAAATCAATTTCCTTATTTTTCCCAAGTTTACAATACTCTAATCTTTATCTAAAATCCATTTTTTCTTCATTTAACAAACCCAATCCATGGATATCAAAACCGCAACCCAACTCAACTCAACATATGTTAATAAAAAAACATTCATAATATCTCAGTTAACTCCCTTTTTAACAATTAACACATTAATTAAATTTTCATAATATATATATAACACAACAATTACTTAACTTGCCACTTTAAATTTCACCAAACATTTGATACTAAAAATTAAGGTTTTTCTCCATTCATAACATAAACAAGATAGACTACCTTCCAATACACCAAAACCTCCATTCCCAAAACATACAATCTCACTTTCATGAGCTTAAAACCCAAAATCCTCATTTCATGGTTTTGAAATCACATAACTAATATACCACATGTCTATCTATAAAGAAGTATTGAAAATGAGCAAAGAAATCCTTATCTCAATCAAGAAGAGAAGAAAGCCTGAAAATCTGACTTAGACGAAAGCCCGATCTGTTTGGATTACTAGAAAGCTCTCTTCGTGCTCTACATTTTGGTATATGGAATTAGGGATAGAAAGTGAGTAGAAATAAATGAAAACCAAGTTAGAAAGCTTGAAACCCTAAAAAATAGCGGAATAAAGGAAAAGGTGAGTGAGAAAATGATAAAGATTTGACCAAAAAGTGACTTTTTAAAGTGTAGATCCCGAATAAACTGCTCGAGCGATGAAACCTGCACTTGAGCATCGGAGACACAATACTACTCAAGCGATGAAACTTTCGCTTAAGAGTAGAACTCACACTTCCAGAAGTTTAGACCATCAAAGAGCAGATCGCTTGAGCGAACAATCTTACACTTAAGCGAAAAACACTAACTCTTAGATTCTTAGACTTGCAATCAAAAGTATTGGATGCATCAAAAAATAGCTCGAGCGAACAACCCATCGCTCAAGTGATGAAAAGAAAAAATTTCAGATGTTTACACCTCCCAACACTAGATTGGCTCCTATCAGCAGCTGTCTCACCGGTAGAACATCAGAAGCCAAAGCCATCGTCAAGATATCTTCAGCTCTCTAACCCTTCTTCTTACTTTCAACGAAGGTAACAACTCTTACTTATGCTCGAAAAAATGGGTGATCTCGAGCACACACTGTTTTCTGTTGCCACGCACACACATTCACATTCTAGTTTTCACAACCAAACCCTCAAATCAGGGCTTTTTGGCTGTTTACATATCCATCCACCTACAGGTCCACTTTATACGATAAAGAAAAAAAACCCACAAAATGTATGTGTAATGTTTGCCCTTTGCATTGATCAACCATTTTATGCCAGTTCTTTTGTGTTTGGGGCTTCATTGGTAATTAGTTCGATAGTAATGGAAGGTGGATCTGGGGATTTGGGTGCAAAATCAACATCCTTTCACGATTTTTTATTTATTTATTCTTTTGTGAAATGCTCTTTGGTTGTGAAAAATGGTTGTCATTTTGGAAATGTGGTTTTTTTTAAACTCTGAAATGATTTTTGGGACATAAGACGACCATTCCATGTGTTTTTTAAAAGGATTTCAGAGAGGATTTAACTAGTAGTGTTTTCCGTTCCATTTTCCTTTTCATTTTTTTTTTGCATCCAAACATTTGTGAAAGATTTTCTCTTACTGTCCCCTATAATTCCAATGGAGGGTTTTCCATTTTTTTAAACAAATCCTGCAAATGTATGTCTGATCACCTTTATTTTTGTTTCAACTTTTGGACATTTGAAACTGTTAACTATCTTCTTTAACCATGTAAACTACCATTTCTAGTTTTTAAAAACAAGGCAATGTACACTGGTTTTTGGCTCTCTTCTAACTTAGTTCATGCCAGGATTTGTGTAATACATTTTTCCTTCAAACAAATTGCCTCTGGTACATTTTAACACATTTTTCAATAATTTTTTTTTTTGCTGGCCATGTTACTCTTATTTTCATCTATGGTTCTTCCCAAAATAGACCATGGCTTCTTTTATGTCATCTGCCATATCTACGAGGGCAGGACCTTTGTGTGCGTGTGGCTTTTGGCTATTGTCTTGTGAAGATTTCGAGATCTTCAAGAAATTTGGGTCATGCCTACTACTAATGCCCTCGTACAGTGGCGAGTTGTCAAAAATTTTGCAAATTACATTATTTTAAATTTTACTAATACCTTTGTCTATTTCAGCCATGTCGTAATTGGATTGACTGGTGTTACGAATATGGCCAAACGCACATCCTTGACTTTCAGACCTCCTTTACGGACATTGTATTCCAGTTAAAGGGTGACTTTGTTAACTTACACCACTCTTTGCGTGTCCTTCAACGTGTGACTTTCGTGTTATGCTTATTTGTTATAATATTGTTGTTGTGTACCTGATTTTCATTTACGTGTTAGCTTTTGTATAGTCCATCCCTTGTAATGCCATTGTGTGGGTTATGCACTACAACACTTGAAACTTATGCTTTTCCAATTATGGCACACTAATAAATTTATTTTAGCTTTTCGTTACATTATTCTTGCATATGCTTACATTCTTTTTTTACTTCTGCAATTCTATTAATTATTATACGTGTACGACATATTTTTTTCGCCACCATACTAGTCATAGGATTTATCCCAAATACAAAGCGCCCCTTTCAAGAATTTGCAGAAGTGGGTCACTAGTCAGTCATTGACCCGGGGTAATAGTTAGTTCTAGGCCCATCCACAGTCTGTCAATGTCCAGAAAGCAATTTGGGACTCCGAAAATACCCGTATTTTTCTAGAACTCGTGGTGAAAAAGCTAGAGGCAAGTTTCAAAGGCATATCCTATACCATGAGCATGTATGGTTACAGAGCACTATACAAGAACTGTGAAAGCATTATCAAGAAGGTCCATGATGTGAAACAGATGCAGAGTAAGTACAATTTCCTCAAAATGGATTGGCAGTCATGGGCAAGACTTATGAACACAAGAGATGGACTGACAGAAATAAGTTATGATGATTCCACTAGGTTGATACAAGCGTCATCCGAATGGTGGGCCAAAATGAAGAAGGTATGTTCCACAATTACACTTTCCAACACCAATTATATAAGAGTTATATGATACATTGTTTTTTGTTATTTATGTTTTTGTTGTTGCAATCATGTTTTATCCCTTTTCATTTTTTTTTTTTTTTGCAATTTGTTATTCATATTTTGTTTTTTGTATACTTTCTTTTTTTTTACAAACATTACACTTTTGTCGTGCTTTTGCTGTTTGCATAATGCCCCCTGTGCAACAATCTACTTGTTCAATTTTTTTGTTATTGTCCTTTTATTGCAGATTGACAAGATTGCAATGGAGTTCTAAATGAAACCATTAGATCACTTGGAGTTAATGCGGAGGGTGTATGAAAGGGAAACAACAACAAGGAAGAACACATGGACACCTGCCTAAGCTTTCAACCCATTTCAAGCAACAGTTTGGCCCCTTTCGAGGTTGTCCATGACAAAACTGATTTGCCCCATTCGGAGCCTATCCATGATAGAGCTACTTCTATGCGCGAAGAGCCATCAAAAATTCCTATCGAAGACACATCAACTGGTGGCAGCAAACGAAAACACACTAGGAAAGCCCTTATGCAATGCAAGAAAGGCATGAGTGAGAGAGCTTCTTTGTTTGCCAGCAACATGGAAAATCTGTGCACGTCAATTAAAACACAAAGTAGGGACGCCCGTGTTCATCATGATTTTGCGAATACAATGCAATGGATGATTAATAGGTGTCTTGAGAGGTTGTATATGCTTGATGGAATTGAGCCTTCAAACCCTCTTATTGATTTTATTGTATTGTTGATGGACAACCCGACAAATCAATGCATATTGTTGAAGATTTTGACGGACTGGTGATTCAATGGTTGAAAAGGAAAAAACCCAAGTTGGCGGCCTATCAATCACTATGCATGTATACCACAGGAACGACCGAGTGGTTTTGAATGGGTTATTCGTCCAACTTCTTGTGTGCAAGGATTCAAATAATTTGATTTCACAATTGGAACAATCTTTTTTTTTTCCTTCATTTTTTCACCCCTTCATATTTCCAGCAGCTCAGACGATTTTCATGTTGTTGTTGTTGTGTTTTTTTTTTTTTTTTCCTCTCTCTGGTTTATGTTATGCAATAGTCCTTCAAACTGTTATGCACTTTATGTTTGGTGTTTCCAAAATCGTTTTATGCAGACTGTTTGTTTGTCATATTTGTATTATTTGCAACGCTTTTTTTTTTTTTTAAATGAAAATATGTTAACATGTTTTTCCTCTGTCAGAGCATTTCTTCAATTAGGGAAGTCTGCAATGGGTTTTTTTTATTTTTTGACAAAGATCCAAGAACCTTTCACATAAGTGAGACTCATTCATCTTCTTAGATGAAGACTATCTGTTGATGCGGTTTTTTTTTTTTTTTTAAAAGAAACCAATTTCCGTTTCAACTTCTGGACGTGTGCAAAACCAAGCAAATGTTGTAAAATTTTTATAAAACTCCACAAATTTATGAGTTTGCACAAGTGTCTATATTATTTGTGATTAGTGTTCTCAACCATTACATTATTGCTTCTCATAGGTAAAATGAATGACAACGTCGATCCTAGTAACTTCGGTGGTATAGCATCACTACGAGACGCAATTGATAACATTGCTGACAACATCGTAGAGGAAACTGATTCGAACTTGTTGGAAAGTGCAACAGTGTCCAAACATATTATTACAACTATTTTCACAAAGAACCACAAAATACCTTAATACTAACAGGACAATTATGAATTTAAGAGTTGTTTCAAGGTTATCATGTTGTGAAGATGCGATAAGTATGCTAAAGAATATTTTTTATTACTGTGCCAAGCTCTTATCGACTTTGGGCTAATGGTACCTAAATCGGAGCACGATTTAGAGGTTGAAGAAAAGATGGCTATTTTCATTAATATTTTGCAGGGTCTTAGGTTGAAGACATTAATAGAATGGTTTCAGCACTCTGATGAGATGTTGTTAAGAAATTTTCACAAAGTGTTGCAGGCAATGATACCCTTCACTGCAGTTCATAGTAAAAGTTTAGACCCAATGGTTGTGCAATGCCATCGCCACCCACATTTACGTTTGTAAGCACAATACTTGTCGTTCCAAGTGCAATCAATAATTTGTTTTTCGTTAACATGTACAGTAAAATAAATTTACATTTCCGAAAAATGTGTAACATAACTCGTTAGTATCGTACACGTGTCAAATAGGACTGCATTGGTGCTTTGGATGGCATGTACGTAATGGCACGAATCAAATAGGCAGATACAGGTCCGTACCACGGCCACAAAGGAATTCCAACACAATTTATTATTCCGATTTTTGACTTTGATTTATGTTTCACATTTGTTTCCTGTGACTGGGATGATAGCATGCACAACAGTAGAGTTTTGCACTATGTTACAAGTAAGGACATGTATCGATTCCCTCATTTGAACCAGGTTAAAGTTTATTGCTAATATCAATACAAAACATGAACTTTGGAAAATATAATTTAGTTCGAAATAAACCAAGTATATGGGGAATTATTTTATAGATTTTTGATAAAATTGTTGCGAGTAATTATTTCATATATAATGCACACAGTTTTTGTATAAATTTCTTATTTTACAAATTTATTGTGTGACATTATATGATGCATTTTATGCAGGTAAGTACTACTTGGTTGACAGTGAGTATAGTAATAAAAAAGGGTTTTTGGCATTATTTAAGGGCTATCGATATCACCAACTGACTTATCGCAACTGACGACCACAGGACGATTACGAACGGTTTAACAAGGCACACTCGTTGTTGTGTAGTTACATCGAGAGGACGTTTGGGGCATGGAAATCAAGGTGGGGTATCTTGAGGAAGATGATGTGCTTTGATTTTTAGACAATACAAGTTTCCCTAGTTACAACATCAATAGCCTTACATAATTTCATAAGATAAAATAGCATGATTGATGAAGTAACGCAGAATATCGAACATATCGGGGATTACAAAGTGTCGAAACTTCTCAACCACCCTACCATGACAACGATTGGAGATATAATAATACTAGAAGAGGAAAATATTGAAATGGCCAATCTGAGAGCGAGTATTGCATGCGCCTTGGCAGCGCAAGCACGCGCGAGCGCAATAGCTTTGTGGGTGGGGTTGGTGTTTGTACACCTTTGCTTGTTGAAGTAGATTAGTTTATTTCTCTTTTTGTATATGATACATTTGTAGCGGATGTCTGTGCAACGTTGAGGTGTTAGTCGTAGAAACAAGTATTCTCCGAATTGGGGGTTGTTTCATGTTGTAAAATTTGTGCTTTCCACAAAAATTTTCTTGTTAAGTTTATTTCTGCCATAATTTTTTTTTTTTTGCGTATTTTCATAAAAACAATCACTAATTTGTTGTCATGTAAAATGAAATTCATTAATTTTGACAAATCATGTTAAAAAATTAAAAGTGAAAGGGTTAAAATCATATTTTACAAATTTAAAATTTCTGACATTTTGATTTTTTTGGTTAAAGATATAAAAAATTTGTTATGTCATAAAATGTTGAGGGTACAAAAAGAATAAATTTTTTTAAAGATTTTTTTTATTTATGGAACAAAATATTTTTTTTTTTGGTTATATTTAAAAGATCGTCTAAATGGTAGTAATAATACCATTTGTGTAATGAGTTTTGAAAAGACTTGTGAATTTTTTTTGGATCAAAATCATGATCCCAAAATAAAACCAAATGGTACCAAAATATTTTCAATATCAAAACAAATGATTTGTACGATTGTTAAGAAATATAGTAAAATGATTTTATAAAAATATTCCTGCTTTGTGTTGGGTTTATTTTTTTCGTTAAATATTTAAAATTTTTGTTATTTGATACAACTTTGAAAATATATATATATATATTTTGGTAATATGTATTTATTTCCAAAACAAACAAAAAACAAAATTATTATTATTGTTATTATTTTTTACAGAAAGAGTTGCACAAATAGTTCGGTTATGAGTTTTCAAAATGCGTTGTTATAAGAGTTTTTGAATTTTACAACTTGAGTTTGGTTATGAGTTTTGAAAAGAATTGTGAAATGTTTTGATCAAAATCGTTATCCCAAACGCGAAAAAAATGTTTTCAATATCAAAAAATATGATATGTACAAATGTAAAAATTATTTAAAAATTTTGTTAATATTTAATTAATTTATTTTAAATATATATTTTTAATTATTTCGTTCTTTACAAAACAACAAATAAAGAATGATTTTTTATTTATTTTAAAAAAAAAAAGAGTTTTGCCAAAGAGTTTAGTTACAAATTCTGAAAATAGTTCATAAAAGATTTTTTGAATTTTAAAACTTTAGTTTGATTTTGAATTTCAACAATGATTTAGACCACTAAAAAATACATCACTAATAGCATTAATATATTAAGAATGGCAAAAAAAATAATAAAAAAATAAAAACAAGACATTGAAAGTGGGCAGGGTCCATTGCCACATCATTAGTGCTCCCTCTAGTGATTTCTTTTTAGTACTCCCAAACATTTTTCTTTGAATTTTAAAAAGAAATGTGAAGTTTTTTGATCAGGAATCGTGATGCCAAAAAACAAGACAGTACAAAAAAAATTCAGCATCAAAAGGAGGAAAAAAAAAATAGTAAAACCATGTCGTTTTGGATGTTTTGAGCCATTCGAATCACATATTTTCGGATCACTAAACATTTTTTAAAAAAAAAAATGTATTGCATTGGTGGAGATTCTTGAGGGCAAATGGACAAGGGTCACCTTTATTGCGCCTTCACGATTTGTTGCGTGTCATGACTGTAAGATGTGCAATATGGCACTAGGTGACAGCTACTTGACCGTTGCAAGACGAACCAAAAAAAATAAAAATTTAAAGTCTTATTACACGACTTGCAGCTTTGATGGTCAAAAAAATATGGGTATATAAGTAAATTTATATTTTTATCTATTATTTTATGGTACATTTTTTTTTTTATTTTATAAAAAATTAAAAAATTAATCTAAACATATAAATTTTTTAATTTTTTTTTAAAACTATTTTTTTAAGCAAAAAGTCAAAAATGCCCACCTTATACTGGCCACTTGTTAAGATGATGAAATTTTGATTCGCTGGATAAGCCTCCATATCCATTCCAACCACACCCTCCTCCGCTCTCTTAAATTTTCCGAGAAAATTAGACTTCTTTTTCCTGCGGATTTTCTCATCCTCTCCACACTCTCCAACATGAGAATCCACTTCCGATCCTGAAAAATCTCCGGCGAAAATCTCCCATCCTATAACTTATCTGCTCTCCCTTTTGCTCTCTCATGGCGGCTGTTACTTCTTTATCTTTCTCCACATTGGGTCAATCCTCTGAGAGGAGAGTCTCTGTTCCGTCGTCTCGTCTGTTCGTCTCCAATTTCGACGCGTTTCGAATCCGCACGAGCTTTTCCTGCCATTCTGCTGGTGTTCGAGCTTCGAATTCGAATTCTTCGATGGTTATTCGGTGCATGTCTTCTGGAACTGGTAATGCTATGTAAATTGATTGAGTTCTATTCATATTTCAAATGCTTTGTTCTAATGCTGAGAAGATGCAAAATCAATTTTAAGTTCCAACTTTGTAATTTTCCCCTAATCACGATTCACGATTGCATAAATTAAAATTCCACTGAACTGACACTGATGACTGATGGAATAGCTATTCGGCCTAGTTGTATTGCACTGAGTTCATGAGCTATGAGAATAGATAGCATTGAACTGAATTCTTGGTTGTCTGTCTTGTTTTTCTTTATATTTTCTCAGTTACCAAACAGAAGGTTTTACTAATGATTTCTTTAGTTCTTCGGAGTATACTTCTGTTTGAATTACATCAATACTTTCTTAAAAGTAACTATGGGACTATGCGATGTTTCATAAACACTTTTGTTATATGATAATGCGGAAATGTCCTAGATTTGGATAGCTATAAAGTAGAGAATTTTACTTTCTGCAACAATTTACTGTCTATTAATTTTCTGGTCTTTTGCATCTATTGATTTTCATTAGTTGAGATCAATTCACATCTATATGATAAATAGATACACATAGTTATAATTAGATTTGCATCAATCCAAACAGAATGCATGCACTATATACTTTCTAAGAACAATTTTGTACTATATGACCACATAATGATTCTTGGAAGAATTTAAGTTAAATTTTGTTTTCGTTGTGTTTTGAATTTTGATGTGTTTTATTTACTATGTTTCAGATGTGCCCACCGTTTCGGAAACAAAGTTGAATTTCTTGAATGCTTATAAACGACCAATTCCCAGTATCTACAACACTGTGCTGCAGGAGCTGATAGTCCAACAGCATCTGATGAGGTATAAGAGGACGTATTGTTATGATGCTGTCTTTGCCCTTGGTTTTGTTACTGTGTATGATCAACTCATGGAAGGCTACCCAAGTGATGAAGATCGAGAGGCCATCTTCCAGGCATATATCAAGGCACTAAAGGAGGACCCTGATCAATATAGGTCTCTTTAATTTTTTCCCTCTTTAGTTTTCCTTTCATTTTTTCCCTCTACCAAACATGAGTAGGCAGTTATGCATGTTGAGTATTTTTTTCTCAAGGTAGAACAACTGTGAGTTTTTTTCCCGTAATGTTTCATGATGGGTAATTCTATTAATGCTCCACATTTTAGCTTGCTAACCTCCATTTTCCGGACATCATTGAATTCCTATGAGCTTACAAGTACAAGCCTGTTAATGGAGTGCCTATAGTACTTATATTCTGTTAGAAAATAAAAGCTTGTTGGGTACTAAAATTGTGGTAGAGCATTGATGTTTTTGATTGCATGAGATCAATAGACGGAGCTCTGCCTACTGTTCCATTAAATATTTTGTCAATTTTTTGGTGCGAGTAATAACCTTTATTTTTCCTTTAGTTCATTTATTGAAGTGATTGGTAATCCATATTTTCTAATTCTGAATCTATTTAGCACTTGGTAATGAATAGAAACCTTAAATAATTTTATTTACTAGACTTAGTGATTGCATATTTGTATTCACGACAGAAATGATGCAAAGAAGTTAGAGGAATGGGCCCGCGCACAGAATGCTAGTTCATTAGTTAATTTTTCATCGAGAGAAGGGGAAGTTGAAGGTATTCTAAAAGACATTGCAGAAAGAGCTGGGGGTAAGGGGAGTTTCAGCTACAGTCGTTTCTTTGCTATTGGTCTGTTTCGCCTTCTTGAGTTGGCAAATGCTACAGAGCCCACCATTTTAGAACAAGTAAACCCTCCTTTACCCTCTGCGGCACTATTGCAGTTTTTCAGTAGATGAAACAATGGACTACTGTTGATATATGTGAGATCTACTTGCTGAAAATTGTATTATGTTTCATTGTTTTTGTAGTTATTAATCAAATGATAGAATGATCATTGCTGACCTATGAAACCTGAATATGACCTATATGAAACCTGAATACTTCATTTAGGTCGTCTTATTTGTATTCAAAATGGTACATGTACGTATCGGACACACGTCATACGTATCTGATAGTTATTTCTATGTATATATTTTAGGATACATGTATTTGAGATGGATACACGATGGATATATAAGTATCTCGGCGTTAAAATTGTCTCTCATTGAACCCCTTAATTTTTGAATTTTGGTTTCATTTTGTAATAATGTTTTAATTTGTACTCTCTAATACTTTAAAATTAAAGGAAATCAAGATTGATTATAGTAATAAAATGAAACAAAAATGTAGAAATTGAGAGTGCAAGTAGAGGTGCAAATTTATTTATTTATTTTTTCCTTTTATTTTTAATAAACAGGTGAAATATGGGGCTAACTTTAAATTTGAGGGACAAAGTGAAGCTGTTTTAAAATTTAACAGATAAAATGTCATTAGCCCCTTTCCAAACTAGAATTTTTTCAAAACTATAATTATAATATATCATATATAATCTTATCAAACTAATAATATATTTTATTATAGAATTACCATGGCCGTATTTGTATCCTAGTTTTAAATTTTTTGATGTATTGTTGTATTCGTATTGCATCCATATCTATGCTTCCTAGTTGCTAGAGACGATGATACCATCCTTACTTGAAATTGATCAGTTAAAGGGCTGCTATTGCATTCTTCTTGTTGCGAGGTGTCTTGTCTTTTTACTGTATACTCATACTACTGTAAGGGGCTTTTTACAGAGGCTTAAGGGTTGAGGCTGTTATACCCATATTGCCAAACCACGTATATCTTGTGTTCTTTTTGTTTGATTGTTTCTCTTTGCTTCCCTTTTGGATTCCACTAGTTGCAAAAGAAGAGTCACATGGGGTAAATCAAAAGTCCCTTTTTGAAAGTCTCATCTAGCTAGAAAAAATATCTAGAAGGAAATAAAAGGTCAGTCAATAAGTCTGCTACCCAAGAAAAGGAAGCTTACCGAAAAAGCAATTTAAAAATGGAAATCCCAAGTCATTTAACCAACAGTTCGGATGTGCCTAGCTAATATGCGGTTTTACTAGAAGAAAAATGTCAGGATGTGTCAATACCTTTTCCTCCCAAGTCAGTACCTTTTCCTCTTTTCCTTATAGGGGTCAGTACTTTTTCCTCCCTCTCTTTTTGTCGTAAGTGTCACCTACGTGTCTTGGGGTGTGGCCGTGAAAAAAATTGAGACATGGCCAAATATGTCTCAGACACATGTCCGGGATGTGTCGTTGCTTCATAGGGTAATGATGCACTGTGAAAGGCCATTGGAATAGGTATATTGATAGTCAAGATGTTTGATAGTGTTGTGAGGGACCTAACTAATGTCAGACATGTTCCAGAACATAGAAAGAATTTAATTTCTGTGGGTGTGTTGAATTATTTGGCAAAGTGTGAAGCAGTAAGATTAGCAAAGGTGTGGGGACAGCATGTGGGAAATCTGTATAGATTGGTTGGGAACATAGTTGTAGATGGAGTAGTAGTCTCCATGCTGGTAGATTTGTGCACGGATGACACACAACTTTGGCACATTTGGCTTGGTCATATTGGCAAGCGTGGTATGTTGGAGCTTCATAAGAAAAATCTGTTGAAGGGTATGAAAACGTGCAAACTGGAATTCTGCAAATATAGTGTGTATATATGGGAAGCAGCACACTGTCAGTTTCAAGACAGGCTCTCATATCAGTAAGGGTGTTCTTGACTATGTCTACTCAGATGTTTGGGGGCCAGTGACAGTTTCTTCTCACAAGTGGTGCACATTACTTCATTAGTTTCATTGATGATTTTAGGAAGGTATGAGTTTACCTTATGAAGTATAAGTTTGATGTTTTCAATATATTTGAGAAATGGAAAGCGCAAGTTGAACTTAGATGGACAGGAACATTAAATACTTTAGAACAAATAATGGCCAAGAGTATAGAGAAAAGGAATTTATGGGGTTTTGTGTATCAAAAGGCATTATTTGTCACTTCACAATGAGGAAAAGTCCACAGCAGAATGGAGTTGTAGAAAGAATGAACAGAATTTTGACAGAGGGCCAAATGTATAGGTTAAATAAAAGGGTTGGCCAAGATATTTTGGGCAGAGGCAGTTAACACAACAAGCTTCATCATAAATGTATCTCCATAAGCAACCATTGTTTTCAAGATTCTGCAAGAGGTTTGGTCAGGTAAAACAGTTAATTTTTCAAATTTGAGAACTTTTGGTTGCCTGGTTTATGTGCTTGTACAGAGTGGAGAATGCTTGAAACTGGATCCAAAATCTAGAAAATGCATATTTCTTGGTTATGAAAATGGTGTTAAAGTTACGATTATGGGACCCAGTTTCAAAGAAGAAGGTGATCAGCAGAGACATCACAATTGATGAAGCATTCATGGAATTAGAATGAAGTTGAGACATGTAATGATGGTTTGAGGGAGAAATTAACAGTTGAAGTGGAGTTTGATGAGGTTGGTTCACCTGCTGATACAGGTGATGTTGATATTAGTATTGACCTACAGCAGTAGCAAGATCCTTACATAGTTGCTAGAGGCAGGTAAAAACGACCTCACAAAGCTCTATAGGGGTATAGATTTATGGCTAGTTTTTCTTTAGTAACTGGTATTGGAGGTCCATTGTCTTTCAAGGATGCTACAAACAGGAAAGATAGTAAAATGGGTAGAGTAGCAATGTCAGAAGAGATGGAATCAGTATAGAAAATTAAGACTTGGGAATTGGTGAAATTGCGTAAAGGTAAGAATGTTGTAGGCTACAAATGGGTATACCACAAGAAAGAGGCATTGCTAGAAAAAGAGGTGAGAAGTACAAGGACAGTTAGTTGCTAAAGGTTATTTGAATAGAGAGGGAATTGACTATAGTGAGATCTTTTCACCAGTTGTGAAGCACACTTCAATTCAGGTAATCTTAGCAATGGTGAAAATGCATGACATGGAGTTAGAGAAGTTCGATGTAATTATAGCATTCCTCCATGGAGAGTTGGAAGAGCAAATTTATATGCAACTGTCTGAAGGCTTCAAGGAACCTGGCAAGGAAGAGTATGTATGTTTGTTGAAGAAATCCTTATATAGGTTGAAGAAGTCTCCCAACCAATGGTACAAACTTTGACTCATTCATGGGGTCACATGGGTACATATGCTGTGAGTATGACTGTTGCATTTATTTTGGAGTGCTTGTTGATGGTTCATGTCTTGCTTGCTCCTTATGTTGATGATATGTTAGTTACTGCAAAGAGTAAGCTGGAAATTGTTAAATTGAAGCCTTTGTTGTGTAGTGAGTTTGACAGGAAGGATCTTGGCTTTGGGCTGCCAAAAAGATCCTTGGAATTGAGATTCACCGTGATAGGAGGGTTAAAAAGTTGTGGTTGTCTCTAAAAGGTTATTTGAAGAAGGTATTAGAGAGGCTTAGCACGTTGGATGCAAAACCAGTTAGTACACCACTTGCTGCTCACTTTAAATTGTCTTCAAAGTTGTGTCCTAGTTTAGATGAGGAAGTAGAGCACATGTCTAAGGTGCCATATGCAAATGCAGTTAGCTGTCTTTACATATTTGATGGTATGCACTAGATTTGATATATGTTTGCAGTCAGTGCAGTCAGTAGATATATGGAAAATCCTGGGAAAGAGCGTTGGAATGTGGTAGAGTGGATAAATATCTTGTGGGCACTCGTGACTTCAGTATCCTGTTTGACCAGAAAATTGTTACTAGAGATGTTATGGGTTATGTGGATACTGATTATGTAGGGGATCTTGACTCCAGGTTGTCCATGACAGGCTTTGTGTTTATGTTTCTGGTGGCACAATTTGCTGGAAACTACTCTACTGGATATAGTTGACAAATGTAGCAAAAGAAGCAGTTTGGCTGAGAAGACAGATTAGTGAGCTTGGGTTCATGCAAGACAATGTTTTGTTGTATTGTGATAGTTTGAGCACCGTTCATCTGGCCTAGAATCAGGTATTTCATTTGGCCAAGTATCAGGTATATCATGCAAGAACAAAGCACATTGATGTGTGATATGATATCACATGATCATAGAATGAGTTTCCTTGGGGGAAGTATCTTTTTCAAAGATTCACACAGATGAAAATGCTTTTGAATCTTGATATGTTGACAAAGCCGGTTTCTAGGCATAAGTTCGAGCATTGGTTGGACTTGATCCATGTTCTTTCTTGTTAAAGAAATGAAGGGTAGTGCACCCTTACCTATAAAAGGGCTGAAGAGACGTACCTATGGCTAGGTACTACATGGTGACATGTACAAATTTTCTTCAGGATGGTTTATGGAAATATAAGCCAAGGTGGAGATTGTTGTGAGGTGTCTTGTAGTTTTTCTGTACATTTAGATTTACTGTAAGGGGCCTCTTACGGGCCTCGGCCCAGAGATTTGGAGGTGCATATGTAATATTTTCTGTTAGGGTTTGAGAGACAGTGTGACAGCGTAGTAGAGTGGTTGAATCAAGAGTTTCAGAGCTATATAATCCTTATTGCGGATAGTGGATTTGATCTCCTCCCCTCCATGGACGTAGGCATATTGCTGAATCATGTATGTCTTGTGTTCTGTGTTTGATTGATTATCTTTACTTTTATTTTGTTTTATTTTATTTTTTGTGATTAGAACTATTTGATTTGTGCGCAACACTTCTCCCATTCATTGTCCAAACTAAGTTGCTATATCACTCCTTGTGACCTGATTACATATTCTTCTCAAATGCTAAATAAGTGTAAGAGAAAATGTGTCAAAAGAGAAATGAGAAGATCATCAAAATCTCAATTTAAATGAGGTGACAGAGATAAATTACTTTCATGCATGTACTTGAAAACTTAACAAGCAGCTAATCCTATTCCTTCAATCAGACTGATCCCTACTAGTAATTAAAACCAACCAAAGAAACTGTACAGACTAAAGAATCCATTCGAGTTTGTTGATACAGTAGTGTGCACTTGGCTAAAACAACATGACTATAACAGAGCAAGCTATACTTGAAAGTTTCTGTCTTGACTGAAAAACAAAATGTAGATTATTAAATATAGACTCAAATATAAATATATAATGGAAAGCAATTGAAGGAATTACATAATTATGACGGACCCTTTTTTCATATCATAAAATCTTCTTTATTAACATGATCTTAGGTCATTCGAGCAATCCTTTTTATTTAGGCATCTGTTTAGGTATCAACCACCGCAGGTTCAGGGTCTCCATTAAGGTCATCATGAGGGTTTGGTTGCCTCTTACAATGAGGAGAACCAGTTTAAATTTTGATGGATGCTCTCTTGGTAACTTTTTAATGGTAATTGGTGGCTTTTACAGAGATCATAATGAGGAGTTATATTGAATCAGTGTGTTTGGCTTCAATTTTTTGAAAACTGAGTTTTTTGTTTTTTTTTTTTCATGTTTTTTTTTGTTTTTAGTGAATATTTTAAAGATTTTAAGCATTTTTTTTTTACTATTTTAGATGTACCTTACTTAGATGTATCTAAAAAGTATAATATTTGTGAAAAAATTAATAAATACACAAAAATACGAAAAATATTTTGAATTTTTGTATTTTTGGTATTTAGTGAATTTTTTAAAGATTTTTTTCACAAAAATTTTACTTTTTAAGTGTATTTATGTTAGGTGTGTCTAAAAATTTAAAAAAAAAAATTGCTTAAAATATTAAAAATATTCACTAAAAACAAAAAAATACGGAAAACAATAAAGTAAAATTTTCTGAAAGGTATTTTCAAAAAATTGGAAACAAACATGGTGAAGACTATCAGGTATTGAGTTCACTATCAACATTGATCCTTGCCCTTTTGGAAGGTTTCAAGGAAATTAGAGTTGGGGGGGTTTAGTAGTTTGATGGTTCAGGTTGATGAAGGTCAGATCCTAGCAGTATGGTCACTGACTAAGCAATATTAAGGATTTGGTAGTCTGATGGTTCAGATCAACAAATGTCAAACCCTGGCAGTATGGCTCATTTACTAAAAAAATATTAAAGTTTTAGCTAGTGTAATATAGTGGAGAATACTAGGATTTTGAGACCAAATAATGAAGAACTACTGGAATGGTAAAAGGGGAGTAACTACTTTTTATATAGATGGGCTTTTCTTACGAAGGCTTTATTTTTTCTTTTGGGTTTTTATTCTTTGGAAGGAAGTTTCATTTCTTTATCTGCGTGTTTATTTTTCCATAATGATATAGTTTTCTGTTGCTTGGAAAATGAATACACAAAGGGGGTGTTTGTTTCAGCTTTTTAGAGCCAACTTATGGCTTTTAGCTTTGAAAAAGTTATTTTGGACTGTTTGGTTAAACTTATTTCAAACAGCTTCTGATTCTAACAGCTTATTTTAACTCAAAAAGGCGATTCTCGAAGTATTCACCCTTGCTTCGATTATCGACCTGCTGTGGACATGTTAATTTATGGTTATACTCTTAAATTTTTTTATTTTTTATTTTTTTTCAAATAGAAAAAGACTCAAATGGACTATAGATTATTATTATTATTTTTTATGAGAAATGTAGACAAACAAAAAATAAAAATTAATTGAAAAAGCTATTTCACAGCTTATTTAACAAACACTACTCAGCAACTTAAATTTATAATCCAACAGTTACACCAAATAGATTAACAACTTCTGATTAAAGTCATAATCTATAATCTGTTAAGCTATAATCTATAAGTTGTTTTAACAGCTACACCAAACGGGGCCAAAGATCAGGCACTACATTATTTGGTATGAAATAGGGGTGACTTGAGCTTAGCAGAGAAATATCACTGACAGAACATATCTCCATTTAGGCATTTTATGGTCCCTTGGTTGCCAAAAAGTTTTTGTTGGTAAGCTGAATTTGGGGTTTGAGAAATATATCAGTAAGTTTGTATCTATTGACATAGCCTAGTGATTGAGAAACATCTGTTTAGATTCACAAACGTCGATCTTTTCTTCTCTAATGATTGAGAACATCAGTTTAGATTCACAAACATCGATCTTTTCTTCTCTAAGGAGCTAACATCCTTGAGGCCCCAGGTGCTTGTAGAAAGTTATGATAATTTGCAATGTTAGTAGGGATGCCAAAATAAGTCTTGTGTCTTGGAGCTTAGGCTTGCTTGTGCAAAATGACAACCCAATATATATATTCCTAAAGTTCACTACCATGTGAAATTTGAGAAAAAGAGAAATGCCAAAATTTGGTTCACATAGATTTTTGCTTATAAGCTACTTATGAGCTACTTGTCATGTGCCAACTCATTGGAGGTGCGAGTTCTACACCACACGACTTGCAAGCACATTAGTTTGTAAGCGGTAAGGTAGCCAGGGTAGATACTTATTGCATCTCCTGGGTTGGTCTTTGGGCATATATTACATGGGGTATGCAGTACCACTCGTGGAGCCAGCTTCTTGGGAGAATGACAAGTGCCTAGTCCATGATAAGTGGTATCAGATCCAGCTTAGGGGTACTGTGATGGGGACGGTACATGGGACTTACACCAAGCACCTTCATTATGGGGTCCACACCAAGGGTGGTGTTCGCGTGGGGCGGGTTTCCCATGGGTAGGAGACAGACAAGTATGGAGGCAGGTAGGGTAATGTCTCCCTGACGAGGGTGCCAGGGATTGGCGGTGGTAGCATGTCACGTATTGACTCATTGGGGGTGCAAGTTTTACACCAAGCACCTTGCAAGCGCATTAGTTTGTGAGCAACAAGACACGCAGGGTAGATCCTTATCGCATCTCCTGAGTTGGTCCTTGGGCATAATACACAAGGTATGCAGTACCACTCATGGAGCCGGCTTCTCGAGAGGATGACAAGCGTCCAGTCCGCGACATACTTCTCATTTAACAGATTATTACCTCTTGGTCTTATTTGATCAACAGGATTAATAATCCCATGAATTAGTGTAGGATTAGTTATCTAATTAAATTAGTGAGATAATCATTTGGTATGTATTCATTTTGTTTTGTTTTTTTTTCTTTCATACTTGAAATTATGATCCCCATCCCCTCTCAATATTAGAAGTTTCCCAATTTTGTCTGATTGAATGTCTGGCGTACATGTCATCCGGTTAATAAAATTTGCGATCAAACATGGGATTGTGAGTCCATGGACTAACAATTCCAATCTTATGCTATAATCCTACTAATCAAACATGCCCCTTATGTTCTTCTTGGTGAAGCAGCCTTCTTGCTTAATCTTGTATAAGGACACAAGTTGTCTTTTGAAAGCAGAAGTGAATTTTGTGGTATGTGATGCCTATTCTCTTAGGTGTGCTTGGTGGGAAAGCTCTGCTTAAAGGCCTTTGTGTCTTGCGGTTGGCTACCTTCCACTTGGCCTCTTTTGCTCTTATATCTAGGATATCTCTAGACCAGTGACGAATCTTCTTTTAGTCTCATTTCCTATGTACAAAAGTTACGTGATCTTGTCTTGCTTGGTAGGAGAGAGGAAGATTCCGAATGACTTGTTCTAACTTTTCTTCATTCTTTGCTTTGAAGCCTTTTGGGCTTTGATCGACTTTGATAAAGGAATATATATGCTCGTTCCGTTGCATAATATTAGTCCATTTTGGGGAATCCAACTTTTTTGGGTAGAACAATTATTACATTTCAAAAATATTGACTTTTCAAAACTGCCCTTTGGTAGTACAATCATTACACTTCAAAAATATTAGTAATAAATTTAAAAGAAGGACAAAATAGAAAATTCAGGTTATTTTAATCTTTGATTTTTGAAAAGAGATTGATATTTTGGGATAATGAAAAATGGAATAAGGGACTAATATTTTGGGACGGAGGGAGTATGTATATATTTTCTTTTTTGTTTTGGGGGGGTGGGGGATGAAGATATTAAATACTTGAATGGTAATCATAAAAGAATGATACAATGAGGAGCAACCAACCTTATATTTGTATGATAAATAAGCTATGAAGCATGGGTACTTCAAAAAAATGTCGTACCTGTATCGGGTACGTATTGGGTACTGGTATTTTGCATTGTACTTCTATATACGTATTGGATACACAAAACATGTACCTAAATGTTTTTTTTTCTTAATTTTTACTGTATCCCAGAGGTACCCAATATATGTACAAGCTATACCTCAACCGGAATAATATTTTCTTTTATATAGAAGTGAAGTTAGTTTCATTAGATTTTTACTATGCTTAGCATGAATCTTGTAAATTATTTAATACAATGAATTTAACTTTGGTTTATATGTTACTTTTTGACAATAAAATGTGAGTTATAGGTTGGATCCTTAACAACCTAAATCACAATACTTATTTTTACGTTACTCCAAATTAAAATAAATACCTTTTTATGAATGTACCTAGTTGTATCCATACAATTTTTTTAGATTGTACCGTATTGACATACCCGTACAGTACCAGTGCCCACACACATGCTCCATAGTAAATAAGTGAGCCAACAAGTGTCTATTTTTTATTGGGTTAGAGGTTATGTCGGTGAAACCGATTCTCACAAGTATAGAATGGAATGTCTCATGCTTCGTCTCTTCCTTGCCATTCTCATTTCTATCCCCTACTTCCATGATCAATGTGGCAGGGAAGTTTCCTTGATTGGTCTCAGCTATAGCTTGCTTTGCTCATTCACTGGGGCTAGAGGGCGGGATAAGAATGGTATTGCCTTCCCAGTCTTGTTCTGTCTTGTCTTGTTTAGTAGAAATAGTCAAAAGTCGAAAATAGGATTTGTGACCTAGGCTCTTTTAGCTAACATTGTTTGTGTTCCGGGAATTACAGAGGTATTTTTTGAAATCTCTCTTCTGATTTGAAATTGTGATGTAACATGTATCCTCCCTATTCCAGTAACGGAATAGATGAAATAGATCAAAAATGGATTTTTGTTCAAGGTTGAAATCTTATTGGGATGGTCCACTGGATAGTTCATCGCCGATCATCGGACAACTTTCTTCAATACTTGAAAGTGTCATCCAAGTGACTTAGTGATTGACTTCAAAGAACACTATTTCAAGTTAAAAGGAATCTTTTTCACAAAGCATGGCCAGTGCGTCGATTTCACATCCCAATTTAGAAATTGCTATTTACGAAACAAACCTTTATCAAGTATAGCAACATGACCTGGTTCAGAACCAATCTTCACTCTTCAACATCCATAACGGATTAAGCAAAGAGTTCTAACAGCAGTTACACAACCCCTGAATGTCGTAGATAGCTGTAAGTGAAAGAAGCATACTAACTAGCTGGGAATGCAGCTAGCTCAGCTAGTTTACTTGTTTATACTCCCATCTGAAATAGTACTTGAAAGTCCAGCCTATGGTGTGTTCCAGCAAAGCACCGGGTTGTTGATAAGGAGCGTGAGCATAGATTCATAAGGAATATCCTTACAAAGATGCTACCAAACTGGTGAAGACTCATTATGATTCACCAAAGGTTTCTTAGAGAAGGTGCAGCGTGGAAGCATTTTAGATTCTTCTGAACTCAAAAGTATAAATTTACATCAAAGAGTCTTAGACTATCCTTTTTCTTCTCCAATGGCAATGCCAGTAGTAATCTGATTAAGAAATTATTACCTTTCCATATGATTTTGTGCTCCAAAAGACCCTAGGTGTCGTCAACCCACAAAAGACCAGACTAATTTACGACGGGGTCATTCAGAGAGCCTGAAGTTTCCATGAAGGTAGTTGAGAAGATACTGACGAAAGGATGTAATGTCCATTCAATTTATGGAAATAACACAGTACATACACTTTGTGGTATGAATACGGTGGCAATTCCACAACGTTTCTTTCCTTTATTTATTATTTTTACTAAGAGTGGGAGTTATGCAACCTTTACATTCATAATATTAGGTCGACTGACATGCTCTATGGAATTCCTTGAGGGCTGTAATTTAAAATGTTATAAATTCAGAATGATGCTGCAAATTCATCTGGTGATTGATTTTTGTGGTAAAGTTTAGGGATTTTGGCATTGTTGGACAGTGTCAGTGTGGACAAACATGTTGCCATCCAACTAGTGATGCTAAAATATGGTGCTCTACGGTCATGTTTGATTCACAAGACCAATAGTGAAGTATTAATAATCCTATTAAATTAGAGTGGTATTCATTATCCAATTGGATTAATATCCATTGGATTAGTAATTCCACCCCTACCCCATTACTAATAATCCTACAAATTTGTTGGATTAATTATCTATTGGATTAATAATCCTAAACCAAAATGTTAAAACAAATATAGGATAATTAGGCCCGCGGATTAATAATCCCAATCCCATGTTCTAATCCACCCAATCAAACATGCCCTACATGTACAAACCACGGTGTGAACAAGGAGAAACCAGGTTCCAATTGGTGCTGGAGTTTGATTGGTGATGAGTTTGGAGGTTGAGTCAAGGGTTGGGGCAGTGTTATTAAAGGCGATAGGCGCACCAAGGCACCAAGGTCTTTTGGGGCTAGGCTCAAGGCGCAAGGCAAGGAACAAGCTTCACCGAAGTGAGGCACACCTTGTATGGAAAAAAAAAAAAAATTTAATATAAGTAAATAATTTAGGGTTCAACATAAATAAAATGAAATGTTAAACATTTTGGCCTTGTTTGATTTGTTTTTTAGAAAAAATTTTGGGAAAAATTCTCTGTAAATAAATTTTCAAAAGTAATCAAACCAAACAAATTTTTTTTAAAAAAAATTCAAAATTTTGTTTGGTTACCTACTTTTCAAAATCACTCTCTCTCATACACATCAAATCAATCACTTTTTTTAAAACTTTCTCCCCAAAACAATTTTTCAAAACCATTTCTGAAAAAAGGCAAACCAAACAAGTTTTCGTTCTTTTTATCTCAAAAACTACTCTACAAACACAAACCAAACACACCCTTAGTATTTTTTGGAGATTAGAAATTAGGCTAATTTTTCTTCTATCATTGATTTGGGGTTGAATGTCCAATGTATTGGCAACTGTAATAAAAATAGAGATCTTCTGTAGCTGCACTATATTGAATTAATGGTCAGATTTTAAACAAAACCAATTAAAGCAACAATAAAAAAAAAAACCTTCAAGAAGCAAGCCTTGGGCCAGTCAGGCGCCTTATCACAGTCGCCTGGTCTAGAACATTACAAGGCGCAAACCTTGGGCTTGGCCGGACTTGGGCCTAGGTGCACGCCTAGGCAGGCCTTATTGAAGTCACTTGGCCTGGAACACTACGAGGCGCAAACCTTGGGCCTGGATGGGACTTGGGCCTAGGTCACTTGGGTTGGGGACTATAATGTGGGCATCTTCAATTTTTGCATTGTTTTATTTTATTTTCCTTCAACTTTTGCTTCCTTATTGTTTAAATTTAAAATAAATCCATCTGTTGTAGTATATTCATGTATATTCATATTATCTCTGCTTTTCTTTCTTTTATCACCTTACAAAGAAAGGAAAACACACTTCAAATGTTATTCAAAATGAGAGAATGATTTTATCTGTGTGGTTTACATAGAAATGATGCATAATTTTGTCCATCTGAATTCCGTTCTACTTTCCATCTATACCAACTAACTTGATGACGAGCTATCACATATGGCATGTTTATCCTTGTAAGAAAATGATATTTGGATCAGACAAATTTGAAAGTTTCATTATAGTATTAATGTTAACTGTCCAACTACACTAGTCAAAAAAATGTCTAATATCTAGTTATATGTGTGTGCATCCAACATGCTAATTACACTCTTGGTAATATGACATCTGGATGATCTATTTACTACAACTCTCTAGTGTGTGTGGGGGTGTGCATCCAACATTGACCAATTTCATCTGTCTCTTACAGCTTTGTGTTGCATTGAACATAAACAAGCGAGGTGTGGATCGGGATCTTGATGTATACCGCAATCTGCTGTCTAAGCTGGTTCAAGCGAAAGAACTCCTGAAGGAATATGTAGACAGGTAAAATTCAGTTTATTGCAACTCCAAATTGAGTATATTTCTCCAAGTATGCTTTATTTTTCCACATATTTGCATGAAGTTAATAGTAAAATAAACTGTGTTCGCCACATAAAAGTGGAAAAACAAGGAGGAAGAAAGATGAAACAGCTGTGGTCATACCTCAGACCTAGACTGGAGTTTTTTTTTTCTTTTTTTTGGAACAATCGGCAGAACTTAAATTCATGGGTACAAACTACAAACTTAGCACAGCAAAATTTGAAGATCTATTGTTGCCGGGTATCCATGTGCTTTTAGTGATACCCGCTAGTCCCTTCATATTGAGAAGCAGTTTTTTCGCTGTATGAACACTTGAAACCAAAGCAGTGATGGGTTAAATCATGAATCAGTTTAATAGCCTGGCTTTCTCAGTTGCCCTAGCGTCAATAGTGTGTATAGTTTCCTAGCATCCGGGATTGGTTTCAATGATGTTCAAGGCATTAATGTACACCTGTTAGTCCTCGTATGCTCTTATGAAAGTAAATTCCCCATATAACTCAAAAAGTAAATTCTCATTGGTTTTCAGGGAGAAGAAGAAAATGGTGGAAAGGGCAGAGTCTCAAAAGGCTAATGAGGCAATTACAAAATGCTTGGGAGAACCCCAATACACAGAACGATAATTCAAGCATTGTTGTGGTCACTTGCAGTAATCCCCATGCATCAATTTCTTGTTTATTTTGAGGTAAGTGTTGAAACCTCCATGGTTGAGGCCTACTTGCAGCAAATAGGGTATGCATTTGATTGTAGTACTATTGTGATGCCTCTTTACCAACATGATCGTGCTTGCGTGTTTAAATCATCATATTTTCCATGTTATAACCCACTTCTATTTTATTCAATGGTAGTTAGTGAAACACAAACGGATTTGTTTATTTATTTTTAATGTATGAAGAGCAATGTTATGCAGATTTCTTTATTTGGTTTTAATAATATTATTTTTTTACAATTATGTATAAAATTAGTGAGACGGATATTAATAAATGTATGTGAAAAAAACCTAAATTGTAAGAAATCTAAAATCTCAATATGACTCTCTTCCCCTCCCCATCCTGGTGTTTAGAGATCATTTACCAGTGAAGACAACCATCCACATTATGCTTGCCTAATGGATTTGAGTAGAGATTTGAAAAGGAGAAGGAAAAAAATGTGAGAGAGGTGTGTAAAATGTAATTATTTTTCATTCACATTTTACCTATCTTTTCACTTTCCAAATCTTTCACCAAATTTATAAATAAAAAACAACCTAAAGGAATAGGTTGGAGCAAGGTTTTAAAAAATGGCCGCAACTGTTACGTAACGTCATTACGTGATGGTTGTGGTGGTTACCGCCACCCGTTACGGCCGCTATAGTAGTACGACGGAAATTTATGTGTAACGGCAGTTTCGGTGCTACGTAATGGCCACGTAACATCATTACGTAACGGTTGTGGTGGTTACCGCCACCCGTTAAGGCCGCTATAGCGGTACGATGGAAATTTATGTGTAACGACAGTTTCGGTGCTACGTAATGGCCGTAGCGGTAATTGTCGTAATAGTCCATTATACACCATTGCACCCTTTTATAATATTCTGCATAACTTCTTTTCCAAAAAATAAAAAATACATAAAAATTTATGAAAAAAGAATAAATACTTAATGATCCAAATGGAAAGAAAAAAAATCTTATATGAATTTATTTTTTTAAAATTTTTATTACATTATATTAACATGTAAAATAAAAAATATATAAATAGTGGTTATATTTATTTTTATAACTATTTTATTTAATATTTAATTATAAATACTTTTTATTTTGTTACTGTAATGTGTTGTCTAAAAAAAGTTTTTAAGAATCTCAATTTTTTTAATTTATTCATGGCATAATCTTTATTTTTATAATCATTTCATTTAATACTTAATTGTACATAACTTTATTTAGTAACCTGTAAAGTGTTGTCTAAAAAAATACCTCAAAATAATTTTTGTTTATGGCACGATTTTTATTTTTATAATTATTTCATTTAATAATTGTGAATATTTTTTATTCAATTAGTTCAGGTATTGATCAAAAATAATTTGTAGACATTTAAAATTAATTATTCTTAAACTCATTAACTATTAAAATAAGGAAAAATTACTAATAAATCTCAATTCAAGAAACGTTATTCCATTTAGTCCTGTGTATTTTCTTATAAACCATTTAGTCCTATTTGATTAGGAAGGAATATTTTTATTTGATTTGGTATGTTTGGAGTTTACATTTGTACCCTTTGTTATGGGATTTGGTGATTCTGTATACTGATGTGAGTTTGTTTGATTGGGATACCGTATGTTTACATTACCTTTTTATGTCGATTTGCTGCACTGTTTTACATGTGAGGTGGTTTCATTATTGTTGATGTATTACCTTTTTTGTATTTGTTGCTTTCGGAACTCTATCGCAGTGTTGATGGTGAATTTCACAAACAAATTTAATTCACATTAACGGCAACGTTACTGCTGTCATATTAGATACACAACACTACCAACCTCCAATGCTAACAATGTCTCTGCTTTCTAATATTAACTGTCAAACCAAGCATAAAAATTCAAACCACCATAACACTGAAAGGTGTAAATCTTTACATATGTTACCATACAGACCAGATTTACATTACATAACGTCATTCAGTGCGTAGTAAAAAGTACAACATAGTTTGTAATTGAAACACTAATAAATCACACATATTCATGTCTAAACGTACCACAATGCATTGTGCTCGTAAAACTACCACCACCCAACTTCTACATGTTTTGTCCGACCATTCAATGCCACATCAAAATCTTGATTATCGTATTAACATATTAACATCAACCCACATCAAGTAATTAGCCTACCATATTTGCAGATGCGACAAAAACACACATGCACTTAAATTTTACGTAACACAACGCATTGCATCGCATCATACCATCCATAACAAACATTTCAAATGCCCTTTTAATCATTTGATGATAAAGCTAAATTAACATATTCATATCAAACCATCACCATCCAGATTTGATGTTCATAGACGAACACATCCAAAATATCACCCACGAATGTGTTTGTTTACCATTTCAGAGGTAATATTAACATCCAATTTGTATGTCAAACACCCACACAAATGAAATTTGAAACCCCAATCCATCGGTGCGGAATTCCGATGACAATGTACACTACTCTGTGTAATCTATCGAAAAACATGATTTTCACTTCTAATGATTGCGACCTATGCCCTAATCGCAAATTGTGATAAACATCAGGCACAATGTATACATTGAAAATAAATACACAAATATAACATAGAACAATCATAAATCATAGCCACAAACTTCTATAACATCAACAATTACAATGGCAAATGAATTACACCTTCGCGGTTCATTGTCATCGTCAACAGCTCCGACAACGCCCATCTTGATGTAAGGGATACAAATCACTAACCTCCTGTTCTGTAAACCAATCTCCTATGAAATCCACCATAACCTTGCTCTGGCACAGTGTACGGCGCTCGTATTTTGACTTGTGCAACGTACACAACCTTTACAATGTTTGGGTCTAGGGCTCCTACTGAAACACAATGTGGAATTGTTCAAAAATACTTTCGAAATACCCAAAAACACATTTAGAGTTTCAATATATCAGGATGAAAATGTTAAAATGTGGAAACGTTAATCTTCAATGTTTCCTTCTATAGGTTGAATGATTCGATAAAAAACGAGAGAAACCAAAAAAGCCTATAGTGTGCTCTATGTCCAAATTAGTAATTTTACCAGTACCCAAAACCCATTTTGCCCCCGATTAAAACATTAAAAATGCACATGCTTGAAGATAACCTTGATATTTTGCATGTTTCAGGACCTTTCGGTTCAATAGAAAAAAGATAGGACTAATTAGTGTATAAGTGCACAATTTGGGATTTATTGGTTTTTACCCTTAAAATAAAATGTAAAAATTCATTTTATAGTAATTTAAAAATATAAAATATATTAGATCATACTTAAAAATTAATAAAAATTGATCAAAATTTATTTTAAACTCTAATAAATGTGATTTTAAAATATATATATATATGCATATCGGTAAGTTTTTTTTTTTCAAATTGTGCAATTTTCGATTACTGCAACCGTTAAACTACGATCTTCATATCCCACAACCGCAATTGTGTTTCAAAACCTTGGGTTGGAGTATCATTTGCTTCAGATCTTTAATTGGGAAACCATCGCCATTTGTCATTCTTCTTTTGACGTCGAGAGTCAAACAAAATGGTTAAGCTTACAAATAACAATATATATTTTTTTGCACAAAGGCCTGAGGATAGTTTTTGTTAGAAAATTGTCTTTTCCTAATCAGGATTAGTGAGACATAAAATAGCAAATAAGAAAAATAAAATGAACCAAAGAAATCAGACACATACAAGACAAGGATTTACATGGTTTAAAGTTCACAAGACCCGACATGTTTGGGATTAGCTTTTTTTTTATTTTTATATTATGATTCATTGCAATATCATAATTAATATTTTTAAAAAAAGAAGCTCATGTTCTATTAATACATAATAGGTTAATTCACAAGTGTATACAGTCACATTGTGAATATGTGTAACTCCTAATTGTCCAAAAATAGATCTAGGGTTTATGGCACCAGCAAGGGAGGGGAGGGGTGGAGGTTTCGATAGTTGCATAGGGCAGTGAAGGGGGGGATTCAGGAATTGCAACTAACGAAAGGGTTTGCAAGTTGCAGAGAGTTGGGGTGTTTGCGAGTCACATGTGAGAAGTGGTGTGGGGTAGTTGGAGCTGGAAGGCTATGGCCGAAGCTAGGATTAGAGTTTGGCTATTTTAGTAATTTGATTGAGGATTAAAATTGTATTTGTTTTTTTTTTTTTTTTTAAAGGAATTGAAAAGCAGACAAAATATTTTGAGCGCAATTAAAGGCTGCATAGTTTATTTTTAAGGAAAAATTACATATCAATCGGGAACAAATTTTTTTTTATACAAAAAGTGGAAAAATTATAATTATAATTATTAATATATATAATATTTATCATATTTATATATATATATATATATATTTTAATCCCACTAGTATGTAATGATAACCCATAAATTTAATCCTGTCAAATCAAATGTATGTCAGATTGTACTACACAAGGGATATTAGAATTTAGATGGATTATTTAGATGGGGATTCTGTAAATTATTGATAAATATTACTTTAATTGTTTAAATTATAAAAACGTATAAATACACCCCTTGAATTATTGAGAAATATCACTTAAACACCCTCTAAATTATAAAAGTGTGCGAATAAACCCCCTAAACTATTGACGTATTTTACTTTAACTTTTTCCGTTAGTGAATTGATATTTTTGAGACGAAAATACACTTCAACACTATAACACACCAAACAACACTTCTTCTCAATTTTTCTCGTTTTTCTGTTTTATTATTGTTTTTTTTAAATATTCTTTCCGTAAAAATATATTTACAAAGAATATTTAAAAAATAATAATGGATAAATGTTTATATTTAAAAAAATATAAAAAATAATAATAATGAAATTATAAATATATAAAGTGATGAAGGGTATTTTCATCTAAAAAATGTTTAAAAGTTTAGTTTAATTCACGGTGCAATAACGGGAGGGGCCAAAATAAAATATGCCAATAAGTTAAGAAATCAATATATATATTTTTATAGTTTAAAAAATTAAAATGATATTTAATAATTTAAATTTTTTATTTATACAATTTTGTAATTTAAAAAATTAAAATAATACTTCTTAATAATTTAAAAATGAGTCTAAATAACCCAATTTAGAACAACTATGTAATAATGGAACCAAAAGGCTATCTTATTCTATACCATTGACTACCTAATGCGTGCGTGCACATAAACTTTTGAATGGCTATAAAATAATTCTGTAATAATTCTGTTTTGATAAATGGTCACGTTTAATTCGTTAGCTATATAATAATAATAATAATAATAAAGTATTGTGAATTCAACGACTTTAATTGTAACAAATTGAACCTTCGCAGTTAGCCGGAACCCAAAATATCAGATAACAACAATGATACATCATTAATTTTGAAACTCTAAAAAAATTATTAATAACATAATACTTACGCTATGTTTGGTTAGAAGATTTGAGGAGAGATTTGGAAAGGGAAAGAAAAAAGTTAGGTGAAATATAAATAAAATATACCTACATTTCACCTAGTTTCACACACGTTTTCCCTTTCTCTTTCTAAATCCCTTCCCAAATCCCCCCACCAAACACAGCATTAATAAAAAAAAAAATACAACAACAAGATCAAAATATCAAATCATTTATGGTGAAACCCACTATCACATCATTAGTAATAATATTAATTAGTACTCTCACTCATTTTTCATCAGATAATTAAAGGAGTCCACGGGTCAACACCATTATTTTATGTTTTCTAATTGACGTCAGCACTTATTTAAACAGGGGTTGTTGATTGTTCTACATCAAACACCTAAATTTTGTCATTTTTTGTGTAATTTACACTAAATATAATTTTATTTTAATTTTTTTAACATTTATTCATAAATTTCTCTTTATTTATTTATTTATTACTTAGTTCAAATTATTATTTTTAGATTATAATAAATTTTATAAGTGACATAATTATCAAAACACTACTAATAATAATAGGGTAAAACGGTCATTAATATCCACATTAATAGTATGCGGTTCCATGATGTAAATATTTATATTGTTAAATTTATTTAATATGAATGTTCACATCATAGAACATTCACATTATCAATATGAATATTCACATTATCAATATGAATATTCACATTGTCAAATTTATTTATTTATTTATTTTTATTTTATAAAATTACATATTCAAGTGAGATCTTATTTAATAGATATTAATCATGTGGTTTAATTTTAATGATGTCTAAAATATTATATGAACGGTTAACAAAATATTTATAAGGATAAAATTATTTATAAAATGTTTTAAATATAATAATTAAGATTTAATGAATTAAATATTTAAATAATAATATTTATTAAAATATTAGAATATATTATAAACTAATTAAGATATAAATAATTAAAAGAGAATTTCGTAATAAATTCACCTTTTAATTTTTTTTTAAAGTGGTATATATCTAACCTTTGGAATATTTCTGAACTTAGAAACACCTCTCTCTCTCTCTCTCTCTCTCTCTCTCTCTCTCATATGGCTTCATCATCACACAAATTCAAGGTGCTTGAACAATGTAAAATCTCTCCACCACCAGGCTTAGTTCCTTCAACCACTCTACCTCTCACCTTCTTTGACATACCTTGGCTTCTCTTCACTCCCTCCCAACCACTCTTCTTCTACGACTTCCCTCACTCCACCACCACCACCACCACCCTTCTCTCCAACCTCAAACACTCCCTCTCCCTCACCCTCCAAAACTTCTTCCCTCTCGCCGGAAATCTGACGACTCCTCCACCACCCACCAAGCCCCACCTCATTTACACCGACAGCGACTCCATTTCCTTCACCGTCGTCGAGTCCACCGCCGATTTCAACCAACTCTCCGGCCACCACCAAAGACATGTCCAAGAATTCCACCACCTTGTTCCCACCCTACCTCCAAGTGTCTCAGATTCTGACCCACATGCACACCCTCTCCTAGCTGTCCAAGTCACCTTGTTTTCCGAATATGGTATTTGCATAGGGTTCACATTTCTCCACGTGGCGGCTGATGGAAGGACATTCGATAACTTCTTGAAATCTTGGGCCTCCATTTGTAGAGTGGGACTAGACCCCAACCTGTTACCAAGCTATGACAGGTCCGTGATCAAAGATCCAAATGGGATTGAGCCAATTCTCTTGAAACAATGGTGGTGCCAAAGAAGTACTCGCGAAGATCTCACGGACCAAAATGGTTCATGTTTAGAAGACATGGTTCGAGCCACTTTCGTTGTGGGTCAACCCGATATGGAGAAACTCAAACAATGGATCTTGACCCGGTCCAATAAGATATTCGGGGCATACCCATTGTATCTATCTCCATATGTGGTAACTTGTGCATGTATATGGGCATGTTTGACTAAAATTCGCTGTTCCAACATCAAAAGCTTAAGTAAATTTCCACATTATTTTGGTTTTATAGCTGGTGGTATGACCCGGTTGGGTTATGCTGTACCCGATACATATTTGGGTAATTGTGTTTCGTTTGGTCGATCCATGGCAATGGGAAGTGAGTTAATGGGAGAAGATGGGATTGTGATTGCGGCGAAAGCCATTGGAGACACAGTTAAGAAATTGAATGGGGCAGTGTTGGGAGGTGCAGAGAATTGGATTTCGGATTGGGAGGAATTATTCGGGTCGGTTCTCCATGTGATGGTTACCGGGTCACCAAAGTTGGATCTATATGGGTTGGATTTCGGGTGGGGCAGACCCAAGAAGATCGAGGAAATTGCAATTGATAGAACACATGAAGTTTCTCTTACTGAGAGTAGAGATGGGGAAGGTGGCATGGAGGTTGCTTTGGTACTCCCTAGGGCCAAAATGGATGCTTTTGGTTCTCTCTTCATAAAAAGTTTCAATGGTCTTGAATGAGAAAATGTTATGTAAATAAAATTTTTGAATGTGCCATTTTGTTATTATTTCATTTCAAATTAAAACATTTTGTATTGTGAATTATAATTTCAGAAAGAACTTTCTTAATAAATATTCTTGAAATATAAGAAAAACACAAAAAATAAATAAATAAATTCGATGCACTTTTTACTCAAATGAATATACTTTTTAAAATATTTTTACATATTTTTAAAATACGTATATCAATTTCAATATTAAACCATGTCCTAAGAGCACTATTTAATATTTGTCATTAAGGGTCCGTTTGGGAAGGGCTCAAGTGGCTCATGAGCCACAAAAAACAAAACAGGCTCATGAGCCACAAAAAACAAAATATCACATCCAACCCCATAATCATTACACTCTTCTCTCACAAAAAAAGTCAAAAAAGCCAAAAAGCCAAGAACCCTTCCCAAACCAAGCTTTTGAGCCCAGGCTCATATAGCCAAAAAAGCCAAAAAGCCAAAGAGCCAGCCCACTTCCCAAACGGAGGTATATCACTATCATTTTATTCGGTAAATTATACTAATTTCTTGTAAAGTTTAGAGAAAAAATACATTAAGTCTTCCAAATTTAGTATAATTATATTAAACTTTCTTAAAAATTTAATTCTACATATTACTTAGCTTCCATTTCATTGATAATCCATTAGTCATATAGATAAAAAATTATGTTCTATTCTATTTTCTATTGAAACGTATATTTTATTTTTTGTGTCTTTATACTATTTACATTAGTTTTGAGCTCTTACTTAATTAAAAGACAGTCTTGTATAATTATGACAAAATTATAAAACTTATTATATTTTTTCCAAACTTCAAGGGAGATAAACGTAATTTACCCTACTTTATTTCAGATAGTTTGTTTATTTTTTAAAATTCTGTTTAGACATCATTTTTTTAATTAATTAAGGAGTTACTAGACTATTGGGAAATAAGTTTTGCTTTTTACTAAGTTACTATATGAGTAAATTACACTTTGCCCCTTATTTTTAGTTATTTTCTCACTTTAATTTTTAAATTTTATTTTTTCCCACTAACTTTTTATGTAATTTTTTTCCAAGTCCAAAAGTTAATTTATGTTCAAAACTAGATAGAAAATAACACATTGACATTCACGTAGTATAAAAATATTTTATTTTATATGACTCACACCTCTAGTACAAATCTAAATCTTAATATAATAATATATTTTTTTATGTTATGTGCACTATAAAAAATTAAGGTTTTAGAGACCAAAATTTAGGGACAAGATTATTTTTTAGAGACCAAATAATTTTGTTATGAAAAATATCGTTATTATATTTTTAGTAACAAAAATTGGACATTAGTGATGAATTATTATCCTTTTGAAACCAAATTTTTTGTCTTAAAAAATAAATCATTTTTGGACCAAATTATTTTGTCTATAAAAGTCTATGTATTAGTGATATTTTCAAAATTTTGTCGCTAAAAGTCTTATTTTTTTACTTTTTGAGACGACCTTTTAGCAACTACTTTTATGACGATGAAAATTGGTCCCTAAATGTCATGTACAACAACATTTTCACTTTTAGAGACCAAAACATTTGGTTTCTAAAACTCTTATATGTTGTAGTAGTGATAGTTAACGTGACATTTTCTGTTTAATTTTAAACAGAAGTTAGTTTTAGGAATAAGTTGAGAAAAACTTGAAACATGAAGTGTTAAAATAAAAAATAAAAAAAATATTTAAAAATTAAAATGAGAAAATAATCAAACATAAATGAAGTAAGGTGTAATTTTCCCTCAATATAATTATCTCGTATTTTAAGCAGTTATAAATGAATTTGTCTTTTCAAAAACAAGGCCTTGAAATTCTTGTTTCTTTCAAACACTCCAATAGTGTTAGGAAATATCAACCCGTTAATTGATTGTTGGAACTTCGGGTTTTTGTGTGTGTGTGTGTGAGTAGTGTACTCAATTCTTGAAAGGAGATGACTGGTGAATGGATAGGGTGTGAAGGGATAGTGGGCGTGGAAAGGGAGAATGATTGCAATTTTGAATTGAGTAAGAGAGAGGCTGATGCGAGGTGGTTGGGGAGGTGAAAGGAAGTAGCGATGGTGGCAGGTGAGTTGAAAAGGGTTGACAGTGGATTTGTGCCGGTTAGGGAGAGGGGCTGATGTAATGTGAGAGGATGGCAGTGATGGTGGGACGAAGGAAGAGGAGGCAGAAGATGTGGCAAGTAGTGACAGAGAGATGGAAATGGGTGGTTGGTCCTTTTAGGGTTACGGTTAAGGTTGTGTTTTGGGAAGACGATGATTGGATATAAGATTTTCTAGGAAGAAGATGAAGTTTAAGGTAAATTTGTCTTTTTGAATGTTATTTTAATTTTTGAATAATTTTTTTTTTTCCATGTCAACTCTAATTTTGGTGCGTGTATACATTTTCGTTAATTTAGATTGAATATTTAATGGTAATGAGGTAAATTGCAAAACAGAAAAACTCACATGAGGGTAATTGGTTATTTTATCCATTCAAAAAAAGGTAATTGGTTATTTCAAAACCATAAGGAAGGTAAAATGCTTTAGGGTTAAATCACAAGGTAAAATTATCTTTGCCCTTTTATTAATAGATAAATTTTTATAAATTATAGTATTTATTACCATAAATTTAAAATGATATATGAAAATATCGTTAGGTGCCATACTGATAATAAAAATGATCATTGATACATTGTTTGGGTTGGCTTATTTTTTTAACTTTTTTGTTTATTGTAAAGACTTACAAAAAAAATAAAAATAAAAAGATTATATGACAATTTGTAGTAATTACGCCAATAAACAGCTTATTTAGGTGATACCTAAAAATCACCACTAATTATTGGCAAGGTACCATGTTTGCTTTGGAGTATTCAAAAATAATTTTTAATTTTTAATTTGTATTTTTATATTTTTTATGATTTTTTAAATTATTTTAATCAATTTTTGAAAAAAAATATAGATTCAGTTAATCTTGGTATGCTTGAAAAGTATAGATTTTATACAAATTTTTTTTAAAAAAAATTCATTTAATACAACAAAATATGAAAATTTAATATAATTTAGTATTTTTTATGTTTAGTGATTTTTTTTTAAAAAAAATAAAAAATATTATACTTTTAAAGTGTATCTAAATTAGATATATTTAAAAAAATAAAAAATTTACATATAATATTAAAAGAATTTAATAAAATAAAAAATAAAAAATAAAAAATATAATTTTGTAAAACTGAGTTAAAACGAATAAGGCACGATATTCTTTTCCGTACATTTTGAAAATGACTGACTCTTTTGTTGGTGTTTGTCTTTAAATGAAAGTAAAAGAAAATGTGAAAAGACTTTTATATCTGTGACTAAAAATTTTCACACCATAATACCAGTGACAAGGTCTCCCTCCACCATTATTGTACCCATTGACCAACAGTTCCATTTTTCCTCCTCCATGACTACTTCCACCACCATCACCAAGCCCCCACCACCAAGCTCCACTGTCAACTATCCGTGAATCCTATTATTACAACATTGTCGCCACATTCTTTCTTTTCTTTTTTTTACTCCATCTCTTCTTTCTTCTTTCCTTTGATTTATTTATTTATTTATTTTGTTCCATCTCTTCTTTGTTCTTTCCTTTGATTTATTACCCCATGGCTATGCTACCGCCATCCACTGTGGAGACCAACTACCATCACCATAATTGAGAGGGTAATTTGCACCAAGATGATTTGGCCGAGCAAATGAAGGTGGGGCTAAACAAAGCCCTAGTTTGGGGTTAAGCTAGTTGTGATGCGATGCCAGCATGAAGGCATGCAAACAAAGACATTGTGTGCCTAGGTGACTGTTCAGGTTAGCGCGCTGAGCCCAGTTAGCGCTAAGTGAAGTTGCACACTGAGTTAGGTTACATCTGCTTTTGGTAGCAGTAAGGCTAAGTCATTTGCACTATGGGTAAGTAATCGGGATGATTGTTTGCTCGGGTGCCAGACAAAGAGATGTGCTAATTCACTTCGTGGTCAATGATAGAGGTGTGAAAGGATTGTCATTATCCTTTCGGAGTTTGATTTCTAATGGGATTCTACAAAGAATGAATTAGAGCCTTACTAGGATTCTACCATACATAAATTATAAAAGCTCAGAGGTGACTTAAAATAAGGTAAGGCAATTTTATTCAGAAGGCATTGGAGGGGCTTTTCGGTACACACCCATCGGTAAGCTCACATTTTTGTGATTGCAGGCTTTATGACGACGTTTGGAAGATCACAAACTTAATTACCAGGATTATATTGACGGCAGATATTTCATGCTCGTACAAAAATGATGACCAAATCAAACCCAGTGGAAACTCCAACTCACACGAACAGTCAAAATTAGAGAAGGAAATGAAGGGATGTTTTTGTTATTTTCTATGAGATAACAATTGAATAGGACATGATAGTGAGTTTGGGCATGGTGGCGTGGCACGGTGGTGATTTTGGACGTAACCGCGATGCGGTGATTGCTCTGTGTTAGCATGGAAATAGGTCTATGTTGTGCGTGGTGGGCCTGTGTTGTGCATAATAGATAGGAAGTTATTGGGTATTCTTGGAGCACGGTCATGTAGTACTCCAAGGTATTATGATTGGTGGAGAAAGTGAGGTTTATGATTTTGTATTAGGTGATTGAAGAACATGAGGGGGCATGATGAATGATGATTAGTGAAGGAGTATGAAAACGTGATGCTCCATAAATACCTAATAATTTTCCATAACGGACATTGTGGTAATGTGAAGTAGGTGAGGAGGGTAAGGAAAATGACAGGAAGAAAATGAGGAGGTGGATGAAAGATAGCCATTCTGTTTATGTTGTATTTTTTTTTTTTTTCTTTTCTTAATAGAAATTTTCTTTCCATTTCTTGTAGGCTTGCTAATTATGTAGTTGGATTATGATGACTAGAGATGTTGGATTATGAGAGGGAGATTTCATAATCTGGCTTTGAGCCGTGGTAATGACCAGGCTAAATTGGGCCAAGCATGTTTGGGTCGAGCTGGGTTGGGCCAATCCAGTGGCAGTGTGCTCGGTCAAGGCCCTGGTCCGATTTGGCCGGGGTAATTTCGGACTGTTAGCCCGGTTCACGTTATTTGTTCGTTGAGTTAGGTAGGTTAGATCCTCCACAGACCAGTCCAACTGAGCAAAAGCTCGGTCATCACAGAGGACGGCTAAGCCACAGTGGGATTCTTTAACAAAGCTGGTAATTAGCGTGGTCATAGTGTGACGATGTGGCGCCGTGCTAGGTGTAACTCGATTCAGAGCATTGCATGTCTCGGGAGTTACGCGGTTGTAGAAAGATGGGGTGGCGCTGTGCTGTCCGTTCGCGCCAACGCCGTTTGGCGGTTTCGTTAGGTGGTGTTTAACTGTATTTGCGCTGACACGTGGGAAAATGGGATGGGGGAGTAGGTCCATGCGACAAAAGATAAATGGACGCAGAGGCACGCGCAGAGGGTATATAAACGTGACTGCGCCCCCATACTGAAGATGGAACATCTTCCGGTGAGAAAAAAACTACCACATTGTCTTTTCTTTTCTATTTCTCTCTCTAAGTGTGTGCTGACTTGACCGTCGGAGGGATTTTTCGATAGCGCACCACCGGGTGGCTCACCTTCGTTGTGTTCTCAAGTCGATCGGAGGAAAGCACAGCTTGGACATGAGAAGTGAAAATAACGTCGGATATTTGGTTCGTACAATTGGCACCGTCTGTAAGAAGCTCAAGAGGCATAACCTTGTCCTCCAACCTCATCTTTCATGGTGCACAATGACGAAGTACTATTGTTCGCCATTGACGGTATTACCCCAGAGTTAGTCCGGCGTAGAGACGGACTTCCCGCCATTCCAAACATGGCGGGCCTGGAGACCTCACTAAGAGGACTCCCCAGAGATGTGCAAGACAAGTGCACCAGGAGCCATCGACACTTGAGAGTCTAGGCGCTGGGAAGCGTGAGATGTGCAAGAAAGCAACCAGAGGGGCCGCGACACTCGCAGAGAGGATCTAGGTTATGCGAAAGAGTCGCACACTCAACGCCTAGAGTATAAGTTGAGGGACCAAGATGCCATCATCCGAAGAATGGCGACGGAGATGGAAGCTCTCAAGCGGCAAGTCAAAGGAAAGGGTGTTGCTAGAGTGGGTGACCATAGTGAGCGCACCCAACCCCGTCGCTCAGGCATCCAGAACCAGCGACACACGCCATCTCTCTCCATCACCAGAAGCTATGGGGTTGGAGACTCTGACCCGCCGGCAGAGAAGTCTTGCGCGCAAGATAACAGTTATCGTCCCTCACGTCCGCCGACGACGTCAAGATATTCCTACTCCGCTCGTTTGGAGGACTTGAGGGACGTCTTGAAGGAACGAGGGCACTGACAGGAGGCTCAAAGGGTGCCGGCACTCCAGCGATTATCCTACGGAGGTCGCGCTAGTGAAGAAGTCGTAATGCCACCAACCCGTTCAGTTGTACCTGTTCCTTTGGACAAAGATTTGGCAAGGCTGAGCGCCACCCCCTTCTCCCTTGAGATAGAGACCACACCACTCCCAACGGGCTTTCACCAGCCAAAATTTATGCTCTATGACGGAAAAACCGATTCGTACATACACGTAAGCCACTTCCGGCAGGTTATGGCTGGATATAGGCGTAATGATGCTCTCATGTGCCTCATTTTCCCGTCAAGTCTGGGTAAGTTGGGCTTGAAGTGGTTTGAGAGGCTTTCGGAGGAAAGCATTGAAAGGTGGTAGCAGTTGGCAAAAGCATTTGTGACCCGATTCAAAACCAACACCAAAACGCCAAAGGAAGTTGACCACTTTCTAAGTGTCAAGATGGAACCGGGCGACTCTTTCAAAGCATACAACGCCAGGTATTAGGAAACTTTCAATGAGATCCTTGATTGCTCGACCAACCTGGCGATCACCCAATACAAGCGCAGTCTCCCAGTCGGACATAGACTGAGGGACTTGCTCACGATGAACCAACCGACTTCCATGGAGCTATTGATGCAGCACATCAACGAGCACATTCGAGTAAAGGATGATGCGACTATGGCCACCACGAAGACGAATCTGGTGGCAACGGACAAAATGGTGGCTGGAAAAGTCCACACGGTTGGACAGGAGACAAACCGTCCAAGTGATCGCGTAAGGGAATCAAACTGTGGTCCGAATCGTAGAAACCGGGGTAAAGGTCGCCGCAACAACTGAGCAGATTATCCCCACGATGACACGGCAGATGCAAACAGAAAGTTGAACGCTCGAACGGGCATCACCACAGTTTTTAAGATCCCAATCTATTGCATACTTAGCGAAATCCACGACGAGGTTTACGTCCGGTTTCCAGCCAAGTTGGGTGATGCGCAGAAGGGCTTCAATCCGCGGTACCGCTGCACCTTTCATATGGAGCGGGGTCACCGAATGGAAGACTATTTGCCCTTGAAACAACATTTGGAGGAGTTGATTGCCGCTTGTCACTTGGATCGTTACATCGACGGGGGCGTCAGGGCCGCACACTATGCTCCGGCTGAGCCAAGTGGTTTGGCCACCCTAGAAGCACCCCCCCAAAGAGTGGTCAATGTGATCCATGGAATCGTCGAACTAGCTCGAGTTTACGCACTCCGGGGCATGATAAAAAAAGTGGAACATATGAGAGAAGTACTGTTAGTCCAACCAGCGGTCAAAAGAGGTAAAACCGAGGAGAAAAGTGTGCTCAACTTCTCAAACTGGGACCTTGAGCGCATCTAAACGCCGTACAATGACGCCCTGGTGGTCACCCTTCATGTCAAGGACTTTGATGTGAAGCGCATTTTGATTGACCAAGGTAGCTCGGTCGAAATCATGTACTACAATGCCTTCAAGTAGCTTAAACTGAGTGATATAGCAACTTCGCCACTAGTTGGTTTCAACTCACAATCGGAGTGACCAATGGAAAAGATAATCCTACCGGTCAAAGTTGGATCCGTGGTCAAGCAGGTGGAGTTTTGGGTGTTGAAGGTGCCCTCCACATACAATCTGATCATGGGCAGGGGATGGCTTCACACCATACAGGCGGTGGTGTCGACTTATCACCAAGTTATGAGATTTTCCTCTGCTGAGGGGGTGATTGAAGAGATTTGAGGCGATCAGATCATAGCTAAGCAATGTTTCGTTGTCGTGAATGGGAGTCAAGCAGTCAAAGGCTTCGTGCAAATGATTGAAGGCCCGGACGATCAAAGTGTCCTAGATGATATGGGCACTAGAGCAGAGGAAAATGCCGTTGAAGAATTGGTGGAAGTGCCCATCAACAAAGACAATCCAAACAAGTCCTTCCTGCTAGGCTTTAGCTTGACCGCGCAAGAACGGCTGGAGATGGTGGAGTTCTTGGTGGCAAATATTGAGGTGTTTGCATGGACGCCTTACGACATTCCTGGCATCGATCTGAGTTTTATTTGCCACAAACTCAATGTCTTCCCAGATGTTCGGCCTGTCATTCAAAGAACGAGGAGATCAACCCTTCAACACGCCGAGATAGTAGCGGAGGAGGTCAAAAACCTACTTGAAGCAAGGGCAATCCAGGAAGTGCATTATCCGCGGTGGGTTTCTAACATAGTCGTGGTACCTAAGAAGAATAGGAAGTGGCGAGTTTGCGTTGACTACAAGACGGTCAACCGAGCTTGCCTGAAAGACAGTTTGCCCTTGCCCAAAATAAACCAACTGGTGGATCTAACAGCTGGACACAACCGACTTAGTTTTTTGGATGCTTATTGTCGTTATCACCAGATCGCCATGCATGAACCCGACCGGGAGATAACCTCTTTCACAACGCCGAGGGGATTGTTCTGCTATAAAGTCATGCCTTTTGGTTTGAAACATGTTGGGGTGACATTCCAGAGGATGGTGACCAAGATGTTTGCCTCTCTACTCGGCCGCACGATGGAGGCTTACATCAGTGACATGGTGGTCAAAAGCAAACATCAGGCCAACTACTTGACCGACCTAGCCGACATGTTCACCATTCTTAAGCAACACAAGCTACGATTGAATACGTCAAAGTGTGCCTTCGACGTAGGGGTCAGAGAAATTTCTGGGCTTCCTTGTCACCAACCGAGGCATCAAGGTGGATCCCTCACAAATCAGAGCCATACAAGAATTGAAGCAGCTCAACTCGGCGAAGGACGTACAATATCTTGCCAGTATGGCAACCACGCTTAACAGATTCATAAGTCGGTCATCAGATTGTTGTCCCCCTTTTTTTTCGAGCCTCGAAGTCCAAGTTTTCATTGGACGAAGAATGTGACAGAGCCCTGGCTGAGCTAAAGACTTTTTTGTCTTCTGCCCCACTCTTGGTCACACCTAAGCACGGTGAAGAACTCTACCTTTACCTGGCTATTTCTCAACATGCAGTTAGTGTGGTGTTCGTCCGAGCAGAAGGTATCCAGCATCTCCCAATCTTTTACGTGAGCAAAACCTTGCTACCAATAGAGTCAAGATACTTGCCGTTGGAAAAACTTGCTTTGGCACTAATGATCGCTTCTAGGAAATTGGCGCACTACTTCATGCTGATACAATCGTGGTGTTGACCGAATTCTCTTTGAAAGCCTTATTTGAGCGGGCGGATTTCTCCGATCGAATTCTGAAATGGGCAGTTGAATTGGGGCAATTCGACGTCAAGTTTCAACCCCAAATTGCCATCAAAGCCTAAGCATTAGCCGACTTTGTTGCCAAATTCTCACCTGGAATTCACCCGGTATGCTCGGTTGATCTTATCGAGGCAGCCGGGGTAAAGGTGGTAAGTACGACGAAAATAGCGCAACCGAATGATGATGGCGACGCAGAACTTGCGTGCCCGTCCACAAATCCACCACTTGAGGAGGAACATCAAACCAGCAATGCGACGTTGGATTTGAGAATAACGGGTCAACTTGTTGGATCCAGCGTCGCATTACCGTGAGGGGCTGAAGACATGCCTATTGCAATCGTCAACGGCGGACTTGTATTAGAAATAGCCGAGCAGCTGAGTGATTGTGATCACCTCAACCTTCAAGCATTCCAAGATCCTTCAGAATGCTGGAAACTTTTCATTGGCGAAATGTGGAAACTTTTCGTAGATGGTGTCTCAAACCAGTATGAGGCTGGGCTAGGTGTAGTTTTGATCTCACCAAACGGACTTACCATCGAACATTCTATCACGCTCGAGTTCCTAGCAGCAAACAACGAGGCTCAGTATGAAGCACTGTTGGTAAGATTGAAAAGCGCGCTCTAATTGCACGCATCCGAGTTGATGGCCTATAGCAACTCTCAACTCGTTGTAAACCAAGTGACTAGAGAATACGAAGCCAAAGATGACAGAATGGTCAAATATCAAGCCTTGGTAAGGGAACACATCAAGAAATTTCAAGCAATAAGAGTCCAACAAATTGGCCGTGAAGATAACGGCCAAGCTAACGAGTTGGCCGGGCTAGCTTCCATGGTCAACAAATCAACCCCCAGCCCTCTCCTGATTGAATTCCTCCCCAGACCTAGCATTGAAGACTCAGAGCAGATGTATGTATTCTTCATCGAGCATGGTCCTTCTTGAATGGACCCCATCATCATTTTCCTTAAAGAACGGATCCTACCAACCGACAAAAAGGAAGCGCACAAAATCCGGGTGAAGTCTGAGCAGTTTTGGCTCTCTCCATCTGGCACTTTATATAAGAAGTCATTCACTGGTCCATACCTCAAGTGTGTTCATCCAAACATCGTGGAGGCTTTCCTTTACAAGATCCATGAAGGCATATGCGGAAGTCACATCGGGGGGAGATCTTTAGCCTACCGCTCTATTTCACAAGGATACTGGTGGTTGTGCATGTAAGCAGATGCGCAGAAATATGTTAGAAAATGTGAAAAATGCCAAAAGTTCGCCCACCAAATTCACTAACCGGCTAGAAAACTTCTCCCCTTCACAAGTCCTTGGCCTTTCACAATGTGGGGGCTAGACGTAGTAGGACAACTCCCAACAACGCCAGGCAACTGCAAGTTCTTAATTGTAGTAATAGATTACTTCACCAAGTGGGTTGAAGCTAAGCCCTTGGTGACTATCAAAGAAAAGGATGTCAAGAAGTTTGTTTTGGCAGAATGTGATTACGCAGTTTGGCGTCCCCAAGGCTTTGATTTCTGATAATGGCACCCAATTTGATGGACGGTTGTTCAGAGGATTTTGTGAGGAATTGAAGATAGAATTCTACAATTCCACCCCGGCCTACCCTCAGTCCAACGGCCAAGCTGAAGCATCGAACAAGACCACTCTAGATGGATTGAAGAAAAGATTGGAGAAAGCCAAAGGCAAGTGGGTCGAGGAACTTCCTAGCGTCTTTTGGACATATCGGACAACTCCGAGATGCTCCACCGGGGAGACTCCTTTCGCCTTGGCATATGGCATGGACGTAGTTATCCTATTGGAGATCAGCATGCCCACCATCCGTAGTGAAAATTTTGAGTCTGAATTGGACGCTGACGCCATCGCCCTAGAATTAGACCTTGTTGACGAACGCCGAGAAAATGTGTTAATTCACGTGGCCGCATATCAACAGGAATTGTCCAGAAAATATAACAAAACAGTGCACCCCAGACCGTTTAAAGTCGGGGACTGGGTTTTAAGGAAGGTAATGGGCAACACATTGGTGTCAGGTGAAGGAAAGTTAGGAGCAAACTGGGAAGGGCCTTACAGGATAATCGGTCTGGCAGACAAGGGGGCATACCACCTAGAGGATTTGGACGGTAAAAGTGTACCCCCGTTGTAGAACGCGGCCAATCTTAAGTTGTACTATTTTTAGTCTCTATCTTTCGAATGTAATTTTTTGTAAAGGGGCAAGTTTTCTCCTCCATCTACCAATGTTATCCTCTCAGTCATTATGTGAATTCATGATTGCAATATGTCATAGAAACGAATTATATTACCTATAAATTATGTTGTAATTGAGGAAATGTAGTGCACCAGGAGCGGTACAGCCGTGGTGTTTTATCTGGACTAGAAGAGTTGATGATTTGTTCAACTCTAGGATTTTAGCCGAGATGTTTTACCCCGGCTAAAAGAGTTGATGATTTGTTCAACTCTAGGATTTTAGCCAAGATGTTTTATCCCAGCTAGAAGAGTTGATGATTTGTTGAACTTTAGGATTTTAGCCGAAATGTTTTACCCCAACTAGAAGAGTTGATGATTTGCTCAACTCTAGTATGTTTGCTGAGATGTTTTACCCGGCTAGAAGAGTTGATGATTTGCTCAACTCTAGGATTTTAGCCGAGATGTTTTACCCTGACTAGAAGAGTTGATGATTTGCTCAACTCTAGTATTTTTGCCGAGATGATTTCCCCGGCTAGAAGAGTTGATGATTAGTTCAACTCCAGTGACTTTGCCGAGATGATTTTCCCAGCTAAAAGAGTTGATGATTTGTTCAATTCTAGGGTTTTAGCCGAGATGATTTACCCAGCTAAAAGGGTTGATGATTTGTTCAACTCTAGGATTTTTACCGAGATGCTTATTCCGGCTAGATGCATTGATGACTTTGTCAACAGTGCCAAAATGATTTTGTGTCTTTCAAGACCGAGATAATTTCCTCGGTTCAATCAGTTTGTAACACGCCGGGCAAGAATAGCACAGTTGCAAGATGAACAACAGTGAACATTACAAGAATACGAGCAAAATGCGAACTTTTCATTGATTGAGAATTTTAGTACATAAAGTGGGGCTTGTAGCTCGGTTACAAAAATTCAAAAAAAAAAAAAAAAACTTACACTAATGGGGAAAGGTCGACAAACTCGTCCTTGGCCCCTTCTGTCGCGGCTTCGAGGTCAACAACTACAGCCTTTTCCTTCTCACCGAGCTCCTTCTGGACACCCTCATCCTTGGCTTTTTCTTCCGCCTCATATTGTAAAGAGTTGAAGAATTCATTGGCAAAAGGAATAAGATAAACTGGCAGAAAGGCAAGGGGAGGAGAGGCGAACACCTCGGTCTTAGATCCTTAACCGAGTTTTTCATTAGCAACCTTCCAACCGGACTTAAAATAGATGTCCTTGGTGGCTTCGACTTGCTTGGCATAATTGTCTTCAGCCTCCTTGAAACCGAGATTGTTGGCCTCATCCACGGTGGCCTGCTTTGCTTGTCTTTCGGCTTCGAGTTGGGCCTTCAGTTCGTCTCTCTCTTGCTTGGCCCTACCGAGCTAGCCAAGAAGTCTGGCGTTGTTGGCGTTGGCCATTTCAAGTGAAGCCTTAGCCCGGCCAAGCTTAGCGGAGACGCTTTTACCAGCATTGTTTAGCTCGGTAACTTTGCAGCGTAGGTTCACAATCCGGTCCATGACCATGTGTTGTTTCTAGATGGCCTGTAACAAGAAAGGTGTTAGCCAAAATTAGAAGATTAACTGAGCAGGGACTTGGTAAGATTTTGAAACGTACCCTAGTCATGGACTTGACCGCGGATTTCATGAGCTGGGTGTCAGGAACATGTTCGCTCTCAGTTACGTCGCTCAGTAGTAGCAGTGCCTTTGATAAGTCGAATGTAAGGAGGTGCACCTTATCCCCCTTAATAGACGTGGTGGCCAAGATCTCTTTGCCTCGGTGTTTGAGCTCTGGCCTCCACGGTGTAGCTAGCTTGACTTCCTACATTGCTTGTTCTGTGCTTAGTTCAACCATAAGCTCGGCTGAGGGGTCAGCTGACCGGGTTCACTTGCCAGCTTGGCGGGACTCAGAAGGGACGGCCGTGGAAGCCAGAGTGATCGTGGTCCCTGAGCTCTGGTCGACGAAGGAGGCAGGAGGTGGCATGCTCGGTATCTCGGCGGAAGAAGCTGTAATCAAGTTCTTGATCCCGTTCTTTTTCACCATTTTTTCTTCTTTGGTTAGCCGTATGAAGGGCACGTCTAGCAGACTTGGGTTAGGTGGGAGAGATGGAGCCCAGAGGAAGTCTGTGACCTTACTCTTGCGCGGTGCTGAATAGCAGTAGGACGAGACGTAGCCGAGGAAATCATGGCAGTCTTGGTACCGGTATCTCAGCACGACCCTAATCGCTTCCTCATTGGAATACTGCTAGTTTGCTTGCAATTCTTCAATAGCTGCAGAAGAAGCAAAAAGAAAAGTAATTAGCTTAGCGCGAACAATTTTTGTAAAAGAGATCAGTTGGGAAGATGAGCTTACAAGATGAACCAAAGTTCTTGCTAATGTACCAACCGAGCACATCAGTCATTTCGTAGTTACCGGTTACCCAGAAAAACTCGTCGTCGTTCATGTCCTTGTCCGACGTGCCGGTCACTAATCTTTCCCTACCTAGCCTTATTTTCAGATAATAGTTAAAGCCATCTTTTGTTCGACCGAGCATTTATTGATGCAAGATCTCGGCTAGGCCCAGGTTTAAATCAAGCCGGTTGTTCAGCTTGGCCATGCCGTTTATGATTTGGAAGGTGTTGGTAGATACTTGGGTGGGTGCTAGCCCGATTCTTCTCAAGAATTTGCACGTGAGGGGTTATACCGGAAAGCGTAACCCGTATTCGATCATGCTTAGTATGGTGAAGGGGCAAGATTCTAATCTGCCTCACGGATTAATGCCCTCTTCACCGAGCTCCAGGTGTACGCTATGGGACGTTGTACTTTTGCAAAACACTAAGGCGCGCGCATGTCCCAAGAGGTAGCGGTAGCACCCATGAATGACCAAATTTTGTTCAAATTTCAATGTTGGTTTGGTTAAATTTTGCACGACGGCTGCTCGGTCTTTGGGAGCCCTTGTGTTGGTGTCTGGTCCCCTAGGACTCTGCAGTTAAAAGCTAAGTGTAAGTGATAGCGCGGTCACACAAGTGAGCTTGAATTCAGCCCGGTCAACTTGGGCTTAATAGTACCTCGATCTTATTGGGTTAGTTCAACAACTCGGTCGCTTGAAGCAGACCATATATTTGCCCGGCCGAGCGTCCCAGAGCTTTGCTAACTTGATTCTCGCCTAAGTCCTACAAACTTGGAACTAGCTCGGTCCACTTATGATTTTGGATCAAACGAAGATATGTAGCCCGGTCAGTCCCAGATCCTTGCGTGTACATCACAGAAGATGATGAACAGTTGAGAGAGAAGGAGCAGAAACGGTTTTTGGTGGTCACACCTTAGGCTAACTTCATTTGAAGCTTTAAAACCTACCGTCATCATGCCCTAGACTCAACTATGGCAGTCACAGGCCCAAGTACAGAATAAAAACACGAATAACAAACGAAGAGCAGTAGAGGGTTGAGGACTTACAACTTAGGGCACGGACGGTGGCTCGAAGTAGTGAGACGGGTCCCTTAACGACGACGAAGGAGAAGAATAGGCTTGCGGGGATGCTCCAATCTTAGTAGAATGAGTAAGAGGCGAAGGCTCTGGTTTGCAGGGTTGCTTGTGAGAAGAAGATGAACAGAAGAGGGAGGGATGTAACGAGAAGAATGACGAGTATAAAAGGGGAAGAGAGGTGCCAAAATTGGAATGTAGAGAGACAGCATGAGGCGGCTGGGTTGGCTGCTCAAGGCCAATGAATGGGCGACACGTGTTTGTAATGACAGCAGCATCAGTACTAAAAGGACAGGTTGGTAAGTCGAGGTGCCAACCGAGCAAGTCACAAGACCGAGCATGGGGCTTAGCACGGTGAATGGCTTGGGGTGTAAGGCCGAGTAGATAAGTGACCCCGGCCGGAGCATGTAATTTCGGTCACGCTAGCGCGGACGGAATTAAAGGGCAATTGAGAGGGAGATTTCATAATCTGGCTTTGGGCCATGGTAATGACCGGGCTAAATCAGGCCAAGCATGTTTGGATCGAACTGGGTTGGGCCAATCCAGTGGCAGTGCGCTCGGTCAAGGCCCTGGTCTAATTTGGCCATGGTAATTTCAGACTGCTAACCCAGTTCACGTTATTTGCTTGTTGAGTTAAGCGGGTTAGATCTTCCGCAGACTAGTCCAACCGAGCAAGAGCTCGGTCATCATGGAGGATTGCTAAGTTGCAGTGAGATTCTTTAACAAAGCTGGTAATTAGCGCGGTTGTAGTGTGACGATGTGGCGCCGTGCTAGGCGTAGCTCGGTTCAAAGCATTGCATGTCTCGGGAGTAACACAGTCGTAGGAAGATGAGGCGACGCCGTGCTGTCCATTCCCGCCAACGCCGTTTGGCAGTTTTGTTAGGTGATGTTTAGCTGTATTTGTGCTGACACGTGAGAAAATGGGATGGGGGAGCAGGTCCACATGTCAAAAGGTGAATAGACGCAGAGGCACGCGCAGAGGGTATATAAATGTGACTGCACTCCCATACTGAAGATGGAACATCTTCTGGTGAGAAAAAAACTACCACATTGTCTCATCTCTTCTCTCTCTCTCTCTCTAAGTGTGTGCTAACTTGACCGTCGGAGGGGTTTTCCGGCAGTGCACCGCCGGGTAGTTCACATTTGCTGTGTTCTCAGGTCGATCGAAGGAATGTGTAGCTTGGACACGAGGAGTGCAAATAACGTCGGATATTTGGCCCCTGTATAGATTGCTAATTGTGTTATGTTTGATGTGGCAATACTTCTATGAATGCATCTGAGTGTATTTGTTGAAAAATAAAATAGGTTTAAAGATTATAGGGAAAATTACATAAAAACCCCCAGAGTTTCCCGTGTTTTGCAAATTAAATCCCAGAGTTTTGGTTTTAACAATTTAAACCCTAGACTTTAAACATTTTACAATATAAACCCTTCATCAAATTCCGTTTGGTCTCCTTAAGGAACAATTTCTTTAGCTTCCAAACTCAAACCTACACCTCTAAAATTAGGGATTTTGGGAGGTTGAGATTGGCAGCCCCACTTTATTTACAAAGTTACTTCAAATTGACTTTGAGTTTCTTGCTTTATCTTCCTTCTTGCACTTATTCGATTGGCGTTGAAGGCTTTTCGATGTGAACTTGAACTCTATGATCTAGCTCATCAATTTCTCAATGATCTCCATATTTGATCTAGGGTTTGTATAGATTGAAAAAATTGAGATCTACAATTTTGATAGGCTAATCTCAATTTTTTTTTTGCTGAGAATAGAATTGATCATCAATTGATTGTGGATTCTCTTACTTCGGAATGAGGATGAAGAAAGTAGAGAAAAAGGAGGATGATAGAAGGAAAAGGAGAAGGAGGAGGGATGCTTAGTCAAAGGCCAAAGAATGGTTGGGGATAAGTGGCCACCAGTGAGAGGGTGTGGATGAAAAAGAGAAGGAAGAGAGATTGTTTTTGGTTTTTGTGTGTGTGTTTTTTTTTTTTTTTTTTTTTTTTGCAGCGGTCTGTAGAAGGGTGATGAGAAAGAAAGAGAAAAAGAAGAGAGAGAAGGGTGAGAGATAGGTGGCTATAAGCAAAAAAATAAGGATGACGAAGAGAATGAAGAGAGAGAGAGAGAGAGAGAGATTATTTTAGAAACTGCTCCGTTAAGGAGACCAAACGGAATTGGACAAAGGGTTTACATTGTAGATGGGTTTAAAGTTTGGGGTTTAAAAAATTGAAACTCTAAGATTTAATTTGCAAAATACGTGAAACTCTGAGATCTTTTATGTAATTTAGCCCAAGATTATGTTATTGTACTTGCTAATAACTCAAATAGGATGGGTATATGGGTGAAATTCACAGTTAAAATATTTTGATTGTTGACATCATAAAAAAAAAAAATGTTAGCTGACTTAACAATCAACTAATAAATGGGACAATTTATAAATTTCAAGAAGAGAATTGTAATTTTTAAAATGTGAGGAGGAGTTTACGTTAAATATAAACTTTAAAGACTATTAATATATGTGGAAGGTAGAGGATTAGAGGTGGCTTTTATAACAGTGTAGCACTTAGTTTCGCAAAGCACCTTGCTTTATACCAAAAATTAGAGGGTCAGTCGATCCATGACAACAGAGCGTCACTTAAAGTGACAACAGAACAAAACATAGGGTCACATAAAGTGACAATTTAGAGGGCTAAATAGTTATTTAAATCCTCCAAGGTATGGGACTTCCTTGGTAGTACTTACAAAATAATTATGCAAAATACATTTAATATATCCATAGATTTCCTTTTTTAAGTAAATAGGGTTCATTTACCAAATAATATACTTTTAAAAAACTAATATAATTTGGAAAACAAATTTACATAAAACAGTTTATGGTAACTCAAAATATAGCGGGTGTTTGGGAAGTTACTATTTTAGTAGGCTATTTGAGTTTTTGACTATTTTAGTAGATTAAAATTTTTGTGTTTGAAATTTTTTTTGAAGTTGGATATGATATTTATGAGAGAAAAAATAAAATAATTATGGATTTGATGTGACATTTTGTCTTATTAGCAATTTTAGTTTATTTTGTCTTTTTTTTTTTTTTTTTGGGTGAATTTTAGCCTAAAAAAGGCTAAAATTTTTATTGCCAAACACAACCATAATACAACTCATCTCAAAATTGATTATTTTACGCTTACTTTTGACTTCCGTTTACACTCTCAGAGAACCCTCATTTGTTATTCTTGTGATTTCATTACCATAAAACTCACCTATTTATAAGTAAGAAGACTCTTACTATGCGACGCTATGTAGTACTATGCAACCATATGGTTACACTGCATGGCTTACCATGCCATCCACAAGGTGTTCTACAAACAAATGAATAAGTTTTTTCAAATTTGACTGTGGCCCAAAAAATTATTATATTTACATTATTTGGTAAAATATAATGACTTCTAATTAAATTAAGGTCTCGTTTTTGGAAATAGGTTTTTTTAGTAATTTTTTGATTTCTTGCCTAAAATATGGTATAAAAAAAAACTAGTATGTTTGGGATGACTATTCAGTTTTTTACGAAAAGATGTGCAAAAAATAAAGAGAAAAGGAAAATTTTGACTTTTTTGTATAGGTTGTTGGCTTTTCAGTTTTTTTAATAATTTTTTAATTAAAATCACCACTAGCCAAACGATACCTAAATTACATTTTAGCACATACAATCATAAAAGTAAATAAAATTTTCCAAGTATCAATTTAACTATTTGATATTATACGATAACTAATTTAATTTTAGGTATTTCAAAAATAGATCATCATACAATTTTCATAATAAGTATATTATTCGGAGTGTTACAGGATTACATTGCTATGTGAGGCTTAGATTATGTCAGGTTTCTTAAGGACAGTTTGCCAATTGCCTTATCCATCCGATCAGGTTTATCAGATGGTCATTTGGTTTGTATGGGCTAGGCCTATGTATCTATCTCTAACGATTGTGATCTTCACTGTTTATTGTGAATAAATCTAACGGCATTCCTATATTCTACAAATCTCTTTCTAAAAAGCGATTTTGTTTAAACTTTAGTCACGTGACACTGTCTCCTCCTCCGTCGGACCTATCAATGGCTTGGGCCCTTCTTGATTTCAAGTTGCTGGGCTGCCCTAGACTTTTGGATCTTAGACTAATATGTCTAGTTTTTAGGTCAATAATTTTTATCCCTCTACAATATAATTTAACTAAAATTTTATTAGGAAGAGTAATGACATGAATTTATCATTAAGACCGTCCATATCCCAGAGCAATTATTCATTGTTTCAAAACATTGACGTGACAATGTTACATGGGTATGAAATTTTCATCATTTGTATATTTGTATATAGTAGACACCTAGCATTACCCCTAATCCAAATAACAAAACTTATATAATACACACCTAGCATTATCCATTATCCCTAATCCAAATCAGCCCCAAATTCAAGGGTTGTTTGTTATGATTTTTTTAACTTACTTTTTGACTACTTAAGTCTTCAAAAAGTTTTATTTAGAATAAATTTTGATTTTTTTTTGTAATTTTATAAAAAAAATAAGATAATTATAATTTAAATATAAAGTTTTATATTATTAACTTTTTAATCTATCTTATTTTTCAATGAATTAAATTAATCACAACCAACTCCCAGCCTTACACCAATGATTCGTTGGACCTCAATTATTGATTCCAAACAAAACCAAAAGAAACGAAGACTACTCACGTGAGGGGACCAACCTGGTGGGACTCGACCACCCTTTTTTTTTTTTTGAACAGAACTCGTCCAGCTTTGCACACGGTCATTATTATACGAAAGAAGTTATCTGGTGATCCTATGGGGCATAGTCAAGTGGGGTTCTAGGTTTGTAATTGGTCGACGAGGTAAGACTTATAAATTTGTGTTGAAATATTAAAAAAAAAATACTCTTCTCATTTTAAAATATTAGTATCTGGGAATTTAATTTTTTTTAAGTACAATTATTACACGTTAAAAACGTTTAATTTAAAATTAAAATAGTATATATTTTTTGAAATATTAATTGTCATAATTATAATTTAGACGAATTACCTTAACAGTTTTTATAATTTGGAACTTGTGTCACTTTGATCCATGACTTTTCAATTGTGATACATTTGACTTTGAATTTTGAATCTTGTTCTAAGTAACGACAATAAAAAACATCTTGTTTGTAAACTATCCATTTCAAGAGTAAAGTAGTTATACATCTTATTTTGTATTAGTTAACTTATATGTTTTTTGAAATGTAATGACTTTTTTTTTTTTAATGAATAATATTGAAACTTTCTTAGTTATAAAATCTATTTGGTTTGGTTTTCAGAATCTATTTTGAATTTGTTTTTCTAAGAAACTAAAAATTAAATTAGTAAAAAAAAAATTAAAAACATTCTATTTTTATATAATTTTATCTTTTGGGAGGGTATAAATAATTTTTTTAAATATATTTTTTTGATATTTATTTTTATTAAATTAGTTTTTATTTTTCAAAAGTTAAATATGGCGATAATATTGATATCATTATTAAATCAATCTATTAAATCAAAATTTTCAAAATTAAAAATATTTCATATATTAAACATATCAATTACACACTTAATAACCATCTATTATATGATAACTATTCAAAAATATCTATTAATGACAAATACAACCATCTATTACATGATAATCATATAAAAATATCAACAAAACAACCTCTTTTTTTTTTTGATCAGCAACAAAACAAAACAACCTCTTATTACACAAGTATCATTCAAATACATATTAAATTTAATTTGGTAAAAAAATAAAAATATAAAAATATAAAAATATAAAAGATTTATTATTTTTATAGAATTTTATCTTTTGTGAGTAGAAATATTTTTTAAAAATTCAAAAATAATTTTTAAAAATTCAAAATATTTTTTTGACATTTATTTTTTGTCAAACTATTTATATTTTATCACATTGATGATTTTATTCTTGAAATAGAGTAACAATGTGTTTAATTATCCTTACTTGAAATGATATTTAAAATTTATAGTTAAATATATTACAATGAAAAAGTCAAGAATTAAAGTGATACAAATCCTAAGCTACCGGTATTGCCTTATACTTTTTATATACGTTAATGTTAATAAATTTATAAGAAAAGTAAAATAAGAAATTTATATTATTTTAGATTTTAATTTTTTTTAAAAAAATTACCAAAATAATAAAAAAATAAAATAAAAAGTTAATATTTTAAAAAAGAGGAAGTAAAAAATTTTAATAATAAATGATTGAGTGATGAGTCCGAGACACATCATGTCCTGAAAATAATTTTTCATCAGACTGACACACTCACATGAAATTAAATCTTGTTCCATATACATCATCTATCCTATCGTATTATAACTTGGGTTGGGTTTATCTGATATTGAGGTTTCAATCTAAAAAAATTTAGGAGTTTTATAAGATCTATCACGATTCTCTTTTATATAACTTGAATTGTTTACTTATAGGATTTTTAATGTATATTATTCATAAAAAAAGTTAATTCAATCGAATAATTATAATTTTTTTATTTTATTATATTTGGTTTTAAAAAATAAAATAAACGACAAATATATTTTTTGAAATAGACTATTAATTTTTTTAAAACAAATGTGATAAAATAAAAATGTTACGATTATTGGATTAGTCTAAATTTTTTCAAGAATGATTTATACAAAATGAATAGTTTCGATAATCGACACGAGACCCTTAGCCCGCGCTTGATATGAGGTTTTTTTTGAGGTTGGAGGCTAATTTAGTGACAAAAAGACAAAAAATATTACAGACTCCTCAAATTTTCATATGTTGAGATTTCAACCTTGGAGAAGCTCATCTCTTATAACTTAACCAAAAAATTACAAATTAGTGATCTTCTTACAAAATATTTCAAAATTTATAAAAAAAAAAAAATTATAATTATAATTATTAAAATTAACAAAAGTTACCATTAATTTAGAGTGCGTCTATTATCACTGCACTTTACTTTAAATGCACTCAATTTTTTGCCCTAATTATACATAATTATATTAATACCATTGAAATTTTGATTTTTTCAGAGAGTGTATTTTGTGTGACAAAGTATTAATATAACCATGTATAGCAAAGGACAAAAATAAAAATGTTTTGTAGCTCGAAAGGGTTGGCTCGAAATGGCCCGAAAGCTTGGACTCACGCGCCCATACTACTTCTCTATCTCTCTGTCTCTCAAACTCAAAGTTGGACACCCAAAGTTTGAGCTCGTTCTCTCTCCTCTCCACTTAAAACCCTATCGCTCTCATCCCTCCCTCATCCAACTACCTCTCCGACGCGGACATTCAACTCCTCTTTCCTCGCAAACCATACTGGAAAGTTCTCATACTCTGCTCTGGACTCTTATCCTACTTGGTGGTCAGCGGGATACTCCTCTCATTCGACTACGCTCATCCGACTCCTTTCACTGCCGGAAACTTACCATACGCCGGATTACCAAACAATTGAAAACGAATCTCAGGTAAACTCGACATCGCAAAACTAGGGTTTGAAGATTCAAGAAATTGGGGTTTCGTGTTTTTCCCTTTTGCCTGACTCTTTGCTGTATTGTATGTATATATGTTCAGTTGTTTGAATGAAGAATTTGATGGAGTTTAATTTATGTTGTTATACTTACTATAATTTTAGTCAAAATGGTTTGATTTTGGTGTGTGGGTTGTACAGTTTGTTATTGTGAGGATGTTCAAATTAATTGTGGTGATGTTCTTGTAGGGATGTTCAAGAAATTGATGGAGTTTACTTGTTCATTGCCATACGATTTATTTTTTTTCGCTGCTGAATTTTTCCCCAATGATTTTTGCTACTAGATATTGGTTTGCTGGTGATTTTTTCCCCAAGAATGTTTGCTACTAAAATCTTATTTTGCTACTGAATTTTTTGCCAATAATTTTTGTTGCTACATACTGGTTTGCTGGTGAATTTTTGCCCAAGAATTTTTGTTGCTAAATCTTGTTTTGCTACTGAAATTTTCCTCAACGATGTTTGCTGCTAAATGTGGTATTGCTGCTGCATTTGTTTTTGGCTTCGGTTTTATACAATAAATTTACACACCCAAGTTCTGGGCAGTCCTTTGACTGTATGAAACACCTCAAGGAGCAATCTCACAGTAGCAATTACCTTATGATAAACCAACCATTATGTTTACAAGGAGAATTGCATGCAAACTAAACCAAGTTCAGTACATTGGTATGTTCTGTAAACTAATAAGAATTGAATTTGGTATATCTGCTATATCTGCTACCTGTCATTAACATGTTTTGTTAATTTCACAGCATCCAAATTGTCAACTTAATGGTTTATAAATTGCATATTACATTCATCATAGTGGCATGGTTAGATTGAAAACAACTTAATGTAATATGTTTTGTAATTGCATATTACATTCTCATTGTTTATGCAGATTAAAAATGGCTTCTTCTTCTTCTACTAACAATAGCAACATTAGATTAAAACCAATAATGTGTGACTGTGGGAGAACAACTGCAATGTATATTGTATGAACCAATGAGAATGGAAATCAATGGCATTTGTTCTTTGTTTGCCCATCAAAATATGTAAGTATGTGTTATGAAATAAACCTTTTCGTATTTGGAAAATTAGTTGTGTAATCTGACTAATTGATTTTCATGCTTTGTAGTGTAACAACGAACACTGCAATTATTTTCAAGTTCGCAGACGATGATGATGAGGACGTTACTTCCACAATCCGTTCCAATACTGGACTTCATAAAGCTATAAGAACAGAGAAATTCAATGATGTGAGGGCAAGGCTTTCAGAGATGGACAATAAAATTCATGACCATGGTAGAAAGTTTCAAAGGATGGAAAAGAATTTCAAGGCGATAATTTATGTGTTTGTATGCTGTATCATTTTGTACTTTATAATGTAAATTACTTAAAAATTTAGGGTTCGTTTGGTTTGTATTTGGAAAAAAATTTTGGGAAATTTTCTCTACAAATAAGTTTTCAAAAGTAATCAAACCAAACAAATTTTTTCAAAAAAATTTCTCAAAACTTATAAACCAAACAAGTTTTTCAAACAAATCTCTCTCTCACACACATCAAATCAATCACTTTTTCCAAAATTCTCTCTCAAAATAATTTTCCAAAACATCTTTTGAAAAAAACCAAACCAAACAACTTTTCGTACTTTTTATCTCTAAAACACATCTCTCAAACACAAACCAAACATACCCTTAGTTTTTGGGGAATTTGATGAATGTAATTATGGATGTACTAGGCATGATGGATCAAGTATATATGTTACCTCTTCAATGTTGTCATGAATTGAATGTCGTGTTGTCATGTGTTAGCCCTAAGGTTATTCACATTTAAATTCTTATTCATTTTGATAATCGACAAATATTTTGAACTTATTTAAAATTTTCAAAGTTTTCAAAATTATATTATATTGTTGTTTTTCATTGTTTTAAAAAATTGAATGCTTCAAATTTGTCATTTTCTCATAAAAATTGGCACCTCAAAACAATGAATTTGTACGAGTGTGCAAAAGACTATTTTTGCTTAAAACAGGTCCAAGGGTTGACACCAAAATAGCAAGGGTCGACACCAGAAGTAGTACATAATGCCTAAGTGCTGTAGCAACCAAGGGTTGACACCAAGCCTTACCAGGGTCGACACCAAATTTTAGTATACTAGGGGTTGACACCAAAAATGAAGAGGGTCGACACTATATTTCAGTATACAAGGCTTAGACAATTCAGCAGCAAATGGTCGACACCACGATATGAAAGGGTTAACACCAAATTTTAGTGAGCTAAGGGTCGACACCTAATTACGAGAGGGTCAATAGCCAAAACACCTGTTTTCAATGCTGGATTGTATGATATACAGATGTTGGAATAGTGCACTTGTTTTCAATGTTGCTTTCCAATAGAGATGCTGGATTGTTGATATACAAATGCTGGAATAGTGGACTTGTTTTGAATGATGTTGGACTATAAATTGGAATGAAAAGTGATTGTTGGGGCTGTTAGAAAATAAATGCAACAATAACCATTTAGTGTACAAGGAACTATAAACAAAACATGCCCACCTAAATAATATATATTACGATAATGAACAAATGCACTAATAAAACTTAACAACCAAAACAAACAAAATTCAATTACATTGAATTCAATTTAATTCAAACCAACGTTTACAAATCAAAAACCATCCATTGTTTACAAACCAAAGTCATCAAAGTAGTACTGCTAAACTAAAAAAAAAAAGGGCCATTTGGATCCGCATCTACATTCAAGTCAACAAATTTTGTTCCAACTGTCGAAGTTTGACTATGTATGTTATTCACCATTCTTAATTGAGTAAGTGACGTGCTTCTAATATTGTCCACCATTTGCATTGGGCTAACCTGTGCATATTCAATGTCAAAGTAAACTTTACAAATATTGTCCACAAACATATATATAAATTAAAACAATCAAAAATATTTCATATCATATATTGAACACATACCGATACATACATACTCCATTGCGTGCCATCCGTGCAAGGAAAATAGTAAGGTTCAGTTTGGGTCACCTTATGATCATAGTAACACAATTTCATTAATCATTTAAAAAATTAAAATAAAAACAAAGAACAAAATATAAAGTCCTTTGAAACACATACTGGTTCATATATACTCTCTTGCGTACCATTCATACAAGGAAAATAGTACTGTTGAGCTTGCAGCATCGCCTTATGACCATAGTAACACAATTTCATTATTCATTTCAAACATTAAAATTAAAAACAAAAAACAAAATATAAAGTCCTTTCTTGAACACATACTGAGTCATACATACTGTATTGCATGGCATATGTACAAGGAAAATGTAACTTGCAAGGCTCGCCTTGAAGCACCTTACGACCTTATAGTAAGACACATTGGTCAATAATTTAAATTTTAAAAAAATTCAGCAATTTGCATATGAAAAAATTTAATTTATAAAAATATACCTATACTTTCATAGGCTTTTTATTATTTCCCTTCAACCGATTGACTATTTCATCCACTTTGCTAACCTTCCATTTGGTATATAGACGGCCTCTTTGGCGAGCAACCAGAGGACTAAGCACCTTGTGAGCCATGATTGCTTTTGTTATACTATGTCCAGATGGACTTTTGGGTGAAGTATTAGAAGGTCGTACATGACTAGTAGGAGGTGGTACATTATTACTTGAAGGTGGCACATTACTCACACAATTTGATTGATCTTTTCTTACTCTCTTATTGATTTCTATCAACCCAAGATCAATCATTGTGTTTACCATCATCGTTGGAAGCAATTTCTAAGATTTCATCCAACATCTTGTGGTATTTATCATGCACCTTTAAATTGAGAACAATCCCGGATTTAGTGTACATGGTTGGAATACATGTGTACCTTTTTCCAAATCTTTTCTCCATTTTTGGCACAATGTACGTATATGGAATCTTATATGTGCACCTCTCAATGAGCACACTAAGTGAATGAGCACACATAATACTCAAACCACCAAAACATACATTGGATTTGACATTTAGTTGAATTAAAGTAGACAATAAATTCCACTTTCTTTATTTTATCACCGACGACAACAACATCGTTGACATGATAAGTACAAATTGATCCCTCCTCTTTCATAAGAGTCACATGACAGTACAATAGTCGCTTTAATTCTACTTGAACTTCTTTAAATTTTGCATTAGTGTAGGTTGCACGAAATTGCTTCTCAAACTCATATATCGTTAAGCAATCATACAATTTGTTTCAAAATTTGAAGTTTACTTTGATCTCCTTCTCCACCTTATTTCTCAAGGCATTGTTATATTGTTCAACAAATTGCTTTAAAGTTGTCTTTAAGTTCACATATCCATCAAAAAATGCATTCATACTCTCACTTCGTTGTATAGTTGACGTGCCAGCTCAAAAAATATCTTTCAGATAGGCAGGAATCCACTTATGTCGCTCACCGTATAATACCCCCAACCACTCGTTATCACGAAGATCAAACTTTTTAATCATTGCTTGTCATTCTTCATTAAATTCATCTTTTGTGAAAGAATCATAAATCGCATTTTGCAAAGCAAATTTCATGGCTTCATATTGGGAATATCCTCTCAATTTCTCCAAAATTTTCTTCATTACATGCCATAAGTACCAACGATGTCAAGCTTTTGGGAAGACAATTTCTATGGTGTTTTGCATTGCTGTGCACTAGTTAGTTATTATAGTTATTGGGGGAGTGTCTGACATGCAACTTAACCATTCTTTGAATAGCCATACAAATGTCTTAGTGTTCTCATTACGTAACAGTCCACAACCAAACAAAATTGACTGGCCATAGTGATTAACTCTTACCAACGGAGCAAACGACATATCATATTTGTTTGTGAGATAGGTTGTGTCAAATGAAACAATATCCCCAAATGCTTTATAAGCTGCCCTACTCCTTGCATCCACTCAAAACAAGTTTCGTATGCGACCATCTTCATCGAAGTCAATTGCAGTACAAAAGTTTGAATTTTGTTGTTGCATCCTATGGAAATAAAGTGTAACTGATTTAGCATCTCCTACCCCAAGCCTAAATCTTCTAGCGTTCTCAATGTGATTTCTTACATCTCGTTCATCAAATGTTAATGCCTTGTATCCCCTCGCTTTAACAACTATAGAATGAAAATTCCTAGCCACCCATATCCCTGCTTCATCTTTTATTTCTAGTATTCTCTTCGCAGGAGTAAGAATCCTCTTATTCTTTGCAAAATGCTGTGAGTCACTAGGAATCAAGTCATGCGTATGTTCAAGCACAATTGTGGTTAACTTAAATCTTCCATCTTTTTATAGAGTCGCTCTTATCTTTGCTTTACATTCAATTTTTGGTGACAAAGATGGTTGCAGAGGGTGTACTTCTGATTTTTTTGTTCTCTTCCGTGGCTGAGTACATTCAATTCTAAAGTATTTTACTACCCTATCTTGTCCAATATTTTGTGTTCTATAAGCTATAGCAAACCCAAGGTGTTTTGCATATTTTGCATAAAACGCATATACTTCTTGCTTTGAGCTAAAACACATCCATTCTTAGGTTCTTTAACTTCACCACTCTCATTAAATGAAGGATTCTTTTCCGATTCTTCAACATCCTCACTCTCATTCAATGAAGGATTGTTTGAATCAATGTCCATTGAAGAATATAACTTGAAACATAAATTCAGTCCATATAACCAATAAACAGACATAAAGGAAAGTGTAAGCGAATGTAGTGACCAAAAGGTAGAGTGTATTAACTATCATCCATGTTTTCTTTCACTTCCCAAACCAGACTACATGATAATCTAATGCAAATCCTAATCCTGTATGACAAGTACGTCCAAAAATCCTCACATTTTAAAGCCTTAATAATCGGAAAAAAAAGAGAATATTTCCACAAATTTAATCTCATTCCCCTCACATTCAACGAATCCACAAAATTCTGACTTCATACATGACACTTACAGTAGTGATTGAAATCAGGGCACTATATATTCACTGCAGCACATAATTCAGATCCTAATCCAGCAATTGCCCACAGCATCAATTCCCACAATTAAAATAAATAATCTAAACAACTTTCCACATGAAAATTCTAAATTCATAGATGACACTGGCCATGGTTATTGAAATCAGGGCACAATGTATTCATTGCAGCACATACTTTAGATCATAATCCGTCAGTTGCCTATAGCATAAATTCCCACAATTAAAATAAAAAATCTAAACAACTTTCCACATGAAAAAACATAGTCACTGGTATTTAACATCTTTAGTTTTGGAACCATCTGTATAAGAACCATATCTTTAGAACTGGAACCATCTCTATAAGAACCATCTCCACTTCTGAAAAGAATCAAAATTTATTATTATCACTTGTAACTTGGTTAATTTTTCATGAACAAAATTACAATTTTTCTATGTGAACTTTCATCAAACATTTGGAATGCATCACTACAAAAACATTGGCCACACAACCAACGAAAAAGAAAAAAAAAAAAAAAAACCCAAAACCATTATAGACATTACAAATGCATCACAAAAATCAGTAGATTTGCAGACATCACAAATGCATCTCAGATGCTACTCGCACATGCAAAAAAAATCAGAAAAGGAACTTATCTAATCTCTTATGCACAGCAGTGGGGATTTCGAACAGAGGTGGCCGGCGGTCTCAGTGGTCAGCGACGGTCGTCGACAAACACCCAAGTCGGTCGTGGTTGTGGTCGTCGGTGAAGATATTTAACTGTGGCTGCTTGATGAGAATGCAAAATGTCATATTTTTCTCCCTTAATGTTTAGTCTTTTATACTTATTTGGTGCCTAAATGTACTCATTATTCTTATATTTTGATTTAGGATGCAAATGGAGGCGTTAAATGCAAAATTGAGCTAATTGGGCGATTTTGGATAGTTTCAACATCGCTTCGTAATATGGGAATAACTCTCTCATTTGAGATCTGATTGAGATGATCCAGATCCTATGGAACACCAAGAAAAATATCTACAACTTTCATGTTTCGAGTTTTGAGAGATACTAGCTACATCAAGGTTGAAATTGGGCTTGAAGTTGTTGCACCTGCACTGTTGACGTTTCGGAACGTTATGCAAATCTAGTACGTGGATCTGACGTGGTTTATTTGCCGAAGTTTTCAGATCTGGTGCACAAAAGTTCCAGTTGTAAACACCACTTTCCTAGTTATATTAGGACTTTATTTTAGTTTTCATATCTTCCTTAATTAGTCAGACTTGGATATTGTTATTTTAGGATAATATTTAGAATATTTTTAGGAGATTTTGTAGGCTTCTAATACTGAGGGCATGAACGTGTATAAAAGGTGGAGGGAATCATCAGAGGAGCTCTCTCTCTCCTCTTCTGGAAGTTCTTCTCTAAGTTTTCATTATGGCCTTGCGCAGCTAAACTTTGGTAATCGGTCGAAGGAAATGGAAGCCTCGGATTCAATAAAACTATGAGATCTAATTTGTTTATTTTATTGTTCAGTTTATGCTTTGAGTATCGGGTGTTCTTTTGTGAATATTCTCATGATTGTCTCATTTAATTACTAGGAGGCCTATTAGTTTATTATTCGTTGCAATCTATTGTTAGGTTAGATATCAAATTCGTAATTGTTTGATCCCTCTAATTTCTTAAGCAACTAAGCTTTAATGATTTGTTGCGTCAGAAATTATTATATGTTATGAAGAATGCTCGAGGAAATTAAATGCAACCACTTGTGCTTGTGTTGTTTAGCTTCATCGATCTCTCTAATTCTTAAGGTTGCTACTAGATTAAATCTTTAGCACTTGTCTTGGGTTGTTTAGTAGTTAAGGTTAATTAAATCACTTGTTTTCTAATTAACTGCAACTAAGGATAGATAGGAAAATAGTTCCAACGGTGAATATTCAAAGTATGAATTGATATAATTTTGCATCAACAATCAGTTATAAAATTTTGATGCTAAATGTTGACTTAGACCAAGTCTTGTTCTTTTGATTGATTTCGATATTTTAATTTGAATTGTTCCTTAGTTCTTCTTAAAAGTTGTTTGTCTTTTACTCAAACACCCATCCTTATTCACGTAGCATAAAAACTAGGATAAACACTCTCCACGGGAACGATCCTTACTTGCACAACTATATATATTTTGAGGAGTATAGGTTTTAAATTTGGTTGCCTGTGGCAGTACATCACTGCTCTACTTTGCTTTTTTGTTTCCCTCGCTCTCTTTGTCATCTCCTCTCTCTTTAGTTTTGTTTTTGAATTATTATACGTTTCTTTTATTTAACAAGCGCATGACAGCCACGCGTATGGGAGGGAAAATCAAACTTTCGAGCCATTTGGGGTAGCTAATTTCGAGCTACCCAGCAGTTCTGGAACAAAAAATGGAATGTATTTAGAGTAAAGTGAAGTGGGAATTTTGAAAACCCGCATTTAATTATTCTTAAAAGAAAATAAATAAATTAATTAATCTTAGCAAGAGTCTATCTGAAATTTATATTAGTGTAAAAGTTAGTTTTAAATTAACCCAATTCAATCACTAACAAAGGCATTATTAAGAATAATAATTTTGTGGGTATTCAATATTTATTGTTTATAAATTATTTTAATTAGGATTCAACATGATAATTATTTTTACTGAATACCTTAGTTAAAAATCTTAGTGTATCAATTTTAAGCAACCCACACAAATACACAATTATATATATAAAATTACAAATTTCGGTGGCAACTTTGCCACATGGTTGTTTGCATGTTAATATAGGGAAGAAGAGCTCCTTATGCTCTTAGAATTAAGAGAAAGTGACTACTTAGAGAGAGAGAGAGAGAGAGGAAGCCTCAGCAATGCATTGTGTATATATATGCATGCATACTTGCATTCAGAGAAGGAGGGAAGAAAAGAAAATCTGCGAACTGGAGTAAGATAATAAGAGAAGGAGGTTAAGAAGGTTGCATATTTTCCTACCATTTCACTATTCTATTTCAATCTTACTATTAAGTAAGAAAATCCTCTCAGCCCTCCCATTTTTTTTAAATGTTGAAATTTTCAAATTATATTTATATGATAAAATGGCTAAACTTGTAAATAGAATTTTATTTATAGTTGTATGTAAATTTATGATTTGTATATCAAATATTTGAAGATGTTGGTAGTCTTAAAATCATGATAATATTGTGAGATTTGGACTTGCATGTGTAGTTTATGCCATTAAAAAGATTATTAAAGATTTTATTTGTCCCTTAAATCTGTCAAAAAATTTGTACGAATTTTTAGACAATTTTATACTCAAAATTTGAAGATGATTTATTTTACAAAGTTGTTGGGAATGATATCTAGTTCATCCATGAATTTTTGAAACAATTATTGAGCTTTGTACAATTTATACAAATTTTTAATTAAATCTAAAACTATAAGACAGATTTTACTATGTTTGAAAATTTATTAAAAATTCTATATTAATCCAAATCAGGTAATTTCTATCTAAAAAATGAAATTTGAGAAGTGTAGTTTCATAATAAATTTTTAGATTATGGATTTGATTTATGAATTTAAGTACGGAATTAATTTGAGAAAATGTGATAAATTTGTGTCATAAACGTTCTAGGAATTTTATAGAATTATTTATAACTTATTTTTGGAAAATGCTTTTTGAAAAATGACCTAAAAATGACTTAACCTTAAGACTCAGACGTCATCGATTGAGCGCTCAGTGATGATGCATATTGTGCTCGTTCTGAGGTTGCAGAGTCTCGGCTGAGAGCCTTGCTTTCGGACTTCGAGACTCTTTTGTGCTTTGCCTCGGTTTGCGAACCAGGTTTTGTTTTCTCTGTTTTCTCTTCCCGAAGGGAGTGGGAGGTCTCTTAGACCATCTCTCAGTGGCCGTAGGCTACGTTTCGTGATCGTAGGCCATTTTTCCCGTTTAGAGACCAGTTTTCGGTTTTCGAAGCCGTCGGCCGTGTGCCTCGGTTCGAGACCGCTTAACTACCTCCGTTTGCTCCGGTTTTTGGCACACACCTTGTTCCCTCTCCCTAGAGGGACACTGTGGCCCGGGAGACCACCTTTGTAGTCGCATGCCACCTCCGGTGCTTAATAGTCAGTTTTCGGGGCCCCCAGTTGCGCGTTTTGGCCCCCGAACCCTCGTTTTGCATCGATGTGGGTTCATTTTTGGCATGGACCCTAGTTTCATTGTTAGGAAGGTGGTAGTAGGGTGGGAGACCACCTTTTCTTCTTGGAGACCACCTTTCCCCGGTCGGCCGATTTTTCTTGGTAGGTAGGTGGTCTCCCTTACTTTTGAGCCATAATTTCGGGTCTCCCATACCACCATTGTGTTGCATTCATCTGGGAGGCCACCAATCTGGTATGGTCGACCACCTTTTCTGCTTGACCCTTTTGACCCCTTGGTCTCCCTCACTTTTAAGCCATAATTTCAGGTCTCCCATACCACCACTGAGCTGCATTCATTTGGGCGGCCACCAATATGGTATGGCCGACCACCTTTTTTGCTTGAACCTTTTGACCCCTGGTCGGCCGACCAGGGGGAGTGGCCAGCCGACCACCTTAACTGGTCGGCCAGACATCTGCTTTTTCCTCTCTCTGCGTATGTTCCAACTGTGCTAGCTGGGAGGCATTTGGTGCATCCTCCATACACGTGTATGGAGGATGTTTGGCCTAGCTTTTAAGCTTCTTTGAGAAGCTTTAGACCTTCTCCTCTATAAAGCAAGGGCCTCCCCTCCTTGGCCTTGGTTTAGAAAAGTGTTGGAGCATACATGCATATATCTCCCTCTTGTATCTCTATATTGCCTCTAAAACTCCATAGTTCTTGGCCTATCATACACCAACCCTTAGCTTAACCTTCCCACCATCCATCCAAGCACCTTGGAGCTGTTTCTCAGAGGTTGAAGGGTTGCTACATTGGTCCAGAAGTTGCTGGAGGTCTGCTCTACAATGGCAACTCTCTATTTCCCTCTTTGTAGCATTGTTTGCTTCATAGTTTAGCCCTATTTGAAAGCATATTTAGGCTTTATCATAAAATGAAAAAAGTCTTATTTTGAGCTACTCTTCAAGTTTGATTAAGGACATTTTTCTGTTGGGGGTCATCTACCCCCTTGCATGCTTCATTTCCTCATGTTTTGAGCTATGCATTAGAGCATTTATGTTGGCCTTGGTTTGGCCTTTTAGCCACTGAAATCCAGTGGATTTTCAGTGGCTAAAATGTATTTTTGAGCCTCAAAATCAGAGAGGGGTGACCCTCTCACCCCTTATTCTCTTTACTAGCTTTGTTGACCTTACAAAGGAGCCCCTATTTGCATGTTTCAAAGCCATGTTTCAGGCCACTTTTTGTGAGTTTTATGACCTGTATAAACTCTGTCTAGAGTTTTTTTTGCCATGTTAAGTGTCTATTATGCATGTGTAGAGTAATCTTCTTCAAGGCCTTTCAAAGGGGCCTTCACTTGCACGCTTCCTAAACTAATTTCAGACCCTTTTCAGTGAGTTTTAGGGCCCTCATAACCTCTATCCAGAGGTGGTTTTTCCATTTTGTGTGTCTGTCATATATGTGTAGAACAACCCCTTGCATGGCCCTCCAAAGGAGCCTATCATTCTTGCATGTATTGACTGAGTTTCAATGGGTTTTTGGGCATATTTTGGCATGGCATACTTCTGTTTTTTGCTGGTTTGGTGAGCTCTCATATGCTTCATATAGTTGTAGTACAACTCATGGTTCACTAGCTTTCTTTGTATGCTTTGTTGACCCTTGATTTTAGCACTTTTTGGCCTTGACTTAAACTGATTTTGTACATATTTTGGACTACCCTAGCTTTGTTTTTGGGTCTCATGGTCGAATGATGCTTTTTTTGCATGCTTGTAGTTCAATACACTTGCCTAGCTTTGAGATTGGAGGTCCATTGCATGCATATACTGAGGTGTTTTCATGCTTTGGGGTCATTTTGCATCATATTTCAAAGCTTATGTGAATGCCATATTTCCATGTTTTCTCCTCTTTTAGTGTGCTTGAGAGTTGCGCATGAATGCTTTGTTTTCAGACCATTGAATGAGCTCCATTTCTTTGCATTCCGAGCCATCATTTTAGGCCATTTCCCATCGCTTTGACCACTGCCTAGGTCTGCTTTGGGGTTGGTTTTACCACTAGTGCATTGCTTTGTGTACCTCTAGTGTGACGCACTTCACTAGTTTCGGTATTCGGGCATCTAGCTTGCATTGTGTGACATACTTGCATATTTTGGGACCATCTTTTATGTCATTTCAGAGCTGTATCATGTGCCATCCTATGCCATATTTCATTCCTTGCCATGCCTTGTTAGAGTTGCATGTTGTGCCTTAGGATCGGTCCTTTGCATTCGTGCATGTTTGCATGTATTTCGGTTGTCTTATTTCCATCATATGGCCACTGATGTGAGTGTGGCTGAGGTCCACTCATATTGGTGTAAGTCCATCTTGCATTGTGTATGCCATTTTAGTCCATAGCGTTGCGTATGCTAGGTTGCATGTTAGTGCATTGTGTATGTCATGTTAAGTCCATCTTGCATTGTGTATGCCATTTTAGTCTATAGCATTGCGTATACTAGGTTGCATGTTAGTGCATTGTGCATGCCATGTTGTGTCATGTGCATTGTGTATGCCGTTTTAGTCCATAGCATTGCGTATGCTAGGTTGCATATTAGTCGCATTGTGTATGCCATCTCATTGCATTGTGTTTGGGATAGAAGTAAGCTCAAGCATGGGAAACGAGGGACGTTTCGCACTCAAAGTGACGAAACGTGTCTTAATTCCCGGTAGCCGACACTCCAGATTAACCATGACGAAACGTGTCTATAGCATTGCGTATACTAGGTTGCATGTTAGTGCATTGTGCATGCCATGTTGTGTCATGTGCATTGTGTATGCCATTTTAGTCCATAGCATTGCGTATGCTAGGTTGCATGTTAGTCGCATTGTGTATGCCATCTCATTGCATTGTGTTTGGGATAGAAGTAAGCCCAAGCACGGGAAACGAGGGACGTTTCGCACTCAAAGTGACGAAACGTGTCTTAATTCCCGGTCGCCGACACTCCAGATTAACCATGATGGAGTCTAGGCCTTGTTGTGTTTATATGTGCATTCATTTCACATCGAGTCGTGCAATTTGACTCCTCGACCATCATGCATCGAGATGCGTGATTGGTGGCACGAGGATCGAGGTGTACATACATATGTAAAAATACTTTGCCATGCCCCTTTCTTGCTCTCTGTTGCAGCAAACCAGAAATCAGTAGCCTTCTAGAGCTTTGCACAGCATTCTGAGATTAATTGCAAATAGAGGCAAATCGGGGTATCGCGAGGAATTTTCCGACGAGCCAGCTCGGGCATGCATGTAGGAATGGCAACGGGGCAGAGCGGGGCCGGGGATCACCCTCCCCGTCCCCGATCCCCGATGGCGAAAATATCCGCCCCCGATCCCGACGAGGAGCCTATCTCCCCATCCTCGCCAACGGGATCGGGTTTCCCGACAAAACTCCTCGATAATTGTTTCAACATTCACAGATCAATAGTGCAAATCATAGATCAAAAAAATAAAAAATAAAAAATCATAGACTGAAATCTGTTTCAACATTCATCGAAATTTGTTTCTAACATTCATAGATCAATAGTGCAAATCATAGATCAAAAAAATAAAAAATAAAAAATAAAAAATCATAGATCGAAATCTGTTTCAACATTCACAGATCAATAGTACCAATAATCTTCATTTCACTCATCTAGCACATGTATAAAAAATAAAAAATTTGAAACATTCACAGAGAGAGAAAGAGAGAGAGGGGTCAAGAACAAGCACATGAGTGAATCAACAATGGCAGCCGAACATCTCTTCCTCATCAGCCCCAACAGAGCCGCCGTGGCATTTCTGCAGTAGTTTGAGAGGAGTTGGGTCTCGATCGGCGGTCGAACTGAGGAAGAGATCGGCGAGAGATCGGCGGGTAGAGGACGAAGATCGGCCGGGAGAGAGAGAGGAGGAGGGCTATCGACGACAGATCGGCAGGGAGAGGAGGAGATCTGCGCGGGGAGAGGAGGAGATCGACGCGGGGAGAGAGAGAGAGAACAAAAGAGAGAGGGGGGCGGCACACACAGGTTTGTGTTTTAGGGTGTGGTGTGGTTCATATATGTGTGTATATATATGGGGGTATAAAAGTAATATTACATCGGGGAAACGGGGATGGGGACGGGGACGGGGCTGAAACACTAATCCCCGTCCCCGGCCCGAAACTGATCGGGGATTAATTTTTGAATACCGTCCCCTCCCCGTCGGTGATATTTTTCGGGGAAAAACCGCTCAATTCGGGGTCGGGGGATCGGGTCCCCGTCGGGCCGGTTTTAAATTGCCATCCCTACATGCATGCATCTTTCATCATTTGGAACAGAGCTGAGGCGGTCCATTTAGCGTTCCTAGTTAATTTGTTAATTAATTAGGGTTTTGTAATATTTAATTATTTATTTGGACTGTAATTATTTATTCGGACTGTATTGTTTATTCGGACCCTCCGAGTGAGAGCACAATTGTAATAAGTGTGCATGCGTATGATGTATGTCTTCCAACCCCACGTCTTTCTCCCTTTTATTTACCAGCTTTTAATGGTTAGTTCAGGGCATGTTTCAATTAGCATACTTATGCTCGCATGTTTGCATCCATTCATCCGTCTTGCATGCACCGGGCTTAACGCATCATACTAACTGCATTGTATTTCAATTCTAAGTTGAATACATGTTATTTGTTGCATTTCATATGCCATGTTTAGAATAGCCAAGCCTATCTTAGTTGAATTTTGCATGTGTCGCATTAGCCATCTTAACATGAACTAAGATCATGTATTGATTACTAATTAGTTTCTGTTTTGGCTTGGAGTACTCGGTGAGTGTATATGCTTTAGCATCCTTGCATACGTGTGAGTGACTGCCATGATAGCATGCTTACCATATGGCTATGTGCTTATGTGATATAACTGCCTGAATGCCTGTGGGTGGAGGTTGAATTATCTGAATTAGAACAATTCATCGATTGCGAGTTTTAAGCCCACTAGATAGTGGCAAATCACCATGTTTTCTAAGCCCACTTGAGGGTGGCAAAATCTACATTTTAGCCTACTTGCGAGTAGCAAATCGCTTTCAAAAACAAATATGAAATGTTTTGTTCCAACTTAGGCGATCTAGTCTATACTTGTATACTGTGCGCATCACATAGTAAATCTAGGCTAATAACCAGAATAAGAACACATAATGTTTTCAAAATTAGATATCATTGTTAGTAGAGGCCGATCTTTGATCGGGCGAGTGGAGGTGCTCACGAAGTGACCTTCCCCAATCGTACCTAAGTTCCCGAGCCGAAGCAACTTTGGTGATGATGGATACGTGGCCTTAGGCAACGAGTCAGGGTTTCCTAAATTCTCCTAAAATAAATATTTAGGTGGCGACTCTGTATCTGGCAAAGCAGTTCATGTTTGGCATTTCTTTCTAAAAATCTATTTTTCAAAAACGATTTGCCGAATTTGGACTCTTTGTGATTCATCGATCTTCCATTGCACTCTGCGAGATTAGATACAGGACCGTGACATTGAGTCCTGAATTGTAGTGAGCCCAATGAACAAAACGGGATTCCCTCCCGGGACGTTCGGGGACGTCTACACACGGGACTTATTTGAACCCTTTTCGGTATTTGGTTTTAGAATAAGGGTGGATGTGCAGATGGCACACAAGAAGGTTACATACCCTTTGCAGATAGTTTCCTTAGGGCAGACCACATATGCCACTACTTGGGTATATAACTCCGAACGTGGGAATTCTTGGTAGTTATGGTTGGTAACACTTGAATATTTGACCCAGGGGGGGTTTCAAATTAACCGTTGCCATGCTTAGTGGTTGGTAAGTTAAATCTCTTTGGTGAGATTTCGAGTGTCATCTAATTTATTAGAATTATTGAAATTATTTTAATGGTTGTAATTTATGTTTACAATTATATTGTTATCTCATGTTTATAATCTGATTATTTTTCTCTTAAAAAGAATGGTAGGTTGATTATATTTTCTTACTGTGTTGCAAAACTCATGGCATATGTTTTTGTTGCCCTGGTGTTTGATGCCAGGTTTTGGCAAGGAAATAATTGAAGTTGAAATGGAGTTGACACTAACGTAGAGCCTTGGCTAACTTGAAACCCTGATTAGAGCCGAATAAATTTTATTATTTTATATAATAGCTATTGAGGACTTTATAATTTAATTTGATGTTGTATTTGGATAATTTTAAATTTTTATTTAATATTATTTGAACATTTAGTTATGTACGAGAGTTAGAATGCCCTATTAAGATGTCAACTTTTTGGTTTATTAAGTCATTTTGTTTATTTAATTTTCCTTGATGTTCCAAAAATTTGGGGCGTCACAGTATGGTATCAGAGCTCTAGGTTAGAATACCTAGGGACGGTGGGAAGAGGTTTAACCTCAATTGAGGAGTAGTGTCATGTGTTAGAAAGAATAGAATTATGTGACTTATAGTTTATGCGAGCTTTATGCTAATCATAGTAACTATCCTTGTTTGATCCTAACTAGCTTGATGCCAAATTTGTCGAATGTAAAACCATCAATTTTGTATCTTGATTGAACCTTTCCAATTTAGAAAAGTATTGCGTTAAGATGATCAATTGGCAAATTTTGAGCCTTGATTATTGTATCTTGTATGTTGTTCTCTTGAAAACCAGATGTACTCCTTTAATCCTTACAGAGTGAATAATCTTAGATATTTGGTTTGAAATGTGTATGGCCAAACACAATTTCAATTCAAATATCTAGTTTGGTCACCAATTTCATAATCTTAATCTTATTAAAAGTTCAAAACCATCATGTCATCCGATTGTATCGTCTGTTCAAATTCTATTTGAATTCTTATGCTAATTATGCTATTGTCGTAGCCACGTCATACTCTTTCTTCTCTACTATAACTGTGTGAATCTTGGGATTATAGCTTGAATGATTAGAAACACCTATGATTGTAGCTTCACCGCTAGGAGGTCAAACTCGAGTAGATCTCGCATGTAAATCATGTGAACTAGGAGTCTCCAGTTTGCATTTAACTTGTGACATACGAGTCATGGAAATGTCAGACTTTGACGTTATCCTAGGAATGGACTAGTTATCAGCCCATAGAGCCACCATTGATTGCTATCGAAAGACGATGACTACTTACTCTCATGACGGAACACGATTCCAATTTAAGGGGGATAGACGAGATTCCCTATCACTAGCACTTGGAAAGTCAAAGTGGCCCAATCACCTAGCTGGCACCCAGCTTAGTTCTGGAAGACAAGGATCGTATGGAACTGGGGTTACCTCGTATGGTGTGTGAGTATGCTAGTGTATTCCAAGTCTGAAGGAGACCATGAACAACATTTAAGAATAGTACTTCAAACTTTGAGAGAGAACCAACTGTATGCTAAGGCTAGTAAATGTGAGTTTTGGATGGAAGAAGTAAAGTTTTTGGGTCACATGGTATCTAAAGTAGAAGCAGTGACAGAATGGAAGCAACCTAAGAACACATTTGAGATTCGTAGTTTCTTAGGATTGGCCGGTTACTATCGAAGATTCATTCAAGACTTCTCAAAATTGGCCAAACCAATGACACATTTGACTCAAAAGGGGGTAAAGTTTGAATGGGACGATTCTTGTGAAAATTCATTCCAAGAACTCAAGAAAAGATTGAAGAGTGCCCCTATTCTCATAGTGCCAGAACGTGACGTTGGGTACAACGTGTATTGTGATGCTTCCAAAGAAGGTCTGGGGTGTGTATTGCTGCAAAATGGCAAGGTGGTGGCATATGGATCAAGGTAATTAAAGAACCATGAGAAGAATTATCCCACCCATGACTTGGAGTTAGTAGCTATAGTTCACGCACTCAAAATTTGAAGGCACTAGTTGTATGGTGAAAAGTTTGAGATATTCACTGATCACAAAAGCTTGAAGTATCTGTTCACCCAAAAGGATCTGAACATGTGTCAGAGACATTGAATGAAGTATCTTGAGGATTACCAATTTACCCTTTTTTATCATTCCGGCAAGGCTAACGTGGTAGCAGATGCGCTAAGTCGTAAGAATAGAGGGATTATTGCTAGTTTAGCACTTAGAGAATGAAATATGATTGGAACGCTCAATGAATTTGGAGTGCAAATGGGGGTTCAAGAAGAAAAGGCTTAATTTGGTGCTCAGATGGTTACGCCTAAAATTTTGAATGAGATATTGGAATCACAAAAGTACGATCAGGAGGTATCATTCATCAAGGCATAAATGGAATCTAGTGAAACCATGCCTGGTTGGGAAATTCACACTGATGGGAGTTTGAAATATTAAGATCGAATGTTCGTGCTAAGCGACAACTCACTAAGGGAAAAGGCACTCAAAGAATTCCACCATTCAGTATTCACAGTACATCCGGAAGGTACTAAGATGTACCAAGACTTAAAACGCCAATATTGGTAGGGCGAAATGAAAAAGGATGTAGCGAAGTTTGTGTCTCAGTGCCTGACATGTCAACAAGTAAAGGCTGAACATCAAAGACCGGTAGGAACATTTCAACCCTTATCAATTCCGGAGTGGAAATGGAAATACATAACCATGGATTTCGTGACGGGTTTACCTCGGTCACCATAGGGGCATGACGGCGTGTGGGTAATGGTAGATCGACTAACTAAGATAGCTCGATTCTTAGTTGTTGGGTCATCAGATACGGTGGGTTCACTCAGTAGATTGTTCATCAAAGAAGTGATCATATTACACGGAGTACCAGTTAGCATCGTGTCTGATCGTGATACTCGATTCACTTCTTAATTTTGGTAGAGCTTGCAGAAGGCAATGAGAACAAACCTATGCTTTAGCACAACATTTCACCCACAAACCGATGGGCAGTCTAAAAGGACGATACAAACCTTGGAGGATATGCTTCGAGCTTGCGTTGTGGATTCTAATGGAAGTTAGGAGAAACATTTACCTCTCGTTGAGTTTGCTTACAACAATAGTTTCCAAGCCAATAGTGGAATGGCACCATATGAAGCACTTTATGGGCGACCTTGTCGATCACCAGTTTGTTGGACTGAAGTAGGAGAAGCAACCTTGTTAGGACCAGACTTGGTTCAAGAGACCACTAAGAAGATAAGACTAATTAGACAACGATTAATCACAGCCCAAAGTCGACAAAAGAGCTATGCAGATCAAAGGAGACGACCCCTAACGTTTGAGGTAGGGGATCATGTTTTTCTCAAAGTTTGACCTCGTTGAGGTGCTACACGATTTGAGAAGAAAGGAAAACTTGCACCTCGATATGTGGGACCCTTTGAAATTATGAGCAAAGTAGGAGAAGTGGCATACCGTTTAGCACTACCGCCACAGCTCGTAACAGTGCACAATGTTTTTCACATCTCAATGTTACGAAGAATCACACCCCTCCCATGTTATCAATTGGAAAGAGATTGATCCCAATGAATATGCAAGTTTTAAGGAAAGACCTATAAAGATTATGGATCGACGAGAAAAGAACCTACAAGGCAAAGCCATTCACTTGGTGCGAGTGTTGTGTCAGCATCGTGGGACGAAAGAGTCAACGTGAGAACAGGAAGATATGAAACGTGCCAATCACCCTCAGCTTTTCTAGTCTAAAGGTACGAATTAATTTTGAGGACGAAATTTTTTTAGGAGGGTAGATTGTGAAAACCCGCATTTAATTATTCTTAAAAGAAAATAAATAAATAAATAAATAAATTAATTTTATCCAGAGTCTATCCGAAATATACATTAGTGTAAAAGTTTGTTTTAAATTAACCCAATTCAATCGCTAACAAAGGCATTATTAAAAATAATAATTTTGTGGGTATTCAATATTTACTATTTATAAATTATTTTAATTAGGATTCAACATGATAATTATTTTACTAAATACCTTAGTTAAAAATCTTAGTGTATCAATTTTAAGCAACCCACACAAATACACAATTATATATATATATATTGCAAATTTCGGTGGCAACTTTGCCACATGGTTGTTTGCATGTTAATATAGGGAAGAAGAACTCATTATGCTCTTAGAATTAAGGGAAAGTGACTACTTAGAATGAAGAGAGAGAGAGAGAGAGAGAGAGAGAGGAAGCCTCAGCAATGTATTGTGTATATATATGCATGCATGCTTGCATTCAAAGAAGGAGGGAAGAAAAGAAAATCTGCGAAGTGGAGTAAGATAATAAGAGAAGGAGGTTAAGAAGGTTGCATATTTTCCTACCATTTCACTATTCTATTTCAATCCTACTATTAAGTAAGAAAACCCTCTCAACCCTCACATTTTTTTTTTTTTTTAAATGTTGAAATTTTCAGATTATATTTATATGATAAAATGACTAAACTTGTGAATAGAATTTTATTTATAGTTGTATGTAAATTTATGATTTGTATATCAAATATTTGAAGATATTGGTAGTCTTAAAATCATGATAATATTGTGGAATTTGGACTTGCATGTGTAGTTTATGCCATTAAAAATATTATTGAAGATTTTATTTGGCCCTTAAATCTGTCAAACAATTTGTACAAATTTTTAAACAATTTTATACTCAAAATTTGAAGATGATTTATCTACAAAGTTGTTTGGAATGTTGTCTAGTTCATCCACGAATGTTTGAAACAATTATTGAGCTTTGCACGAATTTATACAAATTTTTAATTAAATCTGAAACTATAAGACAGATTTTACTATATGTTTGAAAATTTATTAAAAATTCTATATTAATCCAAATCTAGTAATTTCTAACTAAAAGATGAAATTTGAGAAGTCTAGTTTCATAATAAATTTTTAGATTATGGATTTGATCTATGAATTTAAGTATGGAATTAATTTAAGAAAATGTGATAAATTTGTTTCATAAAAGTTCTAGGAATTTTACAGAATTATTTATAACTTATTTTTGGAAAATTCTTTCTAAAAAATGACCTAAACATGTTTATTGAATATTCTATATATTTTCACGAAATTCAGAATTATATAAATAATTTATTTATAATTTTTATTACCTAAGGTATATCCTGAAAATTTCTGGGCAGGTTTAAGATCATTACTTGAATTAATTACTTGGATAAAAAATTAATTATTGTGTTGGTCTAATTCATTAAATATTGTAAATTAGTAATCCATGTATGGGTGTATTGTGGTCTATTTAATATTGTGGTAGTTTAATCTTGTAAATTAAAAATCTATGCATGTGTACAATTATGGTTTATTTTCTTTGTATCTAAATTATTATTTCATACCATTGTTTAAATAAATTATTTATTTAAATTTTGTACAATTGTTTATTATTGTGTGACATGTATAATATTTTATGTTGACAATTTTAATGAGTATATATAACATTATTTGCAATTAAAAATTGAAATTAATTGTGATTAATATCAAAACTAACTGAAATGATTAACGACATATACAAAGTTAACAATTGACGGTTAATACTAGTTGTTCATGGTGAGTCTTGGTTTTAAAGACTGTACGAAATTAAGGGTTGACGGTTAATACCGGTTGTTCAGAGTGAGCCCTAGTTTTGAGAATTATCGCGTAAATTGTGTCGCGAAACCTTAAGATGGCATGGAACTTATTTGAACTCTTTTCAGTATTTGGTTTTGGAATAAGGGTGGATGTGCAGGTGTCACACAGGGAGGTTACGTACCCCTGGTAGACAGTTTCCTTGGGGCAGACCACGGATGCCACAACTTGGGTATATAACTCCGGACATTGGCATCCTTGGTAGTTACGGTTGGTAGCACTTGAATATTTGACGAAGGGGGAGGGGGGGTTTCAAATTAACCGTTGCCATGCTTAGTGGTCGGTAAGTTAAATATCTTTGGTGAGATTTCGAATGTCACCTAATTTATTAGAATTATTGAAATTATTTTAATGGTTGTAATTTATGTTTACAATTATATTATTATCTCATGTTTATAATCTCATTATTTTTCTCTTAAAAAGAATGGTAAGTTAGTTATGTTTTTTTACTGTGTTGCAAAAACTCATGGCATATATTTTTGTTGCCCTAGTGTTTTATGCCAGGTTTTAGCGAGAAAATAATTGAAACTGAAATGGAGTTGACGCTAACGTAGAGCCTTGGCTAACTTGAAACCCTAATTAGAGCCAAATAAATTTTATTATTTTATATAATAGCTATTAAGGACTTTATAATTTAATTTGATGTTGTATTTGGATTATTTTAAATTTTTATTTAATATTATTTGAACCTTTGGTTATGTACGAGAGTTGGAATGCCCTATTAAGATGTTAACTTTTTGGTTTATTAAGTCATTTTGTTTATTTAATTTCTCTTGATATTTTAAAATTTTGGGGCGTCATAGGAATAGCAGCTCTCTTAATTTATATGTAAAACATGCATTGAAGTGCAATTTTTTGTAACTTGACATATAATGATAGTGATGTTCATATTATGGATTATGGATCATGAATTTGAATAGGTGTAACTGGTTTTTCGTGCTCCTCCGAGAGGTTTAGTCTCATCGGGTACGATAGTCCTACAGTTCAGACTCCCGTGGTTCTGAATCTAATTTCACAAGTGCAATGTGAAACAGAAAAACGAATAAGAGTCCAAATTTGGCAAATCATAGAAAATCCATTAATCATCAGAGATTCCAAAAATGGACTGCATTGCCAGATTTCAGAGTCGTCATTTTTGAAAAATTTAGGAAACTCATGACTCATGCCAAATGCCATTTGTCCGTTATAACCAAAGTGTCATGGCTTGGGAACTTAGGTATGAGAGGAGAATGTCATGAATTGAGCACCCCACTCACCCGATCAAAGATCGTCCTTTACTAATCATGATGTGAATTTTATAAACGTTATATGCTCTTATTCTAATTATTAATAATGCTTACTTATTATGTGAGGCACATAAGTATAGACTGTTTCGCTCGTTTTGAAAATGACTTGATTTTATGCTTTTTGAAAGAGTTTTGAATGCACACAACTCAAAAGGAAATAAATGAGCTCGCACATAGATTTAATCAAAATCATCCCCAATGCAAGTAAAATAACTTTCATCCATAGGTATTGAAACAGTTTATTTCGAGTAAGTACGTAGCCTCATGGTAAGATATTAGGTATGGCAACAATCACATACATGAATATGCTAAAGCAAAAAAAAAAAAAAAACGCTCACCTAGTACTTCGATGTAAGGCAAAGAAAAAGAAAATAATTAGAAAAATACATGATCCTAACAATGCACATGACTAATGCAACACATACAAGAATGTAACTATTAGGTTCAGATTGCTTAACATGTCATATGAATTAACTCAAAGCATGTGGTAGCGCACGTATTTAAGCAAGTAGGAAATAACAATGATGGTCGAGAATGATGAACCGAACCTTAATGCATGCAAAAAATGGATGTAAAGCATGGTAATGGTATGAAACAAAAACATAATACTACATTCAACCACGGTAAACATGTAAGTAAAAGAGAGAATGAAATGGGGGTTGGAAGACATATATCAAAGGTTACAAATTTGCACTCCTACAAGAAGGTCCGAATGTCCTAATTAACTAATTATTACATTACTTGAATAAGTAATTATCTAATTTATTACAACAATAAACGTTACAACACTGAAATGATAAGAATAAACATGAACCACATATGTGCCAACGAAGATGTTTCTCAGAAACTGCTCTGTCTGCCTTCTGGAGAACTGCCTTGTTTCATCTTCAGCCACTGCTTTGAGTTTTAGCAAAGGTGCTATGTTTTCCTTATTTTGAAGCCCGGCTAGCCTATAATGAGGCCCGACCAGGTCCAATTAAATCCGGCCGTGCACTAATTTATGGCTAAAAGATTGTTTGTGCACTGAGGTGGAAATATTGCAGATAGAGTATTTCTGGGAGATGTTTGTCGTTTCTACCCTTCCTTATCATAAAGATGATCAAGGGAGGAGTAGATTCAATTCTCAAATCATCAATCATCTCAAATTTGTTATGTGATAATCTTAGAAGCAATAGGACAAGAGTTTAATAAACGCAACAAAAGACAAATATTACCTTCTCACTATCATGGAGTTACTTCAAGGGAGGGGATAGACATGTTTCATAAATCATCAAACATCACAAAAATAGTACGCGATGATTCTGGAAACAACAAATTCAGTGTAACGTCTGACTGAACCTAACTAATCTTTATTATCTTTTTACCTTTTTTACTCCAATTTTATTTTCCTTTTTACTTTACCTTTCCATTTTCTTCTCTTTTCTTCCTTTTTGTCCAATGGTGATGATTACGTCCACTAAGTCCAAAGCAATAAAGATTATCAAGCAAGGCTTGACCCAAGAAATGAGCTCTTCGAGCCCTTTTCTACGAGGGAAACTATAAAGGAAGAATCAAATCCATTTATGAGCAATAATGAACTCGAAGTCAAACCCGAAATGAGCGATAATGACTCCAAATCCAAACTCGATAATGAGCTATAATGAATCTTTTCTTTATGATTTCCAAGGATCTAAATAGGAAATCAGTCCCTTAGAAGTAATGCACCAGCGATTAAGAGAGGTATCGAACAAGAGATTGCACTTAGCATAAGAAAGATGTGATGCATTGATAATGAACCTTCGAAGAGGTTAAATCATTTAGCATGTGAAATCTCTTTCTCATGCCATAAGTGAAAATCTTTTGGTTAATACAACCCTCAATCAAAAGAAACAATGAAATGAGGGAGGTTCCAGACTATAAATGAAAAGTGGATGATTACAATGACACGGATATATACATAAAAGCTATAAAAATGAAGGAAAAGGCTATCAACTCAAATGGATTGGAAGATATGGTCTATACACCAAACCCATGAGGACTTAAAACAACACAAGTATAATATTCAAAGCATAAATTAAATAAATATATTAAACAACCCCTAAACTCCAAAAAACAGTGGCCAAAACCAAAAGAAACAAAGTAGAAAAGGCAAAGCAACAAGCTATGGAACAAGGCCTAAGGAAGGGTGGCTAACCCCTCCACTTTTTGTAGCTTTTAGTCACATATTTTAGCCCCTCAAAACAACTCAAAAATAGTATGAAAGACAAGAAAAAGAGGGGATGAGAATAGAAGAAGAGTAAAGAAGAAGGTGCCAAAATTATATCTCTTGAAAGGGAGGATGTTCGTAGTTAAACAAACTTGATTCAAAGCAGTCTCAAGTCTCTGAAATTTGGTTTGAAAATCTCAACAAAAGCTCTAAGAACCAGCTCTAATGGTGTATGTATTGTGTACATATAGCTCAAAGGTGGTATGGAGGTCAAGAGGCTCTTTCAAGCAGAAGGAAGGGTCTTTTTAACTCTCAAAATCCTTATAAGCCTTTTGAAAATTTTTCTAACCCTGATTCTGAAAGGAGAGGTTGTATGTATAAAATTTAAGCCAAATTGGTCATAAATATCTCTAAAAAAGGACAGCTGGCAGATTCTCGCCAGATATTATGTTTATCGCCCAATAGACTCAACCGGGTCCGAATATGCAATGGGATCCCAATATACTGCACTAGGGTTTAAATGATGCTCCCCCTGCTCCTTGCTGCACTCGATTGCAAGGTGGGAAAAAAAAAATTTCAAAAATGGGTTTTTGAGGTCTAAATCATTTTGGCCAAACTGGAGTGTAACTCTAGAGCTTGAATTCGATGCCTTTACTGAGAGTTCAAATGATTTATACAGTATAACTTTCATCATCGAGTGTTTGAAATAAAACACCAAAGTCTTAGGGGCGATCAAAATGGGGTGTCTATAATAGAAATTTTAAAAATAAAAAAAATACAAAAAAAATAAATAAATAAAAAGTGAAAAGAAAAGGAAAACGAAAACAAAAATGAAAACTAAAAAAGTGAGCAAATGTAAATAAAATATAAATTAATCTTTATGGGAGAATTTTAATACAGTGAGACAGACAAAAAAAATTACAAAAATATGTGAGGTGTAAGTGATTTTGTAATGGGGTGCAAGTGTGATTTGCACCCTTCCATATTTGTGTAAAAATATTTTTTTTTTCTTCCACTGGAATGTAATTTTTCAAATTTTTTTTCGAATTACCTTTTTTTTTTTCCCTTTTAAATTTTTATCTAAATTCATACTTCAAACACAATACAAAAAATAACGGAAACAAATAACATAATACCATGTACTCAATAATATAAAAGTATGAAGAAAAATAAATAGCAATCCTCTATTCTTTTTTTGATCGTGATGGTATTGGTGGCTAAAATCTAAAAACAATTTAAGGAGAAAAGTTCATACGTGAGTTATGGACTCCAGCCTTTGGTACGAATGATAAATTTGATAATAGAAACAATGGCTTGAACCATTAGTGGTATGACTTGTCATATATTTGTGCCATTAAGGTTATGTGTGGGAATTGATTATTTTAATTAATTTTTTAATTTTTGATGAAAAATTTATAAAAAATAAAATAAAATAAATAATGTAATAATTTATAGTGATTTTTTTAACTAAAAATCAAAATCACCAAATTGAGGCTTGTGTAATTAACTACGAGAAAGCTCCAACCCAGTCCAAAGAAACTTGGATGTGGAAGGCAGAGGTTCTTACATAAAATGTACAAGGAGACCATATATATTTTAAGGCCATGTTTAATTGGAAATCAGTGAGGGACAATTGGAACCCCCAAAAGGTACCATATATATTTTAAGGCCATGTTTTGTAATACTATGATCATGAGTGAAAAGCACCGTAGCCTGTTTTCTGTTGGGCCGTGAGATGGGATTACTAGTAGTGTTGGTCTGAGGTGAACTTGATTTGGGCTGAGGTGAGATTTCATTGGGCTAAGAGATGAGGGAAAATCTCAAGGGGATTTCCAATATTTTGACAGGCCCAAACTAAAGTATATGTGCACTTGTCACATTGATGAGAAGTCATTCGGAAGTGTTTTTAAATATATATATATATATATATATGAATAACATTAGGGATTATGAAAAAAAATATCATGAAATGATTCATGAAGAGTTTTCATCCTTTGATTAGTGTGTGATATTTTTTTGTATGTGTAATCTAACGGTGGAAAATCTTTCATGATCATTTTTATGATATTTTTTTTCATGATACCTAACATTATATATATATTGGTGTCTACAACATTGCACATTTTGAATCTGCACTTGAAATGTGTTGCACTGCACCACTCTCTTTGATTTGAAATTTTTAAAAATAGTTTTGAGTTTTTGTATTTTTATATTTTTAGTTTTTTTTTTTTTTGAAATATTTTACTTAATATTTTTAAAAAATTCATACAATATAATAAAATATGAAAATGTATTAAATTTTCGTATTATTTTTTGTATTTGATTTTTTTAAATTTTTTTTTTAAATATTATATTTTTTAAATGTACTTAGATTAAGTATATATAAAAAATAAAAAATTTATGTAAAATATTAGAAACAATACTAAAAATAAAAAGATATGAAAAATAAAAAATGTAATTTTTAAAAAAACAGAAATTACCAAATAGTATACTATGTAGGGAAATCTAGTATGCACATTTGGTTATTATCTTTGTATTTTTTGATTGTTATCTATTGTAAGGTTAGTTATGAGTCATGATGTGTTAGTTATGATATTATTTTGGTTATAATTAATCTAAAAACTCTTTGATTGTATTTTAAGTAGTGTTTTGTTATAATGTTTTATTATTTTTTATATAGCAATGACTCTTATAGAATTGAGTTATAATATTTGTGATATTTAAATAGTGTTTGTGATAATCTAAATAAATATATTTTTTAATTTTTTATTAAAGAATGCGTAAAAAAAATATAGAGGTGATATAATAAAACAATATACTAATATATCATTTGCATACGTATGTACCTTTTTACGGGTATCACAAGGATATATATCTATATGTATCTCTGTATGTATACCGATGATTTGCTCTATCTGTGATGTAAGCCTGCACCCATGCACGTACGTGCATGAACCTAAACCACAATCTCTGGTCAGCCTTGCGTAATTCAGGCCTAGTTTGTGATGCAAGTTAAAATATTTAATAAAGATTAAAAGAAAATTAAAATTAAAATAATTAATAAAATAAAATATGATATTCAAATCATAATTTTTTTTTTCATAATTATCAAATTAACTATTAAAAAAATTAAAAAATATTTTAAACATAATTTTTTTAATCAGACTAAAATAACCAAATAACTAAAAAATTAGGCTAAAAAGATCCATCCTAAACGAGATGCCAATAACTATATCGCTCACATGGCTGAGGTGTTGTTTGGCAAGTTCGTTTGTGGTTAAAATAGTCACAAAAGGTAAAATATGTTATTTTAGTCACAACAAACAAAATATCACATTCAACCCATAATCATTACACTATTCTCTCACAAAAAAAGTCAAAAAATCAAAAAGTCATTTCCAAACAAACTTTTAGCCCAGGTTAAAATAGTCAAAAAAATCAAAAAGTCGAAAAAAGCCAACCCACTTCCCAAACGGAGGCTCATAATTGCCTTTGGATACTTCTAAGAACGATATTATCCCCCTTTTTTTAATAGGAAAATTACAATTTTATTTGATTTTAAAAAATAATTACACATTCATAAAAAAAACTTTATAACTTTAATAATTAAAACTTATAAGTTTTGCCATGAATTTGAATTTTTTTTTTTTCAATCACCTGCTGATGGGTTAGAGCAATGCTACATACCACTAATTTATCATCACTAACTCCACCACTAGTGAGGTGGCAATTGAAAAAAAAAAAAAAAAAAACAAAACAAAACCCAAGGCACAAAACACATATGGCAGTGGGTGGGACCCACTGCCACGTCATTAGAGCCACCACTAATTAGTGGTCTAAAGCATTTTTGTATGGGTTAATTGTATTTTTAATATTTAAAGTATGAGATTTATGTTATTTTTATTTTTTAATAGTTAAATTGTATCAATTTAATTCTCAATATATGAAAATACTTTAATTTGTTTAATGTTTAAAATTGTATCAATCACATCCTCAAAGTATATGAAGATTGAAACATAGGGATATACATTGGAGACCAAAATAACATAAGACTCATATTTTGAAACAAAAACAATAATTAACCCTATAAAAAATAATAATTTGAAAATAAAAAATGTAATTAACCCTATAAAAAAATATATCTATAAAATATCAAACTTGAACCAAATTTATAATAAAACAAAAATAAACCGATTTGTCTTCAGCTAAAATAACAATAACCAAATCAGGCTATAATGCCTAAAGAGGTTTACAACACCATGAATCAATTAGTAATGCAATGCGCACAAGAAAATTAAAAGAAATATGCACATAACAATTAACCTATGGTTTACATTTATTTTACTCGTGGTCCTTATTACACTTACAACAAATTTGGATCATGATTCATGTCTTCATTTTTTATCTGCAATTTTCTTTGCATTATTGTAAATTAATATAAAATTATGAGTGTGTAAGTCTATATACATAGAATTAAAAAACATAAAATATTTGAATGTAATCCACTTTTGTTAAAAATACTCGTATTAGGCACTATATATATATATATTAATAATTGGATGCTCAGATCAGTTTGTGTATACTTTATAGTCTTGTTTGGCAATATTCAAACTTATTTTGGATATGATTTATAAGCTGACTTTTTTACTTATTATGAAAAGACATGCAAAAAAATAGAGTGGTGATATAACTCAAATAAACCAATAAAACTTTTTTAGATGTAGCCAAAAGAGGCCTCAATTTTAGTTTAAAAGTTAAAAAGTCACTAAAAAAAATCAAAAAATAAACAAATTATACTAAATAGTCAAAAATGCTCTTTTTCTTTTATTTTTTGCACATATTTTTGTAAAAAAGTAAAAAAACATCTCAACACATGATAAATTTTTTTTTATCTCATATTTTTGCCCAAAAAAAAATTAAAAAGTTACTAAAATAACTTATTCCCAAATGAGGCCTAAGTAATCCAAAACCTGAAATTAATGATCGGACAAACATTCTATGACCCTTAAGATAATTCAAATTCGAATTCAAAATCTTAATTTTTTTTTTTCAAATTTTTACTGTTTATGTAATTTGCACTATCTCACTTCTAATGGTATAAACAAATGTACATGGACTGAATCGAAACCATTACTCCATCCACACCCGCACATCCACATGATTAGATCATGTCAAAATTAAACAAAACATAAGGAAGAAAAAAAAAAAAAAAATCATAATGGAATGTGAACCCTCCATATAATAGTCATGCGTGACAGTCGATCATAGCAAAGAAAACCACACTGTTATTCAAAGTTTGTTGAAGCTATTGGACACCTCACAACAAGAATTTTAACGACATTCATGTATCAACCAAATCCTTATTTTATAGTTCAAAATGAATCAACTTAAGAGACGTGGGCACTTATTTGGGAAATCCATGTAAAAACAAACCCTAGATTTGTGACAAGTACCTCGTGTATGAGTATGTGACAAGATTTTAGGTATGTTTGGTTTAATAAAATGATCATTTTATTAAAATATTCATTTATATATTTAGTTGATTAGTCAAATAATTAAAAATATATTATAAACGGAATCATAATTTATTATTACAAAGAAATGATTATTTCATTAAAAAAACTTTAAAAAATATCAATTATATTCTATTTCCTATCATTTCAGTGAACTAAATAAAGTATTAATTTTCATTTATGGTGACGAACTACTTCTTTGAATAAAGTGTGTCTCTGTACCAAGTGCCACAGCCGCAACAGAAATAGAAAGGTGGCATTTGGCTTCAACTTGACCTATTTTTTAAGGGAAATGTTATACAAATGAATTTCTTTAATCAAACTTTATTTTTTATTTTTTATTAGTGGACACAAATTATTAGGTCCTACTTATATTTAGTGATAATAAAATTGAATAAAAAAATTATTTTATATACTAGCAACAAATCCGTGCGTTGCGTGGAATGAATTTTTTTTTAATACAAAATATTATAAAATAAAAATAATTTATCGTATTTATTTGAACTCTGTAAAATAATTTCTATTAAAAACAAAAATAAGAATGTCAAATTTTGTTAAGGATTATTATATCCTATATTGGTTAGGTGAATTATCTACTAAGTATATTTGATATAAAGGCATCAGCCGGACTACGTCATATTGAGCTGAACTACATACAAAAAATTATGTGTCAACTCAATCTCAACACAACATTACGATTAATATAGCCATCCTAAACCCGAAGCTAAAAATATTTCTAAATTTCAAACCCGCTCAATTAATCTATATATACTATTATTATTAATTAGGGGTGTCTTGGAGTGCTTTTAAATGAATTTGCAGTTTTTAGTAATAATTTTAATTTGGACCATTAGCAAAATTCAATTGAAAATGATTTTTGGCTTTTTAACAGATGTTTGGGTTTAACCTCTAAACACACACACACACACACACACACACATATATTCTTATTGTTCACTTTTTTTTATAAATATTTTCAAAAAAAATATAAATAGACAGAATGTTAAAAATATATATTTTTAAATATTACTTAGATCAAAAGTACAATTTTAAAAAAAAATTGATTAAAAAAGATTAAAATGAACCAAAATAAAATTTTTGTAACATTTGCACTTAAAAGAATCAATGTTAAGAAAATTAGTAATCTCATTACACATGTATTCACTGAATTCATATATGTGATTTACTTATTTATTTATCTATTTTATAAAGAAATTATAACAAAGTTCATTAGTAAGTATAATTTAAATTGGCTATAGAAAAGAAAGAAAGAAAAAAAAAAAAGAAAAAAAAAGGTGCCAAAGTCATAATATTTTCAAATCAAATATATTTTTTGAGTTTTTTATTTTTCATTTTTTTTTTATCTTTTGTAATTTTTCTTTTTCATATTTCAATATATGTTTTCTTTTTTTCTTATGTACACCTAATCTAAAGGGTTATTTACACAAAGACCCTTTAAACTATTGAGAAAATCACTTTGACCGCCCAAAATTATAAAAGCGTACAAATGGACTCCCTAAACTACTGAGAAGTACCATTTTTCCCTTTAAACTATGAACTCGTACAAATGTACCCCTAAACTATTAGCGTGTTTCATTTTAACCCTTCCTGTTAGGGGGTTCAACTGATACGTTTATAGTTTAGGGGTTCATTTGTACAATTTTATAGTTTAGGAGGTAAAGTGATACTTTTCAATAGTTTAGGAGTCAATTTGTATGCTTCTATAATTTAGAGGGTTAAAGTAATGCTTTTCAATAATTTAGAAAGTCTTTATGTAAATAACCCTAATCTTAAATGCACCTAAAAAATAGAATTTGTGAAGAAAATTGGAAGAAAAAGCACTAAAAATGAAAAGGTCAAAAATAAAAGAAATAAAAAATGAAACATTTTTTTTGTAGTGTTTTGTTTATAGTAATTTTTTTTCTTAAATTTCTTAGTTTGGTGTATTTGATTGAAATATGAAAAAATAAAAAGAGTTTATTGAAGATTAAAACAATAAAAACAAGAACAAAAACTCAAAAATAATTTTTAAAAATTAAACCAAATAAATCTGAAAAGTGTATTTTTAATAAAATATTAATTAATTAATTATTAATAATTTTTGTTACATATGTACTTTCTATGTAAGAATTTAAAATTTAATTTTAAAACCTAACCAAAAAAGAGAAGGAAGAAGTAATTTTAATCTATCATTTTGAATTTTTATAAGAGATAATAGGTTTGGAAACTATCCTTTTGAAAAACATAAATCATGAAATAGTTAGTATTTTTATAATTATTAAATTAACGTATCAACAAATATTATTTTTTAATTCAAAAATTCAAAACTTTAGTCGGAAGTTTTGGAGCTCCATAAGGCCCCTCACAAAAAGTCATTTTGCTATAATATATAAGAGTAATAATTGAGATATCTACTTCCACAAGACATAAGACCTCTATAAATCTGGATTACTCATGATGTAGACCTTACGCATATATGAGTAGGTCCCGCATATATATAGAGGGTCAGAATCATTTTGGAGGTATGATGGTTATCCCCAAAAGGGATTCCAAACATTTCCCAATATATATAGCATGAATATATTGACAATAGTGTTAGGTATCATGAAAGAAATATCATGAAAAGTCTTCATGAAAATTCTCCACGCTTGGATTAATTTATAATATTTGTAGTGTTTTATTATATGTTATGCAATTACCCTTGGATTAGTTTCATGAAGCTTTTTATGATATTTCTTTCATGATGCGTAGCATTAAATATGATGTGGATTTAGATAGATATCATTAATTATGTTGTTTCTAGATGAATCATTAATTGATGTACAAGGAAGATAAACATGAAAGAATCTTGTTAGAGAAATGTTTGAGAGGCCGAAATCAGTGGCTCGAATTTGGCTTGAAACCCAAAACGACGTCGTTTTGCGTTTTAATTTTTTTTTTTTCTCTTTTCTTTCTTCTTCTGTTATAGAGGCGAGGCGAGGCGAGGCGAGAGCAAGGAGAGAGAGAGAGAGAGAGAGAGAGAGACAGACAGACAGACCTTCGATCGGTGGAGGGAAGCCGTGGAACTGATGGTGGTGATCGTCGCCAATCGATCACCGGTGGGTATCGTTCTGTTTTCTATATATATATATTTTTTCTAGTGGATTTGGGTGATGATTTGGATTTGGGTTTGATTTTGGTTTAATTTTTGATTTTGAATTTTGGTTTGATCTCTCTCTCTGCTCTACTCATTTTTGTGTGATGATGTTGATGAAGGTGGTGTTGTTGATCATCTGGATTTGGGTTTGATTTTAAATTTTGGATTTTGGTTTGATCTCTCTCCCTCTCTGGTTTTGCTGGGTTTGTTGATTTTTTTTTTTAAGTTTTTGTTTTTGATTTTGATTCAAATTCTTCCTGTAACGGGCGTCGTTTTGTTCAAATTCAAATTCAAAATTTGACTTGAAACCCAAAACGACGTCGTTTTGTTCTTCTCTTGATCTTTCAAATATGTTAACAAGATCATTATATGTGTTGCAAATCTTCCTACTCTCACATTATTTTATTTTCTCATATTATGTTGTTGTTATGATTCATGAAAAAAAAAAAAAGAAAAAAATAATAAAATAAAGCATTTAATGTAAAAGGATATTTTGGTCTCTGTGTGAAAAATAATTCTTTAATTAAGACATTCTTTAATTTGTATAATTTTCTGTACAAATAAAAATAATTATTCTTATTTAATATTTTATTAACATACATCTTAAAAACACGTGTTAACAAACGTGCACATAAAATGCAAGCAATGAAAGGCAAGGGTACTTATTTGACGTAGAGGCAAATCTTAGTGGATGAAAGGTAATATAATATTAACCAAACTCTTTGTAGTTAGATAGCTGGTGGATGAAGTAAATACCTGAATTTCAACGACTTTGAATTGGGTTTCCCTTTTCTTACTTCGTTGCTTGCTTCGCTTTGCTTTGTTTGTTGTATTGTTAGATACCGTTTTGTGTCTTTGTGAAGCAAAACTATACTGCCAACTTTGTTAATGGGAACCGATTCTCTCCATTCTGGAATAAGACATGAGCATACTATTGAGTTTTGTGAGTTCATTACAAAATTCACATCGATATTCTAAATAGTGCAATATATAGATTTCGTCGAATACTTTGTATTTGTAAAAAAATATATTGATCAAATATCAATAACCACTTAATTAGATCAAATTTGTGTCAACGGTAATATGATTTTAAAAATAAATTATTAATGCAAATGTGATCTGATCAAGTGACTATCAATATCTGATCAACATGATTTTTTTATAAAAATGAAATACTCGACGAGTTTTACTTATTGAACGATTCGAATTATCGATGTAAATTCTGTGATTAACTCACAGAAGCACAATATTCTCCAATTGAAAAACTCAATTAGAGGGAAGCCTGAGCCTACGTTAGTATAGGAGAAATTATTCAATTAATTAGGTATATGCCATCATATTGATACCTATCTACATCCTACATCTATATCTATCTATATAGCATTACTAAGTGAATAGTGAATTTGGTGTCCAAGCCATGTGACCTATTTTTATCTATATCTATCTATCTATATAGCATTATTAAGTGAATAGTGAATTTGGTGTCCAAGCCATGTGACCTATTTTTTTATTATAAAAATCAAAAGTTATACAAAGTGGTAATTGATGTTTGAACCTAGGATCTTAGGTTTCATTATAAAGACTTTTACTACATGAGCAACATACATATTATATATTATAATAATAGAGACACTTATGGGCTAATCTTATTAACCATACTTATTTACATATAAATCTTGACTGAAAAATTTATAATTGTAAATTTATAGACCAGATTAATAAATTTTTCACTGTAAATTTATTCATTAATATCCACTATCCTTACTCATATTCACTCACTCACTCACTTGTAAGAATTCACCATCCTCTTGCATATACACAAAAAACAAGAGAAATTGATAAATTTATCACTGAAAAATAAATTTGAATTTAAAACAAATGGCGGAGATAATAGAGTGTAGATTGGCAACGATGGTAGAGATAGTTGATGAACGATGGCAGCATTTAAATAACGACGGTGGTAGTGGTGTGGACGACGACAGTAGTGGTAGTGATGGGTAGATGGGGGGAGTGGGTAGATGTCGACAGTGGTGGTAGACAATGGTGATATGAAACTTTTGAAAAAAATAAATGATGGAGAGAGGAAGAGAGAAGAGGAGATGATGGATGGACGATGGCGATAGTGGTGGTGATGGGTCGACGACGACGACAACAGGGGTGGTGTATGTGAATGGCGACGACAGCGATGGTAATAGACAATGATAGTGTGAAACTTTTAGAAAAATGGTGAGGGAAGAGAGAGAGAGAGAGAGAGGATGAAAGAACTTGATAGGTGTAGGTATTATAAGACTTATTGGTGTATTTAAAAAGTCAGTAGGACTTAATGAAACTAGTTGGTAATTGCCCATAATATTGATATCTTTATAATTTATTTTTATTTATTTGAATTGCACTTATTCTCGTGCCACATGATAGATTTTTCTATCCTACCGTAAAAAAGTTATACAAAGAGGTAGTTTATAAGGTTTGAATAGAAGACTTTAGGTTTCATTAAGAATACTCTTACCGCTTAAGCAATATATATATATATATATTTATAATATTAATTTATTTATTATTTTTACTTATTTGAATTATACACGTTCACGTGTACCACCCCTTAGTGATGTGTTAAATCGATAAGAATAATGCTACAAACCCTAAAATTTCTACCAAATGTCTCACATAGATGCGAGATACGCATCATGTGAGTTTCATACCTATGCGAAATATTTGATAAAAATTTTAATAGAATTTTTTAGAATTTCTAACATTTTTGAATCAATAAAGTTTTAAACAACGTAGTAGTTATTGTTTAAATTAATAACACATTGGGTATTTTTTAAAAATTCCATCATGTATTGTCATTTTTTTCACTTAATGTATTGTTCTTATTGGTCAGACATACGCTAATGTGGAATGTCAAACCTATGGAATAACTTCTCTTAATATATGAGGCAAACTTCATCTTATATCTTTGTGATTTATTTTATACGTAATTTATGGCTTTATTATTTGAAAATAATCACACAATTTTCTTATAATTTGTGAATTAAAATACACAGTGAGACAATGTAAGTGTTGTGCTCTAGTTTCAAATATTAGAGAATAAAAAATATATGAAGTAAAACAGAGGGAGTTAAACTGAATTTTGCATCCCAAAAATAAAAAATGTATAATTTGTACAATGAGATTATTTATATAAAAAGATATTTTAATATTTTCATTTGAGCTAGTGATGCACTTTAGAACACAAATCAAAAGAATTATTTTCTTATTTTCAAATGACGTTTGGTTTCTCTCAAGTTGACTATCTCAACTTGAGAGAGGGTTTGGGCTTAGATGACTTATTTTAAGACTAATTTCGGTAGTTCGAACCGTTCACTTTGTAAAACTCGTTGAGCATAAAATTTATGTAAAAAATCAAGATGATTGAATATCGGTAGTTCTATGTTTGAATTAAATTTGTATTACAAAAAATAAATAGCTATTTTTGAAATTATATTTGTGATCAATTTTTTTAATACAAAAATGATATCTAATCATCTTAATTTTTTGCACCAATATTGGCGCTGTTTGGCATGTTTGGGTTGAGGCTATATTAGCCTAAAACGAAAAAAAAGTCAAAAAGCGGAACTATTCATCAGTTTTCAAAAAAAAAAAAAAAAAAAAAAAAAGAAAATAGGTGCAGCCAACATAGGCAACATGTCGAAAATGGTCCATCAATGGCAAATTTACCATTTTGCCCCTTTATATTAATTAAAAAAATAAAAAGGTAGGGATAAATTAGTCATTTTAAATTTAAACATCATTTCAACACAATTTCCAATACAACAACTCAACTAAAATAGCCTCCCATCTTCCCAAACACAAAACTAAAATAACCTACTAAAATAGCTAAAAAGCCAAATAGCCTCCTAAAATAGCCACTTCCCAAACGAGGCCATTCTATTCTAAGGGTGTTCATGGGTCGGTTTTGTTAGGTTTGACACTAAATTTGGAATCAACGCAATCATCATCGGTTTCAAGTTTTTGAACCCAGAACCAAACCAATCATGCACTAGAATCAACCCAATCCAACCCAACGTAGCTCGGGTTAGTTCGGGTTAGAATCACGGTTTCACAATATTAAAAATAAGCAAATCAATCAATAATAAATAAATAAATAAAACAAACAAGTCTTTAACATTTGAATATAACACAAATAAAAAGTAAAATATTATTTAATACAAGACAATATAAATTAAATTCAACTCAAGCTTAAATATGCTCAATATAAATTAAATCCATTAATACAATCAATACAAATTAAATCAACTGTGAAACCTGACTCAAGTTTATACTACTTCATTTGTTTACCTAATTATTTTTGTATGTAAAAAATTATTGACTGTAATCAAGTCTATTGTAATAGAGCAATAAGGTAAAAAAATGTCAATATAAATAAAATTTTAAAAAATATATACATATATATATAAATAGGTTCGATTCTCGGGTTGATTCGGTCTAGGTAAGATCTAAACCAACAACCAACATAATCTTATCGGTTTGATAATTTGAAGATCTAGAATCAAACTAATACACTCAAAAATAAAACCAATCCAACCCAAAGAGGTCGGTTTGGTTCGATTCTTCAATTTACGGGGTAATTTGAACACTCAATCAATCTTATAAAGCCTCCGTTTGGGAAGTGGGTTGGCTTTTTGACTTTTTGACTTTTTTGTCTATTTTAGCCTAGGCTTAAAAGTTTGGTTTGGGAAGGACTTTTTAGCTTTTTGGCTTTTTTGAGTTTTTTTGTAAGAGAAGAATGTAATGATTATGGGTTGGATGTGATGTTTTGTTTGTTATGGCTAAAATAACCTATTTCGTTTTTTGTGACTAAAATAGCTAAAAAAGTCCAAACCATAGCTTCCCAAACGAAGCCAAAGTAAACAATTAAGATTATCAAAATCGACCACAAAATGAACTTACAAAGTCTAATCTGTCAAATTGAAATGATGACTTTGAGAGTATCCAAATTCTTTTAAATAATAAGAAGTTATATACACATTTATCAAAACACAAATAAATAAAGTAAAATTTGTCTTAAAATACATACATACATACATACATACATAGATTTTGGTTGCATTGATGTGAGCGCATTGTAGGGTTTTAACTAATAAATGAATCAATTCTATCCTTTTCTCACCGTCAACATGTGTCTTCATGAAAATGTCATATGTATAAATAACGAATTTTATCCATATATGTTTTTTATTATGCAAATTCACCTATCAAGTGAAAAAGGAAAAATCAATGATAGTAGTTTCATGATTTGAGAATTTGGTGCTGATGACGTTGGGAATCTTCATTGCCCTCTCCCTTACGTTGTAGACTTATACAAAGTTCTTAAAATATAAAAAATAAAAAATAAAAAATAAAAAATAAAAAAATAAAAAAATCAGAAGAGTAATAATCAATTTTTATACTAAGGCTTCGTTTGGAAACATGCAATTTTAGTAATTTTTTAGTTTTTTTGACTAAAATATGAGATAAAGAAAATTAGTATGTTTGAGATGACTTTTTGAATTTTTACGAAAAAATGTGCAAAAAGTAGAGAGAAAAGGGAATGTTTGACTTCTTGGTATAAGTTGTCGGCTTTTTGATTTTTTTAATAACTTTTTGATTTTTTTGCTAAAATCACTACTTGCCAAACGAGACTTAAGTCTGGAGCCATGTGGAAAATAAATACTTCAGAATAACTACTTTAATTAATAGAGTCCACTTTCTATTATTATACTAACTAGCGGTAACTCGTGCGATGCATAAAAAAACAAACTATATGAACATTTTGTGTGATAAATAAATTATTCTAATTTTGAATTATGATTTAATAGCGGCAAGCCATAATGTTAGGTCATCTTGGTAGATGTTAACAATAATTAATCTACAATATTTCACAATAGAATTTGATATGCATAAAAAATTGTTAATTATAAAGATTGTTGGGGGATCATAGTAACACAATCATTTGATAACATAAATAATTTGTATCAAACTATAGTGTCATGCAGAAAAAAACAAAAATAAAAACAAAATAAAGAAGTAAAATAGAGAAATTCTATAAGCTCAGAAAAGTTAGTATAAATTTACGTAGATTTTTAAATTTGTGATTTATATTATTATTCTGGAACCAAATTATGATTAATCCTCAACTTTTAATTATAATTTCCAAGTAGTTTTTTTAAAATTTTAATCTAAGTTTGTTACCCGATTCATAAAAAAAACTTCTCAAACAAATCATTAATTGATCCGAACTCTCTATTTTTGATATCCTCTATCAATGACACATGCTTATCATATCAAAACATAAATCCTTCTCTATAACTTGAATAATACTTGCATAGTTCCTACAACATTTTAAAAAAAAAAAAAATCAAGATAAGAATTTCATAGAATTATAAAAATTATATAAGAAAAGAGTTGAATTAATTTTATTTATAAAAAAAAATGATGACAAATTATTTGAATTGTACTTGAAGAAATATAACAAATGATAGCTTTAATCATTATATCCCAACAAAAAAATTATATGGGTTACTCAACGAAAAAATGGTCGAATGTAACTAAAGTCATGAACATTAAATTAAATCATATGGACTCTAAATTGATAATATAATCTAGCAAATCAGCTAATGATATTAGAGAGGTATCGACACATATGTAGTATTTCTCTATCATCCTTGTATTATGTTCATTAATTTCATATATCATATGAAAATTTTATTTGTCCCAATCATTCAATAAAATAAGCACCAAGAAAACAAATTTGTTAAGAAATTGGTTCTAAACTTTATTATTAAAAAAAATTTCAAAGAGAGAATTTAGAGATGTGATTGAAGAAATACTATAACTAATGACAGTCTTATAAACAAGAAAAAAAAGAAAAAACACATAGAAATGATCTAATGTAAACTATTTTTAACAACTAAAAGAAAGAATATCAAATTATTACCTTGGATAAATGCAGTGACGAAAATTAATTTTGTGAGATTTTTGTGCTACCTTCTCATATGCAGCTTTTATTATTTCATTATTAATACTCTTCTCATTCAGGGCCAACCAATATATATATATATATATATATCTTTATCACTTGGTAGATAATAACAAATAATAAAAATTATGAGGAGAAGGTTAAGAACTTAAAAGGATATAAGAAGTTATAGATAAGGACATTTCACAAGATAAAAAATTTAAAATAAAAAAAGATAATATGTGATAGAAGGAGAAAAAATATGAGTAAATAAAAATAAAGATTTAGATAGATATGTTTTTGATAGATACAGATTAACAAATCATATCTTTATCCAAATTTATTATTTAAAATTTTTGTAAATCAATTAGTTAATCTTTATCTTTATCTGTATACCACGAAATTAATTTTTATAAATTATTTATTAATTCTTTATCTATAAGTCATGAAATTAGTTTTTTTAAAATAATTTTTTAATTTTTATCTTTATCTATAGGCCATGAAATAAATTTCCATAAATTATTTATGATCTTTTATATGTTTATCTATAATGAAATTAATTAAAGTACAAAATGAAGGGCAAAAAATAGGAGTAATTTCATGTTTTTAAAATCAATTTTTTAACCTTTATCTTTATCTGTAGGTCATGAAATTAATTTTTATAAATTATTTATCAATTTTTATATGTTTATTTATGGGAAGAAATTTTAAATTATCCATAAGTTATAAAATTAATTTTTTTAAATTAATTATTTAATTTTTATCTTTATCTGTAGACCATGAAATTAATTTTCATAAATTATTTATCATTTTTATATGTTTATTTATATGGAGGAATTTTGAAATTTAAATATGAAATTAATTTTCATTTTAATTAATCAAATAAATAGAAAATGGAAGAAAATATAAAACATGAAAAACAATCAAAGAGGGTTGCCATGCAGGAAAAAGAGAGTTTTAAAATTATGAAAATTTAGGAATGAATATTTGGTGGCTTTTGACAAAACAATTACATTTGGTTATATATATATATATATATATAGTATAGATACACAACGGACATGCAAAATACCATGTCAAATTTTAAGCAAACTTGGTACAGAAATTTAGAAAATGTTTCGGTGTGCGTATGTAATGTTACTATAAAATTATGTAAATTTTCATGAATTTACATAAGTGATTTTATAAAAATACATAAGATGAATATAAATTCGCATAAATTTGTAAAAGCTTAAGACTTACGACAATTTATGTTCACTTTATACATTTTTGTGAGATCTTATGTAAATTTATAAAAACTCACGTAATTTTATAATAGAATTACATACGGTGTTTATTGCACATTTGAAAATTTTTCTAGAAATTTTGTCATGCTAATTAACTTTAGTCTTGTAAAAAATATTTGATGAAACAAATTAAATATGTCAACTTGAAAATCATATTTTGCAATATCTTATTATAGAAAATTTATTCTAAATTGTGTTTGTATAATGGTCTTATTAATATTCTAACTTCACATTTGGTCTTACGGCTACTTTCGTCTTTTTGAAGATTACATTGGTGGTGGAGTAGTCCATTGTCAAAACACGAGAAAATTTGTTGCACTTAATCTACCAAATGTGAAGGTTTTGGAAGTTTGATGCATTCAAAGATTCTAATGTTGACATGCCCAAGATACATACCTATGAAACAATTTGGTAATATAGAATTAATCCTATAATCAGATACAATTCTTTTTTATTTGTACAAAAATCAAATATAGAATCAAATATAATTTTCTAATATAAATGTTGGAGTTATCAAAAAGTAAAATTATATCATGTGAAACGAATGAATTGTTTAATGCAGCTTATCTAAGGTGCTTGTAATTTTTTTTATTCTGAAAGCCTATGTCAGACTATTTGGTATAAATTTTATCAACAATGATTCATCCCACTAAAAACATCACCACTAATAGCACTAATGCATTAAAAAAATAGAAAAAAAACAAAAAAAATACAACTCCAAGATCAAAACATCACATCATTTCTGGCGGGACCCACTGCCACCTAATTAGCGGGAGCACTAATTAGTGCTCCCAAGCATTTTTCAAATTTTATTTATAACAAAAATAATTTAAATAAATTAAAAAAAATTAATTTCTCAAAGTAAGATAAATGATACTATTAACTGTTATTTTTAAATTGTCAACTTTTAATTCAGTGTCAACTTTTAATTCAGTATCAACTGTGTCAAACAGTACTAAGTTTGAGAGGTAGAAGCAATCTGTGGGACAAAAAGAAGCAATTCCTCAATCATTGGTGGGGGATCTAACCACCTTACCAACTAATCAGTCTTGCCACTGCAAAATGTCATAACCCTTTTCTCAGTACCATTTGTCAACATAATCCAAATCAAAATGCGCAATGCTACGTGGCCTAAATATTGGCTTGTCTGAATGGTTTAAATATTGGCTTATTGATACTTCGGTCAGTTATTTGCTTGGTTATTTAACTAATTATTCGGTAATAAGATGATAATTGTGGGTGATAAGATTGACAATTGTAATAGATAAGTATTTCACTGGTCGTCTGAATAATTGTCATGACAGTCGATCAACATACACAAATTCAGATATTCAAATAAATTCAAATTCAAATTCAAATTACTAATCATTTTCAATCAAAATTTACCTTGAGCTTGTTTCCTCACCTTTGAGTGACAATGAAGTGTTCACAATATGGTTTGAAACTTGGGTATTGTTTGTCATAATTTAAAAAAGTTAAAAAGTTACTATCCTATTGTAGACGTCCCCGAACGCCCCGGGAGGGTTAAGTCCCGTTCCGTTCATATTGGGGTCACTACAGTTCAAGGACTAAAATGTCACGGTTCTTAATCTTGAACCAAAGAGTCTAAATCTGGCAAATCGTTTTGAGAAAATTGATTTTTGAAAGAAGTGCCACACATGGACTGTTTTGCCAGATACAGAGTCGCCACCTAAATATTTTTTTTAATGAGAAATTTAGGAAACCCTGACTCGGTGCCAAAGGCCACGTGTCCGTCATCACCAAAGTTGCCTCGGCTCGAGAACTTGGTACGATTGGGGAAGGTCACTTCGTGAGCACCCCCGCTCGCCCGGTCAAAAATCGACCTCTACTAACTATGATATCAGATTTTGAAAACATTGTGCGTTCTTATTCCAGTTATTAGCCTAGATTACTATGTGATGCTCGCAGCAAACAAGTATAGACTGAGTTGCCTGAATCGGAACTAAACATTTCATGTTTGTTTGTTTGAAAATGGTTTGATAGTGCTACCCGCAGATAGGCTAAGACGTGAATTTGCCACCCTCAGGTGGGCTTAGAAAAATATGATTTTGCCACTATCTAATGGGCTTAAAACAAACAGTCAATGATTTGTTCCACTTCAAGTAACTCAACCTCCACCCATAGGCATTCAAGGCAGTTATATCACATAAGCACGTAGCCTCATGGTAAGCATGCTATTCATGGCAGTCACTCACACGCATACAAGGATGCTAAAGCATAAAACTCACTGAGTACTCCAAGCCAAAACAGAAGCTCATTAGAAATCATGCATGATCCTAAATATACAGAAATGCCTAATGTAACACATGCAAAGATACAACTATAGCAGACTCGGCTATTCTAAACATGGCATATGTAATGCTATAACTAACACGTATTCAATTTGGAATTGAAATACAAATGCAGTTTGTATGATACGCCAAGCCCGGTGCGTGCAAAACAGATGAATGATGCGAACATGCTGTCATACTGTATGCTAATTGAAATATGCCCTAATCTAACCATCATAAGCAGGTAAATAAAAGGGAAGAAAGACGTGGGATTGGAAGACATACATTACACTCACCCACACTTATTACAATTATGCCCCCGCGTAGAGGGTCCGAATAAATATACAGTCTCAAATGAAAGAATAATACAGTCCAAATATAAATGTACAAATTTCTAATTAATTTACAAATTAACTAAGAAAATAATAAAATTGGCATGCAAGCCAGGGACTGCCTTGATTCTGCTCCGGATGATGGAATGATGCATGTTTGGGCTGCTTTGCGCGAAAATCCACTGGCATGCCCCAATTAGCCTCTGTTTTGCAATGATTCTTGAAAAGCGCGCCAAGCCTCGAAAGACCGCTGATTCTTGATATGCTGCAACAGAGAGTAAGAAAGGGGCATAGCAATGTATTTTCACAAATGTATGCATGTCTCGATCCTCATACCACCAATCACGCATCTCGATGTATGATGGCCGAGGAGCCGAATTGCACAACTCGATATAGAATGAATGCATATGAACACTACAACAAAACCTAACTCCATCATGGATAATTCGGAGTGTCGGTGACTTGGGAATTGAGACACGTTCCGTCACTCGGAGTACGGAACGTACCTCGTTTCCCGTGCCCGGGCTAACTCCTATCCCGAACACGATGCAATATGCATGATATGCGTGAAATGCAACTAAGATACAATCCTAACATACACAATGTTATGGAATGACATATACGCTACACGAGGTGATACACAGCTGAGCATACACAATGCTATAGATGAAATGGCATACGCAATGCAATGATGGGCTTACACCAACATGAGAGAGCCTCAGCCACACTCACATAGGAGGCCATTAGATGAAAACAAGACAACTCGAAATGCGTACACGCGGGCACGCAAACCGATGACGGACCCTTAGGCACCGAAATGCCACTCTAATGAGACATGGCAAAGACATGGAATATGATATGCAAACATGCAAAAATCAGTGACAAAATGAGGGGCAAAACAGCCCCGAAACAAGGCGAAATGAAACCCGATGCAAGGAACGAGCCCCAAAATATGGAATTAAGCACATGAAATGGCCTATAGCTATGCAATGCATGCATGATTCGTACATGAAGTGTGAAGAAAGAAGATAGGCAGCCCCAAAACAAGCATTTTTACAGTACAAAGCATGGCCAAACAGTGAGCAAAAGTGGGGCTAAAATAGCATACAAAAATTTTTGGGGGGGGGGCGAGAGAGGTAATGAAGCAAGTCATAGCTTCTGATCTCAAACATAGAAGGCCCCTTTTACAATGTTGAAGAAGGGCCAAAAATATGATGTTTTTCAGTAGATGACAAGCCCTAAAAACAGATACAAGTATGGAAAACAATTCATGCAAGAAATGGGCCAACAAAGGGGCAAAGAAGTAACTGATATATGGGGGTCTCAAACAAGTGAGGGACCTTCAACAATGTTGAAGAGGGTCCAAAAATATGGCATTTTAAAGTAGATGAAGAAGCCCAAATCAGTATAAAAACATGCTCAAAATGCAATGCAAGATTAAGGCCACAAGAAGGCTATAACACAAAGTATACAAAATATTCACCAAACAGCCAAAGACCCTTAATGAGACATGACAAGGGGGTCAAAAAAGGGCCACTTTCAGTTCTGATCATGGCCGAAAAACAGAAGCAAGATAAGCTAACAAATCATGCAAAAATGGGGACCAAAGAGGGGTAGAATGGCAAGTGATACATGGAGGTCCCCAACAGTGTTGATCCCTTCTTAAATGTTGAAGAGGGGCTCAAAATAGGCCTATTTACAGTTTACATCAGGCCCCAAAACAGATCACACACAAGCTAAAAATATCATGCAAGAAAATGGCATTCAAGAGGGCATTGAAGCAAGTGCAACATGGGGGGCTCAAACAGTGTTGAGCCCTTAATGAAACAAGGAAATGAGCTAAAAAAAATGACATTTTCAGTTTTGGTCTGAGCTCAAAACAGCAAGCAAAGAGGCTAGAAAAATGTTGCAAAATTGAGCTTAAAAGAGGGGATTGACACTTACCCTTGAAGACCAACCCTTGGATGCTTCTTGGCTTGAGAAATGCTGCCTCCTAGCTGCTGGAAAGCTCCTCAAGTTGCTGAAAATGGAGTAGTGGTGGTGGTGCTTGGTGGTGATGAAGAAATGAAGTGTAGGACTTGGTGTTTGAGCTTGAAAGAGAGAGATGGAGGGGGATGTGTATACAAGGCTTAAGGCAATTTTTGTCAACCCTAAAACCAGGTTTTTGCAGCTGGTTATATGGACCAAATGGAGGGAGAAAAGGAGGGAAAAAGGAGAGGGAAATTGCATCAAGTTTCCCTCCAAAAAAGTTCCCTCCGGATACAGGTTTTGAAGGGAAAAACAATACACAGCTGTAATGTACTCACCCTGAGGAAGCTGGCCGGCCAATTTTCAGAGTTGCAGGTGGCCGGCCGGCCACCCCCCATGGCCGGCCGGCCAAGGGGCAAAATGGTCAAATTGAATTTCTGGCCGGCCACCAGATATTGGTGTCCTCCCATGTGCTCTCAACACAACCTTGTGGTTCAAAACTGGCAACTATGAAACAGAAGAGAGAACAAGCCATTTTTCAAAGGGGTTCAAAAGGTTCAACTGGAATTAATGGCCGGCCATATAATATTTGTGTCTTCCCAGGTGCCTACAACACAAATATGGGGGTTAGGACTGAAGAAAATGACTCTAGGGTGGTCAACATTGGCTTGGAAGTGAGAAAAACGGGCGTCGGAGGGCGCGAGAGGAATATAACTGGTTGCTGAAACAATTGCTGGCCTTCCACCCTTCTGTGACCTTCCTGGTGATAAAACAGCGGTACCTGCCAAAAATGAACGAAAACCGATGCAAAATGAATATTCGGGGGCCGAAACGCGCAGTTCGAGGCCCCGAAAACTGACTGTTAGGCACCGAAAGTGGTGTTCGACCACGAAGTGGGTCTCTCAGACCTCATTGTCCCTCAAAAGGGAGAAAATAAGATGCATGCCAAAAATCAGAGCAATCGGAGATGGTTAGGCGGTCCCGAACCGAGGCATACGGCCTGACGGCTCCGAAAACCGGGAACCAGGCTCCGAAATGGACAAAATGGCCTATGGCCACGAAATGTAGCCCACGGCCACTGAGAGATGGTCTACGAGACCTCTCCCTTCCCTCAGGAAAAGAAACAGAGAAAATCGAGTCTGGTTCGCAAACCGAAGCAAGGCACAGAAGAGGGTTCGGAAGTCCGGACGCAGGGCTTACGGCCGCGACTCTGAGACTTCTGAACGAGCACAATACGCAACATCACCGAGCACTCAATCGGTGACGTCTAAGTCTTAAGGTCAGTCAAAAATGGGGTGTCTACAGTTGCCCTTCTTTGACAGAACTCGGAAGTCATAAGTGACGGGAGTAAATGTCAAAGCCCAGAGACGACCCATTTTTGACAAGGCCGAAGACTTAGACAATCATACAAGATGAACAGAGATATGCCCGCAGGCAAGGGGCGCAAAATGCAAAGCGATATGCACGGTGGCAGATGTAACTTAATGCTCATGCAAATGCAGCAAGCTGTAATGAAGCAAGTATTCGCAAATAGATGCAACAGTTTTAAGCAAGAATGCAAAGCAACAACTACATTTCATGCAGTTAGGAATGCGGAGAATTATTCAACTCTCGTCGCGTCTCACACGGAGAAGATACGATACCTGCGCGATTCGTCTGGTCGCACCAGCCTCAAATGAACCGTACATACAATATCGTGCCTGCAAAAGAGAGAAATTCAACAAGCACAATATGCTAACAACATATATTCAATGTGATTCTGAAAGTTTGACACACGCAGTGCCGGCAAGTGAATGCATCGCAATGCGAGAAAGGAACGTGCGTGACAACGCATGCTCAAGCACAGAGGTATAGCAATATCAAAAAATGTGCATAATAATGCAATTATGCTCATGAGAATGCAAGTTATGTGCACAATAATGCAAAACGAGCATAAATCAGGGTGCCCGTTTGTTACGAAACAACGAAAGCAAGAAACGCAGCGTTTGGAAGGCGACTCGATCGCGGCCTCTGGTTCACCTCCCGGAGAGATTACAACATGTTCAAAAAGGATACACTTTGATTTTGATGAATAATGATGAGACACATGTCAGAACTTGAAGCTGAAGTTCCGGCGGAGCAATTTCGCAACAGAAAGTGCACTTTTATTGAACTTTTTCAGGTCCCGGGAACTCCAATCTTCCCCAAAATTTGCAGAGAGCTTAGGACCCACCTAGGGATCACCACCGGCCAGTTATTTTCCCCAGGGGAGGCCACCGGCCAGTTTTCAAAAAGAGAATGGCCGGCTAGCCAGAAAAGGTGGCCGGCCGGCCACCTGTCCAAATCCGCAGGCAAATTGGTCTTTTCACCTTGTTTTCTTTATATTCTCTTGCTCAATCACTTTGAGCTCATAAACACAGCCACGAAATCTTCTCCTCTTCCTTCCCAAACCATTTTCCTCTTCAGATCTGAGCTCCATACGCGTTTTCCAATGCCCCACGCAAGTTGTTTTCGCGAAAACATTCGATTTTAAGCACTTTGAACCGATTAAATTTTGATTTCGGTGCTTCTTTTCTCATTTTCACCACTTGAGGTAAGTTTGTCTCAATATTTGGAAGATTTTCTCGGGGGTTGACTTTTGTTGACTTTTTCATTTCCCGAGAGTTGACTTTTGTTGACTTTTTCCAATTTTGGCTCATTTTGGCTCATTTTTGCAGATCTTCTGAAATGGCGGGTAATTTTCCTCATGGCGGAGGTCCTCCAGGTGCCGGGGATGATTTTGATGTCATGACTCTGCCTCCGAGGGTTCGACCCTTTATTCCCGAGAGGTATGCCCCGCCGGCACACATTCTTCCGCGGGCTATTTTTCGTCACTTCACTGACTTTAGTGATCGAGCACCCGGAGATTTGCTTCTGCGAGAGCCAGAGCATCACCTCTCCCACGAGGCACGAGAGGTATTTTACTTCATTTTCTGCATTTTTCGTGCATTTTGTGCCTTTGCCATGCTTGAACACACAGTTTAGCCTATGACATAGTACTTTGTTTGCATCCTGAACATGTGGGTTAAACACTTGAATTTCTGAACACTCGGCTCATTAATTGATTGTGAATGCACGGCACACATTAGTTAAGAATTGAATACACGGCTCAAACACTGATTTGTCAAACACACAGCCCGAATTTGAAGGTGAACACACAGCACACACTGACTAAGAGTAGAACACGCAGCCCTAACTCGGATTTTTTGAACACACAGCTCGGATTGATGGTGAACACACGGCACACACTGATCGGGACTTGAACACACAACCCAAACATTAATTCTCTGAACACACAGCCCAAATTGATGGTGAACACGCAGTACACACTGATTGAGAGTAGAACACGCAGCCCAAACTCTGATTTTCTGAACACACAGCTCAAATTGATGGTGAACACACGGTACACACTGATTGAGAGTAGAACACGTAGCCCAAACTCTGATTTTCTGAACACACAGCTCAAATTGATGGTGAACACACGACACACACTGATTGAGAGTAAAACATGCAGCCCAAACTCGGATTTTCTGAATACACAGCTCAAATTGAAGGTGAACACGCAGCATACACTGATTGAGAGTAGAACACACAGGCCTAACTCGGATTTTCTGAACACACAGCTCAAATTGAAAGTGAACACGCAGCACACACTGATTGAGAGTAGAACACACAGCCCTAACTCGGATTTTCTGAACACACAGCCCAAATTAAAGGTGAACACGTAGCACACACTGATTGAGAGTAGAACACACAGCCCTAACTCAGATTTCCTGAACACACAGCTCAAATTGAAGGTGAACACGCAGCACACACTGATTGAGAGTAGAACACACAGCCCGAACTTGGATTTTCTGAACACACAGCTCAAATTGAAGGTGAACACGCAGCACACACTGATTGAGAGTAGAACACACAGCCCTAACTCGGATTTTCTGAACACACAGCTCAAATTGAAGGTGAACACGCAGCACACACTAATTGAGAGTAGAACACACAGCCCTAACTCAGATTTCCTGAACACACAGCTCAAATTGAAGGTGAACACGCAGCACACACTGATTGAGAGTAGAACACACAGCCTTAACTCGGATTTTCTGAACACACAAAATTGAAGGTGAACACGCAGCACACACTGATTGAGAGTAGAACACACAGCCCTAACTCGGATTTTCTGAACACATAGCCCAAATTGAAGGTGAACACGCAGCACACACTGATTGAGAGTAGAACACACAGCCCTAACTCGGATTTTCTGAACACATAGCCCAAATTGAAGGTGAACACGCAGCACACACTGATTGAGAGTAGAACACACAGCCCTAACTCGGATTTTCTGAACATACTGTCCAAATTAAAGGTGAACACGCAGCACACACTTATGGAGAATAGAACACGCGGCCCTACTTTACTTCGCACACAGCTTTATTCATTTCATTTGCGCACAGCTCATTCATTTTATACTGACACATGTGTTCAATCTGAATGCAGGTTGGTTCTCGCACCGTGCGAGGATATGGCTCCACCACTGCTAGATAGTGGTATGCTGAGCTCCCCGGAGGCTGTCCGGGATTTAGTTGATTTGGCAGGGTTCGGGGCCTTCTGCATGGGGTTATCGCATTGTCTTGCCAGGAGGACATTGTTGGCAGCTTTGGTGGAGAGATGGTGGGACACCACCAACTCCTTTCACTTTTCCGCCACTGGGGATTTGACTATGACCCCGTTGGATTTTCTTTGTCTTGGCCATAGGAGGTTGGCCCATTCCTTACGACGAGGATATGGGCAAATGGGAGGCCGCTTGGATACATCTACTGGGGGCCCGCCCGCTTGTGGATAGAGCTTCAGGGAGAGTCCGATACACCTGGTTCTCTTCCCATTTTCGGAGAGAGGGGATGGAGCCTAGGACTACTGAGGAGGCGGAGTAGTATGCTCGTGGTTTTCTTATGTTCCTCTTCGGGACTACTCTGTTTGCCGATAGTGGGAACACGGTTGGGCTATATCTGTTGAGCGCTTTGGTGGACTTGTCACAGGTCGGACGGTACGACTGGGGTGGCGCCGGCCTGGCTACCATTTACTGCTATATGAGCGCGACCTCCCGCGGGCAGGGAGATTTACTTGGCGGTTATTGGAGAGCCTGTGAGGTACTTTCTGTCCTCTTAATTTACATTTCTGCTCCTCATTACTTGTACATTGCACACACAACGCACTTTACACTCTGTATTTTGCCCTCAACACTTTGTATTTACATCCTGCACTGCTTTCTTCAGTTATGGGTCTACGTATATTTCCCGACGTTAGCCCCAAAGTTGGTGGTGGTAGGGCCCCTCATGACCCCATACTCACTGGTATTCGAGGGCCAGCACCGGCCGAGACCCCGAGAGACTCTCTTTTATCTGCGGCAGTATTTTGACACCGTGCGGACGACGGAGGTATTTCAGAACTCTCAGTTCCTTCCGTTTTCATCTTTGATTTGTCCTGTATATTCTCGATTTTTGATTGGTTTATGCACTGGTTATCTGCAGATTACATGGCAGCCCTGGGCACCCTTGGGTGATGGTCTCCGATTTCAGTATGCTGGAGGATCGGGCACCTCCCAGTACAGGATCCTGCTCGAGGGACCGGTTGGTAGAGCATGGTTTCTAGGGGAACGCTTTTGCGTCAGGTATGGGGGTACACTTCTCAGGATCCTCCCGGACACCCGGCCGATATCTGAATGGCGATAGGCTCTCTACCGGGATGTCATTAGTGCTATCTTTGATGCGATGCTTTGCTACATCTTATGGAGGGGGACTACGGGGACTACGCCACTTATCGCCATACATATCTGACGCCTCCTTGACGGAGTCGTACTCAAATCGAGGCATGCCGATGTACCATCTTGAGTCGAGCTCGTGCTACTGATATCCTCCTCGGCGGTGGTACATCCAGAGGTGGGCGCAGTTTCATTCCCCCGATTCCTCCGACTCTTCATCATCCCGGGTGGCCAGACATGCCGACCGAGTTAACAAGTTGGCGATTTGGGATTCCTTACCAGGTCTCGCTGGAGCCTCCTCTTCCTGACCACAGATACGTCAGATATCCTGATTCATCGCCGGTATGTTTTACAGCTTTGATTTATCAGTCGGATACTTGGACATTCATTCCTTTACTGATAGTTTTGTATTTGTATCTGTAGCCTCCAGTTGAGTACGTAGATGAGATGCTTGGAATGCTGGCCACATTTGAGGGCATGATCCTGCGGAGGGAGGCACAGCTGGCTATTATAGGTGTGCAAGTACTGTTCATCTTTCCTGCATTTTATCATATTTCCTGATGACACGCTGGTTTTGAACATTCTACTGCATTGATAGGCTGTTTGTGTAGAACACATCTGACACACACCCCACTCACATACTGTACTTGTATCTGATTTCCATATTTGAACTGATGTATTGAACTCTTCACTTTCAGATGCCTCCTGTGTATGCTCACATGTGGCCAGACCACCGGGCCTTCTCAGGGAGGTCGATCGTCTGGATCTTTTCGAGGTGCTGGGCCATCTAGGCCCTTTCGAGGAGCTGGGCCATCCAGGCCTTTTCAGGGAGCTAGGCCATCCAGGCCTTTCCGAGGAGCTCGGGGAGGGTCCTCTCGTAGGCGCAGGGCATATATTATAGAGGCGGAGCCTGATGAGAATGAGGAGGAGGAGGCCGCAGACCGTCAATCGGAGACATCCGCTGAGGAGGGGGATTCCGGTCTTGGTTCCGAGAGTGGAGGCGAGGCTAAGGGGGATCCTGAGGATGACAGCTCCGACCCAGATGATGATGGTGGTGCAGAGGCTGTCCCGCAGAAGAGGTCGAGGAGGGCTTCTCATTCCCGCTCCCGAGGGCATTGATGCTGCTGTTTCCTGCTTTATCTTCCTTTTTGCTAGTAGTTTGTAGCACTTTGTATATTGTTAGGCAGTTTTATTTTTTGTAAAACTTGTACCTTTGTTTGTTGTAAAACATGATGGAATGAAACAGCTTTTGAAAAGGTGTTGTATTTTTATGTTCTCAGCATCGCATCGCATCATTTTGCACAAAAATGGGATCGAATGGAAATGTGCACTTTGTATTTACCGGGTCAAATAATAAATCGACGCAATAAACTAAACAACTCGACTCACTAAGAAATAACAGAATCTTAGCAAGTTTACAACTCGATAAGCAAAGTACAACAATGTTAACGACTCGATAAACAAGACTTAACAAAATTGCGTAAACAAAGAGTAACAACTCAAAACACAAAATGCGACAACTCGACAAAACTTACAATTCGATAAACAAAACGACAACTCGATAAGCAAAATACAACAATGTTTAAACAAAACAAAGCGTACTTCAGAAGATCTGGGTGATGGAACGCATCCGAAACTGAGAGAAATAGGGGCCTTCGACATTCCCGATGCATCGAAATGCCTCGAACTTCCTTCCGGAGGGCAAAACAGGACCAATGGCATGGCCGGCCACATTTTGCATTTGGGGATTGAAAGGTGGCCGGCCGGCCAATTTTTTGAGTCAAAGGTGGCCGGCCTGCTAGAATAGGTGGCCGGCCGGCCACTTTTCCCTGTAACCCACAAAATTCTGACACTTGTCCTTCGAATAGTGTTTCGCCCCTTATAAAAGCTCCAACTTTGGAACTCATTCATTTCATCACTGCTTTGCGCAAAAATGGAGGCATTTCTCGTAGAAAATCTCACATCTTAGATCTCTTCTTTAGATGGCTCAGAAAAGTTGAACTTTCGGGGTTTCGGCTTGAATGCACTATTTACGCTAAGCCGGACTCCGTTACACCTTCTTTTCCTCCATGCTTCAGCGAGGTTTTGGAACCCAGTGATGCACGCCTTTAGCTTCGGCGAGCAAGAGGTATGTCCCACTTTTGAAGATTTTCAAGTTTTGATGGAATCTGATCGAGGTGAGGAAATCTCGCCCCAACTCAATTTTGGCTATGCCCAAACCTTAGGGCGGATGTGCGGACTCAACACGCATGATGCTCGATCCCTGATTTGTAACGGAATGTTAGATATCCCAAGCCTGATTTACCGGTTCTCCGACGCTGGTGACCGCAGCGACCATCATTGGCAAGGCTTCCGGCGATACGCCCTCTGTTTATGCATGTTATCTCATTTTCTGTTTGCCTCAAGCTTTGGAGGATCCAGTGTCCGTCTAATTGAAGTGGCTCAAGGCTTGAAAGAAGAAAAGAGTTGCATCGCCATGACATTGGCTGAGACACTGATGGGCTTGGATGCTTTCTACCGTCAGGAGACAACCAGGTTCGCAGGGAGTCCATTACTGCTGCAGGTAATGTTTCCCACCCGATCTCACATATGTATTTGCTCACATCACTCGGCCCTCAGGCTCGGTTTTTCTCACAAAACCCTTTTCTTACTTTTCTCTCGTCGTACATCTCTCTATTCTTTATTCTCTCATTTTTCATCCCTCCCCAGGTATGGTTGATGGATAAATTGCAAGTTGTGGACTCTTGCCCTGCTTACTCGGCCCATGGCTACTTCTTTCGACAACTCCTAGTCGACGCCCTTGATGAGGGATGGTGGTTTGAATGGATGTGCAATTTGTCGGCAGATCGCATTGCGTGGCGCTGTCCTTGGCTCAATCTCCCGGCAATGAGCTACAGTATGTCTCGGCAGGTCGGGATTCGATTGATCGGCTTGACTCACTGCGTATTCTATTTCCCATTCCGTATTTTGCGCCAGCTTGGCCATGATCAGACTTGCCCACCAGAGGGGATAGAGTATTCGGCTACATTCCTGGTTCGAGTCGCACAGCTGGCTCGGCAGGCCGCAGCATGGGGAAATAGAGAGCTCCTGGCCCCCCGCCCCCACTTTCAGTTGCATTTTGTCTGACGAGTGCTGGGATTGGCTCAACGAAGAAGCACAGGTCGGGCCCAGCTTGGCGTCAGAGGCTTCGACTAGCTCTGGGAGGAGGCGCAAGGACACCTGACTTGACTATGCCCTAGATTTATTACTTTATTAGTACTTTCAAGTTTTCGTTATGAGTGTAATAAAAAGCAACTTCAATTGTATGCAAGAGCAAGAGAACTCTGTTTTGAAATCAACGAAATTGAAGGTTGTGGTACTGAAAATTTTCCGCTTTGGTCCAAAAATGGTCTTAGTTGTGAAAAGATTAGTTTGAGCAAAGTCAACTTTTATTAAAACTTTTCAAAACTATTTTCGATATGGATCAGAACTGGACACGCCTGAGATCTGTCACTGAGATGCACGACCCCGGATCCTAGCAATTGGAAAGTTGCCCCTAGTCTGAATAGCACTGTACCGGAGATCACGATAAATGCTGATGAATAGAGATGACTGAGATGATCAAATGGACAAAGTTGATCGGGAAAAAAAATTGTGGCTGAACTTCAAGATGAAGCTGCCTACATATCCCAAAGATGGGAATCAAGCCTTAAGTAGTTCAGGCTTAGGTTCGCTCGGGTATTTTCACTCTCCTTTTGCGCTCTAACTTTGTCCAAGGCCGCCCTTTGCGAGTTTTCAACCTTGCGAGCTCATTTTTTATAATTTCAAATTTTCCATGCTCTGAGTTTTGCCTAGGTCACTTTTTCAGGTTTTCGGCCTAGCAACCCTCTCAGGGGTAGTATTTCTTCAACTTGTCCATGTTGATCGGTTAGGAAAACTCTAAGCCATCTAGATCCATCAGAACCACAGCTCCACCTGACCAGATTGACTTGATGATGTAGGGACCAGTCCAATTGGGTCTGAACTTGCCCCTTGGGTCGTGGATGGGAGCTCGGTTGTCCTTCAGTACCAAATCTCCTTCTTTCAAATTCCTAGACTTAACCTTCTTGTTGAAAGCCCGGGCGATTCTGCGTTGATAACCTTGGACGTGGTACAGTGCTTTCAACCTTCTTTCATCGAAGAGCATGAGTTCCTCAAATCTGCTCTGTTGCCAATCCACTTCGGCTATCTGACACTCAGCCAATACTCGTAATGACGGGACCTCAATCTCAATAGGCAGAACGGCCTCCATCCCATAAACCAATGAGTACGGAGTCGCCCCAGTAGAAGTTCTGATTGAAGTCCAGTAGCCCCATAGAGCAAACTGCGGCTTATCTGGCCAGTCCCGGTAGGTTTCCACCATCTTCTGTAGTATGCGCTTGATATTCTTGTTAGCGGCCTCAACCGCTCCATTGGTCTGCAGCCGATAGGTAGATGACTTATGAAAAGCCACGTTATATTTCTCCAACAAATCAATCACCTCCTTCTTGAAGTGGGAACCATTGTCTGAAATTATTTCGTTTGGGACCCCGTAGTGACAGATGATGTTGTTTCTGATAAATTTTGCGACGTGCGAAGCCTTCAACACCGCATAAGATTGGGCCTCAACCCACCTTGTGAAATAATCTATCGTTACCAAAATGAACTCATGCCCATTCGACCCCTTTGGCGTAACAGCTCCGATTACATCAATTCCCCAAACTACAAATGGCCATGGCGAAGTCATGTTGTACAGCTTTGACGGCGGAATGTTCATGCGATTTGCATGAATCTGACATTTGTGGCATCACCGAATGAAACCAATACAATCCTCCTCCATGGTGGACCAGTAATAACCCTGTCTGAGGATCTTCCGTGCCAACATTACCCCATTCATGTGCGCACCACATTCTTCCCCGTGGATGGCTTCCATCAGACGCTTTGACTCTTCGGCATCAACGCACAGTTTATGCATTCCCGAATGACCCGTTTATCTGATTTACCCCCGCAGATGATGAACTGAACTGCCATTCTCCTGATTTCCCTTTTGTCTTTGGCATTTATCCCTGGCGGGTATGCTTCTTTCTCCAAGAAATTCCAGACGTCGTAATACCAGGGGTGTTCGTCCTAAACTTCATCTATGGTTGCAATCGACTCATAGGCAGGTGCAAATTTCTGGTCAATGATGACTGGACGCATTCGGACTCCACACGGGATGTCTATCATAGAAGATAGAGTTTCTAAAGAATCTGCGAACCTGTTGTTCTCTCTTAGTAGATGAGTAAAACTTAGCTTCTCAAACCGAGGAATCAGCAAATCCAAGGTCTGGTGATACATCATCATCTTTTCCTCTTTTACTTTCCAATCTCCTTTAGCTTGAGACACAACAAGGTTCGAGTCCCCAATGACGTCCAACCGTCTTGCCCCTAGTTCCAGGGCTGCTTCTAGACCAGCGATGCACGCCTCATATTCTGCTTCATTGTTCGAGACTTTGAATCGGAGTTTGAAGGCGAAAGGAATACGGGAATTGTCGGGTGCTATTAGCAACACTTCTATCCCATACCCATGTTGATTTGATGCTCCGTCAAAGTACATCGTCCAAGTTTCATCGTCGATATGCATAATTGTTTCATTCGAGAACAGGTACTCAACTGCTTCATCCCCCTCAACTGGGTGGTCGGCAAGGAACTCTGCTACTGCTCTTCCTTTCACTGACTTGCGTGTCACGTACGTGAGATCAAATTCGGAGAGCAACAGCAACCAACGAGCTAGCCTACCTGTAAGTGCTGGTTTCTCGAAAAGATATTTGATGGGATCAAGTCGTGAAACCAACATTACAGAGTGAGCTAACAGGTAGTGCCACAGCTTCCTGGTAGCCCATACCAAAGCTAAGCAAACCTTTTCCAGCGGTGTATATCGGGTCTCATACTCCAGCATCTTCTTGCTGAGATAGTAGATGGCTCTCTCCACCTTGTCTTCTGATTCTTATGCAAGCATGCAGCCCATCGTAGTCTCAGTCACTGACAGATACAAAATTAACGGTTTCCCCGGTTCTGGTGGCGATAAAACGGGCGGGTTCTGTAGATATTCTTTAATCTGTTCAAATGCAGCTTGACATCGGTCGTCCCATTGAAACTTCTTTCCTTTCTTGAGGAGGCCAAAAAGTGGTTCACAAGTCAAGGTTAATTTTGAAATAAACCGTCTTATGAATTGCACTTTACCCAGAAAGCCTCGCACCTCCTTTTCAGTCCTTGGTGGTGGCATTTCTAAGATGGCCTTGATTTTGGAAGGGTCGACCTCGATGCCCCTTTGTGTAATCAGAAACCCTAGCATTTTTCCCGCTGTAACACCAAATGTACATTTTTGAGGGTTTAGCCGCAACCAAAATTCCCTGATCCTTTGGAAAAACTTATGCAAGGCGGTGTAGTGGCCTTCTCTTTCTTTGGACTTGACAATCATGTCGTCCACATACACCTCAACCTCTTTGTGGATCATATCATGTAGTATTGTGGTCGCGGCCCGTTGATAAGTAGCTCCAGTGTTCTTCAACCCGAACGGCATTACCCTGTAGCAGTATGTCCCCCACGGGGTGGTGAATGCAGTCTTTTCCCGGTCTTCGGGTGCCATCACTATTTGGTTATAACATGAGAAGCCATCCATAAATGAGAGCAAAGCATGCCCTACTGTGAAATCTACCAACTCATCGATGTGAGGTAAGGGGAAGTCGTCCTTTGGACTAGCTCTGTTCAAATCCCTGAAGTCCACGCACACCCGGATCCTGCCATCCTTCTTCGGCACCAGAACAATGTTGGCCAACCAAGTCGGATATTCAGATACCAGCAGGAAGCCTGTGTCGATTTGCTTGGTGACCTCTTCCTTAATCTTGAGAGCCCAGTCCGGGCGGATCCTTCTAAGTTTACGCTGCGAATTCGGGCCTCGGGGTCAAGGGGATCCGATCTTTGTACAATCTCAGGATCGATTCCAGGCATGTCTTCGTAGGACCACGCGAAAACATCTTTGAAATCTTTTAATAAAGCGACTAAGCGCTCGCGTTCCTCCAAAGACAACGTGGACCCGATCTGGACCAGCCGCGGGTCCTCCTCAGTACTAATGTTTACGGTAATGATTTCATCCATCAATGGTTTAACAAATCTTTCCTGCTCTTGCTCAATTAATCGTTGCAAAACCGCAGGAACTTCGTCCTCGTCGTTTTCAAAATTTTGAAAGTCTGAATTAATGCAATAAATTAAGGGCACAGAAAAGTACTCGGAAACCACATTCACCTCATTCTCATTAAGTTCATCCAAATCGTCCGATTCATTTACAACAGACTCAAATGAAAAGAAAAAGACGACCTAGACAGGACTGTGGCATCTGGGTTAACATCCCCAGGAGTACAGACTTCGAGACTTCGGTCAGTGGAATCTGATTCCGACTCACAAGACTCGGTGGAATCAGATTCCGGCTCACTACCTGACCCGGTGCTGCTGGACAAAAATCCCTCATCGTATTGCCAAATGAGAGAGGGTGCGATAGATGCATCCAAGATAGCTGCTGGTTGGCTCGCAGCCGTTTCATCCCCAATCATGGAAACCACGAAGTTATCCCCCAAGCACTTATGGTCGATCGGAGGATCAGAGAGTAGACATGCCAGCGCTACCCCCATTTCAAATTCTGTGCCCTCAGGATCCACTGCCTTGCACTGTTCAACCTCGGCTGATGGGTCTGTCTGCTCTGTGGCAACGTCATCCCCGGATAGTTGCAGGTCGAAGAAGATCTCGAAGCCTGGCACGCGCTTCTTCTCCGCGTTTATCCACGGCTCTGGGAAGCCGCAAAATGGAAAATCCTCCCCCTCCCGGACAAAGCGTCCGTTCAGGGTACCCTGAATGGGCCTGTGCATTAATTCAAAAGGCTTCCCAGCCTGCTTCGCTCTGGCTCTGCCGGCCATTTCCTTTCCCTTCCTCACCCAGTCCTCTTTGGTGGGCAGATAACCCAAGCCAAAGGTATGAGGGTTGTGTGGCACTGCCATTATCTTTGCAACGCCTTTCGGCGCTTCTTTCTAATCCCATCCGGGGATGTGTTGTAGCTTGTTCATGAGGTAGGCAGTTGAGCAGCAGCGTACACACCTTCATTCCACACCATAATATTACGCACCACGGGCCTCAGCCAAAGTGAACCCCGATAAGAACACATCCTCCGTGCCATGTTCGATCTCTAGAACTGGTGTAGACACTTCCGGCGGCGGATGGATGGATGAATTTCCGAAGACAATAGCCACCCCTTTCCCGTAAGGGTACTTCAGCATTTGATGTAGAGTGGAAGAGACTGCCTTTACTTGGTGCAACCACGGCCGCCCCAAGAGCAAGTTGAAGGTTGCGGGAACGTCCAAGACATGAAATTCGATGTTGTGTTGTCCTGGACCAACCTGGGTCTGAATCTTGACAGTCCCCATCACTTCCCTGCTAGTATTATCATATGCTCTGATCACTTGAGTAGTCGGCATGAAGTCATGAGCTTCAACCCGATTATCTGTTGATACATTTGGGCGGAACATTAATAAGCGGACGGTATCAACAAGTACCACCGGTATCCACTTGTCTCTACACTCCACGGAGACATAGAGAGGTTTGTTATGATTTGTGCCCTCAGGCGGTAGTTCTTTGTTTGAAAAGGTTAATGCCGGGGAACCTCCTCCCGGAAAAGCCAGCCCAACTAGCTGCTCTGGTGTAGTATCTATAGAGAGTTTGGCCTTGTCCATAGCAGATAGGACAGCTTTACAATGTACTCATGAGCAAATGCTTGATCCCAGATGGTGATGTCTGCTTGTATCTTCTTCAGTTGCTTGAGCACAGCTTCTTCTTCAATCTGTTTCTCCTTCTATTTCTCTGCTTCTTTGTCTTTCCCTGATGCCTCAGGTTGGTCTAAGTGCTGGGGCTTGAAATATCGCCCACTTCTTGTCATATGAGCGATCTCGTTAATATACCAGGTATCATCTGGTTGGTTACTTCCCCAATTCTCATCTGTGTGGGCAAGACATAAGTCATCGTCTTCCCACTACATTCCGTCGGCAGCCGACAGACACCTGTCCGGCTCCGGTATGATCGTACTCGCGGCACCTTCAGTCCTCATGCCCGCAGTATTTCCTATTCCCGTGCACACAGCACTCTCGACCCTCACATAGGCCTTAGCTTTTCTGATTCTCTCGGAATCCTCAAACCTTTGTTGTTCTAACTGCGTCAGTACAGTTGGTTGGTCAATATTCCCTGTATTTACAATCCCCAAATTCTGAGCGAAATTCTTAGTGCCGGCGCTCTCCGGTGGTCCCGATTCTCGGCCCTTAGGCCATCATCGATACTCTCGCCTGTAAGACCTTGTTACAGTTGAAATTCTACGATGTCTGGTTGATCATCTAACCATCCGGTAACTTCTGCCGACTCCTCATAGTCGAACCAGTTGATTGCGGCATCTCCTGATTCTTGGTCACTGAAGAACTGGAGGTTGGCAAGGTCCTCTCCCACAGCTGTTAGATCATCTGTTCCCCTTTCAGATCTGTCCCCCTGAATCACACATAACTCTGCTTTTTCTGGCAACCCTACACTCAGCTCAGACTGGCCCACTGATTGGATGTATTCACTCGGATCATAAGCTCCTCCGGCAAGATTCCCGGACTGTTCAATCTCAGACTCAGCAACCTCCTTTTCCTCTGAAACCTGCCCTGTCCCATCTTCGGTGGTCACCACCAGTGGCTTAGATTGGGTTGTGGAGATGTCCATCATGCACAAATCAGTGCAGACAGGAAGGATCACCTCCGGCTTAGGTAGGTAGGATGGGGTGATATAGATACTAGGATCGTAAGACACGACCCCAGTTTGGATGAAATTGATTCTATTGGGAGGAGGGGCTTGGTTATGTGGTGGGAGAGGATTTGTCGTGACGTTGGGTTTTTCGGGAGGCGCGATCACTTGCTTGTCAATAAGATCCTGGATCTCATGACGCAATCTGAAACAACAGTCGGTGTCATGACCGTCTTTGTTGGTGATCTGTATGATATTTTGCCAAGTCATGAGAGGGAGGGAGTGGATTTGGCAGTGGCCTCGGCTCTAGGGGCGTCAGATGCTTCTTCCTGATTAATACCCCCAGAGCTTTGGACAGGGGCATATAGAGGGGAGTGAAGGTTCTTTGGCCTCTGGGTGGATATTTGGTGTTTTGGGTATTACTTCCAGATGCGCCAGAGAAAGGCGTGGCTGTCGTGGGTCTTGGGGGAGGGGGAGTGGTCGTGACCATGCTCACCTCTGAAGCTCTTGTATTTGCAGCGCCGCTCGGGCCTGCATTATTATTGCGGTTGAAAGTCCTTTTGGGTTGCTCCTTATCCTGGTCGATCAGACCCTGTTTCATGGTATCCTCGATCTGTACCCTCATTTCGTGTAAATCTGAGAATGTGGGAAAGGGAAGTACGATCATCTTCTGCATCAATTTTGGTTGAAGATTGCGCATAATCATCATGATTTGATCTTTGTCTGTAGGCCTTAAGGTCATCATCGATGCTTTTGCCCTCCATCGAGTTACGAAGTCTGAAAAAGTCTCCTTGGGTTCCTGTCTCGTTGTTTCGAGATCACGAGTTGTAATCTCGATTTGTGTATTGTACGAGTACTGTGCAACAAAGGCCTCAGCCATTTCGTCCCAACTTCTTTTGACCTCGTCTTCCAACTTTGCGTACCAGATGGCTGCCACACCCGACAAAGTTCGGCCAAACAGGGAAAGCTTTTGTGGTCGGGTTAGGCCCATTGGCCGCAAGATGTCTGAGAATAGCCGAAGATGGACCATGGAATCTCCGGACCCGTCGAAGCGGTCAATTTGTGGCATCTTGAATCTGTCTGGCAATGTTACGGCTACATCGGTGTACCCATCTTTGATGTCCAGAATGGCTTTTACCCCTTGTGACTTCTTGAAAAGCTTCTCCAGCTTACTCAGTTTTAGAGTTTTATGGTCGATTTCGAACTCAAAGGGAGAGTCCGGGTGGTTGGGTGTATGAGTCTTGGACAGTTGAGGCGGAAGTGGGGGCGGAGCCAGCCCCGTTGGAAGGCCTGTGTCCTCTTGAGTATTCTGGACATTGGGTAGGGTATTGTGGGTATTCGGGAAGGTATTCTGACTAGTAGGTGCCTGCTCGGGTAATGGAGCCCCGGGAGGAGGAGCCTGATGTGAAGTAGATCGCGTTCTGTTTATTTGCAACCTAGTGATCATTTCGACTTCTTTGGGCCATGGTGTGGCTGTTAGAAAATTCCGCTTGGCGGATGGCATCCTCTGCATCATCTCATGCTCTCTTGCATCGACGCATCATTTCCTCTATCCGGCCATATTCATTGGTCGGTGGTGGCCGGTAAGTGTATCTCTATAAGCGGAAGCAATCCCAACTTGTTTCTTCGCTAAAGTAGCCCGTTGTCCCGGTAATCCCTGCTCTGATACACTGCGCCTCCGTGGCCTTCTTCTAACAACTGGGGGCAGGGAGTGGAACACTGGATGTCCGTCAACCAGATCCTCAGATCGATTGAGTCGGCGACCTCGCGTCCAAAGTGCTTGGGGAATATCTACTGGTTCGGAAGCAATCGTGCCAAAACTGCCCTTAGCAAAAAGATAAATAAAGCGAAAAGGAAATAAATAACCAGATAAACGGGCAGCATAACAGCTTAAATTAAATACACAACACACAGTCGGGCATACAACACACAGTTGATAAGCTGAAAACACACTGTCCTCAATCACTGATCACTGTTCCTATATCACTGTTCCTCAAAACTGAATCTGATATCCGCAGACAACTGATTCTCAGATACTAACTGATGCCCGCAGGCCTGGTGCCCAAACTCGTAAACTGATACATGCATTCCCTGTAGAGACGTACTCTAAAGCACATAACAGATAAGTAAGAGCCAAAACACCCCTATTTTGGGGTAGGGTTTCCCTGTCCTATTTTGTCAGGAGTTAGGGTTTCACTACGCACACAGCGGCTTCAAACAACCTATAAACGGGTAAGTAACCTGTCCTAGTTTAGAATGGTCACTATGGATCCGAATATGCACTAGGTCGAATGGTCAAAAAGGGTGCCCCGGTAAAACCGGGGTTTGTGTTCCCATGCTGTCAGAGCCCAGAGCCGATCAGCCTTATGGACATGCCTTGACAAGACAAGCCTCCGGCAAATCGTTTGGGAATGGCATATGGCAAACACGGTGTCCTAGGCGTACCAATGCAAATGCAATGCAAAGAAACACACAAGTGTAGTCAAAACCAGATATCACGAGTTCGAGCCAAGTTCTCCAAACTCCCCAACAGAGTTGCCAGAAACTGTAGACGTCCCCGAACGCCCCGGGAGGGTTAAGTCCCGTTCCGTTCATATTGGGGTCACTACAGTTCAAGGACTCAAATGTCACGGTTCTTAATCTTGAACCAAAGAGTCCAAATCCGGCAAGTCGTTTTGAGAAAACTGATTTTTGAAAGAAGTGCCAAACATGGCTTTGCGGAATCTGAGTCGCCACCTAAATGTTTTTTAATGAGAAATTTAGGAAACCCTGACTCGGTGCCAAAGGCCACGTGTCCGTCATCACCAAAGTTGCCTCGGCTCGGGAACTTGGGTACGATTGGGAAGGTCACCGTGAGCACCCTTCGCCTCAAAGACCGGCCTCTACTAACCATGATATCGATTTTGAAAACATTGTGCGTTCTTATTCGGTTATTAGCCTAGATTACTATGTGATGCTCATGACAAACAAGTATAAATGAGTCGCCTGAATTGGAACTAAACATTTCATGTTTGTTTGTTTGAAAATGGTTTGATGGTGCTACCCGCAGGTAGGCTAAGACGTGAATTTGCCACCCTCAGGTGGGCTTAGAAAAACATGATTTTGCCACTATCTAATGGGCTTAAAACAAACAGTCAATGATTTGTTCCACTTCAAGTAACTCAACCTCCACCCACAGGCATTCAAGGCAGTTATATCACATAAGCGCGTAGCCTCATGGTTAGCATGCTATTCATGGCAGTCACTCACACGCATGCAAGGATGCTAAAGCATAAAACTCACCGAGTACTCTAAGCCAAAACAGAAGCTCATTAGAAATCATGCATGATCCTAAACATACAGAAATGTCTAATGCAACACATGCAAAGATGCAACTATAGCAGGCTCGGCTATTCTAAACATGGCATATGGAATGTTACAACTAACACGTATTCAATTTGGAATTGAAATACAAATGCAGTTTGTATGATGCACCAAGCCCGGTGCGTGCAAAACAGATGAATGATGCGAACATGCTGTCATACTGTATGCTAAGTGAAATATGCCCTAATCTAACTATCATAAGCAGGTAAATAAAAGGGAAGAAAGACGTGGGATTGGAAGATATACATCACACTCACCCACACTTATTACAATTATGCCCCCGCGCAAGGGTCCGAATAAATATACAGTCTCAAATGAAAGAATAATACAGTCCAAATATAAATGTACAAATTCTTAATTAATTTACAAATTAACTAAGAAAATAATAAAACTGGCATGCAAGCTAGGGACTGCCTTGATTCTGCTCCGGATGATGGAATGATGCATGTTTGGGCTACTTTGCGCGGAAATCCACTGGAATGCCCCAATTAGCCTCTGTTTTGCAATGATTCTTGAAAAGCGCGCCAAGCCTCGGAAGATCGCTGATTCTTGATATCTTTGCCGAAGCGAGCGAAAGGGGCATAACAATGTATTTTCACAAATGTATGCATGTCTCGATCCTCGTACCACCAATCACGCATCTCGATGCATGATGGCCGAGGAGCCGAATTGCACAACTCGATATAGAATGAATGCATATGAACACTACAACAAAACCTAACTCCATCATGGATAATCCGGAGTGTCAGTGACTTGGGAATTGAGACACGTTCCGTCACTCGGAGTACGGAACGTACCTCGTTTCCCGTGCCCGGGCTAACTCCTATCCCGAACACGATGCAATATGCATGATATGCGTGAAATGCAACTAAGATACAATCCTAACATACACAATGTTATGGAATGGCATACACGTTACACGAGGTGATACACAACCGAGCATACACAATGCTATGGATGAAATGGCATACGCAATGCAATGATAGGCTTACACCAACATGAGAGAGCCTCAGCCACACTCACATAGGAGGCCATTAGATGAAAACAAGACAACTCGAAATGCGTGCATGCGGGCACGCAAACCGAGGACGGACCCTCAGGCACCGAAATGCCACTCTAATGAGACATGGCAAAGACATGGAATATGATATGCAAACATGCAAAAATCAGTGACAAAATGAGGGGAAAAACAACCCCGAAACAAGGCGAAATGAAACCCGATGCAAGGAACGAGCCCCGAAATATGGAATTAAGCACATGAAATGGCCTATAGCTATGCAATGCATGCATGATTCGTACATGAAGTGTGAAGACAGAAGCTAGGAAGCCCCCAAAAAAGCATTTTTACAGTACAAAGCATGGCCAAACAGTGAGCAAAAGTGGGGCTAAAATAGCATACAAAAATGGGGGGAGGGGGGAGAGAGGTAATGAAGCAAGTCATAGCTGCTGATCTCAAACACAGAAGGCCCCTTCTACAATGTTGAAGAGGGGCAAAAAATATGATGTTTTTCAGTAGATGACAAGCCCCAAAAATAGATACAAGTATGGCAAACAATTCATGCAAGAAATGGGACAACAAAGGGGCAAAGAAGTAACTGATATATGGGGGTCTCAAACAAGTGAGGGACCTTCAACAATGTTGAAGAGGGTCCCAAAATATGTCATTTTAGAGTAGATGATCAAGCCCAAATCAGTATACAAACATGCTCAAAATGCAATGCAAGATTAAGGCCACAAGAAGGCTATAACCAAAGTATACAAAATATTCACTAAACAGCCAAAGACCCTCAATGAGACATGACAAGGGGGTCAAAAAAGGGTCACTTTCAGTTCTGATCATGGCCGAAAAATAGAAGCAAGATAAGCTAACAAATCATGCAAAAATGGGGACCAAAGAGGGGTAGAATGGCAAGTGATACATGGAGGTCCCCAACAGTATTGATCCCTTCTTCAATATTGAAGAGGGGCTCAAAATAGGCCTATTTACAGTTTACATCAGGCCCCAAAACAGATCACACACAAGCTAAAAATATCATGCAAGAAAATGGCATTCAAGAGGGCATTGAAGCAAGTGCAACATGGGGGGGCTTAAATAGTGTTGAGCCCTTAATGAAACAAGGAAATGAGCTCAAAAAAATGACCTTTTCAGTTTTGGTCTGAGCTCAAAACAGCAAGCAAAGAGGCTAGAAAAATGTTGCAAAATTGAGCTCAAAAGAGGGGATTGACACTTACCCTTGAAGACCAACCCTTGGATGCTTCTTGGCTTGAGAAATGCTGCCTCCTAGCTGCTGGAAAGCTCCTCAAGTTGCTGGAAATGGAGTAGTGGTGGTGGTGCTTGGTGGTGATGAAGAAATGAGGTGTAGGACTTGGTGTTTGAGCTTGAAAGAGAGAGATGGAGGGGGATGTGTATACAAGGCTTAAGGCAATTTTTGTCAACCCTAAAACCAGGTTTTTGTAGCTGGTTATATGGACCAAAGAGAGGGAGAAAAGGAGGGACAAAGGGGAGGGAAATTGCATCAAGTTTCCCTCCAAAAAAGTTTCCTCCGGATACAGGTTTTGGAGGGAAAAACAATGCATAGCTATAATGTACTCACCCTGAGGAAGCTGGCCGGCCAATTTTCAGAGTTGCAGGTGGCCGGCCGGCCACCCCCCATGGCCGGCCGGCCAAGGGGCAAAATGGTCAAATTGAATTTCTGGCCGGCCACCAGATATTGGTGTCCTTCCAGGTGCCCTCAACACGACCCTGTGGTTCAAAATTGGCAACTGTGAAACAGAAGAGAGAACAAGCCATTTTTCAAAGGGGTTCAAAAGGTTCAAGTGGAATTAATGGCCAGCCATATAATATTTGTGTCCTCCCAGGTGCCTACAACACAAATATGGGGGTTAGGACTGAAGAAAGTGACCCTAGGGTGGTCAACATTGGCTTGAAGTGAGAAAAACGGGCGTCGGAGGGCGCCGGAGGAATATAATCGTTCTTTGAAACAATTGCTGGCCTTCCACCCTTCGTGACCTTCACGGTGATAAAAGCAATTTTGCCAAAAATGAACGAAAACCGATGCAAAATGAATATTCGTAAAGCAGCAGCGATTCGAGGCCAAAACTATTAGGCACGAAAGTGGTGTTCGACCACGAAGTGGGTCTCTCAGACCTCAGCGTCCCTCAAAAGGGAGTAAATAAGATGCATGCCAAAAATCGGAGCAATCGGAGATGGTCGGCGATCGAACCGAGGCAACGGCTGACTCAGCAAGGAACCGGGCTCCGAAATGGGCAAAATGGCCTATTGCCACGAAATGTAGCCCACGGCCACTGAGAGATGTTCTACGGGACCGGGACCTCTTCTTCCCTCGGGAGAAAGCAGAGAAAACCGAGTCAGTTATGGCCGAGGCAAAAGGCACGAAGAGGGTTCGGAAGTCCGGAGGCAGGGCTCACGGCCGCGACTCTGAGACTTCTGAACGAGCACAATACGCAACATCACCAAGCACTCAATCGGTGACGTCTGAGTCTTAAGGTCGGTCAAAAATGAGGTGTCTACACCTATTTAAGTTATATGATTTTATTTAAGTCACATCATCTTTCTATCATATCACTTTAAATCCAACTCATATCTAACCCATATTTCATTAAAAGTCAAAAAATACACTTATTTACATCATCCCAAATAACCCCTTAATGATTGTTTAGGATGTGCTATATAAGTGCACTTTTGGACTTTTTAGCGAAAAAAGTAAAGAAAGAAAGATGTATGTTTAGGATAACTTTTTGATTTTTCACGAAAATATGTGTAGTAAAATATTGTAGTAAAATTAAAATGGCCATTTCACTCTTTTGACTTTTTGACTTTTAATTTTTTAACTTTTTGAATAGTTAAATTCAAAGGGCAAAATAATAATTTTGCCCTAGTGACTTCCCTCACAAACTACCTTTGAATAGTATAGGATTTTTAATTTTTTAATAATTTTTTGACTTTTTATCTTTATTAATTTATCCCAAATAGCCCCTTAGATAATATCATACAAAGATGGTATGAAAATTCCATATACATGTAATGATAACGTCACCTATTTATATTCATTTATTAAAAAGTGTTATAATAATTATAAACTGTTAGCTCGATGGTTTGCCCAACTCGCTCAGCCCAGCTTAGGTCAGTATTTTTAGGTTTCGAAAAATTATTTTGCTCATAAAGTCGAGCAGAATTGAGATTTTTTGCTCATTTATAATATTTAGATGGATTTAGGATAAAGGTTCTAGTCTAACCCAACCTACTCATTTATAAAATATCAATTGTAATTTTATATTGTTTTAGTTATAAAATAAAATCAAAAAAATATAAAAGTAAAAAAAGGTATACATATACTTCTTTTTTTGGCTTAAATTTAAACATTTGTTAAAAATAGTATTTATTTTATTATTGAATTTTGTTTACCTTCCAAAATTTAAATAATAAATAAAAGTATTGAAATAATTTAACATCCACTCAAGACAAAAATAAAAAATAAAAAATTAATAAATCATATTTATTAGACTAAGTTGGCGGGTTTGAGATTTGAAATTTTTCTTAAGACCGGACTTGGAATGTTTGTATTAGACCCAATGTCGGGTTGGGTCAAGCTTAAGATAACACATATCCTTTGCTTATCGTGAGATTTGTCTACCTGTAGACACACATGATGCATGTGTCAATAGACTCAATATACTATTTTTTATTTAAAAATTGTTAGAAGTTTTAAATATTTTATTAAATTTTTTACTAAATACTCATATAAGAGTCAGTTTTACACCCATGTGAGTGTCTAGTAGAATCTTTGATAAAATATTTTGTATTCCTAACAACAAAAGAATATGAATAACTACTAATGCCCCTATTTCTTCTCTCACTAGCCATATATAAAATAGGTTCAAAAATGTCCATTGCAAATAAGATGCTGATATTAAATAATATATAGTATACATGGTATAGATTTATAATTGTAAAAAAGGCATTGGTGTATCATATTATATTGCATCATTGTATAGAAAATGATTAATGTTTATTAAGAAATATTAGAGAATCACACTTAAATTTATAAATTCATCTATAATAATGTAGTAAAGGAGTTAAGCCCTACATCGTTGAATGTGTAACAAATTAAAAAATGACATTTATTATACCATTTCATTATGAGTCAAATTATAAAAACTTTTTGTAAGTCTCAAACATTTTTAATATTTATAATGATGAGTTTGGTATTAATTTTATTTGCTTGTTCTTGCAAAATAGAAAATTAAAAGTGATACTAAATACTTGTTTTATAAATTATTTTTAAAATCCATTTTGAGTAATTTTATAAAAATAGCACATATCTTTTTGAAAATACTTATATAATTGTTTTATGAATTTTTAAAATACAACTGTTTTTATTGGGTAAATTACACTGACCTCCCATGAGGTTTGGAAAAATACAATAAATCTTACAATTTTGACATAATTATATTGATATCCGTTTTAGTAAGGTTAAATGAACCAAAACTAATGCAGATGTTGCAAAGATACAAAAATAAATAAGATAAAGTATACATTTTCGTATAAAAGAGATGATAGCATCATTTGTTTCATTCATATAACTAATATATTATTGATAAAAATGGTGTTAAGTATTATATAAATTAAAATGACAAGGAAGCTCAATGTAATTATGTCAAAATTGCGGGGCTTACTTTATTTTCTCCAAATCTCAAGGGAGATCAGTGTAATTTACCTTCTTTATTTTTAAAAAGGTAAATTATACTGACCTCCCTTAAGTTTTGGAGAAAATATAATAAGTCTTATAGTTTTGATATAATTATACTAACTTTCCTTTTAGTATGGTTAAAAGAATCGAAACTAATGTAAAATGATCTAGAAACACAAGAATTTATAAGAAAAAATATAAATTGTAGTGTAAAAGTGATACCATCATCTTTTTTATTTTCTTCAATCATATGACTAATAAATTATTGATAAAAAATGAATTAACTGTTATAAATTGAGATCTTAAGGGAATCCAATATAATTGTGTCAAAGTCATGAAGTTTATTATATTTTTTAGAAATTTCAAAGGAGATTAGGCCTCGTTTGGGAACATGCTATTTTAGTAACTTTTTGACTTTTTACGAAAAGATGTGCAGAAAAGTAGAGAGGTGATGTGATTAGTTTTAGTTGGCTTTTTGGCTTTTTGGGGAGTGGCTATTTTAGCCAAAAAGTCAAAAAGCCAACTAAAACTAGTCACATCACCTCTCTACTTTTCTGTACAACTTTTCGTAAAAAGTCAAAAAGTGTAATTTACCCAAATTAAAATGATATCAAAACTATATATTTTTAAACTTTTCATTAAGGGACTATTGATATAGCAATTAAAACTCCCTATTAATTTTGAAGTAGTGAGTTCGAATATTGTGTAAGTTATGTTAAAAATTAAGTTTGTACTCAGGTCTTGTTTGGGAACAAGTTATTTTAGTAATTTTTTTATTTTTTTGACTAAAATATGAGGTAAAAAAAACTGGTATGTTTGGGATGACTTTTTGATTTTTTACAAAAAAATGTGTAAAAAATAGAAAGAAAAGAGAATTTTTGACGTTTTGGTATAAATTGTTGACTTTTTAATTTTTTTAGTAACTTTTTAACTTTTAGGCTAAAACAGTCACTTGCCAAACGAGATCTCAATCTATCATTTTTAGATCTCATGTAATGAAACTAATGCCAATGCACTTTGGTTAGGATTGATGCATCGGATTGGATTTTATGTCCACCACCTCAACTCGTCCATTGTTTGGTTTGGAAAGTGAATGGAATAATAGTTCATATTTTTATTTTTTTTACATTTGTACTAATAGTTCGATCATTAGTCTCTCATATGTGGAATTATTCTATCTTATGGGGTTGGTGGAATACAAAAACGCTGGACAATTTCTCCTTCATATCAATTGATAAAAAGACGAATTTGGCCATAATTATTTAACATCTATCTCCCTAAGCTTTTCACACAACATTTTTTTTTATTGATGTTCTTTTTTTATTCACAGAAGGAATTTGTCACTAACTTTTTTTTTTTAATTATTATTAAGAAAATTCTACTATACACACTCCCTGCATATGTAACCTTAAATTATGCAATTTTTTTCCTTAATTATAATCAATTTTTTTCTTTAGTTATGACTTTATTTTAGTTATGAATCATGAAATCTTTAATTATGCCTCATGTGTTATTTGGTTATGACTTCTTTATATATATATATATATATTAGTTGTGAATCTAAAAATATGAAATCATGACATTTATTTCTTTAGATATAAAGTACCTAGGTACACACCCTTTAAGAGATGTGTACCATAGTCTTTCCTATTTACAAAACATTATGATTTCAACCCTTGCAATTTTTATTAATATGTTTGTCTTAGCATTATATATTGTACTTGGGTTCATCAATAAATTTTATTTTTTTGCAAATTAACAAAAATATTTAGTAGACTTTGAAACATGCTACAAGTCTTACTCAAAAAATAATATAATATTTTAAAATTGAGATTTGGCATTTTTATTACTTAGTAAGCAATTCAAAAAGACAAAATAACATTTTGAGCAGTTATTTTTTCGTAATTTTTCAAATATATATGTGATTCATTTGAGTAGTCATGACTACTAGAAAAGGGAGCTTTAGACACAGAATTTAATAAACCGTCGTTAATATAATCATCATTTTCTTACATTTTATTAGCAATGAGTTAACTTGTCTCATATACATATTAGTTCAAATTTTTAGTGACGGTCTAAACTGTCACAAATACGGTATTAATTAAATTTTACTTTTTGACGACATTTTAGACCGTCACAAATAATATTTTTTGCAATGTCAAATACTATTGCTAAAAAAATTTTTGGCGATGGCAACCAATATCATTACTAAAAGTAAAGTTTTTTTTTTTTCCCCATCAAGTTAAACCGTCGCAAATACTTTTTGTCACACCCTCTTCCGCCACTCCCATTTCCCATCATTATTCCATCGCAAAAAGGTCTTTTGCAATGATATGCAAACCTTTTTGCGACGTTTAAGACTGTCGCAAAAATTTGAATTTTTAAATGATTATTTTTGAACATCTATTCCCATAACAAAAAAACATGAACAAAGATCATATTCAGTTTTTTTTTTTTTTTTTTTGCAAAAGAAAACTTTATTGATGAAGGTAAGCATAAATGATACATTACATCAATAAAGTGGAGCTTGGAGCTAGCTGAAGCTCCAAGCGCCAGTTGGTGAGAAACCAACAGCAACACAAAAAGCTAGAGACAAATAGACAGCAAACAACAACAACACAAAAAGAATATCTACACTAATGGTAAATCACCAAAAGAGGGAGCCATCTTGTTCTGAAAGAGAATCAACATCTGGGCATTGAAGCTCCAATCCACACTACCACAGCTGAGAAAGTAGACCAATCCCGACACAGCAATTGAACCATAAGTGAATTAGAGCAGGATAAGCCAAAATGAATTGAGGCCAATCCTGATTAGCAGCAGGACTAGGCATAGCAACCCAAGAGCAACCACTGCAAAGCAACCAAGGAGAACAACACATACCAAAAAGAACTACCAGTATCCAGAAAAACCAGCAGACATGAACACAGAACACACCAACAATCCTCAAAACTAACTGACTAGCACAGAACTGAGCTGTCTGCAGAAATAAGTGGCTTGCGGTTTATACTTCCCAAAACTAATTGACCTCCAATACTGTACACAGAATACACCAACATCAGAAAGAGGCATAATAAACACATTAGACAGCACAGAGCAGCATACAGAATAGGAGCAGCAGAACAGGATCAACCCAGATAGCTCTAAGCAGAATCCAGATAGCTCTAAGCAGACAGCATCAACCCAGATAGCTCTAAGCAGAATCCAGAGCACTAAACTCCTCCCCTGATCTGTCTCCAATTGTAAACAAGATCATCAACAGAGTATGGGAATCTCTTAATGGAAGCTTTGAGCCAAATGGCAGATCTGAATTTTATTAGTTCTAGCAGTCCTGAAGAAGAGGGTTATGCATTTGAAAATACACAGTCATTTCTGAGTTTCCAAATAGACCATAGTACAATTAAGGGGGTTGCTCTCCAGATTTGTCTGTCAAAGTTATAGAATTTCCAACTCATCCACCAATATAGCAGACCATCAACAGTCCTAGGAATACACCAATGCAGGCCCCATTCCTCAATAACTAATGACCAGATTGACCAAGAGAAAGAGCAGTGCAGCAGTACATGAGAAGCAGTTTCTACCTCAGAGTTGCAAAAGTGACAGAGGGGCGTAGCATTACTGTCCAGAGAACCAATCTTGAGCAGAAAGTCAAAACATTTGATTCTAGATTTCCAGGCTAGCCAGGTAAAAAAAGATACTCTGGGGGGCAAAGATGAGTTCCAAACAAATTTGGTAACCTTGAGATGGGGGCCACAGAGAGATGAGTGGTGAGTATAGAGAGCAGAAATAGAGAAGCTATGCCCAGAATTAGTGCACCAGAGTAAGCAATCTTCACAGTCCAAACACAGATGTGGAGCAGAGGATAAAAAAGCATTCAGTCTCACCTCTTCAACCAATTCCCATGAATAAAGCTCTCTTCTATGGGGAAGATTCCAAACAAAAGGACTGGACCTCCTTGCGAAATAATGATTAAGGGAACCTTCCTTATCAGTTGACAAGTTAAAGAGGAGAGGAAAAGAAGATTTCAAACAAAGGCCACCACACCACCTATCAAGCCAGAATCTGATTCTAGTACCATTCCCAACCTTAAAGCCACATTTGTCCACAAAGAAATTAAAGATAGGCCTATTGGTAGCCCCAAGAGAGAGAATATCCCTCCAGACTTTAGAGTGCTTGTATGAGGGATTCATAGGAGGAAGCCAACAAGAGTTGTTAATTTTGTATTTGCTGCACACAATTGATCTCCAGAGAGCATTGTTTTGAGTTCCAAACTTCCACCACCATTTGAGAAGAAGACAAACATTAACATCCCTGACTCTTCTAATGCCTAGTCCCCCTTGATCAATTCTCTTTGTAACCTCCTCCCATTTCACTAAATGAACCTTCCTTTTAAGATCACTACTGCCCCATAAGAAAGCAACCTCTATCCTTTCTATTTCCTTAGCCACTCCTTCAGGCATTTTAAACATGGAAAGAAAGTAAATAGGTAAACTAGATAGAGTAGACTTGATTAATGTTAATCTACCAGCAAAGGACAACAGTTTTCTCTTCCAACCTGATAGTCTAGCCTTGATTTTTTCAATTACAGGCTTCCAAGTAGATTTCCTTCCAGGATTTGCTCCTAAAGGCAACCCCAGAAATTTTAATGAAAGACTCTGCACTTTGCAATTAAGAAGGGAAGCAAAGGTGTTTAAACAACCTTCATCTACACCAACACCACACACAACACTCTTATGGTAGTTAATTTTGAGACCAGATAATACTTCAAAGTATCGTAGAACCCTTTTAATGGATACCAATTGATCACTGTCAGCTTCACAAAAGAGGATTGAATCATCGGCAAATTGTAAATGTGAAATAATAACATTATTGGACCCAACAACTACCCCTTTGAGAATACCAAGATTGAGGGCTCTGACTAGAAGAATGTTGAGACCTTCCGCCACAATATTGAATAGAAAAGGAGAGAGCGAGTCACCCTGACGAAGGCCCCTATGGGGTGAAAATTCCTCAGTTGGGGAGCCATTCACTAGAATGGAGATTCTAGCTGTAGAAACACAGGTCTTTATCCAAGTGATCCATTTATCCCCTAAACCAAAATTGGCCATCAAAGAAAATAAAAATTCCTAGTTGACAGAGTCAAAAGCTTTCTCGAAATCCAGTTTGAGAATCAACCCTTGTTTTTTGGCCTTCCTCCAGCCATCCACTACTTCATTAGCAATAAACACCCCATCCAGAATATTTCTCCCTCTCAAGAATGCTGTCTGTGTTTCACCAATGATTGAAGGGAGCACTGACTTTAATTTGAATGCTAGGACCTTAGCCAATATTTTGTAAATAGATGCCACCAGACTGATGGGTCTATAATCAGATAGACCAATAGGGTTGTCCACCTTGGGAATAAGGGTGATAAATGAGCTATTGATGCCATACGCAAGCCTACTATTTGCATGAAACTCTTTGAAAAATTGCATTATGTCCAACTTCATAACCTTCCAGAATTTCTAATAACACAGCAGGTTGAACCCATCAGGGCCTGGAGCTTTGTTATTGTTGCAGTCTTTAATTGCTGCAAGTACCTCTGCTGCACTGAACTCAGCTATCAGATGTTGAGAGACATGTTCCGGTTCAATGGTGTTAAAAACCCCTGACAAAGAAGGCCTCCTAACCCAAGATTCAGAGAATTGGGCCTTAAAGTGAAAAAGAACTTGTTGCCTAACTCCAGTAGGATCCTCAATGGATACTCCATTTACTGAAATAGAGTTGATGAGATTTCTATTCTGCCGAGAACTTGCAACCACATGAAAAAACCTACTGTTTTTGTCTCCATTGATAGCCCAATTCAATCTGGATTTTTTATGACAAATCCATTCTACCATTCTGTATAGTTTCCACAACTTAGCTTTAACCTCCCTTCTAGACTTTTCTGAAGCAATCAGTTAAATAGTCAATGAATAAATAGTTTTAGATTTAACAGTTAGATTGCAATATTAATTACCTTTTATCCCTTCCATCCAAACAATTATTGTTTTATATTTTAAAAACTTTTTATTAACTTTATTTAAAAAAACGGAACATAACAAAAAGGGTGACATCCAAAATGTTTGTTTCCACTTTCACCCTCCGAAGACACATCACGAGAGAGAGAGAGAGAGGGAGAGAGAGAGAGAGAGAGAGAGAGAGAGCATGAGGCCGGCACCAATCCTATTGACTTCAATCTATTTCTCTTCTATATATATTTAGTAGTCATCTTCGCTTTTGAACCATAAAGTTCACTTTTGTTCTAAAAAATATCTATCTATCATTGATAACAGAGACCACCAAACCAATGGGAAGATCACCTTGTTGTGATAAAAATGGTACAAAGAAAGGTCCTTGGACGCCAGAGGAAGATCACAAACTCATTCAATACATTCAGATACATGGACCTGGCAACTGGCGAACCCTCCCAAAGTATGCTGGTATGGTAAATGATGTTTCCATATTCTAAATTTGATGTCCCATCAATACTCATAGGCCGATATTGGGATTTTTAGTTTTTGATATTCAGCAATGTATGAATCAGTACTATATCATGTAGGTTGATATACGAGGGTTCGGTTGAGATATGGGTTAACTTTTGATTTTTTGACTTTTTGATTATTTTAACCTATGAATAAAAAGCTTCATTTGAGATAGGTTTTTTAATTTTTTTGACTTCTGTAAGAGAAAAAATAAAATGATTATAGTTTGGATATGACATTTTATTTTCTTGAATTAAAAAACCTATTTTGTCTTTTTGGAACTATTTTAGTCCAAAAAATTCCATTTTAATTTATGCCAAACGAAAGTTATATCGTAGATATCAATAATCGTGATATAAAATCTTTTTATAATTACTTATTTATATATATATATTTTAGATTGATTTATATTTTTTTGTTGAATTATCACAGTAGGTATTTTTGATCTAGTAGAATGCATGGTTGAATTGAACAGGGCTGCAAAGATGTGGCAAGAGTTGTCGGCTTCGATGGACAAACTACTTGAGACCTGATATAAGGAGAGGAAGGTTTTCGTTTGAAGAAGAAGAGACTATTATCCAATTACACAGTGTTCTCGGCAACAAGTATGACCATTATAATACTTTTTCCCTTTGCATTTTTAATTTTCTTAGACTGAGGTTCTGTCAAGCAACTATTAAAAGCTCATATTTTTTTAAATTTTATGTTAAAAAATTTACTTTGTCTAGTTTAACATAACCTAAAAATTCAAAAAAAAAAAAAAAAAAAAAAAAACTCACTAAAAGTAAAAAAATGGGACCTCTTTTTTTTCAAAACTTTTGATAGTTTTTATACTTTTTAGTTTCAGCCAGTCCGGTAGATAAATAAATAAAATCATTTGCAATATTTTTTAAAAATCACTAAATATAAAAAAAGAAGTAATAATTAAACGAAAAAACTGCTAAAAAATTACTTTATATTTGACAATCAAACCCAATCTAATGCATGGTTTTTGGCCTTACGCATCCAATAGACCAGTTGAAATGAAAAATCACATTTGTATCATACAGTCCATAGTTAATTCATTGCCAGATTCACAACTTATGTCACTTATTTGACAATTACAAAGCTTTTTTTTTTTTTTTTTTATAATTTTTTTATTTTTCCCTCCATTAATGATTTTAAAAGAATTTGTTTTGTTTTTTTTTTATTTTTTTTATTTTTTATCTTCATGATTTCTAAAACTGCACAATAATTTGTTTGATCGATTACAGGTGGTCAGCCATTGCTGCTCAATTGCCCGGAAGGACTGACAATGAAATCAAGAATTACTGGAATACTCATATCAGAAAAAGATTCCTTAGAATGGGTATTGATCCAGTGACTCATAGTCCCCGCCTCGATCTTTTGGACATATCATCGATCCTTAGCTCGGCTCAGCTCAATCTTTCAAACTTTCTACCGCTTCAAACACTAGTAAATCCTGAACTCTTAAGGCTTGTCACCACTCTCTTGGCATCAAATCCTGAAAACCCAGAACTGCTTTTGCAAGAACTTCAAGAAAACCAAAATTTTAATACCCAATTGCAAAATCAAACTCATTTGCCCGAACCCAATAATCTGTTCCAAACTCCGGATCAAAATCAAACTCATGTGCTCGAACCCAATCTATTCCAAACTCCGATTCAAAATCAAATGCAATTCATGCAAGGAATGAGCATGGGACAATTTTCTTGCCAAAATTCGCAAGAAAACTTAACTTCAAGATTAAATGATCTATCGGGTAACTCAAGATTCCAACCAATGAAGAACAACCAGAATTTCACATTTGATTCAGTTATGTCTACATCTATGTCGAGCCCAACGCCCTTGAATTCATCATCCACATTCATCAACAGCAACACTAATACTGAAGGTGAGAGAGAAAGCTACTGCAGCAGCATGTTGAAGTTCGAAATTCCTGAGAGTTTAGACTTTGTTAATTTTATGTAAATATTGTTTTTGCTTTGAGAGGACTATTGTGGATGAGTTATTTTTGTTTTCGTAGTTGGGTTTGGTGCTTTCTGATTTGTAGTTGGTGTTAGTAAAAGTGTGCACCTTTTAAGGATGCATACCAATAATAAAATGTCATAGTGTAATTTATAAAATTTCGTAATATCAATAATAAAATATATAATCTCATTACAAATTAGAGTAATAAAAAATGTCGTAATCAAATCACAAACTTTTATAATACTAATTACAAAATTATGAATATTTTACTATGTTAATTTGTAATGAGATTATATATTTTGTTATTGATATTATAAAATTTTATTTCAATTTATGTTCACCTGCATATAATATGCAGCCCTAAGGGTGCACACTGTAGGGTTTCGTAGTAGTTGAATTGTTTTGCAAGTTTTTGATTGCTGTGTATGTACAATACAAGAAAATATCTAGTTTGTTCTCATTTTTTAGATATATTATTGATATTCACCATCCTGTTTTTATTGTTAGAAAAAGAAAACATGCTATATTAAAATTAAGTCTGATGGATTCAAATTTCAAAATCACCAAGCAATTGGAAGCAATTCATGATGTCTCCCAGTTTTCCATTCGATTGATGCTTGCCATCCAAAGAACATAACTTTCGCATATAATGCGACATGTGTGATTTTCAGGCTAATATCATTGTAGGTACAAGAACTACATATGCAACTACTGGGTTAGAGTTGAATATTTTTTTACACGAACATAAATATGACTTGAATATTGTAACACAAATATTAAACGATTCTGATCAAGTATCAAACCATTTCATTGGACCACAATTTGTTTAAAAAATAATTAACGGTTTACTTTCAAAATTATATTGTTTGTTAATTATTTATCAAACAAATGTAATCTATTTTCTTTAATTGGAAGACAAATGTAATCTGGTGGAGTGGTTTCCGATGTTCAATCGATTTAATTTTTGATACACAATCATCTCAAAGAGCTTTACAAAATGTACAATTTGAATTATTGAGACGGATTCGAAATAGGCTTATAGTGGGTCAGATTGGACTATCCAATATTGGATTTTCAACGGGGAAAGAATCCAATCTCTTAAAAAAATATGTAAAATAGAATATTAATGTTAGTATATATATATATATTTTGTTTCATTTACCATAATGTAAGAGTCAATAAAAATATTATAATAGGACATATCTTTTAGGGAAATGAAATTGAGTTCAAATCAAACTTTTTATAATTAATTTAATCAAATACAAATTAGTTTTATAAAATTTAACTTGCGATTTTTTGTTTTAATAAAAATTTTGTCACACATTTAGGGCTGATTTGGTATGATATAAAAAAGTCAAAAAGTCACTAAAAAAGTAAAAAAGTTCATACTACTCACCTATTTTTTTGGCTGAAAATCTGTCACCCAGAAAAAAAAATAAAATAAAATAAAATAAAATAAAATTTCAAAACAGGTCAGGATGAGCAGCCACTGCCGTAGCAGTCACAGTTTCTCATAAAAGTGCAAAACGTGGCACAATGAAAGCCACACTTACATATAAAAATAAATAAATAAAATAAAATAAAACAAAATGAAAGTCAACGCAATTACACTAGTCTAAGACATAGGGGTAATTTTATAATTATATTATTTTATATAATATTTTAATACATATTTTTTCGTAAAAAGATAAAAAATTATCTCAAATAATCATATTTTTTTCCTCTATTTTTTAGTCAAAAGTCAAAAAATACACTTATTTAGAACACCCCAAACAATCTCTTAATTTTTTTTAATTAAGTTAAAATTTTTGATACATTAGCGCAACATAAATCTAACATAAATTGAAAATGACATGGCATTGGCCTCGTTTGGGAAGTGGCTATTTTAGTAGGCTATTTGATTTTTTGACTATTTTAATAGGCTATTTTAGTTTTTGTATTTGGGAAGATGAGATGGATTTTATTTGAGTTGTTGTATTGAAAAATATATTGAAATGATGTTTGAAATTAAAATAACAAATTTACCTCTAAAAATATATTTTTTTAAATTGCTATTAAGGGGTAAAATCATAATTTACTCATTAATGGAACAATTTACATGGTAGTGACAGTGCCTACTGCTACTTTATTATATTTTTTTTTTTTTTTTTTTAAAAGCTTGCAACATTGAACTTTTTGGCTAAATTTTCATTTTAGGCTATAATAGCATCTTTAGCCACTTTCCAAATAGCGCCATTATAACACAAGAAAATAAATTATAATTTTGACACAAACCTTAAATATCACAATATAAATATGACCAAGATCACGACCCCTCATTGTTAGCGAGTGCCAAGTATATCAAATACAAAAATGTTTGAGAACTCTAAATTAAGAGCTCTAAAGTAGCTCTAATGGGTGGGGTTCATTCATTGATGTGATGTTTTGGCCTTCTTCTTCTTTTTTTTTTATTTATTTTTTCTCATTGCCACATGAGTAGAGCTCAATTTAGAGCTTTACTTTTAGAGGTCTCTATCACCACTTATATCAAATATACTTGCACATCAAGTTTCTATCCATAGTTTTTGGGTAAAAGTTTGGCTTATTTTAAATTGAGGTTTTAATTAAACCATGTTGTTTGGGTTTGTCCGTCTTATCACATGTTCCGTTTTAATAATTCAAACTATTTATTATGTAGAGTTTTCTGTATATATATTTATAAAAAAATTAAATTGATCTAGTAATTCTAATATCTTTATTATATGGCTTTTGTTTAAAAATAAAAAAATAAAAAAATAGGGCTTTTACATGAACTTATATTCTATTAAATCCTAAATAAGATTTTTTGTTCAAGTCCTATTAATTTTTACAACAATGCTAGAGGGCCATAATTTTTGTGGCCACAATGACTCAAAACTGTCAAAACGACATCGTTTTGGCAGTTTTGAGCCATCGTGGCCACAAAAATTATGGCCCTCAAACATTTTCCTAATTTTTAATAGACAAAATTACTTTTCAAATAATGATTGTTTATAATTTGTAATTATTTACAAAGAAGAATACTGTTGCAACATTTGTTTTGATTTTTAATAGGGGTGAGCATGGTCCGGATTGGACCGGATTGGGGTAAAACCAGGATCAATCCGTTATTTACGGTTTCTGAAAAATTGGAACCAATCCAATCCGTTTAAATCATGGAACCAATCCGAACCAATCCATTTAAATACGGATTGGATCGGTTTAAGACCACGGATTCACATAATTAAATAACAAAATATATATATATATATATTAATACTTTAATTTCATAAAAACATAAACATAGCGCTATATTAGTTCCACAATAGCAACATGTCTTTCTATAATAGCGACATACTGTTCTAGAATTTAAACAACCATAAGAAAATTGGTTTCATTATAAGTATTTAAACCATTACAAATTAAAATTAAAAACTAACAAACAAAAATAATAAAAGAAAATATTATGCGGGTTTAGGTTTGAGTTTATGTTTTATATAGAATAAGAGAAGATACTATGGAGGAGGATGTATAATAAAAATATAGACAATTTGTATACGGTCCGGATCGGTTCCAATCCGGAACCGTAGGGTTCAATCTAGAACCAATCCGTGGACTACGGATTTTTAATTCTTCAATCTAGAACCGAACCACGGATTCAAAAAATTAATCCAAACCTATCGGATTGGACTGGATTGGATCGGATTACGGATTTCACGAATTCCTTGCTCAGCCTAATTTTTAAAATTTCAAATCATCATAAGAAGAATACTGTTGCAATAATATATATTTATTTTTTATAAAATTTATATTTTTAAAATCAACCCAACCAAATCTATCAAATAAGATTAATATTAAGTACAAAATTATTTAAAAATAAAAATATGTTTTTTTATCATAAATTTACAATTTAAACCATTTTTAACTTACTTTTTTTTTCCTGATCAGCAAAATAAAGAATTATTGATGATTAAGCAAGGTACAATCAACAATACAACAAGCACTAGACCAAGATTGGCGAGAACCCAATCAAACAACCAAAAACCACAAAACAAAACAAAAACAGAACAACACAACACCCAGCAGCAAGGCATACGTCAACAAGACAAATAATTAGCATAAGTCATCACCATCTTCAACAGCAGCAAGGCAGCAACAACCAAACAGCATCAAACAACTGCGGGCCTGTGAAACTGCAACAGTAGCAGCGACAGCAGACCAAACAGATTCTATCTTCAGACCAGGTTCCAATTTCTTACAAGCATAGACCAAACATAAACTTCAGACCAGATTCCACCTCTATCAAAACCATGAAGATCGCAATGCTTGGCCCCTAATCAGCTGCAGATTATGAACCAGATCATGCACAGAAAACTGACAATATTGTTATGGTATATTTTTTTTTCATTTTTTTTTTTAGGTTTAAAACTGAGAATATTCTCAGTTTAAAACCAAAAAAATTGAATCAGTCTTAAAACTGAAAAAAATTGAGAAATTTCTCAAAAATTAAGAATATTCTCAGTTAATACTAGAAAAAATTGAGATTTGTTTTAGTTTTTATTAGATAATTTCACAAATTGAAAAATTGTTAGTTTTGTATACTTAAAAAATAATATTTTATTTTTATAAAATTTTATATTCAATATTGGTTGTGTTTAATGGATCTCATTGTGTAAACTCTAAAAATATAAATTTTATTAAAAATAAATATGTATAATAAAAGTTTTTAAGTTTTGAAACAACAAAATAAAAGTAAAATGTCACAACACTAATACCCACTGGAAAAAGAGAAAATATCTAGTGCTTTTGAGGCATGGTTAGGTGATTAATAAAAAATTTAGGGTAAATTTCACTAACACCCCTTGAGGTTTTGTTTGATTACATCCCATCCCCTAATGTTATGGAAATTACATTCTCATCCTTATGATTAATAGTCACATTTCACAAACTCCCTACTTATATAAAAGGCATTGACTCCTGATAAAAAAACAAAGGAAATTATATTGGAAAAAAAAAAAAAAGTAAAGGAAAGGAAAGCAAAAAAAAAAAAGAAAAAAAAAAGAGTAAAGTAAAGCAAAACAAAAAAAGAGAGAGTGTATGAATTTGATATTTTTTTTGATACCAACGTTAATTCCGTCTAAATAATTACAATGACAGGAGATCAGTGTAATTTTCCAAACGCCATGAGGGTGATATGTATTAAAGCTAAATCTCAGGAAGTGTAAGTGTAATTTATCCAAAAATTTATGATTCGTGAAGAAAGTGTGACCCACAATTTTCCATTAGGGCATGAGACATAATACTTGGTAATTGGTGGATCATATTGTCATGTAATGAATTTGTAACTCCTAATAAGTTTTTATTAGCACTTAATGATTTAACACTTCTCAATTCCTAAATATTTTGAAAGTAGAACTTCGTGTTAAGAAAAAAAAAAAAAAAATCATTTTTCGAGTACTTGTATCACAATTAGTCCATAACATATTCGTGTATTTCAATAAATCCTATTATTTGGACATTTGACTCACCAAATCCAAATTCTCATGTTTAAGGTATTTTATGGATAATTTTACCCTTATAAATACTTTTTAAACCCTTAGTAACTTAATGATGTAAACATTTGTATTTGATGGTACGAATGTTCACAACATTCATACTGTCAATGTGAATATTTTCTTTTTTTTTATCGACAAAAAAAAAAAAAGAACTTTATTGATGAAATAGCAAAGTACAAGATACATTACCAAAACACCAATCAGAGAGGCAAGTGCAAAGCATTTGGTAACTATGTCACCCACATAATTTATTGAAATATAATAAAATAATTTGAATTAAGTGAAATGTAAGTAGATGAAGAGGAAATTTATGAATAAATACCCCTAATTTTTCATAAAAAATACATAAAAAGTATTACAAAATAAATGATTTCAATCATCTAAAAGGAATCCGTGACGAGGCTTATAAGTCCAAACAACAGACACGGGGTCGGTGCTGTGATAGGACTGTACTGTCACAACAAACGGTGTCGTTTGCAAATCTTATTTTTTATTTTTAAATACTTTGTGCAATTTGTTTTTATTTTTCTTTACCATTTGTTTTATTATTTTTTGGGGGTAATTACAAATACACATCATGTAATTTGCTTAAAACATGTTACTGTTGGTAGTTTTATAAATTATAAATACTTTTTTGTTAGAATTTTTTATTTAACATAATTAACAGAAAAAATAAAATTCATAACTACAATATAATAATAAAATTATCATAATCATTAATTATTTATACATATGTGAGTTTTTATTAATTTTATTTTTGTTTAGAATATATAGTACTAACGTAATGAAAATTACACATTGTGGGAATTTTGAAAATTATAAATAATTTATTGTTTGAATTTTTTATTTAACATAATTAATTGTTAAAATAATAATTATCATAATCATTATTACTCTATACATATGTGAGTTTGTTTTTTATTATTATTTTTGTGTACAATATATAATGTAAGCATAATGATAATTACATTTTTGTTTATTTATAATTATTTAAGATGTTCAGATAGGTGTAATCTTTTTGTGCATAACATTAACTATTCGTCATTGCAACATAAATTTTTCTAATGCCTTTTCTTATATATATATATATATTCCTGGAAATTTGAATTGATCTAATTTCCATACTCCCATGTAGGCTTTGTCATGTTTGGAAAATGATAATTTTTAATAGGGACAATTACAAAAAAATAAAAAATAAAAAATAAAAAATAAAAAATAATAAAATAATAAAAAACCTCAAAAGAGGTAACAAAATAAACTCTAAATTTTTAATTTTATCTATTTAAATTCAAATATTTTAATTTATTTTCAATCTAAACCATTTTTTGTTAAGTAAAATCAACAAATAAGAGAGTATTTTAGTCATTAAATAAATAAAATGTCTAAAATACTAATTTTCATTGAGTTTAATAACTAAAATATTTTTTTTTTGTCGATTTAGTAATGAAAATAAACAAATGGTTTAAATTTTAAATTAATAAAATTAAAAATTTAGGGTTTAATTTATTATAAGTGTCAAACCCTAATTTTGTTTTTATTTTTATTATAATTCTCCCCTTTTAATATTTCTTTAGTAACTCACAATCACCCCCACAAAATTAAAAGGGATGGCATTTGATTAGGGAACTACTATTCTTACTCCATTTTACTCCAAATATATATATTTTTTTTCTTCTTATTATAGATAGTTATCATTTCACACAAACTACACTCCCTAAAAAAATCAAAATTTCAATGTATTAATGTAACTATATATAATAAGGATAAAGAAAACAGTATATTTGGAGTAAAGTGGAGTAGGAATAGTAGCTTCCTTTGATTAACATCAAATAATTATCTAGGGTTGGTTTGGGAAGTGGGTTGATTTTTTGACTTTTTGATTTTTTTAGCTATTTTAGCCTGGGCTAAAAAGTTTGGTTTGGGAATAGCTTTTTGGCTTTTTGACTTTTTTGATTTTTTTTTGTGAGAGAAGAGTGTAATGATTATGAGTTGGATGTGATGTTTTGTTTGTTGTGACTAAAATAGCCTATTTTGTCTTTTATGACTAAAATAACTAAAAAAGCCCACAAAAACACTTTCCAAACGGTAAGCTTGTTGTAATTCTTAACTTCTCATAAATATTGTGGCTAGACCACACTATTGTTTACTTATTTTAATAATTTTGAAATTTGGATTTTGGATGATTTGGTATGTAAAGGAATAGGATTTAGAATGATATTGACCATTAACTTTGTATAATTTGGCTGATTCACAGTTTAGCTTCAATTTTTTGTTTTTGTTTTTGTTTGTTTGTATGTTTGTTTGTTTGTTGTTGTTGTTGTTGTTGTTTTTTTTTTTTTTTTTTGGGGGGGGGACATAATTTGATTTACATAACGATGTGTAGACATAAGTTATTTTTGTAAAGTTTTGGCTAAAATATGAGGGAAAAAAAATTTAATATGTTTAGGATAATTTGTTTGTTTTTTACAAAATAAAATGCAAAAAATAGAATCTTTGAATTTTTTTATTAGTTTATTTTTTATTTTTTTTTATTTAATTTTTTTTTATAGCTTTTTGGCTACTTTTTGATGTTGCCAAACTTACCCTTAAGAAAAGAAAAAGGAAAAAAAGAAACGAGTAAATTATAAATACACCTTCTAAGGTTTGTTTAAAATACAAATTATTTGTTGTAGTTTTGAAAATTACATTATATCGCTTCAAATTTTTAACCACATAACAAATTATTACTTTTATTAATAAATGATTAAATCAATTAATATTTTTTAATAATGCCAAAAATATATTTTAATTAACGATTATGATAATTTTATTATTGTATAGTAATTATGAATTTTATTTTTCTATTAATTATGTTAAATAAAAGTTTATAACAAAGAATTATTTGTAATTTTCAAAACTACCAAAACTAATCAAACCACATAAGGTGTATTTTTAATTTACTTAAAATTTCTGATAATAAAACAAATGATCAAAAAGAAAATAAAAACAAATTTCGCCAAAATAAATAAATTAATAAATGCAAACTAAAGAAGATTTTACTTTATTCAATCTCAATCAGAAAGATCTACAATGATCATATACAATATTTATAGTCAAATACACTTATTTAACTATAGTTACAATTAACTAGAGTGCTAACAACTTTACAACTGCTTTAGTTAAGCTAACTATTCTAACTGACTTGATTGTTGTAACTATAAGCCTTAGTGGATGAGATCATAGATGAAGCATTGTTCTTGCTATTCTTGCTACTACAACTGAGGCTGCTTATTATTTCCCGTCAAGTTGAAAGGAGAAGAATGATCGAAAAGCTTGTGTTGAAGAAATTGGAAACGAGAAACAAAAAGGGTTGGTGAGAATATCATCAATTTGATTAGAAGTGGCAATGTGTTTAATAACTAACTGTTTGGAAGCCACAAGTTCACAGACAAAGTGATAGTCAGCTTCAATACGTTAACAAGCATGGAAAACAGGGTTATCAGATTGTACAATAGCAGATAAATTGTCACATCACAGAGTAGGTGGTACAAGTGGAAAGGAGCATGCCAAGCTTGCTAAGTTCTGCAAAAGTCTAAGCAAGGGCGTGATATTCAGCTTTTGTGGAGGAGTGAGAAACAGTAGGTTGTTTCTTCATGGTCCAAGAAACCAAGTTGGGACGATCAATGGCATTCCTAGCCCAGTCAGAATCAGAGTAGGCATTTAGTGTAAGAAGACCTGGTTGAAATTGAAGACCGCGATCAAGGGTACCCTTAAGGTGTCTCAACAACCGTTTGACAACATTAAAATGACTGACCAAAGGAGCATGCATAAATTGACAGGCTGAGTTGATAGTAAAAGCAAGATTAGGGCGAGTAATTTGTCAGCTATTGAAGAGCCCCGACTATGCTTCGATGCAAAGCGGACTGATCAAAAGAAAGATCTAGGATGTGTGAGCTAGAGGATTTAGTAGCCATGGAGGAAGCATAGGGCTTGCAATTTGTCATCCCAGCTTTGGCCAATATTTCAAAAACATACTTAGACTGATGCAAAAAGAAACCAATACCAGTGGTTTGAACAGAAATGCCTAAGAAATAATTGAGAAAACCCAACTCTTTCGTGGAAAAGACTTTATGCATTTGGACAATCAAGGAGGTAATATAAGAAACATCACTTTCAGTCAGCAAAATATCATCAACATTAATGAGGAGGATGGTGATGGAAGATGCAGTCTTCATAATAAACAAAGAAGAGTCACAATGACTAGCAATGAAACCTTGAGATAAGAGAAAAGTGGAGAATGTAAAGAACCAGGCGCGTGGGGCTTGTTTAAGCCCATACAAGGCCTTATGAAGTTTACACACTTGGTGAAAATGAGAAGAATCAATAAAACCTAAGGGTTGAGTCATGTAAACCTCTTCATTAAGAACACGATGTAAGAAAGCATTGGATACATCCAACTGCTTAATAGACCAACCAAAATGAAGAGCAAGACATAATAAAATTTGAATAGTAGGCTACTTTGTGATAGGACTAAAAGTGTCTTGATAGTCAATACCCTCATCCCAGAGATACCCTTTGGCCACTAACCGTGCTTTATAATGAGCAATGGAACCATCTGAGTTCTTTTTCAATCGATAAACCCATTTACAACCAATGACATTCTTGTTTGGAAGAAGATCAACCAAGGACCAAGTGTATTGGAGTTGGAGGGCCTGGAATTCCTCCATCATAGCCTTCGTCTAATTTGGGGATTTCATATGCATGAGAATGTTTGTTTGCAGCTTCAATACGAATCTCCTCAGAGCAAAACAAAGAACTTAGGGTTTCAAGTGAAATGGGCTCAGATCTGGCTCGGACTGTAGTCTTAAATGGATTATACTCATCTGTTAATCCATTTAAGATTAACAAAATGATATCCTTATCATTAACAAGTGCACATGCTAGAGCTAGCTTATCAACTACGGCTTTAAACTCATTCAGAAATACATCCATGTTTAATCCTATCTTAGTTAGGCGATTTATCTTATTCTTAAGTTGATGAATGTGAGATCTAGAAAGTAAAGTGAAACGAGATTGAAGAACAGTCCATACCTCATAGCTTGTCTTACAATGAAAAACAAAGGTAAAGATTGCTGGAGACAGAGTAGCTATAATACAACTAAGAAGATGAGCATCAATGCTCATCCATTGAGCATACTCAGGATTAGAAACTTCTTTGTTGCTTACATTAATAAGAGTAAATGATGGACAATCCTTTAATCCATCTACAAAGCCAATCAATTTGGTTGCACACAATATATTTTGCAACTGATTTTTCTATACTATGTCGTTTGTTGAATCTAACTTCACTATAACAAACGGGCTAAGATTTGAGATAAATAGTGCAATATTGGAAGGAATTGATTCAGACATAGAGGAAGATGAATTTGCCATAAGAGGAGCTTCAAAGAGCTTCGAAGAACAGTCTTGGAAGATCAATACTCGTTGGAGTTTGTAGACGACCCCGAACGCATCTCGGGGGAAGGGGGTGCGAGTCCCCCCCCCCCCCCCGGTTCTGGTTCGATATTGGGTCACTACAGTTCGAAGGACTCAAATGTCACGGTTCTTAATCTTGAACCAAAGAGTCCAAATCTGGCAAGTCGTTTTGAAAACAGATTTTTTGAAAGAAGTGCCAAACATGGACTTTGCGGATATAAAGTCGCCACCTAAATATTTTATAATGGGAAATTTAGGAAACCGACTCGGTGCCAAAGGCCGTGTCCGTCATCACCAAAGTTGCCTCGGCTCGGGAACTTGGGTGCGATTGGGAAGGTCACCGTGAGCACCCTCGCTTCGCCGGTCAAAAGGCAAGCCCTCTTTCATGATATCTTATTTTGAAAACATTGTGAGTTCTTATTCCGGTTATTAGCCTAGGTTACTATGTGATGCGCACAGCATACAAGTATAGACCGGGTCACCTGAATTGGAACAAAACACTTCATGTTTGTTTGTGAAAATGGTTTGATGGTGCTACCCGCAGGTAGGCTAAGACGTGGGTTTGCCACCCTCGGGTGGGCTTAAAAAACATGATTTTGCCACTATCTAGTGGGCTTAAAACAAACATTTGATGAATTGTCCCAATTCAAGTAACTCAACCTCCACCCACAGGCATTCAAGGCAGTTATATCACATAAGCACATAGCCTCATGGTAAGCATGCTATTCATGGCAATCACTCACACGCATGCAAGGATGCTAAAGCATAAAACTCACCGAGTACTCCAAGCCAAAACAGAAGCTCGTTAGAAATCATGCATGATCCTAAATATACAGAAATGCCTAATGCAACACATGCAAAGATGCAACTATAGCAGGCTCGGCTATTCTAAACATGGCATATGGAATGCTACAACTAACACGTATTCAATTTGGAATTGAAATACAAATGCAGTTTGTATGATCATGTGAGCGATGCGTGCAAAACAGATGAATGATGCAAATATGCTGTCATACTGTATGCTAATCGAAATATGCCCTATATCTAACCATCATAAGCGGGTAAATAAAAGGGAAGAAAGACGTGGGGTTGGAAGACATACATCACACTCACCCACACTTATTACAATTATGCCCTCTCGCAGAGGGTCCGAATAAATAATACAGTCCCAAATGAAAGCATAATACAGTTCAAATATTACAGTCCAAATAATATACAAATTCCTAATTAATTAACAATTAACTAAGAAAAACTGTAAACTGGCATGCAAGCCAGGGACTGCCTTGACTCTGCTCCGGATAGTGAAATGATGCATGCTCGGGCTGCTTTGTGCGGAAATCCACTGGGATGCCCCAATTAGCCTCTATTTGTAATGTTCCTCGAAATGCGTGCCAGACTCCGAAAAGTTGCTGATTCTTCATTTTGTTGCAACAGAGAGCAAGAAATGGGTATAGCAATGTATTTCACAAATATATGCATGCCTCGATCCTCGTGCCACCAATCACTCATATTGATGCATGATGGCCGAGGAGCCGACTTGCACAACTCAATATAGGATGTATGCATATGAATGCTACAACAAAACCTAACTCCATCATGGATAATCCGGAGTGTCGGTGACTTGGGAATTGAGACACGTTCCGTCACTCGAGTGCAGGCGCACCTCGTTTCCCGTGCCTGGGCTAACTCCTATCCCGAACATGATGCAATATGCATGATATGCATGAAATGCAGCTAATATGCAATCCTAACATACACAATGTCATGGAATGGCATACACGCTATACAAGGTAATACACAATCGGGCATACACAATGCTACAGATGAAATGGCATACGCAATGCAATAATGGGCTTATACCAACATGAGAGAGCCTCAGCCACACTCACATAGGAGGCCATCAGATGAAAAACAAGATACCTCGAAGTGCGTGCCCGCGGGCACGCAAACCGAGAACGGACCCTCAGGCACCGAAATGCCACTCTAATGAGACATGGCAAAGATGTGGAATATGATATGAAAACATGCAAAAATTAGTGGCAAAATAAGGGGCAAAACAGCCCCGAAAGGAGGTGAAATAATACCCGATGTATGAAATGATCCCGAAACATGGATTTCAATGCATAAAATGGCCTATAGCTATACCATACATGCATAATTGGTATATGAAATGTAGAGGAAGAAGCAAGGAAGCCCCCAAAATCACATTTTTACAGTACAAATCATGGCCAAACAGCAATCACAAGTAGGGCTAAGATGGCATACAAAAATGGCTCCGCAAAGGAGGCTATGAAACAAGTGGTAGATGAAAAGCCCAAACGGAAAAATACCCTTCTACAACACTGAAGAGAGACTAAAAATATGAACATTTACAGTAGATGAAAAGCCTCAAATCAGTATGAAAACATGCTCAAAATGCAATGCGAGAAATAGGCCAATAAGAGGCTATAACATGAAGTATACAAAGCATTCACCAAAAAGCCAAAGACCCTTAATGAGACATACCAATAAGGTCAAAATATGGTCATTTTCAGTTCTGATCATGGCCGAAAACAGAATCTAGATAAGCCTAAAAAAGCATGCAAAAATGGGGGCCAAAGAGGGGTATAACATGAAGTAGGCCAAATACACATCAAAAATCCAAATACCCTTAATTAGATATGCCAAGAAGGTCAAAATATGGCCATTTTCAGTTCTGATAATGGCCTAAAAACAGAAGCTAGATAAGCCAACAAAGCATGCAAAAATGGGGGCCAAAGAGGGGTATAATGGTAAGTACAACATGGAGGCCCCCATCAGTGTTGATCCCTTCTACAATGTTGTAGAGGGACTCAAAATAAGCCTACTCACAGTTCATGACACACTCCAAAACAATTTACATATAGGCCAAAAAAATCATGCAAATTTACGGTAAATAGGAGGGATTATGAAGTAAGTGCAAGATAGGGGGCCTAAAAATGGTTGAGCCCTTCTTCAATGTTGAAAAGGGGCTCAAAATAGGCCCACTTACAGTCTACATTATGCTCGAAAACAGATCACACATAGGCTAGAAATTTCATGCAAAAATGTGACATACCAAGGGGTATTGAGGCAAGTACCAAATGGAGGGCTCAAACAGGGTTGAGCCCTTGAAAAAAAATGAAGAATGGCTCAAAAAAGGCCTAGTTTCAGTTAGGGTCGGAGCCCAAAACAGCAAGAAAATAGGCTAAGAAATTGGTGCAAAAAATGAGCTAAAAGAGGGGAAATGTGAACTTACCCTTGAAGACTATTCTTTGCTGCCTTTAGGACCAAGGGATGTTGCTTCTAAGCCTATGAAAAACCTCTCCTTGCTGCTGGAATGGAGTGGTGGTGGTGGTGCTTGGTAGTGATGAAGAAAAGGGGTAGAAACTTAGGGATTTTGAGAGAAAATGAGAGAGAAATAGAGAGAGATGTATGCAAGGCCCTTAGGGAAATTTTTGTCACCCTAAAACCAGTCTTGGAGGTTGGTTATAAAGGCAAGAGGAGAGGAGAAATGGTGGAGGGAAATGACACCAAGTTTTCCTCCTAAAGCTCTCCCCCGGATAGAGATATTTTTGGGAGAAAACAACTATATAGCTGTAAAGTGCACATTGAGGGAATCATGACCGGCCACCCACTTTTGTTTCAAGTGGACGGCCGGCCACCCCCCATGGCCGGCTGGCCAAGGGTCAAAAAGCTCAAGAAGATTTTCTGGCCGGCCATAGGAGAAAGATGTCCTCCCATGTCTCCTCATCACAACCTTGTGGTTCAAAATTGGCAACTCCAAAACAGGAGAGAGAATAGGCCACTTTTAGGAGGGGTTCAAAAGGTTCAATTTGAGTTAATGGCTGGCCATGTGATATTAGGGTCCTCCCATGTGTGTACAACACAAATATGTGGTTTCGGCTTGAAGAAAATGCTCCTAGGGTGGTCAACATTGGCCCGGAAGTGAGAAAAACGGGCGTCGGAGGGCGCCGGAGGAGCATAACTGATTGCTGAGACAATTTCTAGCCTCCTACCCTTCAGTGACCTTCCTGGTGATAAAACAGATGTACCTGCCAAAAATGAACGAAAACCGATTCAAAACGAATGCTCGGGGGCCAAAACACGCAGTTCGGGGTCCCGAAAATAGGCCGTTAAGCACCGAAAGTGGCATTCGGTCACGAAGTGGGTCTCTCGGACCCCAGTGTCCCTTAAAAGGGAGTAAATAAGATGTATGCCAAAAACCGGAGGAATCGGAGATGGTTAGGCGGTCCCGAACCGAGGCACACGCTTGACAGCTCAGCAAACCGAAGACTCAAAATGGGCAAAATGGCCTCTGACCACGAAATGTAGCCCATAGCCCCGAGAGATGGTCTGGGACCTCTCCTCCCGCCAGGAAGAAAGCAGAGAAAAGTGCGGTTAAACCGAGGCAAGGCATAGAAGAGGGTTTGGAAGTCCGGAGGCAGGGCTCACGGCCGTGACTCTGAGACTTCTGAATGAGCACGATATGAAACACCACCGAGCGCTCAACCGGTGACGTCTGAGTCTTAAGGTCGGTCAAAAATGGGGTGTCTACAGTTGCCCCTCTTTGACAGAACTCGGAAGTCACAAGTGACGGGAGTAAATGTCAAAGCCTAGAGATGACCCATTTTTGACAAGGCCGAAGACTTAGACAATCATACAAGATGCATAGAGATATGTGCGTAGGCGTGCCTGCAGGCAAAGGGGGCAAAATGCAAAGCGATATGCATGGAGCCAGATATAACTTAATGATCATGCAAGTGCAGCAAGCTGTAATAAAGCAAGTATTCGCAAATAGATGCAACAGTTTTAAGCAAGAATGCAAAGCAACAACTACATTTCATGCAGTTAGGAATGCGGAGAATTATTCAATTCTCGTCGCGTCTCACACGGAAAAGATACGATACCTGCGCGATTAAATGCAGTGCGCACCCCTCAAATGAACCGTACATACAATATCGTGCACGCAAAAGAAAGAAATTCAACAAGAACAATATGCTAACAACATATATTCAATGTGATTCTGTGATTAGAAAGTTTGACACCTTGATCGGCGAGTGAATGTATCGCAATCACGAAAAGAGCGTCGCGTGACAACGCGCTCGAGCAGAGGTATGGTACACCAAGAAAACATGCATGACAATGCAAAATGCTCATGAGAATGCAAGTTATGTGCACAACAATGCAAAACGAGCATAAATCGGGATGCCGTTTGTTCGAAACAACGAGCAAGGAAGCAGCGCATTTAGTGCGGCGACTCGATCGATCCGCGACCTCTGGTTCACCTCCGGAGAGGTTACAACATGCTCAAAAGGATACACTCTGATTTTGATGAGTAATGATGAGACACATGTCAAAAATTGCGGTGAAGTTCGTGAACAATTTCGCGCGAAAAATACACTTTTCTTGAACTTTTTGTCAGGAACTTCGATTTTTCTCAAAATTTGCAGAGGGCTAGGGGAGGATGTGGGGAACACCACCGGCTAGGTGGTTGCCCTAGGGGAGGTCACCGGCGAGAACCAAAAGCAAATGGCGGCCGACCCGAGAAAAAGGTGGCCAGGCCTGTCCAAAAGCAGGGGTAGTTTTGTCTTTCGCCTCATTTTCTTTATATTCCCTCATCCATTCAATCGAGACCACACCCACAGCTCAAAACTTCTCCTTGCCTCCCAAACCATTTTTTCCTTGAATCTGCACTTTATCGTGTTTTTGACCTCGCATAAGTTGTTTTATAAAAACATTCGATTTTAAGCACTTTGGACCGATTAAATTTTGATTTCGGGGCTTCTTTTCTCATTTTCACCACTTGAGGTAAGTTTGTCTCAATATCTGGAAGATTTTCTTGGGAGTTGACTTTTGTTGACTTTTTCATTTCCCGAGAGTTGACTTTCGTTGACTTTTTCCAATTTTGGCTCATTTTTGCTTCTTTTGCAGATTTTTTGAAATGGCGGGTAACTTCCCTCATGGTGGAGGTCCTCCAGGTGCCGGGGATGATTTCGATATCATGTGGCCTTTGGGTCGCCCTTTATCCTAGAGAATGCCCGTCGGTACGCATTCTTCATGGGCCATTTTTCGTCATTTCATGACTTCAATGATCGGGCACCGGAGATCTACTTCTCGAGCCGGAGCACCACCTTTCTTATGAGGCACGAGGTATTTTACTTCATTTTACGTATTTTTCGTGCATTTCATACCTTTCTTGCTTGAACACAGTTTAGCTTATAACATAGTACTTTGCTTGCATCTGAACATGTGGCTTAAACACTTGAATTTACGAACACTAGGCTCATCGATTGATTGTGAGCATACGGTACACATTAGTTAAGAATTGAACACACGGCTCAAACAACGATTTGTCGAACACCTACGGCCGAATTTGAAGGTGAACACCACGGCACCTTGACTAAGAGTAGAACACACGTCCCAAACTGATTTTACGAACACAGTTCTAGTTAATGGTGAACACACGACCCTTGATTGAGAGTAGAACACGACCCTAACTTCGATTTTACGAACACACGGTCCAAGTTGATGGTGAACACACGATTTGATTGAGAGTAGAACACGGCCCTAACTCGATTTTACGAACACGGTCAAGTTGATCGTGAACACACGCCCACACCGATTGAGTAGAACACGCATTCCCAAACTCGATTTTACGAACACAGCAAGTTGATGGTGAACACACGGCCCTTGATTGAGAGTAGAACACGATCCCAAACTCGATTTTTTGAACACACGGTCAAGTTGATGGTGAACACACGACCCATTGATTGAGAGTAGAACACACGCCCTAACTCGATTTTACAACACACGGTCCAAGTTGATAGTGAACACATTGTGATTGAGAGTAGAACACATAGCCCGATTTTACGAACACAGTCCAAGTTGATGGTGAACACACTTGCGATTGAGAGTAGAACACACCCTAACTCGATTTTACGAACACCACGGTCAAGTTGATGGTGAACACACAGCCCACTGATTGAGATTTGAACACACAGCCCAAACTCTGATTTTCTGAACACACAGTCCAAGTTGATGGTGAACACACAGCCCACTGATTGAGAGTAGAACACGCAGTCCAAAACTCTGATTTTCTGAACACACAGTCCAGATCACTAATTAAAGCGAACACGCAGCCCACTTATTAAGATTTGAACACGCAGTCCAAAACACTGATTTTACGAACCGCGGCCAGTTTTGATTTCTGGACACATAGTCCGCGATTAAGATTTGAACCATGACCCAAAACAGCGATTTTACGAACCGCGGCCAGATTTTGATTTCCTGGACACACAGTCCATTTACTTGCATTTGCACACGGCTCATTCATTTCATTTGCACACAGCTTGTTCATTTCATTTGCACACAGCTTGTCATTCTGATTTTGACACATGCGTTCATTCTGAATGCAGGTTGGCTCTCGTCTGCGTCTGAGGATCTGGCTCTTCTGCGAGAGAGTGGTATCTCGAGCTCCGGGCTGTCTGGATTTGGTTGACTTAGCGAGGTTCGGGCCTTCTGCGTGGGATTATCACATTGTCTGCCCGATGGGGGCCTTTGTTGGCGCTTTGGTGAGAGATGGTGGGACACCACCAATTCCTTCCATTTTTCCATAGGGATTTGACCATGACCCCGCTAGACTTTGCTGTGCTTACCGGCTTAGACATAGGAGGTTGGCCCATTCCTTACGATGAGGATATGGGCGAGTGGGAGGCCGCTTGGGTACATCTGCTAGGGGCCCGCCCACCTGTGGACAGAGCTTTTGGGAGAGTCCGGTACACCTGGTTCTCTTCTCGTTTTCGGAGGCCAGAGATGGAGCCCGAGTCTCCTGAGGAGGCGGAGCAGTACGCCCGCGGTTTCCTTATGTTCATCTTTGGCACCACTCTGTTTGCTGATAGAGGGAACACTGTTGGGTTGTATCTTTTGAGTGCTCTAGTGGACCTATCACAGGTCAATCGGTACGACTGGGGTGGCGCCGGCCTGGCTACCCTCTATTGCTATATGGTGACCTCTCATGGGGAGACTTACTCGGCGGCTATTGGAGAGCCTAGGAGGTACGTTCTGTCCTCTTGATTTACATTTGTGCTCCTCATTACTTGTTCATTGCACACACGGCGCACTTTACATTCTGTATTTTGCCCTCAGCACTTTGTATTTACATTCTGCATTACTTTTCTCAGCTATGGATTTACATATATTTTCGGCGTTAGCCCAGAGATGGAGGTGGCGGGCCCTTATGACCCGTTTTCATTGGTATTCGAGGGCGGCCGTGAGGGCCTCGAGACTCTCTTCTACTGCGATAGTATTTTGACCTTTGTTAGGACGACAGTATTTGAACTCTCGGTTCTTTTCTGTTTTCATCTTTGATTTGCCTGTATATTCCCGATTTCGATTGATTTGTGCCTTTGGTTATCCATGATTATGTGGCGACCACAGGCGGTCTTAAGCGATAATCTCCGATTCGGTATCCGGGAGGCGGGTAACTCGATCTGAGTTCTGCTTGAAGGACCGGTTGGTAGGGCATGGTTCTTGGGGGAACGCTTTCTACGTCAGGTGTGGGGATACACTTCTCAGGACCCTCCTGCCGCACCTCCAGCCACTATGCGGACTGCTGATAGACTCTCTACCCAGGAGGTCGTCAGTGCTATGCAGGGCACCGATGCTTTGCTACACCTTCTGGCGGGGACTCGCCACTTATCGTCATACATATCGATGCCTTCCTTGGCGAAGTGCGTGCTCGCCATTGAGGCCTCTTGATGTACCATCTTGAGTCGGGCTCGTGCTACGGATATCCTCCTCCAGGCCGAGTGATGCGTCTTAAGGTGGGGGTGGGTCGATTCCTCTGATCCTCCGACTTTTCATCATCTGGGTGGCAGATATCTGGCAGAGTTGGCGAGTTGGTGATTTGGGATTCCTTACGGTCTCGGCTGGAGCCTCCTCTTCACGACCACGAGATATGTCGAGATCTGATTCGCCCGGTATGTTTCTGACTTTGATTTATCGATCGATACTTGGACATTCATTTCCTCACTGATAGTTTTGCATTTGTATCTGTAGCCTCTAGTTGAGTACGTGGACGAGGTGCTTAGGATGCTGGCCACATTCGAGGGCATGATCCTACGGAAGGAGGCACAGCTAGCCATCATGGGCATCAGTCTTGTTCATCTTTCCGTGTTAGCATATTTCTGATGACATACTGGTTTTGAACATTCTGCTGTATTGATAGGCTGTGTAGAGCACATCTAGCACACACCCCACTCGCATATTGTACTCGCATCTGCTTTTCATATTTGAACTGATGTATTGAACTCTTCATTTTCAGATGCCTCCTGTATATGCACCGCCGCGGGCCGGGCCACCCGGGCCGTCTCAGAGAGGCCGAGGTGTTGGGCCATCTGGGCCATCCAGGCCTTCTCAGGGAGCAGGGCCATCTAGGCTTGTCCGAGGAGCTCGAGGAGCTGGGTCGTCTCATGAGCGTGGGGCACATGTTAAAGAGGCAGAGCCTGAGGAGGAGGAGGAGGAGGAGGAGGAGGAGGAGGAAGTCGCAGATCGCGAGTCAGAGACATCTGCTGAGGAGGGGCTCGGCCTTGGTTACAGGAGTGGAGGTGAGGGGATCTGAGGATGGCAGCTCAGGCAGGATGGTGATGATGGTGCAGAGGTTGTCCCGCAGAAGAGGATGAGGGGGCCTCCTCATTCCCGCTCCCGAGGATATTGATGCTATTTCCTGTTTTATTTTACTTTTTGCTAGTAGTTTATAGCACTTTGTATAGTGTTAGGCAGTTTTATTTTCTGTAAAACTTGCACCTTTACTTTGTTGTAAAACATGATGGAATGAAACAACTTTTGAAAAGGTGCTTGTATTTGAAACTCTTAGCATCGCATCGCATCATTTTGCACAAAAATGAAATTGAATGGGAATGTGCCTTGTGTATTTACCGGGTCAGGTAATGAACCGACGCAACAAATCAACTTGACTCACTAAGATATAACAGAATCTTAGTAAGTTTACAACTCGATAAGCAAAATACAACAATGCTACAGACTCGATAAACAAGACTGAACAAAATTGCGTAAACAAAAGGTAACAACTCAAAACACAAAATGCAATAGCTCGACAAAACTTACAACTCGATAAACAAAGCAACAACTCGATAAGCAAAGTACAACAAAGCGTGCTTCGGATGGATGATTTGGACGATGGAACGCATCCGAAATTGAGAGAAATGGAGGCCTTCGACATCCCCGATGCATAGAAATGCCTCAAACTTTCTTCCGGGGGGGGGGGCAAAACAGGACCAATGCATGGCCGGCCACATTTTGCATCTGAGGACTGAGGGGTGGCCGGCCGGCCACTTTTTTTTTTTTTGAAACAAAGATGGCCGGCCTGCTGGAATAGATGGCCGGCCGGCCACCTTCCCTGCAACTCCTAGAATTGTGACAAGTGTCCCCGAATAGTGTTTTACCCCCCTATAAAACTCCAACTTTGGAACTCTTTCATTTTATCACTGCTTTGCACAAAAATGGAGGCATTTCTCGTAGAAAATCTCACATCTTGGATCTCTTCTTTAGATGGCTCGGAAAAGTTGAACTTCCGGGGTTTCGGCTTGAACGCACTATCCACGCTGGGCCGGACTCCACTGCATCTTCCTTTCTTCCATGCCGCAGCGAGGTTTTGGAACCCAGTGACGTGTATGTCCCACTTTTGAAGATTTTCAAGTCTTGATGGAGTCTGAACGCTCAGAAGAGATCTTGCCTCAGTCTCGTTTTGGCCACGCCCAAGCTTTAGGGCGGATGTGCGGTCTCAACGCGCATGATGCTCGATCTCGACACATAACGGGATGTTGGATATCCACGATTCGACGATTCTTTGGCGCGGTGACGCGGCGACCATCATTGACAAGGTTTGACAACATGCCCCTGCTTGTGCATGCTATCTCATTTTTGTTTGTCTCGGGCTCGGAGGAGCTAGCATCCGTTGATTGAAGTCGCTCAAGGCTTGAGGAAGGAAAGAGTATGTCGCCATGACATTGGCCGAGACACTGCTAGGTTTGGATGCCTTCTACCGCCAAGAGACAACCAGGTTTGCGGGGAGTCCACTACTACTGCAGGTAATGTTTCCCACCCAAGCTCACATATGTATTTGCTCACATCGCTCGGCCCTCAGGCTCGATTTTTCTCACAAAACCCTCATCTTACTTTTCTCTCATTGCACATCTCTCTAATCTTTATTCTCTCATTTTTCATCCCTCCCCAGATATGGTTGATGGATAAATTGCAAGTTGTGGACTCTTGCCCTGCTTACTCAGCCTGCGGCTACTTCTTTCGACAACGCCTAGTTGACGCCCTTGACGAGGGATGGTGGTTTGAATGGATGTGCAACTTGTCAGCTGAGCGCATTGCTTGGCGCTGTCCTTGGCTTAACCTTCCGGCGATGAGCTATAGCATGTTCCAGGATACTGGGATCCGGTTGATCGGCTTGACTCACTGTGTATTCTATTTCCCATTCCGTATTCTGCGCCAATTTGGTCATGATCAGACTTGCCCTCCGGAGGGGATTGAATACCCGGTCACTTTCCCGGTCCGAGGTGCACACCTTGCCCGACATACTACGGCCTGGAGGACTAGAGAGCTCCTATCCCCTGCCCCTGTTTTCAGTTGCACTTTATCTGGTGAGTGCTGGGATTGGCTCAGAAGAAGCCTGAGTTGGGCCTAGGTTGGCATCAGAGGCTTCAACTAGCTCTGGAAGGGGGCGCAGGGACACTTGACTTGACTATGCCCCAGATTTATTGCTTTACTAGTACTTTCAAGTTTTCTTTATGAATGTAATAAAACGCAACTTCAATTGTATGCAAGAGCAAAAGAACTCTGTTGTGGAATCAATGAAATTCAAGGTTGTGGTCCTGAAGATTCTCCGCTTTGGTCCAAAAATGGTCTTAGTTGTAAAAAGATTAATTTTGAGCAAAGTCAACTTTTATTAAAACTTTTCAAAACTATTTTCGATATGGATCGAGCTGGACACGTCGAGATACATCCTTTGAGATGCATAACCACGGATCTATGGCTGGAAAGTTGCCCCTAGTTTGAATGGTGCGCAACACTTCATTACAGCGGAAAGTTGCCCCTAGTCTGAATAACCTTTGTCTTGGGAGATCACGATAAATCTTGATGAGTAGAGATGGTGAGATGATCAAATGGACAAAGTTGATGGGGAAAAGATTGTGGGTGAACTTGGATGAAGGCGCCTCGTATCCCATAAATGGGAATCAAGCCTTATGTAGTTCAGGCTTAGGTTTGATCGGGTATTTTTACTCTCCTTTTGCGCTCTAACTTTTGCCAAGGCCGCCCTTTGTGGGCTTTTCAACCTTCTTGAGCTCGGTTTTATAATTTCAAATTTTCTATGCTCTGAATTTTGCCTAGGTCGCCCTTCGGGTTTTCGGCCTAGCGAGCCTCTCGAGGGTAGTATTTCTTCAACTTGTCCATGTTGATCGGTTGGGAGAACTCCAAGCCATCTAGATCCATCGAACCAGCTCCACGGACAGTTGACTTGATAATGTAGGACCCGGTCAATTGGAGTGCGAACTTGCCCTTGGGTTGTGGATGGGGGCTCGGTTGTCTTTGAGTACCAAATCTCCTTCTTTCAAATTCTGGACTTAACCTTCTTGTTAAAAGCAGGCGATTCTTGATAACTTTGGGCGTGATACGTGCTTTCAACCTTCTTTCATCGAAGAGCATGAGTTCCTCGAATACGCTTTCTGCCAATCCGCTTGGCTATCTAGCACTCGGTAATACTCGTAATAGCGGGACCTCAATCTCGATAGGTAGAAACGACCTCCATCCCATAAACCAATGAGTGCGAATTACGCCCGAGAAGTTTCGATTGAAGTCCTGTAGCCCCACAAGCAAGCGGCTTATCGGCGATCCGGTGAGTTTCTACCATCTTCGTAGTATCGCTTGATATTCTTGTTGGCGGCCTCAATTGCTCCATTAGTTTTGCGGCGGTAGGTAGATGACTTATGAAAAGCCACGTTGTATTTCTCCAACAAATCAATCACCTCCTTCTTGAAGTGGGAACCATTATGCAAGCGATTTCATTTGGGACCCCGTAGACGAGATGATGTTATTTCGATGAATTTGCTACATCTGAAGCCTTCAACCGCATAAGATTGGGCCTCGACCCACTTTGTGAAATAATCTATCGCTACCAAGATGAACTCATGCCCATTCGACCCCTTCGGCGTAACAGCTCCAATTACATCAATTCCCCAGACAGAAAACGACCATGGCGAAGTCATGTTGTACAACTTTGACGGCGGGATGTTCATGCGATTTGTATGAATCTGACACTTGTGGCATCGCCGGACGAAACTAATACAATCCTCCTCCATGGTGGACCAGTAATAACCTTGTCTGAGAATCTTCCGTGCCAACATTACCCCATTCATGTGTGCACCACATTCTCCCCCGTGGATGGCTTCCATTAGACGCTTTGACTCTTCGGCATCAACGCATAGTTTATGCATTCCCAGATGACCCGTTTATCTGAGTTTACCTCGCGGATGATGGCTGGTGCCATCCTCTGATTGCCCTTTTGTCTTTGGCATTTACCTGGCGGGTATGTTTCTTTCTCCAAGAGGTTCGGATGTCGTAATACCGGGGTGTTAAGTCACGAACTTCATCTATGGTTTGCAATTGACTCATAGGCAGGTTCAAATTTCTAGTCAATGATGACTGGACGCATTCGGACTCCACACGGGATGTCTATCATAGAAGATAGAGTTGCTAAAGAATCTGCGAACCTGTTGTTCTCTCTTAGTAGATGAGTAAAACTTAGTTTCTCAAAGCGAGAATCGGCAAATCCAAGGTTTGGTGATACATCATCATCTTTTCCTCTTTCACTTTCCGGTCTCCTTTGGCTTGAGACACAACAAGGTTGAATCTGATAGCGTCCAACCGTCTTGCCCCTAGTTCGAGCGCTTCTAGACGATAATACGCCTCGTGATACGCTTCATTGTTGAGACTTTGAATCGGAGTTTGAAGGCTAGAGGATCTGAGGTGTCGGTGCTATCGGCAACACTCCTATCCCATACCCATGTTGATTTGGCGCTCCGTCAAAGTACATAAATCAAGTTTCATCGTCGATATGCAAAATTGATTCATCGAGAGCGGTACTCAGCGCTTCATCCCCTCAGCCGGATGGTCGGCAGGAACTCTGCCCTTTGCTCTTCCTTTCAGCGACTTGCGTGTCACGTCGTGAGATCAAATTCGGAGAACAACAACCAACGAGCTAGCCTACCGTCGGTATTTGGTTTCTCGAAGAGATATTTGATGGGATCAAGTCGTGAAACCAACATTCTGAGTGAGCTAACGGTAGTGCCTTGACTTCACGGTAGCCCATACCAAAGCTAAGCAAGCCTTTTCGATGGTGTATATCGGGTCTCATACTCCGGCATCTTTTTGCTCAAATAATAGATGGCTTTCTCCACCTTATCTTGATTCTTGTGCAAGCATGCGGCCATTGTAGTTTCGATTCTTGGCAGATACAAAATCAACGGTTTCCCGGTTACGGTGGCGATAAAAGCGGGTGGGTTACGTAGATATTCTTTGATCTGTTCAAATCTTGACTTGACATCGGCGTCCCATTAGAACTTCTTTCCTTTCTTGAGGAGGCCAAAAAGTGGTTCACAAGTCAAGGTTAATTTTGAAATAAACCGTCTTATGAATTGCACTTTACCCAGAAAGCCTCGCACCTCATTTTCAGTCCTTGGTGGTGGCATTTCTAAGATGGCCTTGATTTTGGAAGGATCGTCCTCGATGCCTCTTTGTGTGTCGAAACCCTAGCATTTTTCATTTGTAACACCAAATGTACACTTTTGAGGATTCAGCCGCAACCGGAATTCCCTGATCCTTTGGAAAAACTTATGCAAGGCGGTGTAGTGGCCCTCTCTTTCTTTGGACTTGACAATCGTGTCGTCCACATACACCTCAACCTCTTTGTGGATCATATCATGTAGTATTGTGGTCGCGGCCCGTTGATAAGTAGCTCCAGCGTTCTTTAACCCAAACGGCATTACCCGGTAGCAGTATGCCCCCCACGGGGTGGTAAATGCAGTCTTTTCTCTATCTTCTGGTGCCATCACTATCTGGTTGTATCCTGAGAAGCCATCCATGAATGAGAGCAATGCATGCCCTGCTGTGAAGTCTACCAACTCATCGATATGCGGTAAGGGAAAGTCGTCCTTTGGACTAGCTCTGTTCAAATCCCTGAAGTCTACACACACCCGGATCCTGCCATCTTTCTTCGGCACCAGAACAATGTTGGCCAACCAAGTCGGATATTCAAATACTAGCAGGAAACCTGCGTCGATTTGCTTGGTAACCCCTTCCTTAATCTTAAGAGCCCAATCCGGGCGGATCCTTCTGAGTTTCTGCTTGACAGGTCGGGCCTTGGGGTCAAGGGGGATCCGATGCTGTACAATCTCAGGATCGATTCCAGGCATGTCTTCGTAGGACCACGCAAAAACATCTTTGAAATCTTTTAATAAAGCGACTAAGCACTCGCGTTCCTCCGAAGACAACGTGGACCCGTCTGGACGGTAGCGGGTCCTCTTTAGTACCAATGTTCACGATAATGATTTCATCCATTAATGGTTTAACAAATCTCTCTTGCTCTTGCTCAATTAAACGTTGCAAAACCGGAGGAACTTCGTCCTCGTCGTTTTCATCAAAGTTTTGAAAGTCTGAATTAATACAATAAATCAAGGGCACATAAAATACTGGAAACCACGGATAGTTCATTCTCATTAGGCACATCCAAATCGTCCGATTCATTGGTTACAACAGACTCAAATGAAAAGGAAAAAAACGACCTAGAAGAAAGGCTGTGGCATCCGGGTTAGCTTCCCCAGTGCAGACTCGGACTTAGTCAGTGGAACTTGATTCGACTCACGGGACTCGGTGGAATCGATTCGGCTCACTACTGACCGTGCTCTTGGACAAAAATCCCTCCTCGTCTTGCCAAGTGAGAGAGGATCGATCTGCATCAAGATAGGCTATTTGGTAGGCCATATTCCATCCCCAATCATGGAAACCACGAAGTTATCCCCCAAGCACTCTTGGTCGATCGGAGGATCAGAGAGGAGACATGCCAGTGCTACCCCCATTTCAAGTTCTGTGTCCTCAGGATCCACTGCCTTGCACTGTTCAACCTCAGCTGTTGGGTTCGTCTGCTCTGTGGCAACATCATCCCCGGATAGTTGCAGGTCGAAGAAGATTTCGAAACCTGGTACGCGCTTCTTCTCCGCGTTTAACCATGGCTCTGGGAAGCCGCAAAATGGAAAGTCCTCCCCCTCCTGGACAGAGCGTCCGTTGAGGTACCACGAATGGGCACGTGCATTAATTCAAAAACTTCCCGGCTGCTTTGCTCTACCGGCCATTTCTTTTCCTTTCCTCACCGATCCTCTTTGGTGGGCGGAATAACTTGATCCAAAGGTATGCGGGTTGTCGCGACACCGGCCAGCATAGCGACTCCTTTCTGCGCTCCTTCCTAATCCCATCGAGGATATGTTGTAGCTTGTTCATGAGGTAGGCGGATTGAGCAGCAGCGTACACACCTTCATTCCTGACCATAATACTTTGCACTACCCGGGCCTCTGCCAAAGTGAACCCTGACAAGAACACATCCTCCGTGCCATGCTCAATTTCCAAAACTGGTGTAGACACTTCCGGCGGCGGATGGATGGATGAGTTTCCGAAAACAATTGCAACCCCTTTCCCGTGAGGGTATTTCAACATCTGGTGTAGAGTGGAAGAGACTGCCTTTACTTGGTGCAACCACGATCGCCCCAAGAGTAAGTTGAAGGTTGCGGGAACGTCCAAGACATGAAATTCAATGTTGTGTTGTCCTGGACCAACTGGTGCGAGCCTTGATCCCCATCACTTCCTTTGGTATTATCATAAGCTTTGATCACACAGTGGTTGGTATGAAGTCATGGGTTTCAATCCGATTGCATATCTTTGTTACATTGGGGAAGACATTGATAGCAGACCCGGTATCAACAAGTACCACCGGTATCCACTTATCTCTACATTCCACGGAGATATAAAGGGGTTTGTTATGATTTATGCCCTCGGTGGCGGTTCTTTATGCGAAAAGGTTAATCTTGGGGAACCTCCTCCCGGAAAAACCAGCCCAACCAGCTGCTCTGGTGTAGTATCGATGGAGAGTTTGGCCTTGTCCATAGGAGATAGGACGGCCTATCTATGTACCCTTGATGCCATAAGCAGTCCCCAGATGGGGATATCTGCTTGTATCTTCTTTAACTGTCTCAGTACAGCTTTTTCTTCAATTTGCTTCTCTCTCTGTTTCTCAACCTCTTTATCTTTTCCAGATGTTTCGGGTTGGTCTAGGTGTGGGGGCTTAAAGTACCGCCCGCTCCTGGTCATGTGGTCCACCTCATCGAGGTACTAAGTATCATCTGGTTAAGCGCCTGCCCAATCTTCATCCGTGTGGGCAAGACATAAGTCATCGTCTTCCCACCACATCCCGCTAGCGTTCAACAGACACCTATCTGGTTCTGGCAAGTTTGTACTCTCGGTACTTTCATCCCATATGCTCACAACATATCCTACTCTCGTGCCCGCAGCACTTTCAATCTCTTCATGGTTTTTGGCTTTTCGGATTCTCTCAGAATCCCAATTCTTCTCTTGCTCCTCCTGCGTTAGTACGGTTTGTTGTTTAGTTTTCACAATATCTTGGTCCTGAGCGAAATTCTTTGTACCGGCGCTCTCCGGCAATCCATTATGACTCTCGGCCCTTCCGGCCATCATTGATACCCCTGCCCCTACCGGGCCTTGCTCTGGCTGAATTTCCACAACATCTGGCTGATCATCTAACCATCCGGTAATCTCTGCCGACTCCCCATATTCAAACCAGTTGATTGTTGCATCCCCTGCTTCTTGGTCATTGAAGAACTGGAGGTTGGCAAAGTCCTCTTCCACTGTCGTCAGATCATCTGCCCCTTGTTCAAGTCTGTCCCCCCGAATCATGCACAATTGACTTTTACAGGCCCACACTCGGCTCGGTGCCCTTTGGTAGGATGTATCCACTTGGATCATAGGCTATTCCAGCTAGATTCCCATTGTTCCATCCGGACCAATAATTCTTTCTTCCTCTGAAACACGCCCCATTCCATCTTGATGGTCACCACCTTTGGCTCAGATTGGGTTGTGAAGGTGTCCAACATGCACAAGTCGGTCTGATCGGGAAGGATCACCTCGGCTTGGGTAGGTGAGAGGGAGTAATATAGATACTAGGATCGTGAGACGACCCAGTTTGGATGAAATTGACTCTTTTGTGTGTTGTATCTTGGTTATGTGCGAGTGGGTTGGTTGTGGCGTTAGGTCTTTCGGAGGCAAGATAATATTTTTGTCAACGAGGTCTGAATCTCGTGGCCTTGGCAAACATTAGTGCATATCATGGCCATGATCTTTGATGGTATACCTGATGCCATTTGGGTTATGGGAAGGAGTGGATTTGGTAATGGTCTCGGCTCTAGGGGTTTGATGCCTTTTGATTAGAACCCCGAGAGCCTTGGACAAAGGCATATATAGTGGAGTGAAGGTTCTTTGGCCTCTGGACTGATATCTCGGGGCTTGGGTACTGCTCCCGGATGTATTGGAAAAGGGTGTGGCCGCTGTGGGCCTTGGATGGGGAGGGGGAGTGGTGGTGACCATACCGACCTCCGAAGTCCTTGTGTTTGCAGCGCCACTTGGGCCTGCGTTGTTATTGTGATTGAATGTCCTTCGGGGCTGCTCCCGGTCCTGGTCGATCAAACCTTGCTTCATCGCATCCTCGATTTGTACCCCCATCTCGTGTAAATCTAAGAAGGTGGGAAAGGGGAGTACGATCATCTTCTGCATGAGTTTCGGTTGGAGATTGCGTACAATCATCCGGATTTGATCTTTGTCTGTAGGCCTCAAGGTCATCATCGACGCCTTTGCCCTCCATCTAGTTACAAAATCGGAGAAAGACTCCTTGGGTTCCTGCCTCGTCGTTTCGAGATCACGGGTTGTAATCTCGATCTGTGTATTGTCTGATCTTGTACAGCGAAGGCCTCGACCATCTCATCGACTTCTTTTCACGTCATCTTCTAACTTTGCGTACTAGATGGCTGCCACACCCGACAAAGTTCGGCCAAACAGGGAAAGCTTTTATGGTCGGGTTAGGTCCATTGGCCTCAGGATGTCTGAAAATAGCCGGAGATGGACCATAGGATCCCCTGACCCATCAAAACGATCAATCTGTGGCATCTTGAATCTGTCTGGCAATGTTACGGCCACATCGGTGTACCCATCTTTGATGTCTGGGATGGCCTTCACCCCCTGCGATTTCTTGAAAAGCTTATCCAACTTACTCAGTTTTAGAGCTGTATGATCTACCTCGAACTCGATTAGAGAGTCCGGGTGGTTGGGTGTAAGATTCTTGGACAGTTGCGGCAGAAGCGGGGGCGGAGCCAACCCCGTTGGAAGGTTGGTGTCCTCTTGAGTATTCTGGACATTGGGTAGGGTGTTACGTGTTCGGAGGGTATTACGAGGATTTGGCGGGTATTGACGATGGTACTGCTTTCGGGTAGTGGAGCCTGGTGGAGGAGGCGATGTGAAGCGTTGCGTTGCTATTGCGGCCTAGTAATGTCAGCTCGACTTTCTTGGGCCATATTTGCGACTTGTTGTTTAGCAAATTCCGCTTGGCGGATGGCATCCTCCTGCATCTGTTTCATGCTCTCATGCATTTGGCGCATCATCGCCTCCATCCCTGATGTATTCTGTTGTTCCATCTGAGTGACCGATAAATGTATCTCTATGGCAGACACAGAAATCTCAACTTTGGCATTTCTTGTCAAAGTAGCCCTCTCTCGGTAATCCTGTTCGACACCTGCGCCTCCTCGGCCTTCTTCGATGGCGGGGTGAAAGTGGAACCCTAGATGTCCGTCAACGAGATCCTCGGATCGGTTGAGTCGGCGACCTTGTGTCCAAAGTGCTTGGGGAGTATCTACTGGTTCGGAAGCAATCGTGCTAAAAAAAAAAAACTGCCCTAACAAAAAGATAATAAAGTGAAAAGGAAATAAATAACCAGATAAACGGGCAGCATAACAGCTTAAATTAAATACACACAACACACAGTCGGGCATACAACACGCGATTGATAAAATTTGAAAATACTTATCCTCAATCAGCGATCATTGTTCTGTATCATTGTTCCCCAAAAGCTGAATCCGATATCCATGAACAAGCGATTCTCGAATCTTGTTGATGCCGCGAACTGATGCCCAAACTCATAGGCGATACATGCATTCCTGTGAGACACACTCTAACAAGCACATAGCGAGATAAGTGAGAGCCAAAACACCCTATGTTGGGGTAGGGTTTCCTGTTCTATTTTGTCGAGCTAGGGTTTTACTACGCTGCAATGGTTTCAAACAACCTATAAGCGGGTAAGCAACTGTCCTAGTTTGGAATGGTCATTATGGATCCGAATATGCACTAGGTCGAATGGTCAAAAGGATGCCGGTAAAACCGAGGATTTGTGTTCCCATCTTGTAGCGTACCTTATGGACATGCCTTGACAAGACAAGCCTCCGACAAAACCGCTCAAGAATAGCGGATGGCAAACCACGGTGTCCTAGGCACACCAATGCAAATGCAATGCAAAAGCAGAACAAGTGTAGTCAAAACCCGGATATCATGAGTTGAGTCAAGTTCTCTAAATCCCCAATAAGTCGCGAAACTATAGGCGTCCGAGCATCCGGGAAGGGGTGTGAGTCCCCGAGTTACGGTTCGATATTGGGTCACTCTGATTCGAAGGACTCAAATGTCACGGTTCTTAATCTTGAACGAAGAGTCCAAATCGGCAAATCGTTTTGAAAATAGATTTTTTGAAAGAAGTGCCAAACATGGCTGCTTTGCGGAATCTGAGTCGCCACCTAAATATTTTATAATAGGAAATTTAGGAAACCCGACTCGGTGCCAAAAGGCCGCGTGTTCGTCATCACCAAAGTTGCCTCGGCTCGAGAACTTGGATGCGATTGGGGAAGGTCGCCGTGAGCACCCTTTCGCTTCGATCAAGGCAAGCCTCTACTAACCATGATATCTTATTTTGAAAACATTGTGAGTTCTTATTCCGGTTATTAGCCTAGGTTACTATGTGATGCGCACAGCATACAAGTATAGACCGGGTCGCCTGAATTGGAACAAAACACTTCATGTTTGTTTGTGAAAATGGTTTGATGGTGCTACCCGCAGGTAGGCTAAGACGTGGGTTTGCCACCCTCGGGTGGGCTTAAAAAACATGATTTTGCCACTATCTAGTGGACTTAAAACAAACATTTGATGAATTGTCCCAATTCAAGTAACTCAACCTCCACTCACAGGCATTCAAGGCAGTTATATCACATAAGCACATAGCCTCATGGTAAGCATGCTATTCATGGCAATCACTCACACGCATGCAAGGATGCTGAAGCATAAAACTCACCGAGTACTCCAAGCCAAAACAGAAGCTCGTTAGAAATCATGCATGATCCTAAATATACAGAAATGCCTAATGCAACACATGCAAAGATGCATCTATAGCAGGCCCGGCTATTCTAAACATGACATATGGAATGCTACAACTAACACGTATTCAATTTGGAATTGAAATACAAATGTAGTTTGTATGATCTTGGAGGCAGTGCGTGCAAAAGCAGATGAATGATGCAAATATCTTTGTCATCTTGTATGCTAATCGAAATATGCCTATATCTAACCATCATAAGCGGGTAAATAAAAGGGAAGAAAAGGCGTGGGGATTGGAAGACATACATCACACTCACCCACACTTATTACAATTATGCCCTCGCGTGAAGTCGAATAAATATCTGATCCCAAATGAAAGCATAATACAGTTCAAATATTACAGTCCAAATAATATACAAATTCCGAATTAATTAACAATTAACTAAGAAAAACTGTAAACTGGCATGCAAGCTAGGGACTGCCTTGACTCCGCTCCGGATAGTGAAATGATGCATGCTCGAGCTGCTTTGTGCAGAAATCCACTGGGATGCCCCAATTAGCCTCTATTTGCATTGTTCCTCGAAATGCGTGCCAGACTCCGGAAAGTTGCTGATTCTTCATTTTGCTGCAACAGAGAGCAGGAAAGGGGTATAGCAATGTATTTCACAAATATATGCATGCCTCGATCCTCGTGCCACCAATCACGCATATCGATGCATGATGGTCGTGGAGCCGACTTGCACAACTCAATATAGGATGCATGCATATGAATGCTACAACAAAACCTAACTCCATCATGGATAATCCGAAGTGTCGGTGACTTGGGAATTGAGACACGTTCCGTCACTCGGGGTACGGAACGCACCTCGTTTCCCGTGCCTGGGCTAACTCCTATCCCGAACATGATGCAATATGCATGATATGCATGAAATGCAGCTAATATGCAATCCTAACATACACAATGTCATGGAATGGCATACACGCTATACAAGGTAATACACAATCGGGCATACACAATGCTACGGATGAAATGACATACGCAATGCAATAATGGGCTTATACCAACATGAGAGAGCCTCAGCCACACTCACATAGGAGGCCATCAGATGAAAAACAAGATACCTTGAAGTGCGTGACGGACCCTCAGGCACCGAAATGCCACTCTAATGAGACATGGCAAGGACGTGGAATATGATATGCAAACATGCAAAAATTAGTGGCAAAATAAGGGGCAAAACAGCCCCGAAAGGAGGCGAAATAATACCCGATGTATGAAATGATCCCGAAACATGGATTTCAATGCATAAAATGGCCTACAGCTATACCATACATGCATAATTGGTATATGACATGAAGAGGAAGAAGCAAGGCAGCCCCAAAACTCACATTTTTACAGTACAAATCATGGCCAAACAGCAATCACAAGTAGGGCTAAGATGGCATACAAAAATGGCTCCGCAAAGGAGGCTATGAAACAAGTGGTAGATGCAAAGCCCAAACGGAAAAATACCCTTCTACAACACTGAATAGGGACTAAAAATATGAACATTTACAGTAGATTACAAGCCTCAAATCAGTATGAAAACATGCTCAAAATGCAATGCGAGAAATAGGCCAATAAGAGGCTATAACATGAAGTATACAAAGAATTCACCAAACAGCAAAAGACCCTTAATGAGACATACCAAGAAGGTCAAAATATGGTCATTTTCAGTTGTGATCATGGCATAAAACAGAAGCTAGATAAGCCTAAAAAAGCATGCAAAAATGGGGGCCAAAGAGGGGTATAACATGAAGTAGGCCAAATACACATCAAACAGCCGAAGACCCTTAATGATATATTCCAAGAAGGTCAAAATATGGCCATTTTAAGTTCTGATCATGGCCTAAAAACGGAAGCTAGATAAGCCAACAAAGCATGCAAAAATGGGGGCCAAAGAGGGGTATAATGGTAAGTACAACATGGAGGCCCCCATCAGTGTTGATCCCTTCTAAAATATTGTAGAGGGACTCAAAATAAGCCTACTCATAGTTCATGACACACTCCAAAACAATTTACATATAGGCCAAACAAATCATGCAAATTTACGGTAAATAGGAGGGATTATGAAGTAAGTGCAAGATAGGGGACTAAAGGGTTGAGCCCTTCTTCAATGTTGAAGAGGGCTCAAAATAGGCCCACTACAGTCTACATTATGCTTGAAAACAGATCACACATAGGCTAGAAATTTTATGCAAAAATGTGACATACCAAGGGTATTGAAGCAAGTACCAAATGGAGGCTAAAACATGGTTGAGCCCTTGAACAAACATGAATAATGGCTCAAAAAGGCCTAGTTTCAGTTAGGGTCGAGCCCAAAACAGCAAGCAAATAGGCTAAGAAATTGGTGCAAAAATGAGCTAAAAGAGGGGAAATGTGAACTTACCCTTGAAGACTATTCTTTGCTGCCTTTAGAACCAAGGGATGTTGCTTCTAAGCCTCTGAAAAACCTCTCCTTGTTGCTGGAATGGAGTGGGGTGGTGGTGCTTGGTAGTGATGAAGAAAAGGGGTAGAAACTTAGGGATTTTGAGAGAAAATGAGAGAAATAGAGATGTATACAAGGCCCTTAGGGAAATTTTGTCACCCTAAAACCGGTCTTGGAGGTTGGTTATAAAGGCAAGAGGAGAGGAGAAAAGGTGGAGGGAAATGACACCAAGTTTTCCTCCTAAAGCTCTCCCCCGGATAGAGAAATTTTTGGAGGAAAACAGCTATATAGCTGTAAGGTGCACATTGTGGGGATCATGACCGGCCACCACTTTTGTTTGGTGGCGGTGGCCACCCCCATGGGGCCGGCCAAGGGTCAAAAAGCTCAAGAAGATTTTTGGCGGCCATAGGAAAGATGTCCTCCATGTCTCCTCATCACAACCTGTGGTTCAAAATTAGCAACTCAAAAGCAGAGAGAGAATAGGCCACTGTTAGGAGGGGTTCAAAAGGTTCAATTCGAGTTTGTGGCCGGCCATGTGATCTTAGGGTCCTCCCATGTGTGTACAACACAAATATGTGGTATCGGCTTGAAGAAAATGCTCCTAGGATGGTCAATATTGGCGGAAGTGAAAAGCAGGCGTCGGAGGCGGGAGGATCATAGCGATTGCTAAGACAATTGCTGGCCTCCACCCTTGATGACCTTCTGGTGATAAAAGCAGAGGTGCCAAAAATGAGCAACGATGGAAAAGCGAATGCTCGGGGGCCAAAACGCGATTGGGGTCCCAAAAATAGGCCGTTAAGCAAAAGTGGCATTCGGTCGCAGTGGAATCTCTTGGACCCAGTGTCCCTCAAAGGAGTAAATAAGATGTATGCCAAAACCGGAGGAATCGGAGATGGTTAGGCGGTCCCGAACCGAGGCACACGGCTGGCAACCCAGCCGGAGGCCGAGACTCGAAATGGGCAAAATGGCCTCTGACCCGAAATGTAGCCCACGGCCAGAGAGATGGTCTATGGGACCTCTCCCTCCCTTGAGGAAGAAAGCAGAGAAAACCGAGTATGGTTATGGCGCAAGCAAGACATAGAAGAGGGTTGAAGTCGGAGGCGGGGCTCACGGCCGCGACTCTGAGACTTCTGAACGAGCACGATATGCAACACCACCGAGCGCTCAACCGGTGACGTCTGAGTCTTAAGGTCGGTCAAAAATGGGGTGTCTACAGAGTTATATGGCTCTGATACCATAAAGAAGATTTTACTTTATTCAATCTCAATAAGAAAGATCTACAATGATCATATATAGTATTTATAGTCAGATACACTTACTTAACTATAGTTACATCAACTAGAGTTCTAACAACTTTACAACTGCTTTAGTTAAACTAACTATTCTAAGTGACTTCACTAATCTAACTGACTTGATTGTTGTAACTATAACTCTTAGCAGATGAGATCACAGACGAAGCATTAGAGTGTTCTTGTTGTTCTTCTTCTTGCATAATTGAAATTGCTTATCTCAAACAACAACTTGTCTTTGTGATATACCAGACCCTCGTCCCTTCCATGGATACAATCCGTAGGACGCGGGGTACCTCAAGAGAAAAATAGTGAAACCATCAGACTGAGCTTCTCTTGTTCAAATTGATTCCTTGTACAGTAATAAATTTAGGCTCTATTTGAATGGTTAGAGTTTTGAAGGAGAATGAAAATTTGATTACTAATATTGAGATTATTAGTAATAAAAATCTTGTGTCATTTTTATTTAAATTTTTGGTTTCATTTATCAACATAAAATAATAAAATTTTAAATATTGTAGGCCAAACTATTTTTTTACTCTAAAGATTGGGTTTGGAGAAAAAATTTAACTTATATTTCATTCTCATTTTTCTCATATTTTCTGTTTCTCTTTTCAAAACTATCCAAACATTATGTAAATGACTTGTAGTCCTCCAAGAAGCAATCGGATTCTTACTTAGTTTATGAATATAACCAGGGGGCGCTAACCTAGTTGATTAGCCCTTTGGCCACCAAGCCTTTCCTAAGGGAGAGGTCTTGGGTTCAACTCTTAGGAGTGGAATGGAAGGGTAAGATTTTCTTACAAGGTGTTTGGGTGTGAGTTTTAACTCACCTGATGTGCTAATCTAATAACTAACCACAATAAATTAAAAAAAAAACTTAGTTTAGAAATATGATTTATGTTGGAATAGATAATTAGAAATCACTTTCTCATTTCAATTTATTTCAAATATTAAAATTGTAAAAATTAAATTACATTCTCATTCCCCTCAAAATTACCATCATTGAAAACAAAACAATACTACAAAATCATTAATAGATCACACTTTTTATATGTGATATATGTTATTTAATCACACGTTGTAAGGTTTGTTAAAGTGTGATCTTTGGGAGTGTGATTAAAAATGGTCATTTTTAATCACATGTTTTGAGTGTCATTAAAAAATGATTCCATCACACGTTTTGCATGGGATAATAAATATTTAGATCACAGATTTTTAAGTGCGATTAATATCTAATAAAACCTATGATTAATAATGAGATAAGATCACACGTTATATGACATGTGATAAAAAAGGGTTCGACATATTTGAAGAATAATCAATAGTGTTTTTGTACGCGCATTTGAAGAATGTAATACACACTATATACTATCTTTTGAATCACAACCACATTGAAAGGAATAACGTCATATATTTCATAAATGAAAGTTGAATGTTGAAAAGTATATAGAAAGGAATTAATAAAAAGTTTTTAATTGTAATTACATATATATTTAAAAATGAAAAAATTTAAAGTACAAAGTTCTTGAATCTTTTAAACATATTTTGTATCTCTCCAAACAATTTTTGACCTGAAAAACGAAAACACAAATTAATTCAAAGACGGCTAGAAGCATATGAATACACTTACTATTTATAGGACAATTAAGTAAAAATTCATATCTAACACATTGCATGTATTAAGTATCTCATTTATCATACCCAATACATTGTTCTTGTTGACACAGAAAAACTAGCCACTTCAACACCACCAAAACAAACAAATCAAAAAGTAAGCTAGGATAATTGAATTAAAAAGAAATATATCACCTCCATGACTTCATAGACATATTAGCATTCATATATGGAGACACATCCAAATTCTCAATTTTCAATCGGCTTTAGGCCTATTATATAGCAAAACGGCCTTGGGCCCAATGAAATACAAAACGGCCTTAGGCCCATTATAATAGCACAACAGAACAACCTCGGGTCCATATCTCATATGCCAATGTTCAATTATTCCAATTGCTCCATCAAATATAACTCATATAACATAAGTTATTTGCTAAAAGAGTGAATTAAGTATTGCATAACATATATGAATACAAGAAATATGTCATTATACTACTATCACTCACTGTGATGTGGATGACCGATGGTCAGCTCCTGTATGTGCCCTACACATAGCACACGACTCGTAAGTACATCACTTTTCCTTAGTTTCCTCTTATTTCTTAAATGTTTGGTTCGCTAAGTTCCATGTAATTAAATGCATTATAAAAACATCAAATGGACATATCAACACATTTGAGGGTTAAACAAAGCGAAAGAAATGAACAGAATTCTCTAGCATTAGTCGCATGTGCGGAAGTCTCCACCGCACGTGCTTTTATTGTAGTGTAGATCAGTCCTTCACCCTGTTTTCAGCACGTACGGATGTGTGCCCCGTACGTGCGGTTGTGCCTCCTGTACGTGCGGTCATGAGCCCCGCATGTGTGGTTGTATACCCCGTTTTTGGTAGTCCAAAACTTAGACAAAAATTCAACCGACCAAACACATTGCAAGGTGCAAAATAGGGAAAAATTAACTCAATATCATGATATATCATCACAATAAACATGAATCACAAGCATAATTAGTTCATAACCCTTTTTAAATTCATACATACATCCCAAATCTTTTATGTTTTCATCCATACTTGGTTTATCAAAATATATATCTATCAACATCAAGATGCATGTGTGAGCTCAAAACATGTAAAACTAAAGAATAAGAGGTAATCCTTCTCAACATAGCTCAAAACAACCTAAAAGACAAGGATCATCCTTCAAATCAACCAACTACCATAAGCAAGACTCTTGTTGTAAACCCTAGCTTACATGAATGCAAAGATTTCCTTCTCAAATCAATTAGAGAGAGAGAGAGAGGTTAGGATATTCTAATTAAATCATACATACCTTGAGCTTTAGTCTCAAAAACTCTTTTCAATTTCTTTAATCCTCACTCTTGTTGAAGCCTCCTCTCTTTCCTTTTCTTCTCTAGCACTGTAGACGTCCCCGAACGCATCCCGGGAAGGGTGCGACTCCCCCCCGTTCTGGTTCGCTTGCGGGTCTACTACAGTTCGAAGGACTCAAATGTCACGGTTCTTAATCTTGAACCAAAGAGTCCAAATCCGGCAAATCGTTTTGAAAATAGATTTTTTGAAAGAAGTGCCAAACATGGGCTTTGCACATCTGAGTCGCCACCTATATATTTTGTTTTTGGGAAATTTAGGAAACCTTGACTCGGTGCCAAAGGCCCCGTGTCCGTCATCACCTAAGTTGCCTCGGCTCGGGTACTTAGCTACGATTGGGAAGGTCGCCGTGAGCACCCCCACTCGCTCGGTCAAAGACCGGCCCCTACTAACCATGATATCTATTTTTGAAAACATTGTGTGTTCTTATTCGGGTGAGTCGCCTGAATTGGAACAAAACATTTCATGTTTGTTTGTTTGAAAATGGTTTGATGGTGCTACCCGCAGGTAGGCTAAGACGTGGATTTGCCACCCTCGGGTGGGCTTAGAAAACATGATTTTGCCACTATCTAGTCGGCTTAAAACAAACATTTGATGAATTGTCCCACTCCAAGTAACCCAACCTCCACCCACAGGCATTCAAGGTAGTTATATCACATAAGCACATAGCCTCATGGTAAGCATGCTATTCATGGCAGTCACTCACACGCATGCAAGGATGCTAAAGCATAAAACTCGCCGAGTACTCCAAGCCAAAATAGAAGCTCATTAGAAATCATGCATGATTCTAAATATACAGAAATGCCTAATGCAACACATGCAAAGATGCAACTATAGCAGGCTCGGCTATTCTAAACATGGCATATGGAATGCTATAACTAATACGTATTCAATTTGGAATTGAAATACAAATGCAGTTTGTATGATCTTGTAGAGGCGATGCGTGCAAAAGCAGGATGAATGATGCAAACATGCTGTCATATTGTATGCTAATTGAAATATGCCCTAATCTAACCATCATAAGCAGGTAAATAAAAGGGAAGAAAGATGTGGGGTTAGAAGACATACATCACACTCACCCACACTTATTACAATTATGCCCTCGCGCAAGGGTCCAAATAAATATACAGTCCCGAATGAAAGAATAGTACAGTCCAAATAATACAGTCCAAATAATGTACAAATTCCTAATTAATTTACAAATTAACTAAGAAAATAATAAAACTGGCATGCAAGCCAAGGACTGCCTTGATTCTGCTCCGGATGATGGAATGATACATGTTTAGGTTGCTTTGCGCGGAAATCCACTGGGATGCCCCAATTAGTCTCTGTTTTGCAACTATTCTTGAAATGCGTGCCAAGCCTCAGAAGACTGTCGATTCTTGATTTGCTGCAACAGAGAGCAGGAAAGGGACATAGCAATGTATTTTCACAAATGTATGCATGTCTCGATCCTCGTACCACCAATCACTCATATCGATGCATGATGGCCGATGAATCGAATTTGCACAACTCAATATAGAATGAATGCGCGTGAAAACTCAACTAAAACCTAACTCCATCATGGATAATCCGGAGTGTCGGTGATTGGGAATTGAAACACGTTCCGTCACTCGAATGCAGGCGTACCTCGTTCCGTGCTGGCTAACTCCTATCCCAAACACGATGCGATATGCATGGTATGCGTGAAATGCAACTAAGATACAATCCTAACATACACAATGTTATGGAATGGCATACACGCTACACGAGGTGATACACAACCGAGCATATACAATGTTATGGATGAAATGGCATACACAATGCAATATGGGATTACACCAACATGAGAGAGCCTCAGCCACACTCACATAGGAGGCCATTAGATGAAAATGAGACAACTCGAAATACGTGCACGCGTGCACGCAAACCGAGGACCGAACCTATGGCACGAAATGCCACTCTAATGAGACATGGCAAGACATGGAATATGATATGCAAATATGCAAATTTCAGAGGCAAAATGACATGCAAAAAAGCCCCGAAACATGGCGAAATGAAATCCGATGCAAGGAACGAGTCCCGAAACATGGAATTAAGCACATGAAATGGCCTATAGCTATGCAATGCATGCATGATTCGTACATGAAGTGTGAAGACAGAAGCTAGGCAGCCCCAAAAAAATCATTTTTACAGTTCG